>PTEX01000024.1:1883243-2483243 GCA_003342815.1 Eudromia elegans | reverse complement strand
ACTCCTCAAATGGTGTTTAATGGTAAAGTAATAAATATAATTTAGTGTTCTATACAGTTTGTCAGAATCTAGTGTTCTATACAGTTTGTCAGTGAAAAACTCTTAGGGGACTCTATGAATCAAAAGAAATGGAAACCAGTGTAAAATGTGATTTTAGTTGGGTGATTGTGCAGTGATTTGAATGATCCTGTCTTTGGGCTAAACCAAGGTCAAAGCTGAAGATAATTGCTAGGCTAGGCCTAAAAATAGCTGATTGGTACTAAAGGTTAAAATGTGCCTGGGCTGGTGCTCTTTGCAGTAAAGCACAGCAACAAGGGTAGTAGGTGCTGTTCTATACCTCGAATAACCAAGCTCACACACCCATCTAGCTGCAATGCATTATGCTGCTACACAGTGTTATTTAGAATTAGGGTCCCTTTTGGGATTAAACAGTTATTACATTAAGTCAGTAACAGATGATATATCTAACTGAGGGTATGTAACATCTGTATGCTTTTACTAGTTGCACATATTGCTAGAAGCTTTGATTTTTGCCCCATCTCTCTCTCTCTCTCTCTCTCTCTAGGAACTTTCCTACTGTGAATTTTCATTCTGGAAAAAAGATGAGCTCTACTCATTTTCACATACACCATATACTGTTTTACATACATCACTATTACCTGCTTGTCTGAAACACAAGCAGCTGTTCAGTTTTTTTGATCATGTAAAGAATTTTTTTTTTCCCCCTTTATGGAAAATCATTGTTTTACTGACATAAAGCTGGAAAGAAGGGGCCCTTTGACAGGGTCCTGGTAGTAAAGGCAGGAAAAAATAAAAGAGAATAAATGACTTCAGCAGTTCAGTTTAAAGGTCCACCCAGCTCTTCTGTTTCTGGCAGTGGCAAAAACAGGATGTCAGGAACATGCAAGAGCAAAGACTTTCCCGAGCCAGACCTTGTTTGCTTTACATAATGATATATAACTGTAGTGGGCTTCCTTTCTGTTCATTGGCTCCAAGCTCGAGGCTGGACAGATTCGTGTCTCATCTCCATCATGTTTTATGGCCAGGCAATCCACAGCTGAACTATTCATCATATGAATGTTGTTTGTTTAGAATCTTTCGTCTTCTAACATCTTTTGAAGACACCTTGTTCTTCAGCCAGAAGAGCTGCTGAGCAGTCGGGCCCTGCTCGTTCTCCGTTAAGCACCAGTAATATTACATGGGTAAAGAAATTACTAGAAAGGGTTAGAGGAACTCGAATGCGGATGATTTTTCAGATATTGTCATAAAGCATTACATGGCTCTTGCTCTAAGCTGCTTCTAATACTGTTGTTATACTAGAGTGGATCCCATTCACTGGGTAATTGTTGTCATCTTTCTAATGCAGAATTCTCCAACTGAGTTTCTCTTTTTTTCCTTACTGTCTTATTATTTACATGAAAAATGGATGCATATGTGCATATAGGGTATATTTAAAAATACTTTGGTTATTCTTGAAAATTGATCCATGCTTACAGGATGGAAGAGGAGACACATATCTCTGAATTAATATTAAACTAATATAAAATGAGTGTTAGTTTTGCAAAATTATAGTATTTTCCTGTGTTCTACTTGAAGGGAAAAAGAAAAAAAAAAAGCACTTTGTCAACACATTTAGGCACAGGATAAGAATAACCATATATGAAGTTCTTATTAACACTGATCTGTAAAATACAAGTACAAATCTTGTACGATGCCTTCAGACAGAGTTCTTTATAGTGTGTAGTTACTAGTTCTGAAATATGATTATGTTAGCAGGCTGACCTAGATGCTTCTATCAAGAACAGAATGAAAGAACATTGCAAGAATTAGAAAGGAGCAAAATATGTTTGTCAATAGGACTGTAATTATGGGTGGTTTTTTTTTTGTTCAAATTATGTCACAAATAGTGTTGAAAGTCTGAACATTTTTCTCATAAACAAGGGAGCTAATCCCTTAATCTACAATGCTTACATGTATATATAGAGAAAAGAGAGTTAAATTAGCTAGGCTACATTTTATCTCTTATTTAAAAATAATATTCTCAGTTGCTTTTTCTCAAGACAGCAGTAGGTCTGATGTGCCAGCTTTCCTTAATGAGAAAGCACCTGTTTTTTCAACTCATTTCTGAAGTTTGTTGACCTTATTTCCTATCTGATATAAAGAAATGGGAGAAGCTACTGATCATGACTGCTACTGATGACTTTCTATATTCACAAACTGTGTATGTTAGCTGTTGTTTGATCTTTTTGAATAAAGCTAGTCAGATAATTGATCTTTTTGGCTTGATGAGCTGAGCAACATAAACAATGGAGCAAAACCCAGGAAAAATATTTAACAGTAGCATGAAATATTTATTTGGAACAAAAACATTGTGTTTAATTTTCAGGTCCTTTGCTGCTTTTAAGCTCTAAAATCAGTATGATTTGAAATGAAAAATGTGTTTGTGAAAGCTTATAAACTTGTGCATGTACGTATATTTATATAGGAGCATGTGTGTATATATATAGGCACACATATATATATACACACACATATAGAGAGAGAGGAATTTCTAATAAAGTGGCCAAGATCAAGTTAATTTGGCAAAGACTAAGGGATTAGCACTCTTTCTTATGAGAAAATTTTGCAGAGATTCCTCCAAAACTGCCCATTTAGTGAATTAACTATTCTGTTAAAAAACCTTCGCCAATCTCTGTTTTTTGCAAGTTATATTATGGGCATCTATGGAGCTCATTAGTAGTGTTTGAATCTGCCCCTCTCTAGCACTCGGGTTAATGCGTTTTTGTGCATTTAGCCCTGAGAGAAGTAGAAGTGAAATCCTTAAGGACCTTCCTCCCTGTTGCACCTGAACTAGAAGTCTAATTTTCTCCGTATTGTGTTCGGATTTCATGCTATTAAGTGATCCACTCCAAGCAGTCTAAAAAAATTGGCCTTATGCCCTGGATTCTTGTCAGTGGACTTTGAAGCTTTTGTGTTTTACCTGGCAAACCTAAATCTTTATTGATTTTTATTTAATCACATTTCCCAGAGAAAGTATGGTGAAGGAGCCGCAAGACTAGGGCGCAAGAATTGCAGCAAAAGCCCTTTTCTTCACCAGTTTCTCTCCAAGTCATTTAGTTTTTAGTACTTGAGTTACTCAGATGGCATAGAAAACACTTCCCAGTTTTACAGCACGCTTGTAAGGGTGATGTAATTTAAAATTTAAAACTGATACTACAGTAAAAGGATATTTGACTCTAATTTCCTGTCATGCGAAATGAATGACAAAAGAATGCTTTTTGCCACGGTGATCTCAAGGTTCCTTGTTAAATTTCCAAAAGCAAAACTCAGTCAAAGGCAGTGCGTTTCTCAACAAAAATACTTGACATAGTTCTTGCATATCCCACAAAGGAAACCTGGTATTTTCTGGTGTATTTCATGAAAACATGACAGTTCAACCCTGATGAATATTATGTCTTTGTAAGTCGGGAACAAGGGCAACTTGCCTGATGAATAATATTTGAAGGTACTAGAAGAGATTGTGTGAGCTGACTTGTTGTCTAATGTCATGGGCCTGTTATGTCATGTTCATGTTGCGTTATTTCTGCTGACTCTTGTGCTTTTTAGAATATTCGGGCAAAATCTGAGGCAATGCATTTCATCTGTTACTTTTTGCTCTGAGTTATGTGATCATCTTTCTGTTCCAGGCTTACTTCATTCTTTGGACAAAACAAGTGATTTAGAAAGAAAAGCCGGTAAATTAGGTGCCTTTAGACTCCCTGTTCCTCCCTGGGGCAACTGCATCCAGTTCTGCCAAGTAGAGCCAAAGGGCCTTGCTCACTAGACTTCGACTCTAACCAAGAGGCTTATGGCAGATGTAATTACCAGTTATGGTATAACTTATAAATTTGTTGGAATTGGTAATAATCGTAAGACACTGTTTTCTTTCTTCGTGTTATAGTGAAGCCACTATCCATCATCGCTCTCTGCTTACATTCCACTTTTGTAATTCTAACCATGGTAGTTACTACACATGTCAGACACAAAATAAATGCTTTTTGCTTTTTTCCCCTCTTTTTTTTACTTATGTATGCTCCCCTTAGCGAGAGGGCTATAAATAACTGAAATACGCCTGTTAAAGTTACAGTGATTAAGCCATGGTATCTTTCTGAACATTATGTAAACAACTTACCTAAACTAAAACAAACAAACAAATGAAATTCAGAATGAAAAATTAGACCAATCCCCTAAATGTTTCAGTTTACAGCAATAATGGCCTTTTAGTGTATGTTGAAAAACAGCAGAAACTCGCTGTGTGCAGGGATGGTGTGAGTAAAGCAAAAGGTAGATCTAAGCATTTTGGCATGCAATAAATGAATAATAGATAATAAAGTAGTTTATTATCAGAACCACCTGTTTCTGCTTTGTGTGATCCTCAATATGGAATTTTAAGATAAATTCATATCTCCAAAGAGCACCTGTCTGTAGAAATCAGTGTTTTTCAGTTGTGAAGTAGTCGCTAATATTGTATTTTGTTGTAATGGAAATAACCATTTGTTGTTCCTCAAAAAGAATCACATTTCCATAGACCTTGGAAAAAAATAGTCGAAGAGATGTCACACGTTCTCATTACTTTTAACTATTTGCTTCTTGAAATGGTTATTGAATCAGTTATCCCTTAGGGAGGATAAATGCATGACTTAAATGCCGAGATGCAATTCTATATGTAACAAGCTAGTTCCATCAAGAACTTAGTCTTCAGTATATTTGTGCAGAGACATAACAGTTTATAATTTACTTTATATAAATATTGCCTCATGTTTAAATTGAATGTCTATTTTAATTTGTTATTCAAAGAGATCAAGTTGTTCTAATATAATGTGTATTGTACCTTAAAAGAGTCAAGTCTTTGGTGACTTTGATTAGGGGAGAAGTACTTTACAGAGGTGAATGTTGGAAGAAGGAAGAGTGGAGGCTTGACTAAGTAGATCAAAAAAAAAAAAAGAAAAAGTTTCAAACATAATAAATAATGCATTTCCATTGCCTTAAAATAGCATAAATATGAGTTCTGTAAGAAGAGCCCAAGGCAAGCTATTAGTGGGTGGTCATCCATGGAGCTGTCCCGTTTTCCACAGAAAGTGCATAATGGAGCTTCTTCAGCTTCACCAGCAGCTCCCTCTGCCTGGTCCGTCTATCCTGAGTTTTTCTCAGCAGGTGCTGCATAATTTCTGCACAATCCAAGTACTTTTGGCAAGACCCCAATGAATAGAAGCTGGAACTGTTCAGGTATGGAGGAGTAAAAGAGACTCTCGCCATAGTTCTTTTCCAAAGATAGTTTTTATGTTTGGAAAAGAAATAGAAGTTGAGAGGATCCTGAACAAGTGGAAGGAAATTTATTTTTCTTTATGGCTGTAAAGGGGGAAAACAGGAAAAAATGAAAACAGCGAATGTGAGTCCTTGGCTCTTGTGATGAGGTATGGGCCCAAAACATCTTTAATTTTCAGTCTATTTGCCTTGCAGGGATGGCGAGGCTCGGAAAGTTCTGCTTGAGTTGCCCTCAAAAAGAGACTTGGGACACATCTGCGGGGACCCTTTAGATGGGGATCATTACCCCTGTTACTTACTATCGCTTTTCTACCACCTCAGGACCTGCCTGGTCTCGGAGAGTACCCAGAGTGACTCCAAGCTGCCTACCAGCAGCTCTGCCCTAACGGCGACGGGCTCGGGGAGATGCTAATTAGGGCCCGCTGCATGCCCCACGTAGAGCAGGGCAGATGGCACGCAGCATATATCACGGGTTGATGTATAGCTTTCCTCATCTGATGCCAATAAGGCATGGAACATGCTCGACTACTAGGACAGAGCTGACATTGATATTTCTAAAAAGGATCCAGAAAAACTAAAGCTATGTACTTAAATTGCTTTATATTGCTGCTGAATGGGAGAATTAATTTCAGCAGACAAAACAGAAATCTATTAGGCATTTTTAGCATGAGTTTGAAGACGAATGGAGTGAGGAAACAGAGAAAAACGATGGCATAGGTGTGGAGAATAAATAAACAAGGTACTACTTTGATGTAGAAATGGTCCCCATGCTTGTTGTGGCCATAGTGCTTGTTCTCATCTCGTGCTCTGTTCATTAATTTCATGTGAAACTATTTGATAAAGTGACCTGATTTTTTTTTTATTCAAGACTAAACCACAGAGTTGAATGGCAAAGAAATACAGATTATTTTTCCTTTTCCTTTCTCCCTACAAATAGTTTATAGTATTTTGTCATAATCAAGAGAGTAGGGATAAAAACACATAATATTTGTTCTCTAAAGCGGTGGTGTAGTAAAAGCCATATATGTAAAAACTTTAAGTATCAAGTTAAAAACTCAATGAAATCATCAGATTTACCATTTCTGTGATCCATCATCTGATATTCTGTCACTAATTGACAAAAATAGTCAATTTACTGCTTTCAGTGGCTATGAAAGTTTCTATTTAAACACTTGTACTTTTTTACAATGTATATCAAATATAAACTTTCATAGTACTCCTTATGATATTTCTGAATATATTATACCTGTATGTTTATTAACATGAAAGTGGCATAGAGATTGCATTGCACAAAAAGTATATTTCAGCATTATATTTGGCACTTAAAATGTTATATGTGGTTTCTCTGATTTAAAGCTTAAAGATTAGGATGAGCCGAGTGTTAAACTTCAGAGCGTGCTGATCCGGTGCGTTGGGATGTTTTCATAGGAGCTCAAGAGCTATTAGCTCTCTTCCATTTAGAAATTTCACTTTTACCCAAGTCAAATGGAAGCTGTGGCTGAATGCACAAAGGTAAGTTCCTTTGCTTTGGCAAACGTTATCAGCTGTTATTAGCAATTAGCTTATAGAGGATTTTTTTAAATGCCTAACTAGCAAGGTGATATATTGTGCACTAACAAAAGGGATTTTTTTTTTTTTAACAAATGTAGGTCATCTTTGAACAAAATTAGCATTCAACAAAATATGCCTGCTTCAATGTCTTGGTTTTAGGGAGCCAAGTGCCTTCAGACAGTAAAATGTAGTGAAATGCTGCCCTCTTCTGCTCTTCCAGACTCAGTTTTTCTCTGCACTGTTCTCAATGCCTCCAAGCATTTGTTATTTTTCTTCTTTCTCGATGATAGAAACTGTTTGGGGTTTGTTGTTTTCTTAGACACTATATGATGTCTCCATACAAAAAGTATCTTCTGAGATGAGCTTGCAGAAGTAAGCATATATCTATTATGCAGGAAAATAGCTTGTTTTAGCAGAAGAAGCAGATAGATTTGATGCACTTCCTTCATGAGGTTAAATGCAGTAAAGATTCTGCTTTGTGGCTTTCTTGGAAAGGTCCTGTGGAGGAATTAAGGGATGAGGTGCACTTGAACCTGCATAAAGACCAATCTGTTCACCTGAGGATGAATTTTGATGTTTTTCCACTGTATCCTCCTGATTAACCCGTTTGATGTGAAATAGTCCAGCCCTACCAAAGACTACTGAGAGGCCTGAGTACTGTGTGTTATGGTTGCTTTTTTGGGGGTAGACACCCTGCTTTCATTTGTAGCAGTAGCAAGGAGTTTTAAAGATCTGGCTTGAGAAGTGTAAAAACACTTCATCATGTTCATTATTATTATTTTTTTTTTTTTTTTTTTTTTAGAGGGATCTGCTCTTGTCCTTGTAGGGAGTACTAATAGCTGTAAGGTCCCTTTAGCTAGAAGGTACCCTTAATGGGAAAGTGCTTGTGCCTGTGGTTTCACTCTTCTGTAGACAATAAATCAGATGTTGAAAACTGTGGGAATAAAGGCAAGAGAGGTGATGAAATAAATTTATTACTTTATTGTTGCAGTACAAATTTGGGAACTTAAATTTGCAGGAGCTCTGGGATTCAGAGATAGTTCTGATAATGATATATATTGCCTGAGGGGTGATGGAAATAAAGTGGAGCATAATAGTGCCTTATAGATGCATTTCAGTTGTTAGAAACACTTTCTTTTTAAAGAAAACTTTTCAGAATAAATTTCAAAATAAAATTCTGATTTTGACAAAGAATTACCTATCTTAAGAGATGTTCAACTCGATGTTCTAACATAAGAGTACTTTCTCAGGGGATAGAGAATCTATTTGTATTTTTATTTTTGCTGCTGTGTATGAGGTTACACTGTTTTCATTTTAGGAGTATATTCCACTAATCTTATGAGACAGTGGTTACTGCAGAAAATCAAACAGCTTGTTTTAATCCATCCTTAAATCTAAGGCTGTGTTTTCTTCTGAATTGCTTCCAACAAAGCAGTGATCATGATTCATGATGCAGTCAGTGTGGCTTTTTGTAAACATAGTCTTTTCACATATTCTGTGACATTTCTGTAATGAATCATCAGGCATGAAAAACGTACGTTGTCATAGGCTAACACTGAAAGAAGTCACTGAAGGAATGCGTTTACTATTGGGCTTGCCATAAAATGGAGCTGGTTAAGGATGACTGTGATGCAGTACATTAGGTGACAGGTACATATTAACATGTGCCATTTCCAGGATGCTGATTCATTAACCCTGCTGAAGTCCATAAGAAGTGTCATGCGTATGGCTTGGTTGGAGTTTAATTGTGAAAGCATTTGTTCTGTGACTAGCCCTGAAATAAGTGTGTCCCCAGCTGCTCCAGTGCTGAGTATATCTGTTTTAGCAGAGCCTGCTTAAAAGCTGATGCAGCGTCAGTTCAAATGAAATGCCCCTTTCCAGATTAACAAAAGCAATTTGGGGTTTTGACTTGCTCCAGCTCCTATACTGATGTTACAAGTGAGTGTAAAAGTGGGGTAGTGGGATAAAAAAAAAAAAAATAGTGCTTCTAATGATGAAATTTTTTGTTTGCAAAAGATTAAAATTCTTCACAAATTTTTTGTTCAATACTGAAATTTGAACTCTGTGACATACTGAGAGATTATTTTGAAAATGTCTGATTTCTTCCTTCTTTTTTTTTTTTCTTTTGCATGGAGCATCTTGCTGTTCAAATCAGTGCTTTTAAAATAGTCATCTGACAACCAGATTAGGCAGACTTTGTTAACAAACATAATGTTGGCTAGCAAAATATCACTCATTACTAATGAAAAGCTGAAGTTGCTGCTGCTGTGATTGCAGTCCCAACAATCATATACAAAGACAGAGACTGATAGAACCGGTGATAGGCTGGAAGGACAAAGTGTTGCTCTTAACAGATAAAGAGTTTTGGGGTTTAGTCTTTGCTAACTTAGCCTCAATTGCCTACATTGTAGCAGATTTTCACAATCTTTATATATTTAAAAGTAAGAGGATTTTTAGAAATGTTTTTCCATATAAGTTAAACAATGGCTAATTTCACTGTAGTTTTATATATGTCAAGTCAAGAGTTATGGTGCTGATAGGTACTGTGCTCATGAGGAGGAAGTAAAATACTGAATTAGAATATAAGCAGGCATCAAGGAAGAAATGGTGTAAGAAATTCTCCAGCCTCTACTTAAGGAGGAATATGAATTTAAAAAAAGGCAAAATAGAGTCTTTTCAGAATATTACAGTGCCTGCCTACTGTTTTGCACAGTAATTTGGTACTATTTATAATTTGCTACTTGGAACAGTTCTCCAGATGCTGTTATCTAATAAAATCAGTATGAATAGTGAAATAAAAATTCCATAAGAGAAGTCTTCATTCATAGTACTGCATCTCTTTTTAGTTAGGACTTCTGATCTTTTTTTGCCCTAACTTCTCTGTATTATGTATTAATCCATTATAAATTAGTACATTAAAAAAAAAAAAAGTGTTAAGGCTGAAGTAATATCAAAACAAAAATATAAATAACATGAAGAAATGCCTTTTTGCTGTACTGGTCAACTGTTAATGATACGGTAGTGGTTTGAAGCAATTCCTTAGGGAGCTTAAACAGCTTGAAAGAGGGGAAGCAGATGCTTTGAGTACTGCAGCACTTCTCTTCCCTCTCATGGATTATTTGCAGGATAGTGACTGGCAGAGACGTATTTGATCACCCTTAGAGCATTCTCGCACCACAACAACTGATGTTCTTTCTGTATGTTTCCTATGCAAATACAAAGTAAAGCCGTGGTTGCTAAAATCTACAGATGTTGGAACTCTTAGACAAGGTTAGAAGCAGTGTTCAAGCTGTGAAGTCTACTGGAGAAATTTCAATAATCTCTTTTTCTTTTTTCACCCCTCCTTGCTATAGCCAGAGAAAAGTTCCTTACTGAAATGTCACCTCCTACACTGTTTTCTATGTTAATCAGGCAGTTCATTATTCTTCTCTTTTAGCTGTGGTCTCAAGACTTTATTTCTCGACCGCATAATGTTAAATAAAACATGTTCCAGGGGAACTTGACAGTATTTCTATTGGTAATGTAAGAAATATACTCTGTGCTCTTGTAATGATGGGTTGAAATAAGATGATCTCTTGGGATATTAGGCAGCTATCAGGAGATGAAATTATTCCTTTGGTGGTTTTGGATTCCTCTAATGCAAGATGGGTAATATGAATGTAGTATGTGCAATGATACCGGGATTTGTTGGTGATATTTTTTCTTTCTTGGTATATATAGACACGTCTTAAACATATATCTGTGTATATGATATGCTTAATAGCTTTGTTATTTATCTTTTGCAGCTATCTTTTACTAAATTTGGAAGAGGATATCCAAAATATCATTACATTGGAAATATAATTAAGAACCTTTATATGATTTAACTCTGTTCTCATCATACTGCTCAAGCATAAGTCTTAATGTAACTTTAGATCCAACAATATTTCTTAAAGCAAATATTATTACAGTAAAAATATTTCCCCTTTTTACTACTTATTTGCACATATACCACCACATGTCCATAGATGACACTGGTTTTGTGATGTTCTTTGCTGTTTCCATTAAGACCTGCTATTGGAGTGTGTTTTTGACTCAAATTTATCATAGTTATTAAATGAAGTACAACTTGGAAAGCATGTTCTTGCATGCCACTGGCATGAGAAGTGGAGGAAGAAGTCGTAGTTTTGGCTTAATTTCCTTGGTGTGCTTGGCACAGACCTATTTTGTGTAGTGAGTGAATTTGGAAATAACTAAAACCCTGTCCTAGGACACCATAGTTGGTGCAGGATACCGGTGGAGCTTGTGGTCACCCAGCCAGGGGCAGAGGTGCGTGTGCTGTGGTTTATTCCTCTGTATAGGTTGGACTGCGTTCTTGCTGGAAGTTAGTCAAGTGTCCAAGTGCTGCAAACCAGACCCTGTGTTTTTGTCATCTTAATTTCTGCTCCTTTTTAGAACTCTGCCATAGCTTTACTTCAGTTATGTTTCTGTCCAGTTTGCAGATCAGAGCAAGAATTTGTTATGCTCTAACAGCTGTAAACCATGTATGTCATCACTGAATTTGATTTTCTAAAGGAAAAGTTTCCTTTTTCTAAAACAGTATTTCAAACTTATGAAAATATTTTGATCAAATAATATATAAAATAGTACTAACAAGGTAATAGATGTTCAATCAAATTATTACGTTCTTCAGAATAAATAGGTTTTCTTTAAATTAGATCTTGTTAGGATTTCAAGAGTAAGAGATTGTATTGGTTTGCTTCTCATGCATCTTAGGATGAATTTTTAGTTCAGTTTAGAGGGTCATTTGTCTTTCCCACTGTAGTTTTGAAATTCACTGCCTTAGAAAAATTAGAATTGGAAGGTATTTTTATAGAGGACTGTGCATAGCAGAGGGTGCTTTTCTGGCCTGCAAGTTCAACTGACAGTTTGGAGAATTACTTAAGTAACTTGCTGAAGAGAGACCTGGATGTAAAAAGATTTTAACTAATAAGAAGTTGGGAAATAAGAAGAGTTGTGTATCACTGAAAGAGTGCTGCTTTGATTCTAGCTAAAATAGTGGAGTAGTAGCTGGAAGAAAAAAATATACCAATTTGAAAATATTCAAGGCCATACTGTGTTTGGCCACACTCTTTTTGCTGATAAAATGCCTTTTGAAGTTTCAGAAGTTTCATAAGCTCCATGCCTAAAGACAGTTTAGATCCCCGTTTCTAGCTCTGGACCAGCAAAGCTCTGAACTTGCTTGAAAATCACCTGTTTCCCAGAACCGAACAAACAAGTTTGTGGATTTTCATGTTTTTGGTGGGCAGCTATGGGCAGAAGTTCACAGATGGAGAAAAAATGTGTTGGTTTAGATTATACATATATATGATGAACCTGAGATCTCGACTATATGTTAGGAATATATTATTTTGCATAATGGTAACGTTCTATACAGCTTTCACACAGTTTCACAGACAGAATGACAGAGGGGTTGAGGTTGGAAGGGACCTCTAGAGATCATCTAGTCCAACCCCTTTGCTCAAGCAGGAGCACCTAGGGAAGCAGGGACACCTCGAGCATTCCCATTCAGTAAGAAGTGCTCCACAGCAATTAAAGGTTTGACTGAATGGATGCAGATGAGAACAAATCCCTTTACCGTTTATAATGAAGCAGAAAATACCATAATTGGCAAGTATAATAGGGTAAAGGGTTGTGATCAATTTTTGCATGTATAGTTGCCAAAAAGGACTGCTACAAGGAAATGTAACATGATTAACAGACCAATCCTTGTTTATTAACCTGGAAATTGAACTCTCACTTTTGTGAAAGTGTATGTTAATAATTTGAAGAGGATGGACTGGTGCAAAAGGGATAAAATAACTAGTTTTCGTAGACAGCTTCTAGCTTTAGATATGTAGTTAACATGAGCTCAGTGTGAAATTACTGAAGTGAAACATGAAGATGAATGGGATGCAGCATACAGAGACAGACTTCAGCGTGGATCACACCTAGCTCGACGATAGCACAAGATATTAATATCAATGTCTCTAGGATACCAAGATTTAATTATATCCAGCACAGGTAAGAGAGCTTTTCCTGTAGAAATAACAAATAGGTAGATGTTTCTTAGCTTGCTGCTAGGCCTGGATGTTTCATTTCTATCCCCTTCTCATGAGCCCAGGGCTCCTGTGCCGTGAACACTCTGCGGTGCCTTCCCTCTGCAAGCGACAGCCTGGGGTCCAAAGGCTTCTCGCTGCTATAAAACTGTGCTGGTGCTTCTGGAGAGCAACATTTAATGACATAGCTGGGATTTAAAGAGGAGTACTAGCCTGTGTTTCATGTGACAGGTAATGAGTGGATGTGCTATGGATTTACAGCGTGTTTCCGTAAGTAACTTGAAATACATCTAAGCTATTTGCACTTGTAGTTTGGACCGCAGTTTTGTCACCAGTTTCCTTGGTATGTGCAGTCTGGAGACAGCTCAGCTCCCTGCTGAACTTGTGCTCAGGGAGCAGTGGCAGACAGGTCAGATGTAGAAGAGCCTCTCCTGGGCTAATATTGCTCAGGGCAACTCATTTAGAAAGCAAAAGACGGTTCACAAGCGAGCTCAGGATGTGTGCAGGGTTCTATCGATGCTCATGGGGTGGGTCCCGTAAAATGGGGCGTGAGTAGAGTGCATACAGTGTAGACAGTCTTAGGATCCATCTGTTTCCATAGTCAATAGGCGGGCTAGAGGGAAATATTAAATTATATGGATATACTCAGGTCATTTATGGAAATACCTAAACAAAATCTAAAAGTTTGTGAAGGCAATAGCCCAAGTTCAGCAGAGCATGGACATATAGTAGTAAGCATCAAAGTGATCTCCGTATTGGTCCCAGAAGTTATTCACATGTTTTAGATGAAGCGTATTTGTAATTTGCTAGTTCTTACTCAGAAGATTAGACAACTGCTTTACCAAATATGAATCTTCTGGCTCAGTCCCAATCCTTCAGCTACAGCGATCTTGAAGGGGGAGAAACGTGGTGGTGCACAGATATCCTCATGCAAGGTTGGGGTTTCAACAACCAAGGTGTATTTTGCCTCACTGAAATAGTGGTGTTAAACGTGTGGTGCTGCTGTAATGGGAAGATGGCCTGGTGTGCAGGCTGGAGCTCCTGGGCAGGTACTGGGCCTGCAGGGGAACGCTGTGGTCCCCTGGTCCAGGACCCTGGGAGAGCCACCCGCGGGGTGGAATACGTCTGAAAGAGGAAATGGCTGCAGGATGATGTTATAAGGTGCAGGTATTAGAACTGCTGGTCCATGTGTTAGGGGGAAATAAAGAGGGGGGAAAAAAAAATCAAACTACTTGATGTTGCTGCACTAACACTCGAAACCACCACTAAAAGTAGCTATTTCCACGTTTTTTTAGACCTGGCATAGAGCGTCCCAACCAGCTGTTTACTTTTCAGTGAGACTTAGTTGTGCCTTCTTGGGTTTTGGAATTGATTTAAGGAAGAAATGTTCAATCAAAGCAAGTCACCAACAGCTTGAATGATTGTGCTGTCTTCAAGCGTCCGCTGGGACATCATTGTCTTTTTCGAGACCTCTAAGGAAAGTAAATAAAATGTATCAGCACAGTTTACGCCTGTGGCTGCATCATACTGTGAGCACTCCAGGGATGTTTCAGAGCAGAGCTGGGGTATGGATTTTACTGCTGCAGCCTTAACCACATCAAACACACAGCATTTGCCAAGGAAGTGCTAATAATCTGCCAGAAAATATACTCCAGATACACCCATGAGAGTAAGAAGAGGCTAATTTTCTGCTGAATGAAAACTACAATGGTTTTAGTAATCACCTTACGAATTAACATTTCTGAAACTTCATAGCATGGCGTATTTTGTGTTATTGTTATTTTTGCTTCTTTTTGTGAAGGTCAGATACAACACCAGAATTTTCTGTGCCAAAAAAAGATTGGTTGCATAGGAAAAACTGAAGTTAAAATATTTTCATATAAGAAAATGCTGTGTATTTTGTTCTAGGTAAATACCAAGGCTATCCCAATAACACCACTGTCTTTCCTTGAATTCTTTGCTGTGGAACAGAGAAATGGGAATATTGGAGAAAAGGGAGAATGTAGGAACAAAAGGCAGGGGAGGAGAAGAAGACAAAATGCCTGCCTTTTCCATCATGCTGCGAGCTAGATTCGTGGGTATATCCAGCTTGAGTGGGTTGGCTTCTTTGTCCGAGTAACGCCTGGATAATGACTTGTCATCCTACGAGAGAGATGAGTGTGGGTGTAAAGCTGAGCTTCTAAAACTGCAAGTATTTAGAAACAGGTGGGGAAAAAAACAGGGACATTAAGTGAAGTAAGCCAGGATCACTTTGGAAACGAATAGAAGAAAACCGACCCATGCACGTGGTCTCAGCTAAACTGACCTCCTTGTCAGTGGGGTGATGCCTACTGATGGGGCGGTTGTATGCAGGTGGGTTAGGCAAACAGGGAGGCTCAAGTTCTGCCTCTGCTACAGGGAGTAAAACTCTTGGTCTTGTTTTAAGCAAGAAAGAGGGAAAAGAAAAAAAAAACAATGGCCTAAGGTGTGTTTGTCACAGATGTGCCCTGCTGCAGATCTTGACCAAGAGTGCTTTTCTACAGTAAGGGTTAACAAGCTACTAGATCTTAAGTTTAAACTTTAACGTGTCTTTGCATCAGTGCCTGCTTTATCCTGTGGCAAAATATTAATTAAAAATCAAAGAAATCTCAACGTATGAAAACAAATTTGATCTTTTCAGAGCACAAAGTGTTGGAAGCAGAAATAGAACATGGCTGCAGATACTGTAGACTCGCAGGCAGGAGTGACCTCTCTGTCTGCTGCGTATCCCATATCCTGTGTCCGAGCAACAGAAGCAGTATGGAATTGTGAGTGTGCAACCTTAATGTAAAGAGTTGATTCAACTTCTGTGTGGGAATTTATAAGAAGTAAAAATTAGCCATTCAGTTGAGTCTTTTGTAGCTGATAGTATTTTGCAAGTTTATATTGCTCATTTAGCATTGCAGTTAAATATTTTAGTGATAGTAGCAGTTAAAATTGTCATTTTTTTTATTTAAGATGAGTCACTGCAAGCAAACTTGCCTTACGTCTTTCCATTAGAATGTTTGGATGTAAGTGTAGTTCTTGGGCAAGAGAAAATCCTATTGAAACAAATCTGTGAGGCTGCCATGTTATTTTCACCTAAGTTGAATTAAAACCTTAATCATTTAGAGTTTTGTAATATTTTTCACAAACAATATTTTATATTTAAACCAATTTTACAGACAAGTTTCTTTGAAATTTCAGGCTGTTTCTGGGGAGGTGTATCATTTTGTGTTATCCCTTGCTGAGATATGTCAGGCCTAGCCACATGATCATGAAGCACATTATTGAAAAGATCATTTTTTTTAATAGAACACATTTCCTGCTTATGCAGGTGATAGTTTTGTTTCTAATTTGTGAATGTATCTTGAAGTCAGTTAAGGAGAAAGATATCTCAAAGAAAACATTTCAAAGTTCTTAATATAATGGTTTCTACTGCCCTCTCCTAAATGCTAAATTGGGATAAAGCTTATTGTAATCACCTTGCAAGCATTTTGTGTTCCACAAAATCCTGGTGACAATTTCATTTTACAATTTAATCCATTGTAATAAAGTTGTCATAAAGCACGTAATTACAGAATAACCCTACATGTAAAACATACATTTTGAATTGAAGGGGAATTGAAGGCACATGACAATTCTGAAATTCAGACACTATAATGGAAAAGAAATATCAGCCAGAAAAGCTAAATTGGACATCAGAAATTCTGATATAATGTGACACAGGGAGAAATTTTAAAACATCTCTGGCTAATTCTTTATTTGCCAAAGAGAACAAAGTTAAATAATTTGGGATAAGGGGAGATAGCAGATAGGAAAGGTAGCTGGGATGACTGAAATTATAAAGCATAGAACACTGGGACATAATCAGTTCTGAGAAGTCTGGATGAAGTTATCAGTCTTACTTCCCATGCTTCCTCGATGTTTTATTTTTGTCCTGGCTTTTGATCTTATCCTTTAATGTAGGATTACTTTTCAAACATACTGCAAGTTCCATTAGAAATTTTGACAGAATTTGGAAGATGAACAATACTTAAAGGGATGGATATGACCATCCCTTTAAGTATTAAGTTTTGCTGTTCAGAATTTTAGAAATAGTCAGTAGGAATGTTGGAGCATTAAGGTTTATTCATTAGCAGAAAGAAATGAAGGCATCTGGATTGACAACATGCAGGTATAAAATCTCATTAAGAATAATATTTAAATAATCTTTAGCTGTCAAACTGAAAAATGAGCATTTACCTTTTTTATAGTGAAATTTCAGAGATCTAGGGAAAATAAAGACTGGAAGAAGACTAGAACAACTTAGTACTGCCCGTATTGCAGCTCTAGCGTATCAAATGGAGTAGTAGCGGTGTGATGCGGTGCAGACGGGCTGCAGTAGTGTGTGCAGTTGTGAGCTGGCTCCTCTCCAGCAGTATCTTCTAATGAATGGGCCTTTTGTCACTAGAGTACCGTGTTCAAAGCCTGGTTTGGATGATGTTTTTTTTCCTTTCCTCAAAAAAATAGCACAAAAAAAAAGATTTAAGAATAAGGAAGAGCTACAGGAAATTTTCCAGGCTACCTCCTCTGCTTTTCTCCTGCCTTGTTGGAGGGGGAAAGAGTACAAAACAATATTATGTTATCTCTCCATTCATTATGAATGTCTGAATAGAGCAATTTCCTTGTTCACACATCTTTACAAATTACTAGCTTGGTTTCCTGTCATTTAAAAGTACAAATATGTCTAACAAAGAAAATAATAGAAACATAATAATTGCTGCATACTTTGGGGTAATATGAAAAACTTGTTGGTTTAAGTAAAAGCTGATTACCCCACAAGTAAAGGTCTAGTTTGCATCAAATAGACATTACAAAGTACCTATCAACTTCACAGCACCAATTATGATTTGAGAAAGATGAGAAAGCTGTTCATATTTTTCAGGTGGCCCTATGTTTAAGGTAGCTTAATTTTAATATATTCTTCTTAAAATCAGAAGAGACTGGATCTTCAGGGCACTAAGTACTCTCAACATAAATCCTGCAAAACCCTGAAGCAGACACCTGATGTTAAGCACCTGTGTAGCCCCATCAAAGTCAGTAGAATTAAGTGCTCAAAAATAAAGCATCTGTTTAAGTGCTTGGCTGATTTGGGCCAGATATAAAGGGTTAGCTTAGCAAGAATAGGTATAAACTTAAAAGTTGATATTATGTATTATATTAGCCTTGTAGGAGCCATAAAGTTAATGAAAATTTGCCTTAGACTGAAATTTGATCAGGTCTTAGTTGAGTGATGACAAATCCCAGTGGCACAGTTGCTTGAGGTCATATTCCAGCACTTCCTAGACAGGGGCAGTTCCATCTAGAAAAGATTAGAAAGATTTCATATACAGAGAACATCTTTTACAGGACATCTGCTGAGCAAAGCCATTCTGTCTATAAAAGATAATGTTGAGGGGTTAAATCCTCTTTGAGTTGACTTGACTTAGCTCATTTGCTGTTGAAGAAGTGTCCATGTTCAAGAAGATTGTAGAAGTCATGTTTGACTATGAACATAGGTAGTACAAGAGACTGGTGGTTTTCTTCCTCCTCAGAGGTCTCTTACTGTAGTAGTTTGTCTTTGGGCAGTCATGAAGACAGACAGAATGCCGAGGCTGTTGATGCTTTGACATTTTGCTCAAACAATAAGTATTGCTTTGGTGGTTGTTAGGAAGTAGTAGTTAAGTATTCTCTGCTAAGCTGAAAATATTTCTCTTTTGTTCAAAATACCCTGCAGCAAATGGCCAAGGGAGCTGGGATGGTGTCACAGGCCCTGCCACCGAGTCTATGGCCCAAGACTATTGGCTTCATTGCCTGTGTGCTGGGGGTGACACCCTCCTGCACCCTGAAGCCCCAGCTAAGCCAATGCCCTCATACCACGTCTGAGTAATTCAGAACCTTTGCCAATGTTCAGAATATTAAATAGCAAAAGCAGATATTTAAAGTATCCCTAAAAGTTGTGCTTAAACTGTCAAAATACAAATAATGCAAATTTTTGTTTTTTCCCTGACTCTTTTTGGCTCCTTTCATTGTCTGTACAATGTTGTTCAGATGATCTGTGAGATGCCACCTGCATTGGCTTTGATATGCAGATAGGTTTTATCTTTGGTAGTTTTAAAGTTATGTGGAAGTTATGAGGTGGTATAGTGACCACAGTGAGTTAAGTGAGATGGATGAATTCCAGGCAAAAATGTATTTATAACTTGGGTAAAAATATATTGAACTCTGTAATTGAGTTATGATTTAACTACTGTTCACTAGAACACTTGTCACTGTTGTTTATATCAAATTTCAGAGGGAAAAAACTGAAATAAAATAAATGTTCTGAGAACCAAGAAAAAATAAAAGAACATTATGTACCCCTCAGGCAGGCAAAGTTCCCTGACTCTTTTCTAGAGAAGTTTTCGTGGGTTTTTTTTTTAAGTTGAAATCGATAAGAAGGTTACCCAGTTCTTTGAACTTATCAATTATAATTCCTTATAGTAGGAATTACTGCAGCATTTTGGGAATACTGTTCAGGAATACAGCACACGTTTGAACCTTTTTTGCATCATCATCTGTCAGTCCAGTCTATGGAAGTAATGGTGGAAAATACCCAGTGAGGTCAATCCGAGGCACTGTAAGATATGTGTGACGGTGGAGCGTGTGTGTGGTAATGGGGTTCTTTTCTGTCTAGGTGCCAACTGGACTTCTTGCAACTTACTTGAAAGTCACTGAAAAGTCATGTCGTTATTTTAAGGAAACATGAGGGTGAGTATGTGATTTCTGTACTCAAATAACAATCAAATCTATTTAGAAATAGTGTTTCAACCTCAAAACAACAAAGAGGCCAAAGGAAATATGAAGAAATCTTGTGTCTATCTCCAAATGTGCAGAGGATATTTAGAAATACTACGTAGGAATTCCTTATTGTTCTTGGATCTCTTTTCCTCCTCGGTAGGAAGATCCCAGCTGGTTGGCGTCGTGGTAGCCTGCCAAGCAGCTGAGGATGAGAGCCGGGTCTCTAAAGTCTGCGTTTCTCCTGACTGGTAGTTCTGTAACTGAGCCTTTGCCAGGGAGCTGGGAATCAAATAGGAGGAAGGGAGAGTTTGGCTGGTGTGAAACCTCTGGGGATTGGTTCCTTTGGAGCACATTTCCATTTTGCAGTGGCACTGGATACAGCAACATCTCTCTATCCTAGAGATTTAAATAATGCGAGCCTAGAAATCACTCTCCAACTGCAAATAGTTCCTATCCTGTGGTATACTCTCTGTATTGAGCTAATTTTAGTTTCTATTTTTGGTTATCAGTCCTGGATGTATCTTGCACAGCAGCCCATTCTGCCTCGAAGGGAAACAAACAGGGTCAGTACAGGGATTTGGAAAAACTGCAGCTTTAATGGTTTTGGTACCTGAAACTAATGACTGTCTTCCCCACTGCTCTCCCCGAAGTACAGAGAGAATAAGAAAAAATAGGGAGAGAAATATGAGGATGTATTTAGGGTCACTTGTATGCTGTCTTGATTTTGAAATACAGGCTTTCCATTAATATTCTTGGTCCATCTTGTGTTTCCTGTGACTTTACTGCTAATGTAGATAGCTTGATACTTGATAGCTAACTTTTAGAAATGGAATTCTGATTGCCTTGAAGAAATTCAAGGCTTGCTCAACCCTATATGAAGAGTTGTCATTAAACCTGGCCTCAGTTTGCAGGAATGAAGTTATTACTTCTTACAAAGCTCTTTCTACCTTAGTTTTCTTCTACTCTTTATTCTGACAGCTTATGAATAATACATATACCTCTTACTCCTTTTGTAATGACAGTTGCTTGTTTGTTGCTTTTTGTAGGGGGACCAGGGGTGTCAAATTTGGTCAAATAAACAAGATGGCAGCTACTAAAAAGGTTGTTTTAAAAAAAAAAATCCTGGGAGATGCTAAATAGACAAAACCCATTGGGCTAAGCGAGTGTTATATATATTTGATGCACGCATGCATATGAACCGTCCATTCTTACTCTTCCGTAAATGTCCATTTATGGTTGCCTGTTAGAGAGAAAATGAGGGGCTAGGTAAAACCCTTGCCTTGTTCCAGCAGGGCTATTCTTCGTGTGTTCTTACGTTGGATTATTGTATATTGCAAGTGTATTGGAAGGTGCATATCACATTAGTGGATGTTCTTTGTATTCCAAGGTAAGAATTTTTTGGATAGAACGTTTTCTTTCTACTCTAAGGGTAATCTTTTCTATCAACTAAAGCAAAGTATTTTATTTTTCAGTTTTTGGGGGTGTATGCAGAGATGAGAGAACAAAGCCTTTCGGGTAAAAAATAGAACAAGCTCTTGGGTGAAGTCTTGTTTCAGATATTGAATAAAAGCAGCCAACTTCAAAGGCGCCCATAAGATGAATTCAGCTGTATTAATTTGTAAGTGATTTAGCTTTACAAACCTGCCTTTTAATAAGTCATATAAAGAACAATGTCTTTAATCATTCAGAGTTTTGTGTTTTCAGATTTACTGGTGTTTCTTCACTTTTATAAAGTTTTCTGGAGACCCAGTGTGTTTATAGGTATCAGAAAAATTGCTAAGAACAAACAAACAAAAGTATATAAATAACTGACTTGTGTTCTTTCAAGAACCAAAGTTTACCTAAGAGAGATAAAAAGGTCGTTTATGTCCTGTAAAAAAAAACTGTAAAAGTAACTTTAATCCATGGGATAAATGACATAATATTTTTTTCTACCTTCTTGATAATGTGCTATGGATTGAACTTCCTAAACTTCCTAAATGCTTATGTTATGTAGGTTTGTAGGATTAGATTTAAATGTCTGGTCTTCAGTTGTTAAATGTCAGTATGTTGGAGTATTTGTTGGACAAGCCAAAGGTTCTATAGGTTCCAAAAATTTTTTTTCTAAAAAAACTTGTAAGGAATCTAATGAAACAAACTAAAGTCTAGTTATTGAGAATTAACAAGGAAATGTCTCTTTATAGCTGTCTTTGAGATGACAAACTAACCTGTGTGTTTATGTAAACCAACTCTGCCTGTGTATCATCCATCACACCCATTTCGTAGCACGATCCAGGCCTAGACTGGCTTTGAGGGCCAAGTTGACAGGACTTTATGCTGGGTTGCCCAGCTGTTTTCCCAATGGATCATTTTAACCTTAACAAAGGTGGTTTTGGTTATTGCAAAGGATTTTGTCATAATAATATACATAATCATTTTAGCCAAAACCATTTTTCTAAGTATCTGTAGAGCTTCTGTATGTCTGTGCAGTCTGTAGAAAAGCCAAATAACTGAATTGGCTGATGTGGTTTCCTTTCCAGGGAAGTTTTAATGAACTGGCCTATACTAAATGCAAGTGTCTACGGAAGTAGGTCAGTATTATTACATAGTTACTGTATTTTAGATGTAAATGCATAAAGGTTAATGGATTAATAAAATTGTCATCTTTCAGTTATCGTTGCATATCCCATGAACCAAATATATAAGCTCAATTAGAAAGAAAGCCAAAGGGAAAATAAATAATTTTACAAAGAAAAGACAGTCTTTTTGTCCTAGCTAAATACCTAACGTTTTGATGCTAGCCACTGCATTGTAGCTAACCGTAAACTACATTTAATGTCTTAGGAAAGAAAATGCATTTAAGTATTATGGTGGTTAAAATCAATCAAGGTTACTGTGAGAAATAAACCAGCTATATTTTCAGCAGTCAATTTTTTAGGATTTCACTAAAAAATAAATGAGAATACAGAAATAATAAATGAGCGTGTAGTAGTTTAATCACTTATAAGTTGCTAGAATGATCTTTGAATAAGGATCGTTTCACTAATTCAGCTGCATCAGCTTTTGTAGGGAAATTGAAGTAATGCTGAGGATGCAGTTTTAAGAGTCCTTTCCGCCACCCCCCAATATGAAATCTTCCAAATGTCTCACATTACTGGCCTAACCTTTTGAACAACTGGCAATTCCTCTGTCATCTCTAAACACCGGACATGAGTAGACGGGCAGAAACTGTTATCAGCACCAAGGACAGCAGTGACATGGGTGCTGCTCCCAAGGAGCGCAGGAGATGGACTTGGGGGACATGGGGGGGCTGCGGAAGTTGGTGCATAGTTTTGGACGAGTGAAAGGAGTTTAAGTAGTGAAAAGCCAGCTCATAAAATCTGAGTTTTCAGAATTACTTTGCCCTTTACAAGGCTGTTTCTGAAGCTCTGGGGGAGCAAAAACCTGTATGGTGTGATCTTGCAAAGCTGCATGAGCAATAATACACCACCTGGGAAATAAAGCAAGAGCCAAGAAACAGCAAATGCGCCTGCAGCAAATGGTCACCCTGATCAAAGGCAATGGTGCAAAATTTCTCACAAAGCGGAGAAATGGAAGAAACCGTCCACCTTCTGGTTTGACAGCAGCCCTGATCGTAGTGAGTCCCATATGTCTGTCTTATTCCTGGAGACCAGAACGTATATCTCTGAGGGAATTAGCATGGAAAAGGAGGTTTTCCTCCCCCTGAAGCATTTGGGAAGACGAACAATGCCTCCACTGGCAGCGATCATGATGCCCATCCATGGCGAGTGATGCCAAGGAGGAGCCGCAGACCCGAGCAGGCCGTGGCCGTCCCCTGCCACGCGTGGTGCTGAGTGGTCTCCTCCACGGGGACCCTTGGCCTAGCTGGACATGCAGCTATCAAAGAGGTTCTTCCTTCTATATGTATATATAAATTGCAACGTATATATATATGACTCCCATTCTTGGCTGGCAGATGGTGGCAAGGAGTAGTGTTGCTAGACCTGGCACTGCCTCCCTGTTGTTGTGACTGGTAGCATGATGAGTGTTTAGGCAGAATGGTGTAGCATAAATATTTTTCTGTTAAGCTGTTACCGGCATTGGCATTTGATTATTTTGGCCAGGAAAGGGTGGAGGAGAGTGTAGGGAGTTTATCTCCTCTATTTTTTTTATTTTTTAGCCTTTTTGTTTCTTTATTAGTCGCCATTCCTATCTTTCTGATTTTGAACTGGGAATCTGTTTTTCTGTAGATTTGATAAGCAATTTTTCTTCTACAACAACTGAGTATTTTGCAGGGATGAAAATTCAGCAGTTGCTTTTGAAAACTGATCCTCAAAATACAAGGACACCAAGATACATTTTCAGCAGGGAAGGAGATAATTATTTTGATTGTCAGCCACATGAAAGGACAAGCATTTGAGGAAGCATACAATTCTCTGATGTGGTTTAGGCGATGAATCCAACCCCAAACGCCTCCTTCATGTCCTCTGCTTGTTTGATTCTCTGCGGTAGATGAAAAATAGAGTCTCAGGGGGCTGGGGTGCAGTTCCAGGGCCAAAACATTTTCTCCATGCATGTGTATGAGTAAGATTTCCCCATCTTATTTTACTATATTGCTCTTGCAGGACTTGAAAACTGATTTTAAAACTATTGTTTATTTATTGTAGTGAAGCTCTGCTTTTGTGATACATAAGAATATTTCTTCCTGTACCTCATTATTATGTGGAATGTCAGTTGCTTCAACGTCATTAAAAAGTAAAATTTTGGGTTACAGAGTTTAAGATGACGTAGTTCACTGCTGTTAGTCTTTTTAATAAATAGGACAAAGTCACAGCAGCAGTGGTTGTCTGGAACGGTGCTGTCAGGGGGGATCACAAACAAGATCTTTAGGGACACGCTGGAAGGTTTCAGGACAACTTGAAGCTCCTCTGGGCACCAGTGTGAGATGGGAACATGCTGAGGGATAATCCTTTGCTGTGTCTCAGAAGGAAATTTTCTTTCTTTTTGTCCCCACTCTCATAAGTAGCAATCTGGAAATATTTTAGGGGAACTTGAAAACTTTAGAACTTTTTCTCATCCTTCTTTCACTGTCATGCTTTTAGAATGATAGTTCTGGACATGTGAATGCTTTACACCATGCGAAGGAACATGAAAATATTGCAGGGAGATGGAATAGTTTCATACCTTTTTTCTTGCTGAACCACCTCTTTCTGTGCAGGTCCAGCTGCACATCAGAGAGATGTTCAAAGTATGTCATGATAACCAAATTGGGCAACTGTGAAGGAAAATGTGATGATTTTAGGGAGCTGAGGCTGTCAGCTGGCTCATGGCTTTTAAGTAGCAGCATTTCATAAAATAATTCCAATGTGTTCTATTAAGGTGTATTTTTTCCTATAAACAATAGCTTAATGGCTACAAATGGCATGCAGTACCCTATGAAAGGCACTTGAGCTTTGTATAAAATTCATGGCCTAGGAGATAATCAACCTATAAAAATATTGTAAATTCTAAGAGGGGGAAAAAAGAAAGAGACAGGACACTTAATGCAAATTTTTGCCCCCAAAGAGCAAAAAAAACCCCAAAAGGGAGTATTTTTTAACCAAAGCTGAATTTTTGAGATCTAGTTTTGGTTTTGTGCAGAATTGCTCTATCTATGAAACATATTGAAGGTAGCTGAGAGACAATAAAATGGCAGATTAATGTTCAGAGAGAAAATGTCATCCATATAAAACAAAGTGTGAAAATGGGAACTATCACGTCTGAAGCTTTAGTAAATCAAATTCATGAAAGGTCATATTGTAGGAATTCTGAACATAGATCTATATCTCATCACATTCTCAGCATAAAATTAAGAATAAATATGAAGTAAAAAGTCCCGCTTTCCTGATTTAACTTATTTGTGTGTAACTCCATCAAAAACATACTACGTGAGAGATTTATAGCAGAAACATTTTGGACCATTTGGGCAGAGCTCCAAATCATACTTTGAAAAGGCAAAGGATCCATAAAACTACAGGCACTCAAGACTAGTTAACCAGCTAATTCATGGAAGTCTATAAACATATAAATTCTTGTCTCTCTCACTAAGATTAAGAGCATGTTATAACAGTCACAAAATATTAAATGTTTGGGTCCAGTGAAGAAAATGTTACTATGCCTTGCATTGAGATGGCAAAGTAGCATAAGTGGGCTAACTTTGAGTTAATTTGGGAGGCGGTCTAACATAGATGCCCTATGGCTTGAAAAATATAGGAAACTGATTGCACCATATATATGTATATATTTATATATACACAGAGAGAGAGAGAGATCATTAATAGACATTGTTAATGATTTTTAGAAGAGCACTAATTTTTTGTGAAATTTTGGACTGTCCTTTTAGGGCCTAAACAGAGCTGATAGCTTAGAACCCATATATACTCCTAAAAAGTTAAAAAGATTTCTTAAAAACCCAGAGCCTTAAGAATTTTCATCACCTGCTGAAGATACTTTAAAAAAAAAAAAATTACTTTTTATTAATTATTTCATTGTACATAGAAGGTTATTTAATTGTTATTACATTATTCACTATCTTCAACTTTTAATCTTGGG
Organism: Eudromia elegans; assembly: GCA_003342815.1. NCBI lineage: Eukaryota > Metazoa > Chordata > Aves > Tinamiformes > Tinamidae > Eudromia > Eudromia elegans. Next base: position 2,456,943 of record PTEX01000024.1, on the reverse strand, counting down.
GACAGGAAAATTAGATGGTAGGAGGGGGAGTAAAATTATGGTGAAAAAAAAATCAAAGCGTTAACCAAAAGATGAAATAATTCTTCACTTTCTCAATTAGGATAAATCCCATAATGTAAAATACCAAAGTCATAATTTTCGTTAACGATGTAGCTCTAGAATGACTTCTTTTACGCATTTTGTTCATTGTAAATTGACAACCATTTAAGAAGTGTGGCACAAGGTATGAAGAACAGGTGGAGTTGTCGGCACCTCTTTGTAGAGGTAAAACCCGTTTTAGCTGTCAGATGGTCAAGATCCTGCTCCTGTTTCTTGATGCTTATGAGATAGTGTGCTTGGGCAGCCCCTCAGTTGCACTGCTCAAGCCTTGAAGGCTTGGTGTCTTTGGGATGGTGTTAGAGAGAGATGACTTTGCAGCAGGTTTTGGTACCTGGGAGAAGAGTACTCAGGGCTGTAGGTAACGTCTCCTGGGTTGACACAGATGACAGTTAGATCCTTTAGGTCACGCCTGCCAGTTCCTATCTCCACTCCCTTGGGATTTTTGAGAGGACTGTTATCTGTGTTGTCTACATTATTGCTAGCTTAAATTAGTAAATTATGTCCCAATTACTTACCACCAAATTATCTCAGGGGAGGTCTTTGACCTTGTTGGCCACCGCAGAGAGACTGTAATTATAGTCCCTGTAAAATGTGTTTCAGCATCGTGCCTTAATACTAATGCTTGCCAGCACCTATACTACTGCTATTTCTCTTGATTGGATGGTTAAAAGCATTCACGTAAAACAAAATAATAGTATTTCAGTACTCATTTGTGTACCATGTTTTAAGCTTTTTGCTTAACATGAGTTACTACTTTGAAATGTTGAGAAAACACATGATGTCAAAGCATGAAAATAATATTCCACTCCTTAGAAGCAAGAGCTCTTGGTTTTTTGCTTGATATTGGGAACCTCTCTGAGCTCGGAATAAAAATGCAATAGGTTCCACGATGGCAAGACCACATGCCCCTATTTCAGCAGAGGCCTTTGCCAGAATGAGTACGTGCTCTTGGGCTAATGGTCTCATTAAGCTGTGGGAGCTGAGCCATGAAGAGAGCCAGGAGGCTCGCTCTTCAGCCTGCTTTAGAAGAGGAGAAGTAGCTTTTTGTGCCTCTGTGCCATAGATCTAAGGGCAAATTCTCCCTGACTTAAAACCTTGCCCCTGTGTAACACTTCAGAAGCTGCCAAATAGCCTTTAGGGCCTTTTCTAAAACCTGGGATATTTTGAGATTCCTTCTTGAAAAATTTATTATCGTATATATCAGATGTGCTTAGTCATAGGTGCTCATTTTCATTAAAAAGAGTGAAGAGATAATCAGGGTTGCCAGAAGGATGAAAGATGGAAAATCTACCTGAAAAATGCTTGAGAGCAGTTATTTTCTATAGATCTCATGGTAGATGTGAAGCAAAAGAAAATATCTTGATATTGAAGATATTCTGCCCAGTGACGGTGCACTGAGTTCATCCAGACAGCCACAGGATAAACACCTCACTGCTATTGCAGCTTCAAAACAGGTGCCTATATAACAGAATGCCATAGGAGCCTATATTAAACCAGGCAGTATCACTGGAGAAGTGACTGAGTGTGTGGCTTGAACCTAGCTATGCTTGGTGTATGTACATGATTTGCTCCTGCATACCTGGGTTTTAGTTTAGTTTTACATATATATTTCCATTTGTAATAAATTTAGCTAAAGTTTTTGTGATCTGTGAACTTTGGATATTGTATGGCTGTATAATTTCAATTCGGGAAGTGTTGTGAATAAAGGTAATATTTTTGCATTAATCAAGTCATTTATTTAGCAAACAAGTGTCTTAAGAAGAATGGAAAGACTGTTACAGGGAGAATAATTGTTAGATATTAATTTAAAATAAAATACAGTAAAAATGTAGTGCAGTAGGAATTCAGTAATGGCAAGCTAAGCCATCTGAAATAGAGCATTTTGAAGCAGGACGATCCAGTGACAATGATGCTCAATGCATTAGACTTCATTGCCAGGCACTTTTGCTTCTCCCAGTACTGAAACTGTTTATTGTTCCAACAGCCTCAACGGTTTTCAAATCAAGTGTGGCTCTCAGAATTTGAAGCCCCAGGGGAGTATCTCAGGAGATGAAGGAGAGAATTTGTGCTTAGTTGTGTTTTTTTGAGGGCCTGTTTAAGCTCAGGGTGGTATTTTTCATAACCAGTGTTTCTGTTAATCTGTTTGTGTTTTTTCTTTGCCTTCCATGAAGGTATATTTGTTGAGTTAAAACATCAAGTTGAACCTAGATAGGCTTCAGCACGTAGTTAGGAGCAGGGAAGGATAGTGGTTGTGTGCAGACCGTGAGAGATTGTGCAGACCATGTCCCAGGAACCAGCACTTCAGGCATTTTGGATCTCAGAGAGAAGCCGATTGGATTCAAGCAAGTCAGAAATACATGAAAACAACTGAAACTTTCTGTGGAGTGCATTTTATCAACATACAAAGCCAGCACACATTGAATCTACTACAAATAGAAGTAAAACTCTTTGGACTTCTCTGTAGCTTTTTGGTTAAGGAACCTGTACCGATTTAGCTTGCTCGTTTCTCTGGGAGGGTTAGCTGCTTATTAAAGACCTCACAATTACCTTTCATACGTGTATGTTCAGTATAATTATCCTATCCATATTGTACTAGAAGGCACAATTTATGAGTCTGAGTCATTGAAAATGGCAAAATTCACTTTTTCTACCACCTGAACCTGTCTGGAATTGCAGAAAAGCTATTTTAAATGAAATGGTTATATTTTAACTTACAGGAAAGTAGAGCTGAGATTTCCCCAGACACCCACAGAGTACATAGATTTTCATTACTACTTTTTTTGTTGTTGTTCCTGAAAATCAGCTTTTGGGTCATTTGTACCACTCCACTTTCAATTTGTTGATGCTTGACTTTTTTTTACAAGGGTATATTAGAATAAATATAAGTTAATAAAGGGCAAAGGGTGTAGTGGGACTCCTTGGGTCAAAGAGCCCAGTTCTCTACGATTGAAGGCAACCACATCATGGAAACACACTCATATATTTTGAGCTCATTTTCAAGTTTCAAGTTTAAGAGTTCATCTAAGATAGTGTATATGGCTTACACATCATCTGCTGTGGTTAACAAAAACCTTTATTGGTGGTTAGTGGCTGTCATAGGTTCTCATCAGTGTCTTGTTAAAAGGATTTTAGCACAGTGGGGTAATTCTTAGGATTGTATTTTGTGAAGTTCAGTATATTTCCCTAGATAAAGTAGGGAAGTTACCACTGGAAAAGACTAATAATTTCTTGCAGTGGAAAGAGCTGAAACTAATCTTGCTTTATAATACCAAAGATGCAAATAAAGATGGAATCAGCCTGCATTTAAACTGGGCTAGATTAGCAGCCAAGTAGGATCTCCAGTTGGTCTCTACAGTCTCATTTGTACTTCTGCATGTGTGGAGAAAGATGAATGCCCCTTGTCCTGCTGTTAGTTAGTAATTAAAGTCAAATCTCAGCATTGCCATGGGTTTCGATGCTCTCTATGCTGCATTTTTGGGCATTCCTCTGTCTTCCCATCACCCCTCATAGGATGATGTTTGCTGAAGTTTCTGCCAGTAAGTTGTTTTTAAAAATGTGCAGTTTATTCAACTTAATGAACTGAGTTAACTTACACTGGTGTAACTAGGAGTATTTTGTTCTAATTTGTGTTTTCTAGATATCAGTCTAGTATATCCTAAGTGAATTTTATACCAAGTGATAATTGGTTCAAGGTTGAACTGCTCTGGGTTCAACATGAAGTGATTTCCATTTTGTTTTTGGAAGACACGAAAACTGCTTCTTAAGTAACAGTAGAATCTGAATATATTATGAAACCAGATGGGTATTATGTCTGGTTAGAAGGTTTAGCAGAGAGATTTCTTAACCAGTGTGTAGTCCTAATAAATTTAATGAAGAAAAGAGGGCTGTTTCTGTGAACAATACTTTCAGGATTGGAAACCTTCAGAGATTTCATCTTTCATTCTCAAAACTTCATTACTCTCAAGACATTAACTTTGCAAAGAAATTGCTATATAAAAAGAGTTTCCATCCTGACAACCTTGAAACAAAGAACTTTGAAAAACTTGCAAGAATTTCTGATGAAAGCGTGTTGAAATATTTGATGTAGATAAATAACACACATGCATATTCATGTTTCAAGTTGATGTAGAAACTTGATAAGACAGCGGTGAAAACAAATAATTGGTTCAAGATTACCTGGGCAAAAGAAAAGCTAAAGGACAAAACAAATACAGTAACAGGTAACAAAATCGCTATTTTAAGGTCAATGGTATAAAAACAACTGCAGTCATTTTTTAACTCTCCTGTATCTAGTTTCTTGAGAAGCTTGCTCATTCTTGATCTTATCTGAAGCTTTTATTTACCTGTGCTTTATTACTATGATTATCAAGAAATTGTCTTTGAACCACGACAAAAATGCCCTCTACCAAACTGCAAGATATTAGCATTTATTGTCATTATCCTCTTGACTATTTTCTGATCTTATCCTTTCAGAAGACTCCTTTCCTATTCTTATCTTAATTATGGTCATGCTGTAAAATTTGTACAACTCTTACAGAATATCTACAAAATAAAAAACATGTTTCTATGTGTTTATTATAAAAATGGGACTGCAGGTACTTTTATCTGCACATCTTGAAACACAAAGCACAGGCACTTTGTCATATCCTATGAAAAGAAGTTGAATTATGATTATTCTCTTAATAATTTATCTTAAATTCAGTTCATGTTCCCACGCCTTGGATTATTAGATTGTTTTATGATGTAATCTTGAAAAATCCTTCTAAAACATCACTCTCCATCCTCAAATTCAGTAAATCCTTACACAGTAGTGCATAGAGGTGGTGAGGATCAATATTGCCGTATAAATGTTTCAGGTGGAAAGTTCTACAATGTGTTCCACTTATTTTAATAAGCCTTACCTGTCCTTGCACATGCCCAATGAATCATTTCTGTAAATGAAAGGAATCTGTAACGAAAAACACCGATTTCAAGTAGTCATTATGGCTTTGAGTTGATGTTTTAAAGAATGGGATTCTGCATAGATTTTTACAAAAGCAATCTTAAAGCTGGGATGCAACAGTAACTTAGTCCTAGTGTGTGAATTAGGATGAATACAAAACTTAATCTGTTTTGAATACTAGTTCTGTATGTGTAAATACTGCTGGAAGCTGTTGAAATACAAATTAAATGTACTCATCATGTGCATTGCTATAACAGGGGATTTGTGTGTGCCTGGAATAAATTATTTCCTCTGCAGTAACACATGCTGGCATACACCAAAAAACATTTCTGATACGGTATGAAAATCTATGCTTTCTGTCATAATGTGGTATGTTAGGCACAATCTCTTAAATGAGTGAATGTCTCTTGATCTTGGTCTTTAATATTAATTTTCTTGGTTCGGTATTTATAACCGATTCAAACCAACCATTCCATATAATTTGGTGTTGTATTCTTTGCTTAGAAGCCTAAAGACCTAACTCTGAGCTAGCAAGGAAATCAAAACAGCTCTTCAAGTGTATGTGATACTGAGACTTGGCAGGAAAGAGGAGGAGGAGGAGAAGAATGCCATTTTCAACACTGAATGTTTTGTATAAAGCCACTGAAATTTTTCACTCATCCTTCTTTGTTGAAAAATTATACCCCAGTTATGCCCTGTAATAATACATTATAATGGCATAGTTACAATACTGTACAGTGCTGTGATTGTTTGGACGCAATCCAGTTTAACTGAAGAAATATTTTAACTAGTATTTCAGTCAGATACAATGCATCAGCAAAGGCAGTGCTTCATGCCACTCTTGTTTTAATTTCATTACAAACAGAATGGCTTCGCTGTAAAATGAGTTGTGATACACATGCCTACCCTTACCTATGTTTACAGATCTGTTAGGACATGTAGAAACATATTTTTACTAAATTGTACTAAATTTTACTAAATTTACTAAACTAAATTGGTTACGTAAGATGTATAAAATATCTTGACATTTGATTCAGTAGAGGGCTAATATAATGTAGTGTTGCAGGATTACTGTTATTATACAAAACCTGAACCACCCAAATTTTTGTCAAAATGACTTAGTGTAAAGTTTCTTACCAATTTCATAATTTTTATTTTTTCTTATCATATTCTTTCATATCTTGTTGCAAAAAAAGTCATCTCTGTTGTTAACCTTTCTCATAACGACAAAGTATAAGATGTTTTTGTTCAAGAAGCTTTATCAATTGCATATAGTGTCCAACTGATAGCATATTTTTTGGATAAAGGGGAAAAGAAATCTAAAAAACTTTGGAAATGTAATGGTTTACATGTATTTTAGCTTTTCGTTTTTGTATTGTTCAGTGCTGATCACAGATATGATGTGTCACTGTACAGAATTTGGACATGGTGAAAGTGTTTCCGTATTTCGTTCTTTCTCCTTAACAAACAATGTTTTAAATCATCCTGCCAAGCTACTTCATTCAGTCTTTCAGGGTTCAAATATTCAAATTAGTTACTAAAGTGTAACCATCAAAACCATTTTAGTGCTTCACTTTCCTACCCAGGGAAAATTTATCTTGATATTGAGTTATGCAACCTTTGGATGCTCCACAAATAGTAAAGCATGTAGTTATTTAATTCAAGCTTTTGCAGAATCTAGCTTATTGGTCTGTATGTGGTCTTGAATTCTTGTCTTAACGCTGACTGAATGTGAGACTGTTATTGATCTGGGAATGTCAATTTTCAAAAAAAAAATCTGAACCTAATTGCATAGGCAAAATATTTTTAGGGAAATGCCATTCCATTTAGTATCCTTTTTTTCTGAGCAGATTCTGCGGTTCCAAGCTAAAACAATTAAGGCAGCTTTTAAAATTACAAATGTCAGATATGTTTTTGAAAATGAATCTGTGAATGAAGATATATGCCAAACTATAATATTTCCATCTTTCTCTTCCTCCTAAATTATTAGACTTCATTTCTCGTTTTAATGAAACCACAGCTATTAATAAGTCTTGAGAAAAAGGACCATAGAATGCACTCGTCCATCTGCTTCAAATACATGTTTCCACTTATTCCAAATGGAGACTGATCATTTCCTTTCAAATGGTGCCGTTTCTTGTTATTCAGTGATTGAAGCATTTGAATGGTGAGCTGGGGTTTCATTTCTTCAGAGAATTAAATCAGAAAAGACTCTAGAGCTTGGCAAAAATTAACTAGAGTCTTCTTTTTTTCTTTCTTTCTCTCTTTCTTTCTCTGTAATGTACTCAGTCTTCTCCCTGTTGGGCTTGGCTTCAAGTCAATAGTATGACGTACATAGTCAGTCAATGGCAACGTAATATTTGTTGAGAAAAGTGTGTTCGAAACAAGTTTATAAACTCTCTGAATAGCCTTACATCAACAAAAAGACTTGCACAGTGCTGAGATTTAGATGCAGTTCCTTGGTACTGAATAAGCCAAATATCACTGCAACACATTTCTATGCAAGCTTCTCTGTGAATTAAATCGAAGTGGAACTACCCGAGACACATTTGTCTTTATAGTTTTTCCAGTACATCTATAGAAAAATTATGGGATTGTATTCTGTTTTCTTTGAATATTTTCCAGCATTTATTGCTTTAGTTGTATTAAAACCAGTATATTGTCAAGGTAAGTCAATAGGCACTACTGTTAGATGGAGATGAATTATATGCAGATACAGTTTCACTCAAGTATGGTGATAAGGGAGAGCGTTTAGGTTATTGATATGCTCCCAGATGCCAAGACCGTGTATAGTCTGTGTTCCACACAGACCCATGCTGCATCCATTTGTGGTATAAATGGAGATTAAATCCTTGCTTCTGTTCCTGCTCTCCGTAGGGTTAACCATCATCCGTGTGGGTAGCTTGTGCTTTAGGTCTAGATATCTGAATTATAAGAAATATCTGCACAAATGAAAGAAACCAAATTAGTGAACAGGAAAAAAAAGTTAAAATGTGTAATAGCAGTAGATAATTCATTTAGAATTGTAATCTGTTTTATACTTCCAAATATTTGTAATCTCTGCACCTTGCTCAAGCCTAATCCTCGTAGCTTTTATTGTTTGGAGAGACGATGTCTTGAGCCGCAGTTTTTCTAAAGGCAGCACCAGTGGAGTTTTGCACCAGCCTATCAATTCAAATTGTGAACTGGGGGCTAGGTCCAATTTTTAATAGTTAATGCATGCCTATGTGCAGTAGTAGAATCAAGTACAGAATCTGCCCCAGAATATTAATGTTCTGCATGCAATTTGCCTCGATATACAAGGACAACAAAAAGGTGTGCTGCATATATAAGTCTAGGGAAAGTTCTCTTACTTTATGTGGTAATATGGTGTGTGGTTCAGTGATTTCACAATGAAGGTGAGATTCATCTCTCTGCAGACAGTTTTACTGATGTACAAATGTGTCTGGTGAATTTCTTTCTATGAGATCTCATTTTTGTAAATGAGATTTGTTGAGCTCTTTCTTATCTTATTTCTCAGCTCTGGACCCATACTGTTTGGGTGGTAATGTCATTAATGTATAGTTGATGATTCAATATGCATGAATTACTCAGGCTTAGTTTCTCATTAGAATTGATACTTATTTCCTTTTCAGATACTGTCTTGGACTATAGATGCATCAGAACAGCAGTATTCTCTTTATCTTTTTATAACTTTTATTGACATTATTTTCTTGTGAAATTGCTAAATTGTCTGTAAACATTACTTCATTCCCTTCCTTTCCCTCTGTTCCTCTACCTCCAAATTAGGTAGTAAATTTTTAATTAAAGTCGCCTTGACATTTTAAGGACACTGAATATCTTTGTCATTTACACAACAGATAACAAAGTAATCCAATTTTCTGGCCTCCCACAAATTATCCCTTCAAAGAATACAGCTCTTGCTTCCCATGTTTAAAATAAGCATTACCCTTAGCCTAGCAACCACTGTCAATTACTAATCTTTTATTATTGGCTCCAGGGAAAGATTAAAGGAAAAGCTGAAACATAGCTGACAGTTTGGTTATCACATCTGGAGTAAATGAAAAGCATGGCCTGAATCCATCAGGGAAGATTAGGTAAATGTGAGAAAATTACTGATGTCCTTTTACACATGTAAATTTAAACTCATTCAAAAATTGAGGTATCTAACTTTTGACAGATCTCTTCTATGGCTTATTTTGCTTAGGAGTAATGTAACAGATGGCAAAGATAAAGAGAAAAGTGTATTCTTGTCAGTGAAACAATTGCGGTAACGTTGCTTTGCTGTGGGCCTCGGGAGAGGCTCGAACATGCCAACAGTGCATTAACTACTCTAACTTTTACCTGCGCTTGACAAGGGGAAGGGTTTGAAGGGATGCTGGCGCTGCGTCTTCAGCTTATTTGATTAAATTTTAATAATTAGTGGTAAGAGAAAAACTGTCCTAAGAGTTAGACAGCTGTAGAATCTCGTTTAAAAAAAAAAGGTGTATAGGATATTTTTATAGGTATGATACAAGTATTGTTTCAGAATATATTGGGGGCAAATTAACTTCTCTCTAAGAAAGATTTTGGTTTTTTTCAGAATGTGGCATGTATAGTATCAGACTGTGTATCTGCATACCATCTAGTGTCATGGGACAATGATCTTTATCCAGACTAGGCTGCTGTTGCTGCATTAGATGATAAATGGAAGTAATCCTTTGGAAGGAGTTGTTGCTCTGTAGAATATATTGTAGCTGCGCTGGATGCAACGGTAGATGAAATGTTAAATACCTACTTGGAGACTTCAGATCTTTAATGTTATCAAACTTCAAATGGACCTTTTTCTTTAGTGGTCTGAATGGTAGGTTCATCTCCTGCAGTTGCATATCTCTAAAATCTTACAGTATTCATGAACAAGGTAGAGCTTTCACAGTTAAGAGAATTCACGTGTCAATGTAGCACACATTAGATATCTATGAATACCATTAAACTTGATCTGCACATCCTCTTACAGAAGGAACCATTAGAGATGGTTGTATCTTCCTTTTAAGAACTACAAACCACTGTGATGGGCACATTGTGAGAGAATGAGGTACAAAGCAAATTTTTGCTAGGTTTCTGTGTGCCCATCTCTTTTGGCTCAGCCAGCTGAGTGTCTCCTGGTGGCTGTTTTGGTTCCTTCTCGTACTTACCATCATGTTAATTTTCCTGTGTTTATGTAAGCAAGCAGATAATACAGACCATTTTGCTCTCTAGTATAGATCAAATATCTTGTGTTATGCCTCTGTGCAGTGCAAGCTTTACAAACAAGCCTTCCTGCTGCAAAGATATTGCCATTATTCCTTATATTCTTGTAGTATGATTAGAGTCATATAGAGAGACTATTAAAAAGATGATGTGCAGATGTGCATATTGAATCATGCAGAAACATACAGAATACAGCATAAAGATAAGTTTAATGACTAAATCTTTATAGAGGCTTTCAAACGCATAGCTTCCCGTTTGCTAATATTCCAATAAAAAGTAATGAATGCAGTTATTTGCATCAGGAAGCATTAGGACTTCATTTCCATTTCCCAGTAAAGGTTTCCTTTAGTTTATGTCACATCGTATAAAACTTGTAATCCTGCTTAACTTCATTTAATCTTAATAATAGGCAAAATGACAATAATATTTCATTTTATATTTGTAGCTCAATTCCTGTTTTTAAATAACTCTTGTCTTGAGATGAACTAAAGATCGTGTTATGTGATAAAGCTGTTTGGAATGCGGGTCATAAGAACGCAATACTGTGTCAAAATGCATAAAGAAAAGGTGGCTTGTTAACAAAGCTCTGTCTGGATTTGGAAGGTGGAAAGCTGGAGGCAGATATCTTGATTTGAGTGATTTGCACACTAGCAGTTCCATATGAATTACGTTGTCTTAGATATTCTACAGCATCTTAGCTTTTTCCATTTTTTTTTTCCTTTCAACTTCTTAGAGTTTTCTGCAGTCCTACCAGGGCTATAGATATTCCAGGGTGGTGTGGGGAGGGCAAAAAAAGCAAACTTACAAAGAGTGTAGATAAATATATTGCTGACTGAGCTACAAATAAGATGAAATTAGCCCCTTTGTGGCATACAGGTTTTAGGTGTTCTGGAATAGAATTCTTTTATTTTCAAATCTGATGTGCTTTAGATAATCTTAAATTATCTCCTGATTTAATATACTTAAAATGTTTAAATGATGGGATTTTAGTTATGCTTGTGGAAGGTCATATTGATTCAGTGGTGTGTCATCTTTTGGTCTAAGCGTCGTAGCTGACTACAAATTGAAAATGAATGAAAGCAACTTTGATCCTAGCAGATTCAGCCAAGAAATTCCCCAAACGGATTTAGCCCCCTTCATAAAAGCTTGCCTTTCTGATATTTTTTTCTAAGAACTTTAAGGAACTCTGAAATGATAATAAGACCTGGAGATTGCATCTGTCAAAGATAAACGTATATCTGAAGCCTGGTACAACATCAACTCAGAGGTTACTTTGACAGTTACTTTGACATCAAAAGTCATTAAATTCTAACCAGTTTCCAGCTTGCACAGAATGCAGTTTTTGTTTTCTGTGTTGGTTTTGGTTTTAGTAAAAACCTATTTTTTTGGCTGGAATTTGGCAGTGGGGGGGGATATTTGTTTGTTTTAAGAGAAAAGTGTGCAGCTTCATAATTCTTTCAGAAACATCTTTATCTTACCAGAGCGCAGGAAACCTTGGAAATTGCATTCTACTATTTCCTGAAGATTTTTAGTAGGCTAATCTGAATTTCACAGAAAATTAAAGCAGGAAAGATGGACTCTATTATCTTTTGGACTCAACAGATCTTTATACAAGAATACCTGCTGATATTTCAGTGTTTTCTGTATTAACCTTAACATAAAGATGACAGATACAAAAACTAAAACTAGTGAGCAGAAACTGATTAACTCTATGTATGTAACTAAATATGTATGTATGTAACTAACATATTAGAAATGGTGTATTTTCATAAGAAGGCCCCCAGAGGAAAACAAGGATAAAAATAATCTTTGAAAATAAAGATGAGGAATCAGAGACCCAATAATCTATTCCATTTTATGGTACTGTAGTTTTTCAATCCACATGTATACCCTGTGATCGTTTCAGTCCATGTTGCTCACTATGAGATTTCAAAACCTTGGGAAAACAGGAATTGCTGTGTTAATATTAACGAAGTCCTTTTTTGTTACAAACTTGATTACAGAAATTAAAATTACTGGTAGCTCCTACTTAAAGCTTTGGTTAGATACTTTTTTTTTAAGAGTTTTGTAAGTATTCTGTGAGCAAACTATGATTTTCAAAATTCAATACAATTTAAATTAATTCCAAGCTGCAGAGAACATAGAGTAAACCTCATCTGTGCTGTCTAGTTGAGGCCAGAATATATGTCAAAATATATAAAATATATATAAATTATTTTAACGTACATCCAGCATTGTTTCTTAACAAGATGGGCTAGAAACACCAAAAAGGTTAGCAAGTTTAGTTAGTTACTGAGTGATGAAGTCAAATGAGTGATAAAGTGAAATTTCTTGAGGACAGTGGCTTGGCTGCTCTTCAGATTATGGAAGAGACAGTTGTGATCATGTAAAGAAGGGTACTTGCAGATACACAGGTTCTCACTTATTTTCTTCAAGGCACCCCCTTTTCTAACAGTTCCTATATAAAGTCTTGAAAATACTCCGGTCATCCATTCCATGTCTTGTCTTTCACGTCTTGTGTGCCAACACGTGTGGAACAAACTCAGAGGACAAATGAAGATCAGCTTTATTCACGTCATTTCTGTGTCTATCCAAGGGGTAGGTGCATATTTATTTCCTTTCTGTTTGTAAGATTCTGACTCCGTTCCTGCTAGGTGTAGATCTTTCATTCTTATCTTAAAGTCCACCAATTTGATCCAATGTAAATAGGCAGAGTGCAGGCAGCCTCTCTTGTGGATTCCTCGCATTCGCGGTTCTTTTTTAGTTGAAATTTCCCTACATTGAAGTGCTTTGACAGTTAATTTCAGAAAGCTTCTGGGAAGCCTTCCAAGCCCCACACTGCCTCTGGTTCAGATGTGTTGGAGATCTGAGAGTTGACAGAATAATGATTTATTCACATCTCAGACTAGTGATTTAAGGCATTTCTTCAAGGGATGCAGACTGATCCCTAGTTGACTATTTTAATGCAAAAGCGCATACTTTTGAAGGGAGTTGATGATTAGGCACTCAGCTTTATTTGCTAAATTTAAATAGTCACCCACCATTTACTTGGCTAAAGAGAGATTTTTATATTTTGAATTTTAATTTCTGAATTCTTTATTTAAAATGTTTCTGAACATTTTAGATCATAAGATGTAAATAAGTCAAAATGATTCAGCAAATACTCCCTGACCCCCATCCTGCCTCTCTCTTCCCAAGTGCTTCTCATGTCTGCTCTGCACTCATAAAAACTGGTTTTTTTTTTTTAATTAGTTTCTGCTGATTCTGTCCTGAGTGTCTCAGAGGCCGTGCCCACCCGTGCTGTCAGGCTTACCCCCTGCCTTAGCTAGTACCTGCTATTTCATGGTCAGACACTGATGCTAAAATGCAATTGCATCTTCTGTGCCAGAGCCAGAACCCTCGGCTCCATAGATAATCCCCAAATACATCATTATGGGTGGAATTTCTAGAAGCAAGGATCCCTCCTACATTCCAGCAAGAACACATTCACTTGGTGGTTTCCAATTCTATTAGATTAAGCCAAAAATTAACACCAAACATAGCATTTGATTAACACGTGCTATACTTCAAAATGCTCATGTGGCCAAATTGGTAAAATCAAACTGCTGTATTAGAAGCTTCACCCATTCGTATAAAAATTCTGAGGATTAATGTATATCTTGAGAGGACAGGCTTGTTTGTTTATTTTATATTCTTCCACTCAGCAGCATTTTGTTGGACTCTGCAAATTCCCTTGGAATCCCTAAGTAGTCCTCCTAGGAAGGTTGCCATGGAAAGCTTGTCACCCAAACAGGAGACATTCAGTAATTCCCAGTCTGTGCCTTGTACTTCTTTTCTGAAACAGCTTCTTAAACAGCAGAGTTTCCTTTGGCTTTGTTGAAACTTTGTATGACAGCTTTGCAAATAGAGTGCATGGCTTTCATTCGCAAGAAAGGCAAAGAAGAAATTCTGCTGCGAAAAATCTATTTAAATGGTTTTGTATATGATAAATGGCATTTTTTAAGAAAAGAAAAAAATGGATTTCCTGAGGTAGTGGGGTTTCTGTTTTGTGTCTTGTATATTTTTTTTCTGAGTCTTTATTTGTGATTTTAAGCACTTTACAAAAGCAGTGACTCTAAAGCAGAGACTGAAGTGGCTAAATTGAGCAACATTAAGAGAAATAAAAGTGCATTTTGTGGCCTAATTACTGCTGGGTTTAATTTGCATTGATTTCATATTTATTAGGCTCACATTCAGCAAGGTAAAGGTTAAGTAAATAATAGCACATGCTCTGAGGTGAGAAAAGTAAGAGCAATTGTATTAGGATAGCTAGACAAGCCAAAATAAAATTCAAGGAAGGGAGGAAAACACAATATGAAAATAAAAAGACACAACTAAATATACTAAATGATCAGTATGCCTTGTAACTACTGTTTGAGTGCGATAGCAGTGTGTTTCGTTTCTTATATCACTTATTAAAATGGACATTATTTTTCTAATTTGAACTCTCCATACCAAAATGATACCTTTTTATTGAGCAAAATGCCTCTTGGCTGTCTGGGCTGCCTTGTTCAGGTGTTTGTGTCTGGTAACTGCACTGTTATGCTTGCGACAACTGCGTCTTGGAGGAAGGATGACAACAGGTTTCTGATTTTAATCTGTGGTCTTAGTGTGATTTTTAACTCGTGAAAAGTTAGAGAACCTTTCATAATGCACTTGTTTTGAGGGAAAAAAATACATAGTCCTGTTAGAAGATCCGTTTCAGTTCAGCGTGTGATTTTGAAATAGTTTCAGCCTTGTGTAATGTGGCCCTCTGAAGAACAGGTCCTTGTAGACAGAGCCTCACTGACCTGCGTCCTGGAGCCTTCTGAGACACCTTGCTCTGAAGTGTGACGGATTCATCCCCACTGAGATATCAGTGCTGCTGACACCTTGCTTAGTCTGCTTTCTATGGAAGAGACCGTGGAGAGTTAGTAGGACATCAGTAGGGTCAAGTAGAGGTGGCTACATAATGTGACCCATTCTGAAAATGAACCAGATCTCTTTCAAAACGAGCATAGGTAACAGCTTATCTCACACTGCTGACTCTTGTCACTCAGTTTTGAGAGTTTCTCTTGTTGGGCCGGTCTTCTTGGATTAATTACTGACAAATGTCTTGCAGGTATCTGGCTGCATAAGCAATATGAACTAATCGCAGCCTGGTTATAAATGGTCCTACAGACTTTACCTGATCATTTAAGCCTTGGGATTTTTTTAATTAGCATCTTCATTTCCATGGTTGTTAATTACAATTTCTGTGTTGTGTTCATTGAATATTTATTCCATGTATATAAACATGGAAACTTCATATGGCTTAGAACTAAATACTGTCAAATCTTAGCCTTTTGCTGGCACTGGTAGTTTGTAGAGCAGGAGGTTTTAAAGTTTCTTATGCTCATGCTCTGGAAAGCTTTCTTTTTACTGGGCATTTTAACTGTTCAGTATTTCCCCTCTGAGATTTTCTTCTAGCTGGTTTGCTTCTCATACAACTTGCTGTTAAACAGGCGCTTACATTCCAAAAACATAGCACAGGTCGCCCTCCTTATGTGATGTAGTTGTGCTTGGCAGACTTTCCTATTTTAAGAACATATAACTCCAACTGGTACCTTAGAATCAAGAAAATAAGTATCCCATAATTATTAACCCCTTTTGACAATGTTTCCATTGTTTCAGCAATTAATTATTGAAAGCATCTTGAGAACTTTACTTGATTAGGTAAATAATCATAAGTTTAGTTGCTTTGGAGAAAAAAGTAGTATTCTAATACTAGTTTCTAATGAAATATATGTGATATATGAAATACAGGTTATTTTTATATGATACTAGTGCAGTTATGAAGCTTTTCTCGTTTATTTTTAGTTTAAAGGTAGGTTTAGTAGTGAGCATTATTCAGATAAAATGAAACATTCTGTAAAGGTTGCATTACTGTTAGGTAGTTAACTTGACCTTAAATGTTATTTCAGTTATAAAGTATTGCAGTGCAAAACCAAAGCAGATCATTATATAACATGTGACTCCTGTACTTTATGGGAATATTGTACTCAAATAAAAAAAAAAATACCTATTATATGATGAAGTGTAGGCCAACCTGCTGGTGCCACTCTACTACATAATTTTCCTTCTGGAGAGATGAAGCTTCAAAATTAGCTACCTCTCAGGGCTGAAGAGCTAAAGAGCAGAAATTGATATATTTGCCGGTGGAACCTGTTCATTTTTTGACTGAAGTAGACTTGAAAATTCGTTCTGTACTTTGTAAAAGTAAGTAACCCTTTAATGAGATTATTATACAGCCAAATATGAATAGTAGTGATGAGTCTCCCTCTGTAATGCTTTTATGATGGAGACGGAGGAAGAATCAAATACTTAGGCTAAGTTCTGCATATGATTGACTGTGATTTTTTGGAAACAAAAGTTGATATTCACACCTTTCCAAAGGATGATGGAGTATTCTCTGTGTGGTTAGAAACTGAAGTGCTGTAAGCTGTAAATTGGAAGGGGAAAAAAAAAGTAGTCAAAATTTCTGGGTTAGAAGTCTTTCTGAAAACCTGTCAGACCTGTCTGTATGGTGTAAGATCAAAATCATAGGCATTTCTTACTGTATAGTTCACATGCTTTGTTTTTCAGGTCTTGTCAATCAGCCTATGAGCAGGAATGGAGACAAATTATCATTTAATACAATAGAGTTTTTGAAATTCATGTAGCTTAGCATTACTACATTTGTCTAGTTATGTGCATGTATCAATTTAGTCTCTCAGAAATTTAGCTCAGTAATGCTATAGATATATTAGTCTGTGATAATAAATGTTTGTCATGCAAAATAAATTCTATATTGGTGAATGAAAGAAGACAAGTAATAAAGGCCTAAAACCTACTCGTTCTAACATTTGCTTGGATATGAATCTATTAAATGTTTGAAATCAACCCTTATAGAAGCATTGGAAAGTAGAGGAAGAGTCTAGACGGCTACCAATGTGTGAGCAGGTCCTCAGGGAATATTGTAAAGGATGGAACTAGTGACAACCTGGATGAGTACAGTTTAATTGTGAAGAGTCAACGTGGCCCTTCTGAAGGGAATTTCAGCTTTGAAGATGTCAGCAAGCATGAAGGTAATGGTGATGGTTACATAGTAAATAAAATACAGTTTTTAAAATGTTTTCTCAAATAATAGAAAAAATGATAAAAGTATTTTGTACACTGTACATTTATGTAACTTGCATGAAGAGAAGGGCTTATTGACTTTGAACTTGGCAGCAAAGTCACGTCTTAGCCTTACTGCTGCTTAACAAGGCAAGTTGGATCTCCCTTAGGTATGAGTGCCCCAAACCAGGATCATTATAGCCGTGATGTAGTTCTGTTTTAGCTTTTAACTGTAATATTAATTGTCAGTATGTTTTCATATCTGATAAAAAAACTATACAATACACATTGTTGCTTTTTTCTGTATCTAGTTGAGCTGATGCTTTCAATTGCTACTTAAACTTGTTCTTAAAATTTATCCCTCCAATTGTCTGGTATTGCTCTGAAGAGGAAATCTCTAGTAAATGGGACAGGATGTATTCAGTAGGTTCTGGATAGGCAGTTTAAGAGAAGTGGCAACTGTTTAGTACTGATCTGAAATAAAAATGTGGTAGCAAATCATGGGGAGCCGAAACATTATGGGATACAACTCTCGCAGAGCTCTTAGATTTATGAAAAGATTGTTGCCGTTGCTGTGAACTTGATGCATAATTTTATATTGTGACATTACATAGAAACTTCATCAACCATGACTTTGTTTGAAACATGCCAGCTGTTTACTTGCTCATCATAAGACTAAACAAGATCTTAGGAAATGGAAAACAATATCTCATCTACCAGATGGTATTAAAAATGCTGATTTTTAAAAATATTACCATACATATTTAGCGACGTGCTTGTAAGATGTCAGAGGCACTCATATTTTTCTGCATAAAAGGAGAGTGAAAGCAAACAACTTGAACTGAAGTAATTATCTCTGAGTTTTGGTAGAGATCTGAGATATTAAAAGCAATAAAATAGGTTGCAATAAACTGCAAGGCTGTGCTACAGGGTTTTTTCTTAGATATTATAAGTGTAAGAAGATTTTTATAACTGATGATTGGCTCACGTTTTTCACTTGTCGTCTCAACTTGTACTATGTGTCTTCAAGTTGTATTTTGAATATATCCATTGAAATTAATTGCTGACAATCTGCAGGTTTCATGTTCTTCAGTTGACCTATTGGAAACCTCCATGCATAGCCCTGTTGTTCTGTTACCAACACCTGCGTTTTAACTAGGATGATGATCACTTGTTTTGATATTTAACCTACTTTGATGTTTGATATTTTCTGATGCTAACTTTGATGTCTAACTTGATCAAGTATTTGGATTTGATCCATTGGTTAACTTTATCTGTTTAAGATAATTACCAGAGAATCAATTTTAATGGCACCAGGTGAAGGAAATTTAGTTAATTGGCAAGTTTATAATAAAACTGTGGCCTGTGAAAGTCTCTCTTACAGTCTAAAGGAAATAATATACCCTTCTAGCTGAAGAGCCTTCATTTCACTGTTATTTAAGAATTTGTATTGTAGATGTAAGTCTCTGAGATTACCTTTTGAAAGAAAAGCTCAGGTATGGAACTTACTTGCACCATCGACCAACCAAATTATTGTGGATAAAACTTGGCTTCTGAGATACTTGTCTAGAGTTAGGGAAGAACCATGGTTTCTTTGTCTTGATAATTAGAGTGAAATATACTGTGTTTTACATGCAGGTCTATTTCAAAGAATATGGTGTTTTCCTTGAGAAAATAGTAAAAAGATTCCATGATCTGAATATTACTTTTTGTCTTCAAAGATAGTTTAAGATAAATGGTGTTCTATAATTAAAATAATATTTAAATATGAATAATGGTAATTCATGTTTATCTGCTTTTGAAGTAGGGTGAGAATTTTTCTTAACAAAATGTTCTTAACAAAACAATTCATGTCAAATTGGAAAGTACTTTTGCTGATTCTGTTCCTTGTTAGCGCCGGTAGCTTGAGTTGTTTGTATTCATGAGCGCTGTCTGTGTCAAGACTCTTCCTATTTAGCCATCAACTCTTTCATAAAGCTCTGACAAATTTTCAGTTCACTGAAATGGTAAAAACAAATGTAGCTCCTTGAGTCTTGTTTTTCTGTTGAGCAAAGGTGAAAGTCTGTGTCTCGGTTTCATTTACTGATGGTTTGGCGGGAACCCCTGTACACTTATCTGTCTACTTATAATTTGAGAAATTCCTGTCCTTGCAATGATGCATTTTTTTGTTAGCTTTAGGAAAAATATCTAGGTCTTCCGATTTTCATGTTTGAATGGTTTTATTTTCCTATTGCTCGGTTATAGTTTTTGAATTTTATTAGTCTTCAACAGAACTATTGCAAAACTGCTACTTTCTGGATATTGCCTAACGTTAAAAGATATCCAGTATAAGATGTTTTTTATTCATTCCTTCATGATATCAGTGGCAGAAAATCATTTCCCTGTTGTAGCAGTGTAGGATTTTCTGTAAATCTAACATCAGCAGAAGCTTCAAAGATGTTGCATGTATTTTTCATGATAGCAAATATTTCCTATTTTTTTGTAAGTTGAGAAGTCAAACCTGGAGTTTTGCCTGTGAGATGAGCAGCTTATAAGAGTTGATACAAAATGTTTATTCTTGGTTTGATTGAAGAACGTGGAACACGAATGGACCCAAAGTGGGAAAAGAAGATAAAGGAAAACATATACTGATCTATGTGTTCGCCAATTCTGTGAAAACAAAACTATTAACTGAACTGCTTAATTAAGTTGCATAATTCCTTAAATAATATTATAATTCCATAAGATTCTTGCGTTTAAAATATTAGATTGCAGAGAGAAAATGTAGAAATGAATGGCTAGTAAAGAAAATTCAAATTGGAGATTAAAAAGAGAAATGGGAAATCAAGATATAGGGGAAATATATATATAAAATTGGGCAGTGCCATACACATTTTAAACGTCAACAAATTCAGCTGGAAAATGATATCTACAAAGCATGGAGAGATCATTTCACTTTTACTTATTAAGATGTACTGATAATGAAGAGAAGCAGACACGATTAAAAGATTCTCATTTTACTGCATTACAGAACTTACCTTGAGGTTGTCTGAGAGCCTCTGTGAGTTCTAAGCATGATTAATGATTTCATATTTTATCAGTCTTTTGGCCAGCAATAGAATTTGACTTGGCAATATAGAGCCCTTTTTGTGATTTTCTTAAACGGAGAGGAAGAAGGTGGGGGGGAGGCAGCAATTCTTTCTACAGCTCTTTAACTGTAAGAGGTAAGGATGTAGAAGTGTTAAAGATGACCTCGTATTAAGACACGTGAATATTCCATCTTTAAAAATATTTTTGAAGTACGAGCAATCCTATACAGATACTTTTTGCTGGAGTCTTAGAGATAAATTTTAATTTTTAGTCTAGACACTCTGAATTACCACCTACAGTGTACCGTAAGAAATTACCCAAAGAAACACCTTTTGAAAATTTATCTTCTCAAACTTTGAAGTTCTACAATAGGAGAAGTTAAAATGAAAAAGTAGCATTGCAGATCTTGTCTGAAATTTGCAAAGCTATTTGAAAGATCTGGGGAAAGAAAAAGATAATTTTGGGGCTAATAACTAGATTTTCTTTAGTCTATTCAGCAAACCATTTTCAAAGGAAGTGCTAGGTCGTGTTAAATTACTACATAGGGTCATATGCTGTTAATGATCTTTAACAAGGTAATATTATTTTAAAAAGTAACTCCACAGTTCAGAATTTGTGTGTTTGAAGGCATTGTAATGAAATACACGAGCTAAAATACAGGAGCAAAAGTGACAAGGTTCAGAGATTTGTGGAATTGCTTGATAAACATTTGCCTTTATCCAGTTTGTTAAGTTAAAACGTCACAGTATTTACTCTGGAAAAATATTTAGTATCATGGCAGCCAATCACAACTTGATGAGCATAATCAGATTGACTAGCAAGGGAAAATGGAGCGTGAATTCTGGTTTAGGATGGGTGCAGCTGAACGGAGAGCCTGGGAGGGCACCTGTATTTACAGGAATTAGTCCGAGAGCATTCCTAGTGTGTGCTTCTGGGGGAGGAAGGCTGGGTGCATGGGCAGCAGGTCTCGCACACTGACCGTGGCTCTGAAACCCTGGTGCTGGCATCAGTTTCTGCTTCTTGGAAAGCAGAAACACCAGAGTTCGTGCACTGATATTTATTTTGTTTATGATCCCAAAAGGGAGAAAGACATTTCACCTATGGAGAAATGTCTCTTTATATGGCATCTATAAAAATATACAAACTAGGTATCTTGAAGAATGTGTATACAACACAGCAGATGAACATAGGGTTGAAAAAAAGTTAGTTACACGATTCTCTTTTACCGTTAATGGAAGTTGGGGATTGTCTATGTTTTCTGCCCTTCATAGTTTCTCTAATTAAGGGAAATGAAGGAGCTGAAATCAGGGATCTGTAATTGCTCTTTAGGTAAGGATTATTCATTGCCTTGCTGTGGAGTGGGGCATGGGATGGAGCAGCAGTATCCCAAAAGGACTCTCAAGCAAAAAACCAACTGCATTAAGCATTTCTAAATAGCCTGCATATGATTAATCCATCTCCAAACAGTCATGTTTCTCATTTGCAGTATGGTGTTAGTCAGGAATTGTTGTTAGTTTTCTTGATGGGTTTTTAATAAAGCTTTTAAGCTGCTAAAATTACCTGACAGTTCAGCTCTCTGCTGCTCAGAACACATGAAACACATTTTGTTTCAAAAAGACTGAAGATTTCATGTGTTCGAACATATACCCAAGTAACAGGTAAAGAGCTATGTAAAAGTTCATCCTGTCTGTTCAGTAACTTGAGAGTAATTTATCCTTATGAGTAATAGGCACAGTTAAACATACAACATTATCAGATACCAAAACCAACCTTTTTTAAAATGGCGTTAAAAAAAAGTACAGTGGAAACAATAGCACGCAATGATGGTTACGTATTGCTCTCTGTGGAATAGAAACATTATTTTTTTCAAATACATGGTATGTTTGCTTTCTGAAGTTGCTCGCATTGTGGGGCGATGAGGATTAAGGCTCAGACCTTTTATGTCTGATCTGCCCATGTCCAGGAGGTGTTATGTATGTGGGATGGGATTTAGGACACGATTCACATTTCCAGAAGGAATAAAATCGTTTGTTTTTAGCAGGAAGGTTTAGTCTGTGAAGAGGCAGATAATAAAATTTTGATACAGTGTTTCTAGGAGGGAAAAAAAAAAGATGAGCATGAAAACTTCGAGTTACTGACTTAGCCCTAACAGACTAATTAAACACTGTCCAATTTTTAATTTTTGAGGCTGTGGTAGAAAAGAGACCTATTTTGTAAATCCATATGTGGCCAAGTCCTTGGATAAAGGTATGTACAAAAACACGCAGTTGTTCCGTTATGATAGGATGTGTTTATGTTTGCTTGTCTGATAGAAGAACCTTAAAAGAGAGAAAACAATAGCAAAAATAAAGCTGGATAGCTATATTAAAAATATTATATTAAATATTTTATAATTAAACATATTATATATTATATATAGAAATATAATTAAGTATATAATATGTTATATTAAAAAGTATATTAAAAATAGCTGGATGGATAACAAAAATCCATATTTTGCTAATAGAAAGCTATTTCTATGGAAAAGGCTAACAGTTTCATGGATACCTGTTTCAAAGTTGAAATTAGAGAGTAGTAGCAAGAGCCCAGGCTAAAGATGTTGAATAGAAAAAACAATGTTTAGTAGGGAATGGTAGTGTGATTTTTAACCTTAGGAGACTTGGTGCCCTCCACAGAAAATTGTGGAGATTTCCTGCTGTTGCTAATAGGCGTCTCCGTGCAAGCTGTGCCAGCTACAGCAGCATGGTAATGGTGGCTATTTCTTTTGAGTGCATTATGCAGGAATTTGAAAGATGGTTTCATTAAGATTTGGGGTTTTTTTGTTAGTTTGGAATATTTATTTTCTGTGTGACAGAGCTGTAGGGATGATGTGGAAGATGTGTGATTTTCCTTGGATGTGTGGATGCATCTATTGTTAATGTAGGTATAGATTTGTAAATGTCATTTTGGGAACTTCCAGCAATATCTGCCAGCATTAAAAGTAACAAAATTAAAACTGGAAATTATCTGGATAGGTTATGCACACATTGTTGAAAAAAAAAATATAAAATAACAATGATAATAATGTTTATGGAAGAGATGAATGCTTTCATGAAGTGAAAAGAGGTCAGATATTTGAAAAAGAGTAATATAATGAAGTATAACTTCGTTAATCTTTACATTATTAAACCCTAAAATATTAGGAAAGAAATCTATGAAATGAAATCATGACATAGCATTAGCATCTTTGCAGTTCGGTACGATCTCTCATATGTTGGGTTTGTGCTAATGGCCTTAGGGATTTAGAGAAAGTAATCTGACCATTGTACTTCTGAAGGAACTCGGTTTAGTATGCTTTTTGGATTATTGTTTTGGGACATACGTGATATAAACTGGATAAAGTTTTCCCATATAGCTATGATAATTATATTGCATATCACTAGTACAGTATCGTTCAACATGCATCATTTCAGAAAGTCTGAAGGTGCAAGTTCTGTCAACGTGTTGACAGTTGTAAGGAAATTGGGATTTGTGTATGGCAATTAAAAAAGTCTTAATGGAAGAAAAATATCAACTTTCATAAAATCTTTATTAAAGCAAGCTACTCGACGCTTTTAAACACACCCCCAAATGAATTACATGGCATGTCTCAGTTGGACTATCAGGTGTCCTTTTTTCCCTTTTTTCCCTTTTTTCTCCTGAGCTGAAATATTTCAATGTAAAAATTGCTCCCATTTTGATTTTCCAAATTCCAGTGTGTAATCCGCTAACTCCTTTCAGCCTAGCTCCTGAAGTACTGGAACAATTAGTGAGGGTTTGGGGGGTGTGTAACGTCTCTGGAAGACTAATCCCATTAACTAAGGCAAAACAGTGAGAATAGGCTTCCCAAGCAAGGATGAGTGAAAGCAAGAGCTAGAGAGCATGAAAATGAACTATTCCATGGAAAACAAATCTTTTCTGATCAGGTAGAACACATGACTTAATTGACTCGGTCAGAAACTTCTTTAGAATAGATTTAAGTGTGATGTGCAGGGGTTAAATGAAGTGTACAATGAGGATAATGAATAATGGTATCAGGAAGGTTTATAGGAAATCTCTCCTAGATTCTTTATTGGAGAAAATTTTTAGATTTGCACACTGTAATGTTTGTATTTTAAAATCTTCAGCGAGTTGCTTGTATTCTAGGCTGACACAATTCAGTCATTTTTTTCAGTGTATTGAGTCAACTAAAGACAAAGAGATAGAAATTCAGCAGTAACTTTAATCATTTTTTTTTGCTGTACAAAATCATTCCAGTATTTTGCTCTTCATATAAGTGTTTCTATCCAGCATAACTGTTGTAAACTACTCACTGTGAATAGCATTGCTTTTGCTAGGTAAAAAGACTTTCTTGTTGATGTGCTTGGAGTGCTATTATTTATGCTACAAAGTAATTTTTAAATATGTTTACAAAGCACAAGGCAACTTAAAAGTTTGTTTTGATCTATTTGAGGTTCTTATTGAAAACTGTGTTAAAATTACCATATATGATGGGTTCTTTGGCTACGATGACAAGGCGTTATAGAAAAGCTTGAAATACATTGAAGGGCTGTCTCATCATGTTTTTGTACTACAAAAGGCTCTCATTTCAAGCGTAGCTTCTGAAAGTTTGCCTCATCCTGCGCTTCAACAAATTAAAGCCTACCTTTCCCCCCCTGCAATTAGTTTATTATTCTTTAGCTATACAGCCTTTTGCAAAAGTATATAATCTCATTTTAAGCCTAGTTTCTTCCTAATTATTTGTCAGCTATTTAAAGGAATGTTTTTATTTTTCTCTTCAGCCATAAATTTTAGGCTTGAGGAAGAAAAGAAGGCTTGGTATTGAAAATTAAAACGTTAGTTGTATGTTTGTCTCTAATGTATTAAATGTGTAAATTTTATTTTGTCTTATTTTAATAATGCTAGAAATATTTTGCAGCTTTGTTGTTGTCAGTGCTAAATCTTCTTAAAACACAAGCTCTGAGAAGAGGGGAATGTATGTTTGTGGCAAAGAAATTTCAGGATTGAAGGCCCTGCTCTAATTCTTTAAGTTAAGCGCCCTGTGGTAGGGACGGATTTTACTTGTTTGTTTTAATGGCTGGCTTCTAATACAGATAGCCCACAGCACTGCTGAATTCAGAAGGGTTTTCTTGTTGAATGAGGAGCGCTGTGTACATGAAATTACAATTATTTACAATGTTTTCCTGTTTTAGTGAGAGTTTTTGAGTGCTTCGTAGCTCAGCTTTTATTAAATTTTCCCAGTAAAATGGAGTTGCTGAAGAGTTAGGCCACAAAGTTAATTTCATATAAGTCAGTGATAAATCTCCAAAGTGCCAGATCTGAAAGTTATATGCTTTTTTTTTTTTCTGACAGATTTCTGTTTTAGAAGGAGGATAAATAAATAAAGGCTAATCTTTTCTTTAACCTTTCTGGTTTTAAGAGAAATGTGTGGATCAAGATGTGAATTGGTGTGCAGTGGTTTTGTTAAATACAATAACTGTGTTATCCACATGGGAGCGAAGGTGCTGCCCAATTTTTAAAAACAAAGATCTGTAGAGGGGGAAAAAAAAGAATTGCAAGAGCAGGTTCCGTTTTGCATTTCTTGTGCATTCAAAACTACTGCTATAAGTTATGGGATTTTGAGGTAAACCAAGAGGAAGAGAGTGGAATAAAAGAGGGCAGAGCAATTTCAGCTGCAAGAACTTTCTGTACTTTGCACCATAGAATGCACAAAAATGAAATGGAGAGATGGATTTGAAATTAAATTCAACTCAAATTAATATGAATAAGTTCTTAGAAGTAATATTGATCAAAATAAATCAAGTGTCCCTATAAGATTTTGTCCTTGATTAATCTTATAGTGTTAAAATGAAACACCTTTATTCGTAACTTAATCACTGGTGTTGTGATTGAATGCACCATGACAAAAGTAGAAATACTTTACAGCATGATTTCCAAACAGTTTATCAGTCTGTGGTTCATGCATTTCTGCTTCTCTATGTGCTTATTTGGTATGGTTTGGTTTTCTGAGACACTTTAGCAATGTGAAAATTGTATGTAGAATCTGGCAGCATAAGTGTGTCTGTTTTAGGTGGAAATATTTGTGGGTCAGTAAATGAGGTTATATGAAAAAAAAAATTAAGGGATGAACTTAGGGTGATCTTTAGGTAAAAAATTGGGTTTGTAAGGCAACTTTCCTAGTGCAATAAAGATTTTATATGAGAAACATGTTTCTCATCTCTTAGATGAAAGAAGAGCAGGAAGGGTGTGCTTCAAACTTCCTGTGTCCTTTGCAGCACTCAAGCACGTTGCCTTGCTCTGTGACATAGGTGAGAAATCATATGAATCTGTTACATGACTTTGATAAGTAAAATCTTAATTTCAGAAAATGAGATAAAAAATAACGGTAGTATAGTAAAGTGTGTGTGTATGTGTATATATAGATATATAGATTTAGATATGCTAAGTATGCTGGTGAAAATCAAATATAGGTAATGAGGCCCCTGAAGAAGACGACTAGGCCCTCCAAAATCATTTTTAGGCAGTTAAGAAAACCTGCTGTATTTGAAATTCCCTGAGATTTCAGATCTTATCACTTTAAATTAGGTTTTTTTAGCTGTTTAAAATTAGAATATCTTTTCTATTTTAGCATTAAACTCAATTATATGAAGACTCTTACAGTTCAATAGGCCAATGTTTAAACAAGATCTGAATGTCAATTAAAGTTAAACTCATTATCACAGATAGGCTTCTTAGATTTTTATGCTATTATTCAATATATATCTTAGAATCCATTATACTGAATATCATCACCAAGTTATTATTAAAAGTATTACTTAAAATATTGGATTTTTTTTAATTTTCAAGTGTTCAAATAATTTCATTTATCTTTTATGGATGTACTTGTCATTGTCAAAGTCTTGGAGTTCCTTTCCTCTCTTTTTTTAGAATACTCACACAAAAGCAAGCACAAAGGCACACAGAACTTACCAGGACAAATTATTTTCATTTTCAGCAAAAAATCCTTTGGCGTAGGCGTCTGTTTCCTGCTCTGCAAGGACATCAGTGCCTTGATGACCTTTTTTTTTGGAGGAGAGGTGGTGGCAAAGGGGAGCAGAGTGCAAGGGGCGCCTGTGTTATAAGCTGCAGAGCTCAGAAAAGTATTAACTGAGACAAAAATCTGATTAGGCTGAAAAATTGAGAGTTTAATACATTGAAACAGATGGATAGGAATGGAAGAAATGAATGGTAGAAGGTAAAAGCAAAGTGGATGACACTACTTGTGATTTTCTGGGAAATGCTGGAATCTAATGTACTGGTTTGCATAGGTGGAGTCCAAGTGCAAACGAGTGTCTCAAGGAGCCAAGCAAAGGCAGGGTTTGGAGAGGCAGCTTTGTGTCAAAGGAAGGGGGGTTTCTGGCATGCAAAATGAGACTTCAGGAAGCGTGGCAGGGAAAGCTTTGTGAAATGTAAGATAATGCCTGAAAAATGTTGGGCGAACATTGACTTCTGACTGCCAGTGCTGAAGTACGCAGAAAATGAGACAAGAGGAAGTATCTGAAAATTTATTAAGTTATGCTCAGAAATGACCTTGTAAAAGTCTAACTGAGATCAAAGACAGGAATATGCATATAAAAATTAATACTCATTTCTCAGTCCAGATTATATGCATCCATTGGGTATTAAGAAAATTAGCTTGAAATACCCTGCCATACATCTGAGAATTTCTTTATGAAAAGTCATGTTTAACTGGGAAGGTAAGCAAATATTAGGACAAAGCAAATGAAGTGACAATTTTCAGAGGACGGAAGAGTGATCCTGGTAATTAAAGATAATTAATTTTAAAAGAATACAGCTTAGTTCACAAAAGGCATTTAAAGTATAACTGGGGCAGAATATAGGCATTTTATGTCAAGCATAATCCTCAAAACTTCTGCCCGAGTGTGAAGAGAATACAATCTCTTGCAGGCACTTTTTGTACTCCAGGAAAATTTATGTATTCTGATATATAGAAGTATATACCCTTATATATATACCTTATATATGTAATTCTGATATCTTCTTATAAACAAGTTTACCACAACTAAGTCATGATTTGGCCTCTATTTCAAATAGAGGAAAGGTCTTCAGCCTAGTCATTGCAAGTGCTTCCCACATGAGAAGAACAGCCAGATCCACCCAGAAAAGATCTGATACTCAGAACCTGTTTTCTCCTGCATCAGATGAACAGGCTATAGCGCCGTATCAGAATTCTCTGGGGAACTGAACATATTCTGCACATAGAAGAAGGCATTATGTGCAGAAAATTGTTCAGAAGATCCTGAGTAAGGCATGTTACCATTTTCCCCTAGGAAAACCACTCTTCAGGCTGTGAGGGTTTAGATGACTAAGTTGTCTGAAGAGGATTGAGACCTAATAGAGAGCTCAGTGCAGGAGTGGGAGGTGCAGTAAAATTCAGGGTTGATTTTGGCTGCCAGGCAGTGAGTGAAAGGAGAACCATGACTAGCTAGACAGGTAAGGACACCCTCGATGTAGTGAGCCAACACATCACGGCATAAACTGAATAAATTACATTCAGAGTCACAGGCTTCTTGGTAATGATGAATGTGAAAGCGTGAATAAAATTATGCATATGTTCTTGTGATTTTGACAGCAGCAACTTTTACATTAGCACTTGACTGAAGTGACTGATTTTCCCTGTGAGAAAACTTGCTATGTGCCTGGGTTTCAGAGTTGTCATATGTGAGAGACAGTTCTTCTCTTGGCCGGTGAAGTGTGAGCAAGGGGGAACGCCAGGATTCCGCACTTCCTAGTGCCAAAACCACTTATTTGCAGAAATAATTACTTTGCCTAACCATGATTTCTGAAAACTTTGCTTTAGGGTGTCGTATGTTGAGTAGAACAGATATTTGGGGCGGGTTTAGGTACTGTCTAGAGAAGTTGAAGGTCTAAATTTAAATCAGATTTGACCTGTCTATCATGTGTGAATTGTTTTGACTACCACACTTCTATATAGAAAGTACCAGCACCATTTCCACATTCTGAAAATATATTTCCATATGTTTTTTAGAAAAGGAGTGGGGGGCAATTAGGCAGAGAACTCTATGAAGACCTGCGTGCAGTGAAACCCTCAGGAGGAGAGTATACTGATTTTACATCAAAATTCACATATAAATGTTTTTTTCCTAGTCAGTATGCTGGGTCTTGTAAATACCACACTGATTATGAAATTCTCCTAGATATAACATGGAGAGCATAGTCACTTGTTTTGTGAGCGGGTCGATTTTAATGAGAAGTCTACAAGCTAAGTGTTAGAACAGCAGTTAAACTCAAGCCCAGTTGTGCCACTGGTCTAAGTCATGTAGAAGCTTTAGAAAGCTCCTTTGATTTTTCTCACTCTTTGTCCTTCTAACATTAATCTACAAGTGATTAAGGTCCTTCAATCACGCATTAACTTTCACTTTCCTTGTAATACTGTTCTGGATGTGGTTTGTATTACCACTATCTTAACAAATCGTGAGTAGCAAATGGTAGCTGTCAAGCAAGTGGCATCAGACAAAAGTGTCTATTGGACAAATCGAGGCTTGAATCAACCTGGCAAGGGTTGTCTGAGAGTATAATCTTGATCTACCAGATTTGCATAACCAGTATCTACAATATCTGTTTGAATGAGTGGTGACAAGTTGACAACTGCGCCTCTAACGTATATTCAAATTTCTGCATTTCAGAGCAAAAGAACAAACTGGTTCCATTGTATGAACAAGGTTCAGAGCATGGAGATTGAGCAAAATGTCATTCAGGAACTCAGATAAGAATGAGGCTATTTATATATTCTGAATCTTAAATGATGGTGTGATGGCTTTTTAAAAGAAGAAATGATTCAGACTTTGGTGGAATTGGTCATGAAATATTCTTCACAATAGTACGTAAAGCAAAATTATTTATCACGTAAATGTTCTAAATTTATATTCAGGTCATAAAGTATAATGTCAGAATAAGATATAATAGAAGTAAATATCAGAGGCATTTGTTAGACTATCTTGATAATTAGAGAATGTATTCTCTTGAGACAAGAATTACTGTAATGTATGCTAGCAGGATGTTTGAAAACAACCCTCTTAATAAATGGAGTTGACAGAAAATACACTGTAAAAGGATTATTGGCAAAAGCATGTAAAATAAGAGATTTGGCAGGAACGTTAACAACACAAATATGCATCACCCAAGGGAGAAGGTTTCTATCCAGGGAGCAAGCTGTCTTTGTAAACAGGATTATACCCATAACAAGCATCTAGAAAGAACACATGAATTCCGTGAAAGAAAAATTGTGTCCGCCAGAAATAGCGGAGATGAAAATTGTTTCACGAGCAGTTAGTTCAGGTTACTACTCCAAATAGTTAAAATTGTAAAGTCAGTTTTATTAATTTCTGCATTTAATTGTTTATTTAGTTGTTGTATTAACCAGTCACTTTGCTTCTGTATCCCCATAACAGATGTTCATTATAAAAACTGAATACATTAAGATGATTACATTATTCAAACTCTTTGATAATTCATTTGTATTAAAACCATAAGACTCTGTTGACATTTCCCTAGGGTACATTTGGTGAGGTTAAGCAGGATAAATGTCACAGTTAGTAATGCTGTTAAGATAAAACCTTGCAGAGGAATTGCATATTATTCCTCTGCTTTATGGTCCTTAACAGCAACTTTTGGAGCTATACTTCCTTTTTAAATGATGCATTATACCTTGAAAAGTAAAATAATAAGACCTGAAATTATGATTCTTGCTCATTTTATCAAAAGTAAATGAATAGGGGAGGAGAAGTCCTAAAGGAATATGCATAAATATATTATGTTTTGATACAAAAATAAGGATGTAATATATTTAAATATAATGGGCCCAGTGCAGTGTAATTTCGAGGACTCTATTTTCCAAAGAATATAAAATTAACAATTGTGCAAATTCTTCAAAACAGGAAGTTAACCATAAATTGAGAGTCAAAGAGAAAACTCAAATACAGCACGGATTTTCACAGTATTGTAGAAATAGCTGACTGCATAGCATTGTGTAGCTGAAATAATAGAAAAAATAGGGTCAGAACGACCTCTAGAGTTGACCCATTTCAGCCTCTTTCTCAAAGCAGAGCTTAATGCTCTGGTTATGTTAAATGTATTTTAAAGAAAATTCGGGATGCACAAGGGCTTCTCCAGGGAAGCAGCGCAAAGCTCCATGAGCAGAGGAGTCACCTGGGCCCTCGGTGTTCACCGTTCTCCTCCCACCAAGGCTGCCCAAGGGTCCTCGCAGAGACCTGGGACCGTCACCTCTTGCTTTCCACTGGATGGAGCCTCCTCTCTGGGGCTCCCCTTAGGCTGCTGATTT
Source organism: Eudromia elegans (assembly GCA_003342815.1). NCBI lineage: Eukaryota > Metazoa > Chordata > Aves > Tinamiformes > Tinamidae > Eudromia > Eudromia elegans. The sequence goes on along the minus strand of PTEX01000024.1, from coordinate 2,425,069 downwards.
CTGGTAAAATCCCCCCTTTTCACCTTCTCTTTCCAGGATGGAGAAGCCCATTCATTCTCTGGGCTCGTCTCATCCTGCAGCCCCTTCCCAAAACTACTGGCCTGGTTCTAGTTGGGCATAAGCTTTTGTGCCAGGGCTGAGCTCAGCGGAACGGCTGCTTCTGCTCCTGTCCCGCTGGCTGGATGGGCTTGTGCATGTCAGTATTTGAGAGGATGCTGCTACAGCTTTGGTGTGGCCATTGCAACAGAGCTGATGGTTTATGTTACAGGTACTAGAAGTTTTGTCTTCATTCTTTATTCAAACGCATTAAAAACGAAACCAAGAGTATTTTATTACAGGATACATTGCAGCGATTCCAATCAGCAATAAAATTAAGTGAATGTAAAGCAATATAAAATAAGGCTTTTGGTTTTTTTGGTCAGACAAATTAACAAAAAGCTACTTAACAATAATGAAAGTTAAATACATGCCAGTCAGTTACTTTTTTTTTTCCCCCCCTTGTGTCTGGGTCATACCTAGTATCTAAGCAGAAGATTAATTATAAATATATTGAACATCAAAAAAAAGTGACAATTTCACAGTTGTCTTTAATTGGAATATCTTTAACTATACTCAGCTTAAACAAAATTGCTCCTGATAAAAATTTTATTATTAATAAAATTACTCATAATGCATTCTTCCGTGAAAAGAAGGCCACAATTTCAGAGGCTAATAAAACTGGTCAGCCAGCTTAAAAACTGGAAAAAAAATTACAGAACAGATGAATAGCTGAGGTTGGAAAGGACGTCTCAAATCATCTGGTTCTCAATTCTGCTGCTCAAGAAAAGGTCGTCTGCAGCAGGCTCATTGGGACCGTGTTCAGTTACATATTGAGTATCTCCAAGGACGGAGTCTGTGATCTCTCTGGCCAGCCTGCTCCAGTGTTTGATCATCCTTATAGTACAAAAAGCTTTTCATACAGCTAAGTAGAATTTCCAGTATTCCAGTTTGTGTCCACTGCCCCTTGTCATGTTACTGGGTGCCGCTGAGAAGAGTCTGGCTCTGTCAGCTTTAATCCTCCTGTCCGGTTTTATGTATGTTGGCAGCCTCCCACCAAGCTGCCTCTTCTCCAGGCCAAACAGGCCCAGCTCTCTTCAGCTTCTCCTTGTATGGTAGATGCTCCAGTCCCTAAAGCATCTTTGTGACTCTTTACTGGACTTGCTCCAGTTTACCCACATCTCATGTTCTAGGGAGTCCAGAACTGGGTCCAGCTCTTTGGATGTGGCTCATATAAGGCTTTAATCTTTTTTTTTCTCTTACAACAATATCCTTTAAAGTTATTGGTATTTTCCGCTCCGTGGTGCTAACTGACACTTTTCATGCTTTCAGGATTAGCAGAGGAGTAGTTGTTTTGCAGGATTAATCAAAGATCTGCAAATAATGAAGCTAAAGATCTGAGTAATGCAAAACTGAGAGAACTCCTTTTAGAGAGAAGTTTTCAATAATAAACTGTCAGAATGGAAGTATAAACTGAGTTTGAGTGTTGTCAGCTTGAGCCTAGTTACTCAGTATAGACCAGAGAGTACATTTACTCATGTTGTGCATGGTATAATGCGAGGAGAAACTGCACTGGTGGTGATCTGTTAAAAGAGGCAGCTCTTCAGGTGGTACAGGTATAAGGTTAATTAAGTGTAAAAGGATAATCAGCTGCGTGAATAAGAAATGGAGCACACCTGGTTAGGTAACCACTCCTGGGGGTGGCTGTGACTTGCAAGCTGGGTGCTGTCACCTCTGGCTTGTTATTGCTGGTGGGGCAGCCTCCCTCGTGGCACGTGTTCATGTGATGGTGTGTTTTGCAGGGTGTGTGAAGTAGCCTTTTCCTACAGCTATAACAGGGACTCGGGTGGGAAAGCTGAGATGATTTAGGCCAAAGGAGATATAAGATAAAGTAGGAATGTGAAAGCACTCTTCAAATGCAGAAAAGCTTGGATTTTTTTTTTCCTAAGTAGAAAAGAAATAGTGTACTTCCTATCTTTATGCTGTTAAATAATAACGGGATTTATCTGAAGTAAGAGAGATTTGGATAAAATACGAAGGAAAACTTGATAAAGATGCTGCAATACTCATATAGTTTGCTGATCATTTCTGGCAGCTTTAGGGAAAGGCTAGACAAGCATCTGTAGTGTACTTAAAGGGAAGGAATGAGATGACCTTTCAAGGTCCCTTCCAGCTCTGTGATTTTTCTCATTTACGAATGCCACCAAACTGAGCTAGACAGGCCAAGGAATAGGCTGCTAAAAGCGGCTGTTAAAAGCAAAACCTAAAGCAACCATCACTTCCTGTGCCCTGCTCTCTCTGTTGGAGTTGAGCCTATCAGTCCTGTGCTCGATTCAGGTTCTTTTTGTTGTCAGTTTTATTGTTTGTCTTATCTGAATGCTTACTGGCATTTCCCTACCTATCTGATATGTCAAAGGTCTGAGGCTGTTTATCCAAAATGGCAAAATCAAACTGCAGAAGTATCATCTATATCTGTAAGCATCTCAGCATTGTTTCTGTCATAAATCCTGTCTCAGGATACTTAGTTCTTCTCAATTGTTTTGAAAGATGAGGTTGAATAGTCACCTCCAACTTCCAGATATGTAGAGAATTAAATTCATTATCAACCATCTGCATGCAAAGGAGTTCTCAGGCATTTTGATGCACCCTCCTTGAGAGTCTGCTAACCATTTTCTGAACCAATCCTTGCAGGGAATTGTTTCTCTTACCAAAACCTAACCAAAACTTACCAGTTTTATCTAACTGTCAGATGCTTTTAAGTGATATCTAAATGGCAGGCAGGAATAGCTTGTGGTTGGAAAACTTCCTTTTGTTTTTCTTTCCTTTCCTGTCTCCAGTGCTAATGACTACATTCTGGCCATTTCATATTGACCCGGAAAACCCGAGAGCCCTGGTTTTGCTGGGAGTGATATGTTGTAGCCTACTCCTTCACCATTCATTTTTGGCTGCAACTTTACTTGCTTAAAATGTAAGAAAAATTAACAACACCAAAAAACCCTTGTTGACAGAAACTCTTTGGTGTAGGGAAGAAAGTTCATTCTTCTTCTTCCTTAATAAAGCTTTTCTTGTTAATGTAAAAACAAGACATTGAACAAAACACTGTCAAAAACCCCACTAAAGAGTTTGTAGTAAGTGGTAAGAAATTTAAGTCATTAAATTTATATCTGCTAAGCAACAACTGCAATTTTATGAATTATTAATTCAAATCTTGTTTTGGCACTGTAGGCATTTACAGGTTAGAAATTGATAAATCATGAGAAAAAATACCTTTAGTTTCAGTTGTTCTTTGAGATGTTAAAAAGTCCGCTTTTTAAAATTATGAAATTTCATATTGTTCCTTATATGAAATATTAATAACCTGTGCAAACACAGGTTATTGTGCTTGGTGTGCTGTTAAAATGGATTTTTTTATAGAGCGAGTTCTTATATTTCATGCAGAGAAATGAGACCTGGGATTTACTGTATTTCAGAAAGGTAATAACTGTACAAGATAGATGATTCACAAGTTACAGGGCCTGATATTAACAAATGTTCTGTTCTTCCAACCTAAAGAAGCCAATGATGTGTTTAAATGGCCTGCAAAAAATAGCTCTGGAAGATTTAATATATTTTAACTACATTGAGTTACAGAATCTTTCTAAATTTTCTTAAAATACTTGTCTGTTGTAGAGGGTTGTTTTACAGAGTTATAAAAGGACAGTTTCAAGTTATTCAGAGATTTCTCATAGCTTTTTTTTTTGGTGCAAACTCTGAATCTCTCTTGGAAAAAAATCTGTGCTTGAAGAAAGGATTTACAGAAGATTTGATGATATTTTAGGAGTCATATCTGCATTGTAAATAGGAACAGTTCTAGAATAGTTGTATTCTAAGAATGTTCTCACCATGATAATTTTTAAAGTTCCATAAGCTTCAGTGAAAAACTGTTCAGTCTTGTGTTTGAGCAAACACTTCTTTTAGAAGGAAGAAAGGCAGAAGGTCGTATCTGCTTGGTAGGTAAAGTCTGAAAATCCAGAATGGATTTTCATTCCAACAACAACAACAACCAAAGTAGTTTTTAATAAGAGATTTCTGCACCTAGAACCATTTGTATACAGTGGTGGAAAAGCAAGTACTGAGTTAATACAAAAGCTTACAATAGATGGGTTTATCAGTAGTGTTGAATATCTAAAGTTGTTTTCATAAGAAAAGTCAGATTCACTGGAGGTTGTATCGGCATTTCTGTAATTACATTTTCAGCTGGATTAAGTAACTATAGTAGAAAAGATGAAATTGAGAGGATATTTTAGACTATTTTTAAAACTTTGACAATTTGCAGAAAATCTTATAAGTGAAAAATTTCCTTCCATGAGAATAACCAGTACCAGTGCAACATCTCCACACTTGGAAAAGTGTAGTATTTTTCAATTCTTTATTCATTTCCTTCTAGGCTACCGCAAATTTTTAAGTAGTTAATAGAAGGTGTGTAAAAACAATAATTAAAAAACCCACATCTATCTGGAATTTGCAAAATTAAGGAGGTAAAAAGCAAGTTGATACTTACTAGAAATGACCATCTGGAGATAGGGCACAGGACTATTTGGGATTTCTGGAATGTCTGGAGAGAGGTGGCTAGTCTCTCAATTTGCTACCCTCAACAAATATCTCTGGATGCATAAAGGATCTTTTCTATATTGTCTCGGTGACATTTTTTATCAGGGCTGTGAATATTCCATCTTCTCCTTCCCACTCGACTTAGGACCATTTGTCTTTCTCATTTTGCTCATCACTTCACCCCATGACCACAAAATGAGGTTTCCAACGCTTGATTTTGGAATCTCTCCAGTCCAAGAGATTTCTTTAAGACTTGGTCTTGTCTGCTGTTTGTTATTAGTCGTTGTGGCTCATGAAGGTTTATCTTGTAAAGAAAAAAGATATAAATTCTTTCTTACATGGTCAGTGTATATGTACTGAAATTTTGTAATTTGCACTACGCAGCTTGCTGTTGAAACCCTGTAAGGAGGAGATGAACCAGTCTAAGTGCAATCTTTGGTATGTAGATGGGTGCATTAGTACAGTATAGCTGGTTTAAAGAAAAAAATACTCAACCCCAATAATACATATCTTTGAATATATTTTGAAGATAATTTAATTTTGTCTTTTTTTCAGCATGAGAGACAAGCTTATCACTAACTTCCCATTCCCTTAATTCCTCTGAATTATGACTGCAGAGGTATAGGTTTTAATTAGTTTCTTGTGCTTTCCCAGTTTTCTTATGTCATGTTGTCTTTTTCATTAGATTTCTCTTCTTCATTTGTGTTAGATGCTTGCACATTTCCTAGCTTTAAGCAATGTGAGCTATAATTGGGATCTAAAGTTGGAACATATCCTCAGTTACCGTTTTGCTAATTCCTTTTATTTGCCTGTCAAAACTGCCTTTTGTCATGTGTTGCCAATGAAGTGGAACAAAAGTCAAAGGTAATCCTCATCAGCTTTTTTGCTTCTAGCAAAGGCTCAGTGTTTTTAGACATGGTTTCTGTTATGGATGTTCTATGAAAGTATTTGTACCATTTTCATTTTGTCCTTTTCGTAGAGGCTAAGCACAAGTACGTTACAGGACGCTAGGAGTTTTTGAGGTTGTAAAGTCAAATACATCACCAATGAAGTTTTCTCAATTTCTCAGTAATTCCTGTACCTGTTTGCCTGCTGCATAGAGATTTAATTATTTTCTGTAATGGTAAACTGGGAATGACCAAGTTGAAAGTAAACCAATGTCCTTAATCTAAAAGGAGGGAAGGGAGAATATAGAAGGCATAAATACCAGGCTAGCACCAACCCTGGAGAATATGATGGAGGACAGGCTGGGTAGTCACAGCACGCAGATGGTTTATCGGTGTGTATGAAACAAGCTTCATTATTACTTATGTTGTGGTAATGAGGGCGGAGATGGATTATGCTCCTTTTCTGGGAGTCAGATTTAGGGATGAAGCAATCTGCAGGCAGCAGTCCTCTGGTGTTAAGGTGCTGGAGTACTGAAATGTTTGCATAAAAGTATTAACTTTATGCCATAGGAATGGAGAACACGCTGCTGCTGTTTAACGATGGGGTAAAATAATGTTCTGCTTTGAAGGGTGGTTTTTTCATCAGCTTTAGAGGTTGTCATCCATACTCCTGTAAATATTTTTCAGGTTGAAGGTAGCTAAGGATGGTTATTTTGCCCCTCTGAAAATCAAGCAGCTTGTGATTTTAATAACTCTACTCCTCATCCATTCGATGCCATTTCTCATACTTAAAAACAAAGTCTATAAGGAATTCTCTTTAAAGCACTGATCTCCATAGGATTTGAACACCATTCTGTCATAATGACAAATATTTGACTTCCAAGCACATGGAAATTTTCATTTTGGGTGCACAGATGTGTGTTTTCAGCATAAATACAGAGCAGATTATGGTCATGCACTGTCATGAATTTACCTAGGAATGGTGAATATTCCATATTTATTGTGAGAGATTTCCTAATAAGTTCAAATATATGATTCACTGAACTTTAAAACAGATTCCGTCTGCTACAAAGCAGTTAAAATTATCATAGCAGAAGATAACTGCAGTATGAGTTACTGAATTCTTTTTTTCCTACTTATTTCTCTTGCTTGTTTTTTCTTCCACATTTTAAGCATCAATTTGCTTATTCGCTGTAGAGTATAATTAAGTAAAATCTACAATTCAACACTTGGAGACATCCATGAAATCCTCAGCTAATATCGTGTAGCTGTGTTGTCCTTGAAGTTGAGGACTGAAAATGAAATGTCTTTGATAATGGAAGATATACTTTAATTTTTGCAAAGGATTGTATAGTTCTGGTTCAGCTCCAGCTGGTTTTCTGGAGCACTGCTTAAAAAAGGCTGTCCGTAATTTTGAGAAAGTGGTTTTTTTTTTTTTTTCCCCCCCCCCTCCACAGCAGCCATTACAATAATTAGTTGTAAGGACATGTTTGCTGTTGGAAGGGAACTGGATCTCAATAAGTATTTTATTGCGAGTTGAAAAGAAACCAGGCAATCCAATTCTAGCTGAGCTCCATTTTGACAGAACATCATTAGAGCAATAATGTGTACAATTTCTAACTCTGTCTTGTGCTTTGGCTAAAATAATAAGTCTTTATTTTTGGTTATAATTCTTGTCGACAGCAACTCCTATGTTATCCTAATGATCACTCTGAAGAGTCAGTGCTTTTATCTCCATGGTTTGCCTCAGCTGCTCAAGAATGCCCTGTTGATGCTCTCCACACACTCCATCCCTCTGTTTGAGTGTCAGTGCAGTTGTTGGCCAGGAGCAGGACCAATGATTTCACTTTGAGGTTCTGCTGCCACATCACTGGTTTGCAGAAGAGTTGATAAACCTTTTTAGAAAAAAATAAATAAAATAGTGTGGGAACTATTTAAGGATAAAGAGGTTTTTTTTTTCATTTATTTATTGATTTTTAAGAATAGATTTTAACTGATTCCAAGTGGAAGTGACATTTTCATTCTAAGGTATTTACAGATAAACACTACATAAATCTTAAATGTAATGTGTTACGGCCTATGTTATAGAGGCTAAAATGTCTTGATGGAAATGATTTATCTCTGGTATACAGTTACCTACCCTTGAGCCAGCTTTGGCATCCGGGAGATAAAAAATAATTCTGTGGGGAATGTTGTTTCAGTGTATTGCCAGTCACTATCCAGATTCAAAATACCAACAAAATTATAATATAGATTATGGTAACATATACTGGCCTGTTAATATACTTGAGCATTATCTAAACAACTTTCTTGCAATCCATCAATGAATCAAATTGATGTGCTGGTTTGTTAAATAAAAAATTTAAAAATAGTGCAAGAGCATAGTGAATATAACTGCAAAGAAAACAATATGGGAAATAATAGTCATATTCTCATATATATTGAAGGAGGATATAAAAACAGATTGAAAAAAGAAGTTGTTTTCACTTTTTGGTGCAGAAGCATTCAAAAAGGTAAATAGGCAAATTAGAAGAATGGTAGTTAAAACATAATTAATATTCCAGTTAAAATCGGGCTTAAAAAACATAGCTAACAAACCATACAAAGCAGAGGTAATTGTATTTTGATTATAGTTTTTCAGATATCAAGTGCATGAAGGGACCTAGAATATGCGGAGGGGTCTGTGCTTTGCAAGAAGGTGGGTTCTAAAAAATGAGCAAGGCAATGGAGCCCAGTGCAGCCTGGTTTAGAAGAGAAAAAGAGGAACCGTAATGAAAAATCAAAAGATCACATTGCAAAAGGCTGGGGAAAAGGGTTTTCTAAGTCAGTCTTTGGTTCTGCTCTAAGTTTCACGGACAGATTTAAATAGGTGCAGAGATTGCTAGTGCTACGGAGAGAGGAGTTCTTCTAAGGACTGTGTCATTACAGTAGATGTTACATTTGCACATATCAGCTGGAGTAAATGCTGCCGATAATCATAGAGAATTGTTACTCTTGGAAGCAATAGTCATTAGATTTCATCACTGGATAGTCACTGAACCAACAGGAGGGTACGCAATTAGCTGGTCAAAGAGAATAACCTTGGAATAAATGAGCACGCGTTGATCCATTTTCAATTAAGTAGAAGGATAAACAAAAACAGGATGGTTACTAAGGTTTCTCATTTCAAAAGAGCAGACTGAGAAATTAAGGAAACTAATTAGTGAAGTCAACAAGATTGAAGTGCCAAGAGACTTAATGCAAAGGAGCTCTAGCATCCCTGAAGTCAAGCCCTCCAAGCCTTCATGAGCAGCAGTAGCGACACAGCAGCAGCAAATGACAGCAAATGGCAATGTAGCTTCATTGTTTGTTTAAAAACATTGTCTACAATGTAGAAGACCTCATAAAGGTAAGATGGAATTCATTTTTCAAATAGGAGCTCTTTCTTGAAATTAGAGACTTATAAGGATAAATGAGAATTATCCCAAATTATGCCTCACAAAGGAAACTTTTTAAAGGTTAGCAGATATTAGTCTTAAAGATAAAAAGCACAAGAAAATGAATGAGACTTCAGTGTAATGAAGCAGGGATAAAATAGTCAGATATTCCAAAACATTGCCAAAGTCAAATTTATGTTTGGAGCCTAATTGCAGTGAGAATAATGAGGTTGTCCAAGGACAGGAGGATAGCGAAGCAGGAGGTCTGTCTGGGCTCTTCTGGCCTATTAAATTTTGTGTGTCTGTTTCTACTCCTCCACAAACTTGTAGCTAAAGTAGTCACAGAAATAAACTCTTAGAAAGTCAAAGTGGTTCCAGACATTTTTACAGATTACTTTTGCCGTAAAACAACAGCTGTTGGAAAGTGTGGGTTTTTTTTTTTTCTTGTGATGTGCTTCGTATATTCTGATAATTAGAGGAGTGGTTTGTCTTTACCACCAGAGTGTTATAAACATATTTGCACATGAAAACATGTAGTTTAACAAATACTGTTTTTAGAAGTTTATTGTTTTTGCTTAAATATACTGTTATTTTTTTCCCTCTGATCTCTCTCTTTTGGGGCTTATGTACCAAGCTTAATAGATTTCTGAAGTTACCATGCTAGGAATAAGGCATTTTAACTGTAAATATCTTATTGAAACCGAAGAGGTGAATTCACAACCTACTTGCTGTGTTTTCATAACTTGGTTTTCTGAATTAGATTTTTTTTAAAGGTCTTTTTACTCGCTAGCTACGATAATACTGTTATTGAAGATAAATGTGCAAATTTTAAATGATGATTAGACTGAAAAGATAATATTTTGTGCATCTAATGAAATGAGATGGTACTTTTAATTGAAGACTTTCAAAGAGATTAAGGGGAAAATTCCATTTTTTCTGTAAAAGTGTTTGTTCTTAAGAGTTTATGTCCAGGAATAGAATGTTGTATTGAGGAACAGTTTTGAGCATGAAACTACTAGTTAGAGCTATGTAACAAAACAGTATCATTTAAATGAAGTATTCTTTTTCAGAGTAAACCAAAAATTAGTGAACAGAAGTTTGGGCAGGTTAGGGGGGTGAGGTGAAGAGAGCCTAAGAACTTCCACTTTATTGAACTGCCTTGTCCTGTTATTCTTCAAGCTTGTACTTGGCATGAATGTTTTGCAGAATAGTGCATGGCAATGTGTGTATCCTTTGGCCCAGCTGCTGTAATGGTAGCCAGCCATTCCTGCTTAGATGAATACAAAGTTCAAGTAAATCTTCAGCTATGGACCAAGTGTATATCCTAATAATTAAGACTTTCCTTTTTTTTCATCTTACTTCATAGTGCAGGAATTCTGCCAGAGGGGTTCATGATCTGTCCAGGTAATGACCTGGAGTCCTTAAACAAGCCAACAGCCCCTCTCTCCAGATGTTCTCTCTTGGGTCACAGGGAGTGATGAGGTGCATCAACTGCAACTGCTGTTTTGGGCATTGTGACCGCCCCCTTTCGGCCATCCCACTAGTGCTGGCTTCCATACACTCCCACAGAATTTGGACTCCTAATTAAGTATATATCATTCTAAATCCTTACACTATTGATTGGGCATTCAATCTTATGCAGAAGATTGGTTTATCAAGCCTTTTCTCACTTCCTGGTTTTCTTAAAATGTCCATATTAAACATTAGGACTTATTTGACCCTATTTGCAATATAATAATTATATATGAAGCTAATTTTACATTTCTCTGTCCTGTTATACCAAAACCTATCCTTAATTAACATTAACTAGAGGAAAAAAATTCAAGATTGAACTTTTGATCATTATTAATCAAGTTATTTAATGTCTTGTATTAGTAGACAGGACAGAATGATTTTTTTTTTTCAACTTCTAAGTACATGAGATTTTTTTTAAAACTTCCTGCTGGGGCAGCACTTCAAAACATTTGGACTGTAGTATTACTCCTCTGATTTTATTTTTTGTCTCGGTGGTAGTACTGAATGCTTTATGGGTCACAAAGCAATCTTCCTGTGAATAATAGATGGCTGTTCTTTTAGTGCCAGCTCTGACCTTTTTTGATTGAAATTGTAGCACATCAGCCCAAAACAATGTGAAAGAGAATCACCTGCCTCTTGAAGAGTGTTTCAGTGCACAGATCCTTAAAGAGTTAGCTGACTGCTTTTAATAATAATAATTCTTTAGTTTAAAAGGGAGGATGCTAGCATGAGACAAAGTGTCTCAAAACATACCAATATGCTGCCCTATAATAAATAAATGCTTCTGGGAGTCCTACTTCTGGGAATTTCTCAGGCTCCAAAGACCACAAGCAGTGCAGTGAGAAGGTAAACCCAGAAGCTCCTCTTCAAAGAAGTGCTGCTGGCACTGACATTTGCTCAGTGCAAGTGTGAAAATGAGGATTTTAAAGATATTGGTGGGTTTTGGATCCTACAGTTTTGAAAGCTCCCCACTGCTACACTCATGCCAGTCTTTTTTTATAGCAAAATGTCCTCTGGTTAAAATGTTGAAATTCTTTCTTGCTCTCATTCCTGGCTGGAAATTCTTAGATTTAACTTAATTTTTATCCACTTTAAACAGGCGCAAGTTAGATGACCAAGTTCCTTGGGTTGACTTTGTTACTGTAAAATAATTGGGCTTGTCCTTCGTGTAGTCCATTGGGTGTATGTATGGCTGTTCTGCAAGGCTCTGGCTCTAACTTTGTCATTTATTACAAATCCTAGATAAGGAGGGAGTTGTTGTTAAAGAAAAAAGACATATTAATGCATACTATTGGAGTCCCTTGATATTTCTTAAGAGTATTTCCATTTGTACTTGCTAAGTGCATGTATATCTATATAGATATACACATATAGATAGCATGGAGGTGGAGAGAGACAGAATATTGTTCTCTCACAGATATACGGATTCCCAAGGAAACTGACTTGGTTTCTTCTGAAGCACAAGTACTTTTTCATCTATTTTTTAAAAATATTTCTATCTTTCTCTTGTGTGTGTTTATAGTAATTTCTGTTATTTAAAATGTGTTTAAGTCTTCGTGCAACCCTATGTTATTCTGATTGCATATGAATTATATATATATGTTCTCTACAAAACATAAAGAATTTGTAGAACTTGTATATATGAGTTATGAAAAGAAGCACCGTGAATTTTTTCCTTTCTTTCTTTTTTTTTTCTCCTGCTCTCTATCATGTCATCATTGCACTTAACCTCTACTTATTTAATCCCACTCTAGTCATAATTGCATGCTTTTTACTCCCTTCACTTGGCATCATTCAATTTTTGCACGATCTTAATATATTGCACTACTGGAAAGTAATCTCACAAAAGTTTCAAATGCTATCCGTGTTTCTTCTACTTGCATTATCACACAAGAATAAAAAATATCACCAAGGAAACGGTAGACTTCAGAGACAATTTATTCTTTTAAGTCAGACCAAAGTTTAATTTAGATTAAAATCCTGGAAGACATTATTCCTCACCCAAGTCAGTAATGTTCTTCTCATTACCTGGTAATGATAGTCTAATTCTATCAAAAGGAATTTTTAATAATATAGCTGCATGTCTGAAACTTAACAATTTAGAATGAAGATGACACTATCCAAAGGCTTAAGAAAACACATTAACTGAAGCCAGAATAAATCACCAACAAAGAACATTGTCATTTTCTCAGCTAATCTTTCACTGTTCTTGCCACATCCTAATATAGCGCTTACATTTTTAGGTAGCAGCATGTAGGTGATGAGAATGGCCAGTCCCACAGAAAGGGCTGAAGAGGTCATAATTAGAAGCTTGCTTTAACTTCTAACTTCTTTCTGTGTTTTCCCCATATCTGTCAAGTAGCTTTATGTTCTTCTGGATGGCTTTATCATATTAAACTCTGTGTTCATATATTAAAAAAGACGTATGAGAAATAGTGCTGATGGTTGGAGGTGTGTACACTCCTCCATGCAAGAGTTGACCATTGCTCATAGTGGTATGACTGCAGGCTGCTGCATTCAGTTTGTTATCTCTGATAAAGTACCTAAGTGGGATCACAGGCCATCTACTGCAGAGCAGTAATTGGTGGCAGTGAGGTAAAAAAGTTTTCTCCTGCATTCAGGTTGAGTAAGGGGGAAGAGAACCAACTGTCTCTGTAGGTTTTGTTGCTTCATCTTGCCAAATATGAAGATGTCAAAATTGTGCTATAATAGAAACTGTTGCTTTACTGAAGTAATAAAATATGATTAATAGATCCAGTAAGTAGTGTTCAAATGTTTTTTATACAACTAAAGGACCTGAGCCTAATGTATTACAATATGGTCAAATAAATGCTGAGACGTGCTGAAGGAAGACTTTTACTTAGCTCTGTCCAAAAGGTACCATATTTAGACATATAGCCTTTGAAAAACATTGTAGTGGGAAAAAGTGCAAAGGAGAAATATTTAAAAACGTAATCCAACAGCTAGTCTTAGTAATTCAGAAAACATGACGTTTTCAAATGCTAGTGGGTATTTCAGCTTATTTATGCTGTTAAATGGATGCAGAATTCCAGCCTGAATCATGATAGATTTGGCACTCTCCTTTCAATGATAAACTATTTTTACAGAAACAGAGAAGTCTGTTTAATCTTCTATCTTCAGACTATTGAAGTAATATTTGTTTTCCCTATTTCTCCTTTCCTAAAAACAAGATTTGGAAAAGAAGTTCCGGTTCCTATATGCTGTTTGATTGTTCTTCTAAACGCTGAGTTAATATGAAAAAAAAAAAAAAGCTGAAAGTTAACATTTCATTTAATGTTCTCTTAGTAAAGCACATAAATTTTGTGATTCATTTTGTGGACAGTTAATAGCACTGCATATATTGGTTTCAGCTCAGAGTCAGAGCTGAATTTTCTTTAGAATCACAGAGAGTCAACCTTAGAATTTAGCCCATTAACAGCACGTGCTAATAATATTCATCTTAAAGCCTGAACTTTAATCTAACTTTCATATGATATCTTGCCTGCCAGTAAAATTCTTCATAAAATCCTGACAAGCATTTTGACATTTTCCCTGTGCTGATTGTGTTGTTCTGACCAGGAAATTTAGTCTAAACATTTTATTTGCCATTAATAAAGTCTTTATCTGTTATCTATATGATTTAAATAAGACACAGGCATGTTTTTACAAGGTGTCTGCATCCTCTGTAGGTGGAGTACTCAGACTGTGAAGGATGTCCGTCCTTTAACTTCACAACGGAATAATCAGTGCTGATAACAACAAAGACTGAAGAATTTATTGTAATAATGGCAGCACTTCATGATAAGTATTTTGTAGATTTAGCTGTGATAGTGATGGCTCTTTTCATACTCTTGTCTTGAGAAGTATTTGCTTGATCATAAAATGATTCTTTTGTAGGAGACTAACAATGTATCTCAGCAAGGTCTCAGCCTTAACATCTGCTCAAACTTGCAGATTAGGGTAAGAGCTGCAGGGCTGATGCTGCATGTGTTTCCATTTGTGAATTCTTACTCTGCATATGTATTTAGATCATGAGTGAAACTGCTCCTGTAGTAGCTCGGGAGGTATGGCAGGTTTCCAAGTCACTCGGGAGAAGGAAGGCTTGGAGGAAGATGGGAAAATGATCCCGTGGACTGCTGATTGCATGCAGCTATATACGAGTCTCTAAGAGACTCTTTGGTGATAAAAATATAATATGAAAAGCTAGGAGGACATCAGTATGTAGCAATGCTGGTCGAAGAGATCAGAAGAATTTCTGAGGGTTTTCAGGAAGAGATCTTGTCTGTAGTTTGATTGTAGTGTTTACTCCTTTTATAAATATTATGGCTCACTATTGCAGCAGTTGCTTAAAACAATCAGCAATGAATTCAGCAGTAAGCGAATATTTGGCAAATGTTCTTAAGAAAACCTGAATTTTGATCTTGGAAATTCAAGCATGATTAATTTTATTTTTGTCCTTGTTTCACGGTTTATATTTAGTAGTGTGTCTTAGTTATCCATCAGAAAAAATGTGTGGCGATTGTGAGTGTACATTGTTGTTTTCAACAAAAGCAGGAAAATGTTACATTCTTGGTGTGTATTACGATTTATGAGAATGTTTTTGTGTGTTGATCTTAAAATACAAATCACAAAGAAATGCACCTTGCATTTGCAAGTTAGACTTGATTTGAGACGATCTATGGTTCTTCAGGGATTCATTCCATGGCCTTGAATGAGTCCCTAAGAGAGATGCCCTGTTCAGGGAGTTTTACAGTTGCTATACGAGATATTTTATAAGCAAAGAAAACTGTCATGTAATCTAGGCACTGCTTGTTGACTTAGACAGTGCCAGGTCCATTTCTGTTCTAAAACATTAATTTGAGTTAATTGTTTGCAAATAATTTATAGACTAAAATATCACGCTAAAGAGAGAAGTTAAATTCTCAGTCCTAATTGTAGTACAGTTTGCTCTCTTTTTGTCATGGAAGAGTGCTAGTAACTTGAAAATTATCACTTATTTAAATCCTCTTACTGTAAAACTGAAATTAGGATTGTGCCATTTTTTTCTGGTGGGGTTTGAACATTTTTTCTGTAACATATTACAGCTATGTGAGACAGTTGGCATAGGCTGTGATATCGAAGGGGGTAGTAGAGATGATGATCATGCAGAAAGTGATCAGAGAGATATGCAATATCCTTGATTAGTAGAGGCAAATGCATTTTAAGGGACATAAATCTAACAGGAAACTGGTGTGAAGCAGAAAACTGTCTTAATAGCAATAGATTTGGAAAATCAACTTGAGATTTATTTTAGTTCAAGGCCCTAAGGCTGTCCGCATAACACACACACGATATTCAGAAATTTAGCAAATGCTTTACAAAGGGGCTAGAATATAAATCAGGTAAGGAGCACTAATCTGTGCTAAGTTGAATTTCATACTTTCCCAAGAAAAACTTCTGCATCAGAGTGTTTAAACAAGTATGATTTCCACTCACTCCGCTCTGACTTCCATAAGGTTTCACTTGCATAAGTGACTTGCATAAGGTTTAGGTAGCAAGCTATCTTCATTAATCATCAGAAGTGTTACATTTTGAGTAGTATGGAAAAGACATAATGCATTTAAATTTGCTTCCTGTCTATCCTTAGGCTTGTTGCTTTGGTTTTCTCTGATCCCTTCTCCGATTAATTACTTCACCTAGAATCCATCAGTTATGTTTTGAGTCCTTTTATTGATTTTTGTTATCCTGTTCATGTGGCTTTATCGCCCTTTTTATCTGCTGCTCAGAATTTTGGAATACTGAAAATTTTAAGGTCAGTGTCTTTTCATTTTAATCACATTATTTTCTGTCTCTCAAACTTGATTATAAAAAAAAAGTATGTGTTCTGTTTTGCTGTTACCTATGTAAATTAATTCCATCAAATGAATAATTTTCCATACAGTGAAATATTGTATTTATTTAAAAAATAACAGGAATAATATCTATTAAGTCAGACTTAATAGTTTCAGATTAAATATTAACTAAGTAGCTGATATCTCAGAGTTTTAGGCTTTTCATTGTTATTTTCTTGCCTTGTACTACTTTTTAAGGGTGATAGGCTGGACAAAATATTTCAGAATTATCCACAGTGAATCATTCTGAGGTCTAATAACTGTAGAAATAGAGATGAATGGACGAATTAAGATATACACTTTTGCTTAAGGGTACAATGACATGAAGAAAGGTTAAGATGGAAGAACTTAAATGAAAATGCATAAGTTCTGCAGCCATGGAAAAGAATGCAAACAGAATACTAAGAAGTGTCGTTCTGGAGGGAAAATGTATTGTCCATTCTCTCGAAGTAGACATCTTTCAATTTTACTCATAACCTAAGAATTAGGTAGAGCCCTTAAAATGATAAAAAAAAAAAATCCAAATTCCTCTTTTACTTGAGTTAGTATCAGAGTCTTTTACTCTGATCTTTTCAAATACATTGTACCATGTACTTTATTAATATTCTCTGAAACAAGAACTAGAATTCAGTCCTCCCATCTCCAGACCCCAATGACAATTCTTGTCTTCATTGTTTGGGATATGCTATAATATCTTATCAGTAGACCTAGCTTATGGTCATATTTAAGTAATGATTGAAATGTTTTCATTTCTTCAATTGGTAGAAAGGAGACCACTTCTCATAAGAAAAATGTGAACAAGATAAATGGTTGTGAAATGAAACATATTTCAGGCAAGATACTAAGCTTTAAAAAAATCTGGGTGGGAAGAAATGTCATAGCAGTATACCAGATTTTTTTTTGAATCATAGATAAATCTAGGTTGGAAGGGATCTCGGGAGACCATCTGGTCCAACCTTCTGTTGAAAGGTTACCCAGGGCCCTGTCAAACTGAGTCTTGCGTATTTCCAAAGAGGGAGGTTCCTCCGCTTTTCTGGGGAAGTTATTTCAATGTTTTAAGTGTTTTCACAGTGAAAAATTGTTTTCTTATTTCCAGGCCAATATTTCCCTTATGGCAGTCGGTGCCCATTGCCTCTTGCATGTCACCATGCATTCTTGTGTGGTCTCTGATGGACGAGGGGGATCAAAACTAGACAAGTATTTAGGTGTGTCCTGAACAAGTAGATGGAATAATCCCATCCTTTGTTTTGTTGGCTATTCTGCTGATGTAGCCCCAGATGATGTTGACTTCCCTGGCCACACTGCTGGGTTATGCTCAGCAGGACTCCCAGGGCTTCCTTCAGCAAAGCTGCTCCACTCACTCTCTGCTGCTGGAATTATTCCATCTCAGGTTCAGGACTTAATGCTTACCTTGGTTAAACCTCTTGCAATTCCTGTTGATCCCATCAAGTTTGTTCCAGTTCATTAAGGTCTTTTTCTCTCCTGTATAAAAACAGTTGGTTATCTGATAAAACATTATTCATACCAAATTCCTCAAAACTTAGAAGCAAAATTCCCAGAGGCAGAGGTCTCTTCCTCCTTCTTAGTCTGAGAGGAGTTTCCAGTGCTGCCTTTGGCAAAAAGTCAAAAAATTTGTCTATGAAGAGCAAAATCTATGCACCTTTGTAAATACCTTGCAAGGCTTTACTGGAATAGCCAGTATGGTTCATAATCTTTTTGCATAGGCCCTTTACTTAGACTTGGTAATAGGAAATTCCATTAGAGTTTTTAAAGTGATTTAAATCTGATTGCAATTTGGGTCCTCGAAAATGAAGATTTATTTATATACGCTATTTGCACCCTATTGTAGATAACCTTCAAACAATAATCAATCCCGTTAGGACTGTGGATCCTGAGTCTACCACTCAAAGGTCAAAAGTGAGAAAAATTGATCTTCTTGTTGTATACCTGTGTATCAAGATATATGGTCTTTCTTCAGCATGCTCTCATTAACATTTCTTGAACAACATTCCTTTAATAGAGTTTTGTCAGCTAAACAGTCTAAAGTCCTATCTTTTCCCCCCAAATTATAACAGAATTTTAAAACTACAGTTAGAAATTACAACAAGCTATTTTTGCTATGAGAGGAACCTGTTAGTTACAGAAAGAGAAATCAACCATTATGTCATTTAGAAGTTTTTACAATTAAAAGTTTTATTCCTAGAGGAGCTGAAAGACAATTAAATGGAATGCTAACAACAAATTAAATGCTTTATAGGTCAGTCATCCCATTAGGTCTCTTTAGGGAAGCTGTTCTCATATAAAGCATGCCATAACCTATTTGCATAATGATTCTATCTTAACTGTGCCTTCTGCTCTTTTATGGTGTGTTGTTTATCCTAGTGCATGGCTGACATAGTAGAACTGCAAAGGAAGTAAAAGCTTCCAGTTATGGCAGACAAAACACTGAACCATTCAAGTATGTTACACAGGATAGTACCCAAACAGCAAATATGATTTAACACACAGAGACATTATACTCCCCGCTTGCAGTAGCTTAATTGTTGGAATTATATACCCTGTTACTGTCATTGGCTTTGTGAGATTTTGTACATAAAAGCAGCTCTAGCTAGACTTTGTGGATAGAAGTTCTTGAAAGAAAATCTAAGATTTTGGAGACAGTGGTAGTGGTCTAAGTTTATTTTAAAAAGAAAAACCTTTCCCATAGAGGGGGAAAAAAAATGCAATTCTGAGAAATGTTCATCTCAGATTAACACTAGGAAACAAACTTTTTTTTGAGAGAGAACGAAATTCCAGAAAATGAGGCTCCGTTTATGGGTTTTAGATTATAGGCTTGTTATTTCTCACATCTGCTTTGTGTCTATTGGCAAAAATAGCTAAAAATCTTTTTGTTATGCAGTCAGAAGGCTCTCTTGTCATTTTTCTGGAGTCTTTTTCTGAGAGTTTATCTTTTTTTCAAAAGATAAGTTTGGTCCTCCTCTATTGAAGAAATGTGTTCCTGTTAGCAGCATCTGAACTCATAACAAGGTCAATTTATTCAACCAGCTGCAGGAGAATTCTATAGACTATTTTAGCTTATTTTCCTGGAAATCCAATTTAACCAACCTGGTTTCTGTAACTTCAGTTAACCAGTAAGGAGCTTGGAAGTAGAAGGTGTCTTTTTTCCATCTGTCTAAGCAGAGATTCTCAGATGTTAACAATATTGATTGCATATTCAAGATATTAGATGATCCTCTCCTGGTTTTGGCAAAAGGTCTTTCCATTCTTGCCCAGAGCTTCTTGAGAGCATGTCATCTTCACTAGGGCCAAGCATACGTCAGTAGCAGTTACAGGTGGGAAACTTCAAGGCTTGATGCAGTAGTAGCAGACACAGCCAATGCCTTCACTGTCATTATCCAAAACAGAGTTCTTAGTACATAATTTGCCTGGGCAATAGAAGGATTTGAGCTTCTTTCTATACAAAAACTCTAGAAGTAGTGATTTACAACATACCCTTAACTTTAATGAAATACGCCCTTCCAACTAAGTGTGTATTCCTCAGCATGAACATAATGCTAAATGTCATGTAAATGAATTAAGCAATTTCCTCCGGGATCCTGAAATAACTTTTTTACTCTTGCTGAGAAATTTCAAGCAACATCTTGCAGTGGACCTTAGTCAATTAAAAAGATCATTTCTGCTATTGCAGTGTCTCAGAACTTCTTCCTCTGAACATGTATCCAGTATCTACCTTCACTCTTCCTAGTATACAGATACTTGTCACAATTTTAACTTAAAAAAGTAAATAATTTCACTATTGTTAATAAAACAGAGGAAATGCTCTCTAGCGGGTGAGGATAATTTGTGTTAAATGGGGAAGAAAAAAAGGAAATGCGATTCACGATTCAGTTTCTTGCAGAGAGTGGATGAACTTCCCTGACCAACGTGCTCGTTGTGTGCTTGTGGCTTGCCGTTGCACTCGAGTGCACCACTTCTGCATGAAGTACAGAGGTTGCTGCTATGTGAAGCCGTCTCATTGAAGGCTTGGGTATCTGTGCTTGCAGTGTTGCTAACTATTGAACTGTTTCTTTCTTTGAAGCGTAACTGCTAATGTTTGCTGTGAGTATTTTATTTGAAGACCGTCACTTCTGAGTGATTTCTTGGTGTGAGAAAGTAACGTTGCATGTAAATTGTTGCCAACATTATTCTTGGAATAAATACACACCCGTAGTAAATTTCTAGTCGTGACTCTAGCTGCTACAGAGCTCATTTTTATTTTCTTTCATTTCTTTTCAGACTCAACCATAAAATAAAGCTTCCCTTATATCTTTAGCTCATGCATAGGTAGGATATATGTGGCATAGCTGAAAACAGGTCTTGATGGTTTATAGGTTCCTTCCTATTTTAGTGCAAACTATTAAATAGTAAAGAGATAATCCAACCTGTTCTTGAATGTCTTCATTGATGGGAAGTCCATAACCCTTCCATCTGTCTGGAATGATGTAGATGTTTTCAATCTCAGTTTCTTTTGGGATGCTAGACTGCAGGACCTTTATGTTCTCTTTTCTAGATGTTCTTCCAAATGTTGTGCAAAACTCGAGTGGACCCTCAGCATGAGTGATGCTGAACGCGTAGATGTTTAACCATTTCTACATAGATGTTATAACCATTTCTACAAGATCTAAAACATACTCTCTGCTTAATTTGATCCTCTTCCTGTCAAAGAATTTAATATTCCTGATAAATGTAGGTCTCTCACAAGATCAAGAGGTAAAATATGTGTTAAGGAGTGGCCTTTTTCATTATGTTTATATATCAGTAAGTGTTGGGCTTGGAAGACAACACTTTCTGGTTTTGCATCACATATTTTCCAGAAGAAAAAAAAAAAAAAAAAAAAAAGATAAACCCCATTTTTCTGTCATAAAGTGTGCCAATTTTCATCACTCTAGGGAAATACCAGTTTTTACAAGTCTCCATCACAGGACTGGGTATGGATCAATGCTAATTCCAGGTTTGGAAGAGATACCACATTCTGTGAAACTGCAATAACCTTTCATATAACTGAGAGGAAACACTGGGAGGAAACATTTCTTTTTAGAATATTCTATTTTCAAAAGGTGCAAATGCACAAGAATAATATCATTATTTCAAACTGTAAAAATGATGATTGCAGTCTACTTGTACTCGAGACATTTTCCACCATCACCAGCTGGAGATAAGATGCAATTGAATAAAGCCGTTGCATATTCATACAAAATATTCTAACAAAAATATTTACCCTAAAAATGTGCATTCTTTTCCTTTTAGAAATGTGTTTTTGAGAATGGATTGATGCATCTAAAAATACGAATAATTCTAATTATACACTGTATAAAAGGATCCAAGTTTCTTGTAGAGGCTTAATTATGCAGTGCTTTTTGAAGGCCTCTTTTGCTTACCTAATATTTTACTGTTCACTCTCCATTTACACTCCCGGAAGCTCATCGTCCTTCCTTATGCAACAGAATTTTTGCTTAAATTATTTATTGTCTTTCTTTTCAATTTTATTTTTCATCTCAGTTCTTAGACAGGAAATACTTGCTAGTACTACAATAAGAAACAAGGGCATACCAGGAAAACAAATTAACATACAAAGCTCAGGCTGGGGCGCGTTCTGCTGGATTATGCATGTGGTTTTAATGATGTGCATTATGCCTTCTCCAAAGTCATAGTGAATAGGATTTTTCTAAAGTTAAAAAAAGTGTGAGAGCTTGTTGAATGGATATAAGATACAACATATATTCAGGTTCTGAATGGCATAGAAGCCATCAGACCTTGTTAGAAAGTAGTATTTAAAGACTCTCTCTGTGGGTAATATATATTTAAAAAAAAAAAAAATCTTTCCCAGGTTAGAATGGTCAAAATTTCTGTGTGCATGTAATTTTTTTTTGTCTAACTAAAGATAAAGCACTTGCTGAAACTAGATTTTTTCTACAATATGCTGTATATTTTAGCTATTATTATGAAAAGCATATCATAACTGATGCAATCAGTCAGTAGTATTTAAACTAGATTGTTCAGCAATGAATTATTTCCAGGCTGCTTCTGAGAATGCTCATAGCAAGTATAGTTTATGCATGAGATCATTCTAGAAGTATGTCCAAATGCTTGAACTTACTTAATTTGAAACTAGAAATTTGTGTTGACACCTTGAAAGATTGTAATGTTGTGGCTGGTATTACAAAGAGAATGTTTTGCCAGATTTTGATTCATCATTATTAACACTTAGCATTCAAAGCAGCACATAAAAATACCAGGCCAAATGTTCCAGAATCTCAGTGTTTTCCTCTGTTGATATCAGCAATGTCTTACCAGTTTTAACACACTTCATTAATGAACACCCCATGCCAGATGTGCCCCTATTTAAATTCCTAAAAATAACTCTTAAGTTGTTCCCTAGCAAATGCTAAGCTGACATAAAGATGAGCTTATGGCAATAATTATATTGCTGCCTTTAAGGTTTATGTTGCACTTACAATTGAGCGCACAATTTGGGGTTTTTACATAGAGAATGGTCTTGAGGCTACTACCTAGAAACATTAGAGAAAAGCTATGATATAAAAGGAGAGAGAGAGAGGGGTATATAATGAATTTTATCTAAGAAGTATGCTTAAATTAGTGAACAGACGGACAGTTTTTTAATCTGAAAGCCCTGCCACTTGTCAACTGTAGTACATTGCGTATAATCTGTCTGGATCAAATACAGAAAAAATCAAACAAATTAGCAGGTATCAAGAATGTTTGTTTTATCCATTCCTTACTTTGTTAAGAAAAAAAAAATAATTTTTTATTCCTAAGAAAATAATATGTGAGACGCAGCATGAAAGGGAGGAGAGAGCAATATGACAGGGGATAAAATAATGCCTAACCAAGCCTTCCTCCATCTAAGACATGACTTGACTAATAACATACTGTGAACTCAAGTATGTATTTCATCAATTCTATTCTCTTGTGTATTCATCCAATGTTTATTGAAATTTAGGTGTGTTTTCCCTATGTGCTTTTCAACCAGTTGATAGATCGTAAAGAACTATGAAGCATAAAGAACTCCTGATGTCAGGAATGGCAGGAGGTAACTCCCTGACTATCTAAGTGTCTCCTGTAGGTAATATCAGTTTCGGTAACATCACCAGTTTATTTTTAATGCTACTGTTTATCATCATTTAAAACAGTACTCATATATCTTTTTGCCTACGTAGTTTGTCATTTCTGGAATATTTAGACTTTCTTAAAGGATTTTAAAATCTTAACAATTTTGTCACTGTGAAGGGATCAGGGTCGCATTTCCCTATTGCAATGTTCAACTAGATAATAACAAAATATAAAATCTCTTAGCCTTAATGGCCGTGCAGTGTGAAACGAACCTTGCCAAAGGTAAGTTTGCATTATTGCACTACTGGATTCCTCCACCTGTGGGGAAGATGTGTTTCTAATTTTACAAATAACAGCTTAGAAAGACAAGGAAACTAGCAAGGAAACAGTCATTGAATGCTATCAGCTAGTGTTTGGTTACATCTTTATTACTGTAGACTTCTTGTGGGCAAAATAATAACAGTCTCAGTTTCATCATTATATATATATATCACCATGGACTTTAGATTTCCCCCTTCCATCCCATATGCCCTTTGGGAGTAATTTTTCATGATCCATTAAACTTAGTGTTCCGTGTTAAATACCCAAAGTAGTTTTATGTGGCACAGTCAATTTCTATAAAATGATTCAAGTGAGATGTAGCAATTACTAACATATAAACCGAGAAGACAGATAAACCGGAGAAGATCGAACAAAACAAACTTTAAAATATTCCTGTTCAGACTAGCAGAATTTCTGTTCTCCCTCCGGTTTTAGTAGCTGGAGAGATGGCTTTTGTAAAAGCCAAGAAAAGAGGACCAAGAGGAAACTAAGGCTGGAAAGCTGGGCCGGTGGCAAGTTCAATAGCTGGCATCTCCTTTCTTCTGCTCCCGCAAACACAGTAGGAGAGCAGGAGTGTGTCTGTAGGTGAGTGATGACCTGTCTCTGCTTCATCTGTAACAGGGTCTTTGAGACTGTTCCAGAGCTAAAGATGCTTAGGATTTTCATGCTCTTTGCAGTACTGTTCCTTAACGTAAAGAATTGTTGCAAGAAAGAGATGCCAAGAATTCTCCTAAAGATTAATGTGGTAAGAAATTTGGAGGTAAATGTTGGATCCTTCTGCTGTATATGAGAAGGAGAAAAACCCTACGGAGGTCTGTAGGGCTGTAGTGCTTCCCCTGCTTCCCTAATTCTTCAAAACCCATCTCTGTAAAAATCAGAGAGGTCAAGAAGATCAAAAGTTTTTCTTGAATAATTGCATGTAATAATTCTTAGTTTTCAGCAACAAAAACTTTTGAGAGGTTAGATATTTAAATAATGTTATGAGCAACACCTGAGAACAGTACATCCAGTAGTAGAATAATTGACAAAACATGTGTCTATGCTCATCAGTATCAATATGTGACAGCAGGTTTCTCATTTTGTCTAGAAGTGGGTTTGGAAGCAAGAAACCTTGTTTGCTGTATGTGACTGTCACGTGTCTGGTAAGGAGATGGTGGTGGTTCTGAAAGTCTGAGGAAGCCTTTTGCACCAGCAGCTTGAATGCAGTAAGCAGGAGTCTTTCTCTTGTACTTATTTCCATTGCTTCCACAAATCTTGGAAAGAAGGCTCGCTTGAAGGCACACTAGCTTTTAAATTAACATGAAGAGCCTCAAGATTGCTTTGATGTAAATGTCATTTTCAACAACTGAAAGTGCCATTGGCAACATTAAAGCTTCATGATATCTAAGATCACAAAACAGCAATTAAACGTTTTTACAAACCATTGTTTTTTGTTTCTTTTGTTTTTTGTTTTAAGGTTAGGCATAAGAATGAATAAGAATGAATGACTGTTGAATTTATTAGCTTCTGAGAATCAGTGGACAAGGACTGAAGAATTTATTTGAAGTAGTCCTCAACTTTATCATTTTTTAAACCAAAATGAAATTTAGCACATGCAGAGAGCTTGTCCTTCTGTCAGTTATTTAGATCTCACTTGACCCTTTCTGTGTAGTCAAGGAGGTGGATTTTGAGAGCACTTATTAGAGGCTTTGAGCTGAAAGTACAACTGTGAATTTCATCTTGCAACTCTAATACTAATATTGGTAGGAGTGGCAGTGAGCTAGCATTTAAAGTTCATATAAACACTTTTTTTCTTTGTATGGATTTCTGTCCAAATACTATCCTTGCACATGCTTCCTATTAGCTTCCAGAGAAGCTGGAAACAATCTTTTGGCTCATTCTATGGAGAAATTATTATTTTAAGAGACGATGATCGTCATTCTTGTCCAGAGAAATTTCAAAAATTTATTACGACAAAGCATAGTTGTAGTTAGACATAATCCAGCCTGTTGGTGCTCTGCAGTAAAAACGGCCATAAAAAATGGTGATTTTTCTCTGTCTATTTCATGACAGAAGAAAGGGGAGAAGGCAGCTGGAATTATCTGTGAATCCAAATGCGCAACCTGAAAATTCCTCTGTTGGCTCATTACACCCGTTATCTGTCTTCATTTTCTGGCCCTTTTCAACTGAATCATATACTGTTTCCTTCTGGGCTCTTGTTATTCCCCGCTTCATTAGCTGCTAATGAGTTGAGATACAATACAGCATGTCTTCTTTATGCTTTCCTTGCATTAACTAAGATGTTGGGGGCTTATAATTTTATTTTTTTTTCAGGAGTGCAGAGTCAGTAAGGACAAATCGAGATTTATCAATAAGAATGATATTCAGCTAAATAATCACAGATTTACTTGTGATTATAGAAGAATTTTTGGTGAAAATTATCTTTAAATTGTAATGATCTATTTGCTTCTCTCCTCAGTGCATCTTTTTTCATCTGTGTCATCTGTACAGTCTCTATAGTTTGGGAATGATAATGAAGTTAAATGGAACTACTTAGTTCTAATCCCTGTTCTGATGTCGATGAGCACTAGGGATGATGACACACGCTTCACTTTCCAGGTTAGTGTGAGACTGTGTGCCGTGTAGAACAACTGCAGAACGCTTTATATGCGTTTTGTGATCAAAAAATATCTTGGCAGTTGTGGTTACGTAAAGATTAGTCATGCTTGAGTTTTAGACATTAATGTGTTCTCATGTGAAAACAGACTGGGGCATGTGTCTCTGAGAGATATATCCAGCAATAGTAGTGACCTTTTAAAGCTGTTTGAAACATAATGTTGGACAACATGTATCTAATGTCAAATATTCATTAAGGCTTTCTCAAAAATGAATTATGGTACACTTTCACTGAAAAACGTCTTCTCAGTCAAAATGCTAGTTGATATTGAACAATACTCCCTTACATAACGTGTGGAAGTATAAAGGAAATAGGAGTTAAAAATATCAATTATTTATAGAAATATTAATTTCAAGCTAGAATTTCACTTGCATTTGTAAACTTAATTTATAGATGTGACCAGTTGAACTGTACATATTTTAGTTAAGATTACACATATCATTCACAAATCGTTCATTTTAAAACATTGTTTATGTGATTAATGCAAATATCTTGGTAGTCTGATA
The DNA here is from genome assembly GCA_003342815.1 of Eudromia elegans. Lineage (NCBI taxonomy): Eukaryota > Metazoa > Chordata > Aves > Tinamiformes > Tinamidae > Eudromia > Eudromia elegans. The sequence continues at coordinate 2,398,162 of PTEX01000024.1, read as the reverse complement.
CTTAATCTTGGCAAAAAATTACTAAAGGCCAAATTACTAGGCTTTGTACAAATCACATACGTGTTTGTATGTGATAGTGAAAAACAGTTGAAGCTGGTGGAACATCTCGTCTGCCTTTCATTGGACTCTAGCCTTTCTTTATCTGAAAGACTGAAAATGGTTCCTCATGTTAAGGCTTTAGGTAATGAGAGATCATTAAGCTGCCTAAAAGCACCATTTAAAATTATCTGTCAGTGTCCCGTGATTGCTAAATATCTTTTTAAAGTATGACTCAGTGCTCACTGCCTTGCAAGTTCAAACCAGATTGTAGCTGGTTTTAGTTTAGCGTGAAGTAGCTTACGAGCCTGTCTGCATAGGGAGCTGCCTTTTCCTGCGTACATATGGGACTGTCACTTAGGAGACAGATTCATGTTGAAATGCCTGTTTAAAAAAAAAAAAAAAAAGGATATCCTGGGAGCTGTCTTAAATTTAGAGTGATGTGAGAAAATCTGTATCGTAGCTGCTAGGGAATCCCATTAATTCAAATTATAATTTTTGAGTGGCAGAAATTACTCTGCTTTCAGAATTATATGGCATTTGCTTCTCTTATAGGAGAAATGGTAGGCGTTTTCGCTTAAATTGCATTTTATTTTTTGTGCTGAACAGGCTTGGCCAAATCCTTCCTGCTTTACAGTTTCTTATGGTTTGTGAGTTTAATCATCTAATAGGCCTCCTTTGGCCCTGCTCTGGGCCTCAGCTCTGTTCGGCCTGACATACTGAATGTAAAGAATTACAGTGCTTTATTTTGTAATGAAAAGAGCTGTCATCCATTAGAAGATCAGCTGTGAAAAGAATTTTAAAAACCCAGAATAGAAATTAACTTTTAAACGTGTAGTATATCAGGCAGTAAACACGTTAGTGGCAGTGTTTTTTCTGAAATTGTATTGCATCATTAAACAACTCCTCCCTTCCATACCAGGCGAGTGCACCAAGAGTTTGATACCTTTTGGCACCGTTCTACCAAGGTATGTAAGGGCATCGTTAACATGTCATAATGCTATTTGTTTTTGGACAATAGTTCCGATCCTATTTGAGTCAATAGGATTAGTTAGAGGTGCGAGTAATATCCTGTGCTTAAAATGCTTGGTTCTTGTGTCTCAGAACAATTTTCGTGGGTTAGATTTACAGTGATTTCTGTGGCAGGGTCTCCTTTGTGTGTCTTGCACCCTGCAGCTGGGCTTACCTCTAAATGAGTTTAAATGAGTAATTGTAATTACTTCATTATAAGACATAGTAATCAAACTGCCAAAGAGTTAACCTACAAATATAATTTTTATTATATCAGGTAGCAAGCAAAGTTTATCTAGAGTTCCTCCATGACGTGACACGTGTTTTAGTGTTTGAATGAGATAGGCATTAGGTTTCACTGAATTAGGAGAGAGCTTAATAATTTTGGGGCGGGGTAAATAATAATAATAATAATAATGAAAGTATTTCAGTAGCTCTGTATAAAGAAAAGTATTACTGTGCAAAAAACTATGATATGTCAGTAGTTTTTCACTTTTTTGTTTGTTGGCTTGTTTTCCAAATTGATCCTAAAAGTGGGAAAAGGGAGAAATGCGCGTACTGTCTTCTCTGCAATGGAAATGTAGGACAGAAATTCTCTATATGTAAGCTCTTGATCTTATTCAGTGCCCCGAAACAAGGATGAGTTTTGAATGCAGGTCATGAGATTTTAAAGGTGTTTTGGAAGGCATTTAATTTAGAAAAATAATTATGTGCAACAACTAGACAAAATTAGAACTGCAACCGATTTAAAGGTCTTAGGTACATTTTACACGTATAGGTGCTGTGCATACAAGACATATACTGGCATATTCTTTTTTCCTTCCCTCCTTTAACTATGATGAATATATTTCTTAAAATGCAAGTTTTCTCACGAGAACAAGCTCTAATCACTTCCTATCATCTACCGAAGAAAGGCACATATCTATATTTTATATCTTGTTTTTTTACTGTTTTGTATTTATCCATTTATTTTTGACCTCATTTTTGCTTCCTTTGAACACAGAGATTCATGTATAGATGTAAATAGAAGACAAAATTTTCAGGGTGTCATAAGATTCCACAGAATAACATTTTTCTGTTGCAGTCTGTGTTTTCACACTGATATTTTATAAACCCTGGTGCTATGTACAAATACCACCTATCTTTGTCATCAAGCTTAGAATCTCAGCTCAGCATTTGTGAGGCAACATTGACCTTCAGGTGGAAGAATAGTGTTTCCACTGATAGTTGAAGTTGACCTTCTGTTCAGTTCTTGCCAGCAAGTAAGTGTGTACTGTGCAACTGATCCTTCCTTCGGGCTGGGCATTGACACATTCTTTCATATCTATTAAGAAATAGTATGGAAAAAGACATTCTGTAGATATGACAGCCTTGACCTAAAGCTTGTAGCACTTAGGCGCGATGAGACTTCTATTCTCCGTTCCCTTAATATGCAAAAATAAAATAAATTTGAATATTGTATTGCAACAGAGTCAAGATAGCAGTCACGTACATCTCAGATTCAGAGTGGAACTTTGGGAAACACCTTTCCTAGGTTTATTTTATGAACATTTATTCTATGAAAGTTTATTTTATGAAATATAACTTAGAATTTTAGGCATGTGAGGAGCAATTTATATTGTGTTGATGTAGTTGCTTAGAAGTGCAGTGGGGAGGTGGCAGTAATAGCTGCCTCTTAAAATTACTTTGTGCCACAAGGAGCTTTTGTCCAAGACAACCGTTCTTCTGATACACATTTTTAAGCCACAACTTCGCTGTCATGATATTGAATGAAATTGTACATAGCCTTAGGAAGAATTTCCCCTCTGCGAGTTCAGGATGACCCTTTATGAGTAATAATTACAAAACCTTCTCCCTGTCACATCGCATCCCATCCGTGTGCCTTCATATAAGTAAACAAATAACTGTCAAGAGATGAGGATGAGGGGGTGATGTTTAGTTTGGATGTTATCTCAGAGGAGTGCAGATTGCAGGGTAAATGGGAGAGTTTCAGCTCTGTTTCCTGTGCTCAAGAGAAAAATGAGCACATTGCAGGTCTTTGCTGCCATCAACATTAATGCGTCTGTGGCCATGGTATACAAGTCACTTAGATATGATTAGTTATGCAGATGAGATTAAAACTCTAATTGAGCACAGTTAGGAGGGATGAAAGAAGCAACAGAGTTACCTTGAGATTCCAGAATTTTCCATACTGAAAAAAAAGGAAACACATATATTGCCTTAGAAAGCAAAGACTCAGGGGGATGGGGGAAAATACTGTTAGGCTTTTATACAAAAAAATAAAAAATTTAAAAAAAATCACTTCTCTGCATGCTGCTTTCTCAGTCAAAGGACAGATCATAAATCAAGTGTCTTCTGCTCTGTTCAGAATTGCTCCAGCAATCTCTAATAGCTTTATTAAAATTAGTGCTTTCCCTTGACTCACATGGGGATTAAGTGCTAGTTAGTTTCAAACTTAAAGAATACTGAAATGTGAAATTCTAAAGAAAAATGATTAATATATTTAAACCTGCCTCTCCACTGTCGTCTTAACTGTGTATTTCAGCAAGTTGGAAAGTTGTAAAACAAACACAGAGAGAGAGAACTGCAGGTAATAATGAAAAGTTAATAAATCATGACTAGAATAGTTGTCAAGAAAAGAAATATGTTTTCCTGATCATATTATCTCTGCCTGCAAAGAGATAACTTCTTTAAATCTGATCGTGTATTTGGAACAAATCAATTTCCCTTTGAATTTTCATTACTTCAAAAGAAATTTCGTATGGTTTATCTCTCTGGTTCTGTATAAAATGATTTTCTTCAAATCCAGTTCATCTCAGTCTTAAAGATTTTATGATTTTCTGCAATGTTATACACTCCTATCAAGTCTGGAAGAATTAAATAAGATTTCCATTTACTTTGAATGTAAACTTGATTTTGAATGAAAGCAGACGTATTTTCCCCTTTCTTTTTACGTGTGTAAATACAACCTGTTTAAAAAATACAGTCAAAAGCAGAAGTAGAGCTTGCTGTAGGAATTCCTTAAATACAGTTCTTTTTATTTTTTCCATGTTAAATAGCCATTTGAAGTGTTTTCAAATACAGACTATAGTATACTTGAAAACCATTGGAAGTTGAAACTGAAATTTACTTGAAACTGAAATTCATCTGTAAAATTAGGCGTATCTGTTTTGGAAACACTTCATCTTTTTGCAATAGAGTTGGTGAAATGTAGGACTCCTATAAATGCTTAAATGTTGAAGACGCAGAAATGCTGTAACTTAAGACAAACCAAAAGCTGGAGATAAGTTTCGGTTTTTAGGTTTTCTTCATTTTAATATAAATAGATGAACTGCTACATAGAAACCTGGAAATATTTCCTTGCCTAATATCTTTATAAAACACCACTTGTTTTCAGACTAACCTACTCAAACATACACACTTATTGGCTTTTTTTTATATTGGGTACAGATCTGTGTTCGTAATGATTTTTTGGCTTGGCAAAATTTTTGTTTAGTTTCTAAGCAGTCTCAAAAGGGCAGAATCTTCATTATTTGCCCTCACAAATCAGGATTTTTATATCTTCTTTTTTTAAATATTACCAGTTTCCACTAACCTGACCAAAAATAAATAAATAAATAATAATAAAAACTGTAAAAGAAAGCGCTGCTTCAAAATCAGTGGCCTCAGAAAAGATTTTGGATTGTCTTCTGGGCAATCTATATAGTTTCTGAAAGTAGTATTTCCTTTTTTTATTTTGAAAAAGAAGAAAATGTGATTTTATGTTCATTCACTTTTGTTTATTAGAGGCTGCATATTTTGCCTCTGCATTCTGAGAGTTAAATATATGATCTGTGAGCTGTTAAATACCAATGGGAAGATACTTATTTTGTTTTCAGTGTTGTCTCACTTTATTTTGTTTTCACTGAACATCAGCACAGTCACTTCGTATTATTTAGAAGTTAATATTCAGCCAGTCGCATGTGGGGTGTATGACCCATGGCTGGATATTGCCGCATTCCATGGAGTTGTCATCATGAAGCTCATTATAACTTTCACAGATTTACTCACTGTTAATTAACTCTGCAATTCAGAGCACTGAAGCCTTTTCTTTTCATGTGCAAAAGTGAAACACTTCTCAGTGTTTATCCTGGAAAATGAACAACGCTAAAAGGGAGCCTTAGCAGCCCCAAATGTGCTACCTAAAATATGCACTGCGTCAGAAGAGGGAGGAAAATCGATAGAGTTCCTCTAAATTCCATTAGCCCAAGGGTGCTAGTGACTTGCGATACGTGCCAACAAATTAAGTTTGTGATTTTGACAATTTCCTTATTTCATAACTGAATTTATACTTGCTCGGCCCTAGTGACTGGGAGCGCTGAAAACTCCAGCTTTTGCTTGTGCATCTGGCCCTTGGTCTCCCACTGTCGGGGCAGGTTGACCTGTGCCTGCTTTACAGCTGATGTCCGGTGAGATTTTCACCTTCTCTTTCCAATTCACTGCAAACGTGCAAGTGCATCTATGCAGGTGACATCAAAACAGGGAGAAATAGTCATGAGAAACAGAACAGGGAACAAACATACAACAAATACAGCATTTAGTTGAGCAACAGCTATATTTGCCTCCATGCTCAAGGTGAGCTTTTAGACACAAAAACTCAATTGTAACTATTAAATCAGAATTTTATAAAATTATAGTATGTATTCCAGCTGCTGTAGCACGATGTGGCAACTCAGAGCATCTGAACAGAACAACTATTTGAACTGTGCTTTCAGAGCAATTAATTCTATGTAAATTCTGCAAAACAGCTGTGGATTTGATGGATTTTTGTCAAGCTCCAATAAATCTGTATTTTTTTTTCAATATGTGTATAGTTATGCCTTTCAAACCAGAATAGTTTTTCTATCCTTTGGTCCCGTTCCTCTGCCCATTAGCAAAAGCTTATGAATTGTAGCCTTCCTGAATAAGATAGAAAATTGTTTGCTCACAGTTGTGGAAATTTTGAAAGCAGACCCAGGTTCTGCTTTTCATATAGAATGGATGTACTTCACAAAAATAACACACATACACACACAAAAAGAACTACAAAAGGAAATAAGCAACTGAATTTGAAATAAAGAGGATCTGTCAATGTTATTCTTTTGAGGGCTTTTTGATAGTTTGATTTCCAGAGCGGAGCTGGTGCTTGCCCTTGGTGAGGAAGTGGCTTCAGGTCCTTCCCAGTGCCTCGAGGAGCAGCAGACTGCAGCTGGTCCTGCTTGATGACCAGGCTATCAGAGAAGCTTTAATTGCAAATTAATCTGGAGTGTCAGGCTGTCAGTGTCCTGTGTGTCACCACGGACACCTCCCTGGGCTGTGGGGCTCGCTGCTGGGGCTGTCGCTGCCCTGGACCCATGGGAAAAGATGCTCTTCTGCATTACAAGAAGATCTTGAAATGGTCCTGGGCACAGGGGCCCTTTCCTGTCTGCAGTTGCCTTCAGAGTCATCAGCAGATGCTGTTAATAATTGTGCCAATCCTGGGGTGGTTTCAGCCAGGATTTCCATGACTTTGTGAAAAAACCATTTGATAAAATAAACAAGTGCATTATAAGGTATAACAACCTACTCTCTAGTTTTCTGTTGAAAAGAAAGGTTCCTATAAAACGTTTGTACTACTAAATCTTCCTTGTTGATATTAAAATTAAGCATCCCTATTGGACTATTCTGATTGTCCCGAGACAATTATGAACTGTGATTTGAGCTTTTTAAAAAGCTTTTAGCTCTCCGATTAGTGAAATTTATTGTCATTGCTACTGCATCCTGTGCTGCTTGTGTTTTTCTATTTAGTTTGCTCCTTTGTCAATAATGCTTTTAGAGAGAGGTGAATTTCTTTTTTCATTCTTTAAAATAGTGTGTCAGTTGGGAGTTCCTACATTAAAACTTATGTGGAAAGTAATTTCAAACTTCTCAGTGGTTTCTCAGGCAAATTTTGCTCTACATTAAAATTCAGAGGCAGGTCATTAACTGAAGCTCTCCCTTCTTGTAATCTCTAGATAAAGAAAATAGATAAGAAATAAAAATTAAATACACTGTGGCTTTAAGCTTGTAGTCTTAAATAGGACTAGGTGTGCTGGTTAGCACTGTTGCCTTGCCTCTGGAAGGACTGTGTTCATTGAAGCTTAACTTCTGGTAACTTGTTTTTAAGAACCAAGCCACGGATGTGCCACAGAGAAACTGTAAGTGTCATAGTAATAATATCCAAGTGTTTGACGTGATCACATTTGATAAGTTAAAATAATGGATAAGTCTGGTATCGTAATCAGTAACTAGAAAAGTTTTGAAGTTGTGGTACAAATGCAATGAATATAATTCTTAAAGAATGTGAATTTTTTTGGCAAGTATTTTAACACCGATGCACATGAGTCTCTAATGAAAAGCATAGGAAGGTAACACAAATACTTTTGGACCAGCTCTAATGATGTGAAGGAGTACTAGCCACATTTTTTATAGAAGGCCATCCTTTTATAGCAGGCTTCACTGAGTTGAGGGTAACTTTTGGAAAATTTCATGATCACAGAGTTCCTTAAGCTTTCCTGCCTGAAGTTCTGTTTGACTGTGGTGGACCAGTAGTAAGATATTTGATGACTTTCCATGGTGGCCTCGGCCAGCTCTTCTCTCTTGCTCATGATGCTTCCAGCAGGTACCTCCCTGGTGCGCTCGGAGGTCGGTGCTGGCACCTCTACCATCTAACTCCTCTCAGCTATTTGGGCTTGGCACCTCTTTACCCTCCGTAGTTACAGCAGCGTTCAAGAACAGTCCTTGTAGATCTTGCAGACATATATCAGGGAATAATACAGGAATAATATAGCAATAATATTGATGGAAGGAAATGAGGATTTTGTGTTCAAGTTTGCTAAGTGGATTTTCCCTGTTTCCTGGAACCTTTGAGGCATGGGGCATTCTGACTGGTCTAAGCCATTCCTTCACTTTTACTAAGCTTATTGCAAAAAAAGGCGTTTCAGCTGAAGGGGGCTGCTTCAGTGACTTTGATATGATGCTACAATACAATTTTGCAATTTTTTTTATCTGAGAATGGATAGCTCTGTGTTAATATCCATCCATTTATCCGTTATTATGTTCTAGTGAAAAGCATAGCTGAATATGTAAAGAACCTTCTAACCTGTCTTTGGAAATATGTGTTGCTTACCTTCTTTTCTAGGAAATAACTTTCCTAAAACACCATTATTTTTACTTAGAAAAATAAATCTCTCTCTCCTTTAATTTCAACCAAGTGGAAGGGCTGCATTGTAGTATTTTAGGATTATACAGAATTTATTGAAGATAGCAGCTGTTTCCTTCTATTTTTTATTTTATTTTGCTCACTAATATGTGAACAAGCATTTAAATGAGAACAGTTTTAGTCTTTTGACAGTATATCTGTACTGCTTAAGCCTTGCGTTCTTTAGATTGATGCATGAATAGGATTTAATAACAAAAGAATGTGATTTGTGTTTGCTGCTTAGAGCCATAATATTTCCAAACAACAGTATTGAAATGACAAGTAAATGTACAGTTTAGTCTTGTCAAACAGTGTGGGTGTATTTGAAGTTGACAAGGCATAAATTGTGAAGTGGTGTCCCTTTTAACCAATATAGCACTAATGTACATTGATATAACATGAAGGGATAATATTGGCTTTCACGAATTAAAACTGAAAGAGTTATGTAGAATTTCTGGAAGTTAGTTTTGCTATTCATGTACAAAATACACCTGGACTATTTTAATGCCTAGAGGGACTGATTTTTTTCTAGACAAAGGCAATGAAGAATGAAAGGAAAAAAATTAAACACCTTTAAAATATTTTACAGAGAATTGTTGTTCCAATCATAGTTCTCCTTGTGTTAGTATGCAGCATGTGGAAAGAAAATGAATTTATTCAAAATGCTTTTAAGTTTAGGTCCTCAGAAAAGCCATAGAAAGTTGGGAAGCTATGTCCCATTAGAAATATAATTGTTTTCAAACTTCACAAAGGAAAAAAATATATAGGCTCTTGAGGATGATCCAAGGTGAATGATTAAAGCTCTAATTTAGAAATATCAGATACAATTTGGAGAATCTAGTTAGATTGAACATTGTTGGGTTTTTTTGTTGCTGATTTTTGCCAAGTGCAATACAATATGTTCTCTAAGTTAGTGATATACCTAGTGTAACACTCAATTGTATGTGTTTTGAACCTGGATCTTCCCGTGGAAGGCTGGGGAGTTGCACTCAGCAGCCTGGGCACTGCCCAACACGGTGTCCTCACCAGTCACCTCCTGTCATCAACAGCGGGTTGTAACCAGTGATGCAAAGTCTAGTTGAAGATCTCTAGGTGGTGGCACTGACCCGGGGTCAATCTTGGGGTGAAGCCTGTGGAAAACATACCCCATAATTAGAGTCCCAGCATTTCTTGTCTTTAAAATGTTTGGGGATTGACCTTTCCTGTGACGTTTCACACCTCAGCAGCTAGCCCTACAAAAATGTTCTGTTGTTTAGGCCAACTTTCGAAATTATCAAAATGTGGGTTCATGTAAGGTTAATAGTCCCAGTACGTTTCCAAAACATGACTGCAAATGGAAAACAGAAAAATCAGAAATGCTCTTTTTCCACATTGAGATATTAGTTGTTGTTTATAAGGGTGATTTTCTTTTTAGGGACAAGTTTTTGTCTAAGTCTCCATAAGTAATATGCACACATGGTTCATAATTTGCATCCTCAGTAACCTTTGTGAACTTAATCTCAAGCTTTTTTTGAGCTGTATAAGATTTTGTAGCAAAAATTCCAATTATATCACCAGGCTGATAAAGTAGTAGCTGTGAGGATTTGCAGAGGTGTGCTTTGGGGAATATTTTCAATTTACAGTTATATTTTAAAGAAAGCTTCATATGTTATTTGCTAAGGAAATTAAAAGGGAAGCTAAGCATATATGTTTTTTCAAAATCTAAAGTATTTATAGAGAATGAGAAGAAAATATTTACTTATGGAAATTCTTGTGTGTACTTCAGGAATAGGACAGCTAAGGTCTCTACATTTTACCAGTTTCTATTGAGTGTGAAGAATAGCAGGAGGTGGAAAAAATAATTAGGAAAATAATAACCAATTTTGAGTATTTGTCTGTAATTCCTTTTTCATCAACTCACAATTCAATCTTAGCTGCCAAGCTTAATGGCCAAGCGCAGTGCTTATAATCACAAATTAAATTTTGAGTTATTAAAGTTCTACCAGTTTTGCACAATAATCTTTAATCATTAAAATTTAGTTCACTGCTTTCAGTTAACAGACGTGTATTTTCAGTGCATAATCAGCAGTGGCTGTGTCTGAATATGTAGAAACTCTTCTCTTTTATGGGAATGTGTCTTAGCAACCATGTCCCCTTGATTCCTTTGGGTACACGGGGGAAAAATATTAAACTTTCTTTCCTAATTAACATAATGTAGTTAGTTCAGATTGACGAAGGGGTGGCTGTACATCTGTGACTGAGGGAATAAACCAAATATGTCAATTTGGATAAAAAAAAGTAAACATTCCGTGTTCAGCACAGAGTTTCAGATTAATTGTCAGCACAATAATTATGTAAGTGTAATTAACAGTTAGGCTCTGAAGTCACTTGAGTAACAAGAATGCCCAAATACAAATCTGTAGTGTTGTCAACATGCATGCAAGTGCAGGAATTTTAAGGGTGCTGTTATATATAATTAAGTCAGCAAGCTGCCTGCTTATCAGCTAAATAAAATGATTAATGGTTATGACCCTGGTAAATGCTTGACAGTCATCTCCTGTGATCGTAACAAGGCCGTTTTATGGAGTGCTGGGTTTTGATGGCGTGTTGTCTTGTCAGTTTTGCCTTTGCTTTAACCTTGCTATCCAGCATCTTCTCCCTTTCCAGCACACAGCTTAAACGGCAACGGCAGTCATTACAGCTTTCGTCGTTAAATTTATTCTTATTGTCATTACTTAGGGCAGACTGAGGCACCGAATATCTGTTTCAGTTCAAGCTCCGTAATTTCTAATGTTACAGATTTTCTCATGGAGCTCTTAAGGGGAGAAAAGAGAATTTCTGGTGCTGCTGTTGCAGTTCAGCAAGTAAGGAATAGAAGTTTGGACCAGCAGAAATCCTGAGAGAGGGAAGTTATGCCCAGTACCACATAATATTCGAAATACAGTTTGCATTTATCTTCAGAGATTACATGATTTTTAACTAGTGATATGGAGATGAAAGCTGAAGACTGAGAAAAATGTAAATGTGAAATAAATTGCGGTAATTATTTTTCCTTCTGCAGGCAATCTTTAGTCCCCAAACCACAGGAGGTGCTTGAGAATCCAAGGATTTCCCTCTGAGGACACACAGCTTGGACCAGTTTTGTAGCTGTAGGTGACTCCCAGGCCTGCGGAATGGCAGCCTCGGTATGCAGTTCTCCAATGCAGTCCAAACTCTGCAGAAAATATAAATATGCTTGAAATTGTGTGAGTTTTACCTGACATCAATCCGTGTGCTTTGTGAAGCGGAAGGATGCCAGGTTACGTTTAACTTCGTTTCCAACTTTTTATCCGATGATGAAACTTAAATTCCATTTTTGTTGTGAAATTTGGCCTTGGTTAACATAAATACCCTATGTGTTTAGATTCTGATACTTGTTTGCCTTTAAGTAGTTATTCAACAACTACCATTTATAGGATTTTATAGTCATTTATTTTCCAGTGCAGAATACAATGGAAGAACACACATATATACAATTCTTAGAAGAAAAAGAGAGTTGTGTATATAGTTGTTTCAGAGGATCAGTTGAAATCAAGTTAATTCTAAAAATTCCATTACATAATCCCCCTCACTAACAAAGAAAATGGGTAATGAAGTCATAGGCAAACCACAGAAGTTATATTTATCACTATATGGGTGTGTCAAATGTTATGCATAACTCAGTGAAGCAGATTAAGACAAATGCAATTTGGTTGTCTAAGCTTTTGCTGCATTTCTGCTATGTGTATGTTATCTCTGTTTTGTTATGGTAAGGAATTACAGCACTTTTACCATTTTATCCTGTATATCTAGACACATTTTTTCTGGTCTTTACACTGTTTCTGACTTCTTTTGAATATGCGTATGCTCTAAATTGATTGGAAATTGCAGGTACTAACTAATCACCTGTTGTTTTCTTGTAATGTCACTCATAGTTTCAATATGCTCTCGTGGAAATAGTTAATGAAAGAGGAGTGCAGAATAAAACCGCCTGGGGTGGGGAGGAAACTTTTCTATTAATTCTCCTTGTGTTTGAGATTTGGTTATATTTTAGACATATTAACAAGAAGTTATGGCAAACTAAGCCTAGAAATCAGAGTAAAATACATTATGAAGGATAAGCAAAATGCCTCTTTGAGGCATCCATGCACAAATGTGCAGATCTGTCTTTATAAATAGGTCTGGTCTTTAGTTGTGTTTTAGTGGGTGGGCATCATATTGAGCTGGTGCCATCAACTCAGTTGTGCAATGCTGTGGCCACAGTCAGAATCTCTCCTAAACCTGCATTCGAGCTCCTCCTGCGATCTGCTGTGATCCCAGACTCTTTAATGAACCAGCTATTATAAAACTTCATATGAGAGTATATTTTTCCTGTGAATTAGCATCAGTCACTTTATAGAGACCTACTATGCCTCGCATGTCTATTTCCCAACATAATTCTCATCTTTTGATGTTCTTAATTTATGATTTTCTGGTTTTTTTTCCTGTTGTAATTTGAGTTGAGGAGTGTCCTTATTTATGAGGATATGGTGTTTGTTTTATAGGTCTACAGTGAAGTCTTCCCATAATCTAACAAGGTCTCTAGATTAATGAGCTTTGTCTTCATGTTTGGAACTGGGCATACTGGCAGATGTTGAGTGATTCTTGCACTCACAGAGCTGATCCCTTGACAGGGGCATAAATGATTACTAGGTGGCAAAAGCTTTTGGTGGATTTTCTTGGTTGTCTAGGAGATTCTCTCTGCTTTCCTAGTGACCTTTTCTGACTCTCAAGAGTTTTAGCTCTTGTGCTGGACCCTAGAGGGAACAGCACTTGAACCAAGAGCCACAGTTGTGTTTGCAAGGGAATGGCTTTCCAGGGATGTCCCTCTGAAGGACTCTGAGTGGCATCAAAGATGGACAGATGCTGCCTCCAGCTGCTGCCATCCCAGCAAGGGAAGAGGATTTGGAGGTTACAGCATAGAAAGCACAGCTCCGTGTCAGGAGGAAAGACAAAAGCTCCAACTGTTACGGGAGGACATTTTTGGATTCTTTCCTTTGAATTTTTGTATTACTCTGCTTTAGATTTTATTCAAATACGCATGTGAGAGAAGTAAGTATCATCTATCATATGCCAGGCATGAACAATGTAGAATGTGAGAAACATTCTTTCAGAAATTTTATGAATGAAAACATTCTAGATACTCTTATTAACTCTTTAATTTATTTATATTGAGAGAGAATCATTATTGAACCATCCACGATTATGTTCTCTTTCTATTTTGAAATTTTTGAGGGATAGTCAGTCCAAGGTTCACAATTGCACATCACACAAGATGTGCAAATAATCACAAGATTATTGTCTGTAGGTTTCAAAATTACATATGTGATGAAATTTATTGTCTTTTATTAATGAGTATAATATTAAAACTGGCAGTGATTGGGAGAGGGAGCTGTTTTCTGAAGAAAATGCCAGGAGCCTCATAATGACCAACTTGGTCTTTCCATCCCTCTGTGTTATTTGTCTTAAAAACAGAATTAATCATGTTATTAACAAATCTCGTAGTGAGGACAAGCTGTTAACAAAGGTCAATATGTGAAAGCTTCTTTGTATTTGATAGTCAGGAAAAGTATGAAAAACATAAAAACCCAAAAATCAAACCCAAACTTATCTTGATGATCAGAAACTGCTTCAAAAGGCATCATTTTTTTTTACTATAAAATCAAGTTACCAAATGACAGAGTCCACCATACATATTATGAACACACAAACATTCTTCAGTCCTTCTGTACTCATGATGCAGTCTACCATAATATTTGCTGCAGTGTGAATGCAAATATTTAGCAAGTTACTATATTGTGCTTAGACAATCTGTATGTGTAAGAGAAAAAAATCTGTTTAGCAAACATGAAATATTCACAACAAAAAACCACTAAATGTTGGTGAAGTTCTAGAAATTTAGGTTAGATGCCTTCAGAGAGAAGTTCTAAATAGATCAGACAACATACTTGATTATGGTAGTTACAGCAGATTGATAATAACCAAGTTTATATCACAACACAAAGGGAAAAAAAAACATAAGGAGATAGAGTTGAGGCTGTAACGTTTGTAGCTCATAATGCTTCCAGCTTTGGAAAGGCATGGTGAGAATCTTTCTTCTAAAAAAGTAAGAAATGCTTAGAAGAAAACAGAAAATAAAACTTTGAATAAAATCACCAGATGGTCATTAAATATGTTAAATGGCAGTCTGCTTTTAGCCCACTAGGCATCAATTTTATTATTCTAATAGCATCTTAAAATGAAAAAAAAAAAAATGAAAAGAGGCTGTTAACTTTGATGATACTTAATCCAGATAACTTTTAGAATATCCATTAATGTGCAAAGATACAAAACATATATCCATTAACAAAAATAGTGCTGTGCTGAAAGGTTCTCATCTAGACATTTCCAGATTTCTATTATCAGTAAAATGGCAAGAAAATTTTCATTTCTTAGAAATACTCCATTTTTAAAAATCCAACACCTTCCATCTTGAAAAAAATATTTTCAGTGAATCTTAGTTCATTTTCAAAGAAGCAGCTTAATACCCTGACAAAACGTGTGTATGCACCTATTTGAACATAGGTATACATATAAGGTGGCTTTTAAAATGTCCCCACAGACACCTGTATTTCAGAGCTGTTGTGAAAAAAATATATTCTCGAGAGGTTATTTGGTGGCGTGAGGCTGGTGATGAAGGAAAAATTACCCTTGGCAGGAGTACACGGCATAGTTTAAAAATAATATCTCTCCATAGTCCCTAAAAATAAATAGATGTATTTGCCCTTTCCTTTACCTGACAGTAACAGAACAAGCAGTCTCATTATTAATTAACAGTCCAAGCAATTAATGTCATCTTGGGTCTCTCTCTTTAATTAACAGCAACAACAAAGTACAGTGTCTCTTCTTCAGAATGCTGTTTATTTTCTTAATAAAACCTTTTTCTTTTTGGTCATGATTCCCTATGTTACAGCAAATAACAGGAATATGAAAAATACAAGCTTTAATACATTTCTTATCTATGTTTTTCCAGAAATTATTGGTTTGAAATCTCCAACAAACTGAGAATAACAAACAGAAGAAAGAAACGCGACCTCTGTAATATATTTTTTCTGTAATCTTAGGATTCACAGAATTTACAGGACAAACTCTCAAATTTCACTTATATAAAATAAGCTGATATAACAAGATACCGTTCCCAAAAGAGGAGGAAAAAAATTTTTTTCTTTAAAGGTATGTGTACGGCATGTTTATGCAATAATACAAGAGATGGGGAAATGTTAACTGAGTTTCACAGTGCGTTTTTTTCCTTTCGTATTGAAGATTAACAAGAGCTCCTGGGCATTTTCAGAAGCCTTAGAAAGACAGGGTGAGTTTTCAAAGTTGCTCACGGAGCAGAAGTATTGAGATTATGGTAACCTGTTGTGGCACGCACATATATTGAACTCCTTTCTATATGTGGGAAGGACCTTCTCGTCAATAGCTGCGCTCTCCCGAGGCTCGCTGTGCTCGTAGCAGCCTCCAAGTTGTGTACAATTTGCACTTTGAAAATACAGTCAAGAACGCTGCTGATACGTAAGGAGTGAATGAGCAGGTCCGTTCTCCTCCTCGATCCTCTGGGCTGTGAGCACAGGGCATCGGGAGACCTGGCAGAGACGTGTCTGCCAAGGGGTTGGGGTGCTATGGGGTGTTCGAGGTGGGCAGCTCCTCTCCCTGCCTCTCTGCAGAGGTGGAGGGGACCAGCCAAGGCCTCATCCTCAGCTGCCCTCACTGCGGGCCCTGACTGCACAGACACGAGTCCTTTGCAGTAAGAACACCCAAGCAGCGTGCTTGTGTTTTGGTTTTGATTCATTAATTCATTCATTTTTTTCCCCATTTTCAAAGATTTCCCTGACCTTTATTTAAACGCCTTTGTGTAAAATAGTACTGAGATTTATGAACAAGAGAGACTGCAGGTACAACACTGTGTAAGAGAAGAAACATGTTTTGAATGTTTTTTTGAAACATATGTTTGACTATACATATATAAAAACACCAAGGGAAATCTATGTGGTGTTATGCTCTATAGCAGTGTATAGTGTGGGACATAAATGGGCATGGACTTCTAAAAAACATCAAAGAAGCTGAAGATCAGTGGAGATCATCCACAGATAAATAATCCAGCAAAATGCTTTCTCCTCCTTTTTAAAGCTGAGCAACTTGTGAGGCCTCTTTTTTCATTTGTGATTTGTTTTTCAAGATGGACAAATGAACTGGCAGTAGAATTTGATGTGGTTTTTGTAGGACGTGGTTCTGAAGCTCATTACACTAGTTCTTCAGAAGTCGCTCTTCTGAAAGTTCACGTTTCCTGGTCAAGAGGTCTTATACTTTAGTAATAATACTGTTATTAAAATAATACATACTGAACTGCACAGCTGCCTGCTTTGACTAAATCTGAAGTGGATTAATAGTTTTCATTACACTCAAGTGCAGTTGTTACACTTTATAACAAAAACAATAAATGAAATTTTAAATGATATAAAATTGATATAAAATTGAAATGCAAGAATACAAAATTGCAATCTTCATATCATTTAATATTACCTAAAAGCTTATAAAATATTAAAAAGACATCCTTAAAGTGAATGGTAATTTCTTTCTTCCACTTCCATGTTCAACTTCCTCAAAAGTGTAGTCTTTTATATTTATTGCTTCTAATGAACATAATGTTAGGTCATGGCCTGGCAGTGATCCTTAGACACTGAGAGGCAGGAACCTGTTTCCAGAATTAGTGTACAAGTTAGAGGGCTCTCTTTGTGAGAAATGGTTCATATTTCTCCATCTTTATATATTTGATATTCATTTTCAAGTAGGAAATATGTTGAAGACAACTTTTTTTTTTTTTTTAATTCACTGGAGCTTAGATGAAGCTTAATTTATTTCAGCAACCAAAACATTCCCTCTTAGTCAAGTTCCATCATTTTCAAGTAATGAAATCTTGCTTCAGTCCTTTGCTAGACAAGGAAGCAGTGCTTGCTAGCTTAAGTTTCGGGATGTGTAACACTGTTATCGTTCTGATAGAAAGCAGTAAACTCTGCTTATCTAAACTAAGTCATATGTTGAGATTTAAATAGAGGAGAGGCAGCAGAATGTGGTTTCAAAGCATAAGGGTATTAGGGAAATGGCAAACAAAACCTTCATCTGCCGCCATATCACTAAGTCAGTGTGCTTTCTTAGCCCTCTTACAGGGAGCCCTGCATTTGAAATTTATGTTTAAATAAATATATGAGATATCACTCAAAATCTGACAGGGCATTGGCAAAAGCCGGAGCTCTAATCTGCTGCTAAGGGAGCCGCCAAGCCCGGACGCTCCTTCCCTTGCACAGCAAGCACAAGCATCCAATACGTGTCTGCTCCTCGACTTGATCTCCCACACGTTTCCAACCTGTCCTGTTGTCACACAATTTAATTAGTCCCTCGTTACAAGGGAAGTGGGTGCAGATAAAGGTTTGATATTCTGCTGCTGGTGGTGCTAATACTGCACGTTTCCGAGAAAATACAGAAATACTCCATAATACCCCCAAGTCCGATCTACTGTGCAGGGTGCAAGGTCATGCGCCTGTAGGGCTGAGTTATGCCCTATTGCTAAATTAATCTTCTGCTAAGCAGCGTTATTTAAAATATTGCTGTTGATCAGTTATGCAGCCCCTTTTAAAATCCCCTGCTCTGCTGTTGTGCCACCTAAATAATTATTTCCTATTGGTATTAAGTATCTTATAACTGTAAATCGTGGTGACTAACCCTCTTGTTTTGCTGTCTGACAGCAGCTCCCGAGGAGGCTCGTCACAGGGAAGGACATCTCTGCATTGGGTACATGGAGGCAACCCCAAGCTGTGCTGGGCAGCCCCGGCCTGCCCTGGTGCTTGCAGGTGCCCCCTCGTGCTGTTCGTGTCCTGCAGATCACACCAGCTCAGAGCTATGCCGTGTCACAGTAATTGCTACGGAAGAAATACCACTTCTGGAACCTGGTCTTCACAGGGGAGCTTGCTCGTGGCCCTGGTGACACACAGGTGATAGTGAAAGGTGCCACATTCCGTCCTCCTTCATCCTCCCTTCTGTTGGGTTTGCTATAGTTGAGAAGAAAAACGCAGGATAGGCTATGAAAGACCGAACATTTTCATTCTAACATGAATAATTTGAATATTTTAATACTTTCCCAAGTTCTGAAGCCTATACCTGTTCTACTTGGTTAAAGACTCAGTGTTCCCCCTGCGTTTCTGTCAGAACTGTGACTTTCACTAAGCAGTGGGTGTCCAGAGAACAGCAGTGATTTAAGGAAATTATTTTAGTTCGACTCCAGGCAGCTTTGACCAGGCCTCACATCAGCCTCCAGACAAAGCCCCGCTCTCACGGAGTACGGGAGCAAGCGGCTTAGAAGGTCGGCAATTACCTTGTGTTTAGCTCTACGAGTGTGTAGATGGTGGGAGCGTGGTCGGTTGTTTTACAGAAATTATTCTGCTTACCGGTAATTCTGTCCTCTCGCTGCCAGGTTGTTGGGGTTTTTTTTGGTTTTTGTTTTTGGTTTTTTTTTTTTTTCCAGTTTGCTTTTGGTGAATACCCTAAATGAAATTACTCAAAGCAAAAGCTACAGCCTTCTGCTGCTAGCAGAAAGTGCAGATTTGACAGAAAGAAAAAGTGCTTCCTTTGTGTGAGCACAAGAGGAAAGGAAAGCCTGGGAAAAGCAGCTCCTCTTCGGCACTGCGCGGTTCCTCGTAGCTGGGCGGCTGCCGTGGGTGCTGGGGCAGTGCCTGGGGTATCGGGTGGGGAACCCAGCACGGGGTTTGCACAGGGCTTGTACGGAGCTTGCACGGGGCCGGCGTCCAGAGCTGCTGCAAGGGAAAGCGTGGCTGACCCTGGGGTCCGAGCTGGTCTTATCTGCAGGTAGCTCTGCAGATGCAGCCACATGCATGGCGGGTGTCGGGCTGCTCCATTGGTTTCATCCACCCACCACATTGACGTGGGTCGGGGGAACTGAGGACTTACCAGCCATGAGAGGTCCAAGACAGATGAACCTCCCTAGTATTCGCGTCACACTGTGTTCCAGGTAGCTGAATAAGCACTAGCCCCCTCAGTGACCTTCTCTTTTCACATAATATTCCCGCTCATTCCATCCAGTCTTGCTCACTTCAGTCCAGATTATTTCCTTTCTCCCCAGCTCTGCTGTTTCTTGTTGTCTCCAAGTCCTCATCCCCACTAGGCAAGTGCAGGCTGGTTCCTAAACCAACATGCCAGAAATCAAGTACATAAATTTTGCTGCTATTTTGGGGCGACTTGCTTTTATTTCATTTCAGCAGCCTTAGAGTCTCCGATATATTTTGTAAGGTCAGTCTTACTCAGAGCTGAATGCAAGGTAACATATTTGGGGAAGTAAAGCCGCTTTATCTCCAAAGGGTTTGTAGCTGAGTAGTCATAGTAGGAACACAAGAAAAAAAAGCTGAAATCATAAGGAACGGAAAACCTAGGTGAAGCTGGTCCATGCGTTTGCATCCTGCCTTCGGATTGCATGAGTGGGAATGCGGAAAGCTGCCTGTAAACTGTGTGTTTTGATCAGTGTTTGCAGCAGTGTTTCAGATACGCGCTGCGGGAGAGCCGCTGCCGGCGTGCGCCCCTTGACGAGCGGCCCAGAGGGATGTGAGTAATTGAATGCTAGCTTGGAGATACAGATCATCAAGTGATTCTCCCTCTGAGAGTTATGTATGGATGACAGAACAAGAAAATAGAAAGGGAAGGGAGGGTATTTTGAATATATTGAAGTTTGCAGCGTCTCCATAAAAGTAGGGCATATATGGAAAGGAAGAAAGGTAGCCTACCTCACACTTGCATATTTTGAGTTTTTGTAAGTAGATATACATCTCTGTGTCTTTGCTCCGGTTAAAACTAACGTTCTAGTAATTAGTGAATACTTACTAATTAATTATTGTGTACTTATTTTGGCTTGTGTTTCACAACATTTCAGTCTCATACAGATTCTCCTAAATTACTAATAAAAATTATGAAACCATGTTGATCAGGAACAATGCTGAATTTTGAGAGAACCTAATTCACAGAAAATAATGGTTACCTGACAGACACACCTGCTAATAGTTTTATAGTGTTGTTTTGTCTTAGTAGAGTATGTAGTGTATCTAAATGACGCGTTCTTTCAAAGGTTAAATGCAAACCTGGGCATGTGTATTGAACATATTGTAGGGCTTTTAATTTTTTAAATCCTTTTCTTTCTGTGAATTAAAAGCCAGTGTGTGATTTTGAATATCATTTTTGAAAAATTACCAATGGGTATTATGTAAACTCACAGGTTTCAGAAATTGTGTGGCAGAGGGTGTTTAATTGAGAAAGGCTGAAAAGAAGGAAAGGATAATTTCTCACATTCAAAGAAGCATATCAAAAATTCCCCAGTGTCAAAGTTGTTCTAGGAGAGTGCGAGGGCTCTTAGGCTTCCACTCCAGACACTGTTAGCTCGAAGAGCAGTCGCTGTGCCTGTAATTACTGGGGAAGGCGGCGGTGCCGGTGTCGGTCTCAGTAGAGTTCCCCTGCCTTGGCTCGGCTCCCATTGCCCTGCTCTCCAACTACTTTTCCAGCTAAGATGATAATGGTTTAGGATCGTTCTCTTTGGTGTTTCTTGAAAGATTTTCAGGTGGAGGAAAAACTGATAATTCTGAAAAGCAAAGCAGGAAAAATAAGTGTACGTTAGCACACTTGCTCATTATTATAGTAAACCTAGTTTGTGTACTAGTGGTTTATTACGCCTATAATATGTTTATTTGATTATTTCTGACGTTGAGAGACTCAATCTGTACTGTCTGATGTTTACTGTAGTGCAAAATACCAAAAATTATAGAGGCAAATGGGTCAATTCATTATTAAAGGAAAATGTACAGTTCTAACTACTGTAATGCAAGCAAGATGAAATTTGGCATCCTTTGCTTTTGCTAATCTGCAGTCTATCATTTCAGTATATAAGAAGAGTCATTTCTTTCTTTACTGTTTAATCAAGTATCTAAAGATATTAAAACTAGAATAAATTAAGGGCTTCTAATAGACTCTGAAAAGGCAGCAATTTCAAGATGGTCCACATAAATTATTCCTTAATTAAATGTAGTATGTTAAGCCAAAGCAAGTGCAGAGAACTTGGTTTGAAAGAAAAAAAAAAAAGATGTTGGCATCTATAGAAATCAAGTCTATTTATAAACCTTAGTTTGTAATACGGAGAGGCGAGAGGACCAAATATGCCATACTAGAAGTAGAGAAGTAAGAAAACTGTGTAATTATAAATAAATAAATAAACAGGGAGAACAACAAGCGCATGGCTGAGTTAGCTGTCTGATTTACATTTTCAGGCAAATGTAAAGAATAAAAAGAATAAAGGCAAATCAATTTCTAAAGCCAGTCATGATGTTGTTTTTTTAGGTTTCACACAGTACAAAAGGTTATGTTTCATGTAATCTTTAAAAGCATAAAATGATGTGTATTAAGACTTGCCTTGTGGAGGCTAAATCCTTTTGCATTACAAGGTTTATACAGCAGTGTCACAACCTCGCTCTGAACATCCGAATATTGCATTATAATATACAGCAACCAATCATATAGGGGAATGTGAGTAATAAAACCTAGGGCTCATAAACTCTTTCAGACTCGGCACCTGTGCTGCATTTTAATACTTTCTCTCCACTTTCTGTATCATTAAATCTGACACACCAAATTTTATTCCCTTTAGTTGTACTGCTAGGTTGACTGCCCACTAAATATGAACCCTAAGTGAAGATGACTTCACCTTGGTACTGAGCTTTCTTTGCTTCAATTAACTTTAGTACTTACCTTGCTTCAATTAACTTTGCAGGAGCTGTGAAAAGGTCTCATTATTGTGAGATATTTTTCTTAAGGCAGGAAAAATATATTTGGGAGTACACAATGATACAGAAATGAATTAAAAGAAATGGTACCTTTTGGAAGGAAGGCGCAGAAAAGGGCATATTTAAATACTGATTATTGTTATAATCTTTAACCGCGATTTAAAACCTTATTCTCTTGCTTTTGACCATCTATACACTGTCTCAACCCTGAATTGTCTTTGGCTTGAGTTCCAGGATTATTTGAATTTCACTTCAAATTCTCAGGGCGGGGGTCTTGTCTTTTATGCATTCAAATGGTCAAAGTACTCTGGTTTCTGTTCTGGGTGTTTTATTTATTAAATTGAATACATATTTGAATATTGCATTCTAACAACACTTATGTAATAAGGAATCAGATTTGAATTAAGAATAGAGTGTTTTTCAAGTGCTAGAGCTGATGAGTCTGTAAGTGTACCAAGCAAACGCAGACCAAATGAAATTAAGTTCAATTGTCTGTTTACTGTTGAGATGGACATAGTAAATTCACAATGCAATATAGGCCTTTTTACAGAAATGAAAGTTCAGCCATTTTTATCCTTGAATCTCAGTGACAAAGTAATTTTTGCCAAACTGATGTTCAGTGCGGTAGCAGAACAAAAACATTCCTACTGATTTTTCGCTGGGCTTCTCTGCCTTTTTTTTCTTATTTTCTGTTGGCCATTAGCTTTACTTTGCACAGTATCAATATATCTGGATGCATTCCTGCCCTTTTATGCTCATATGCTGTTGTACATAGCCTTGGTACAAACTGTGAAGACTCCAAGAGTAACATTTCACGCTCAGGATTCTTGGGAAGATAAGTATTCCTTTATGGACTTGAGCTATCTAAATCGTGATTGCCAAACCAACTATCTATTTTCAAGTTTCCTGTTTCCTTGCTACGCTAATTGTTTTTCTCTTTGCTAAACCCTTTGCGGCCGAAGTCGTTTGAGTGTTCAGTAATTAGTTCTTTCAGCCAGTTAATTCCTCTTGCCTCTCCTCTGGCCTCTCCCAGGAGAGCGCTGCTATTGCATTTGATTTTGGTATAATTTGCACTCTGGCTTTCAAAACATCAGAGAACAATGTTCCAAACTGACAAATATCTATTTGTTCCTACATATTCCGTTCATTTTTCTTGTATGCACCTGTGTGAATAGTCATCATGGGTGGTGCTTCAAAAATAATCCAGTCACAAGTAGGTGCTTTGAGTTTGGTAGCTCATATATTATTTATGCATT
Source organism: Eudromia elegans (assembly GCA_003342815.1). Classification (NCBI taxonomy): domain Eukaryota; kingdom Metazoa; phylum Chordata; class Aves; order Tinamiformes; family Tinamidae; genus Eudromia; species Eudromia elegans. Next base: position 2,374,718 of record PTEX01000024.1, on the reverse strand, counting down.
CTGCTCAAGTTAGTCTGCTGTAGAACAGCAGTCTGAAGATGTGAAGTAAAGATGCAGCAGTCATTCAGACTGTGGCATGCCTCCTTCCAGATCTGCAGAAAGTTGGTAGTCGTTGGCTTGCTGAATAGACTCTTGTCATGTCCATATTTGTAGTTTTATCAATTTATTTAACAGCTGCAATTGATTTGAAAAGAATTTTCTCCTCATTCTTACAGCTCCCGGTGTTTCTGTTCGGTATTTCTGATCAAATATGCCTTTTATTTAGTGGAAAGCTACTGCTGCTGCCACTGAATGCTGTGCTTTTGTTCTCTGTGTTAAATAATCAGTTGGCTTGTGTGCTTTGGAGGTTTGCTGTATTTCGCCTTTTGCAGCATATAAAACTTTTTTTTAACAAATTATGGGGAAAATAAAGTTGGGGAATGGGCCTGAATGTATGGCCCCGATTTCCTTCCTGCAATATCACACACAAAGAAAGGATTTATTCTGCTGGAAATGAAAGGGAAGGGGAAAAAAAAGTATTCTTTGGTGACATATGACAGGCTTCATTCATTGAGTGGTTTATATGTATTAACTAGGTTTTGAACCTCATTCAAAATCTCTAGTTTGTTTGATTTTCATGGAATATAACTAACAAATGCTTCTAGGGAAGATGCTTCTCTTCAGCTCTCTGAACTATTTGTGCAGCTAAATTCAGACTCATGTAAAACCTCTTGCAGCCAATTTACCTTCCATCTTAAAAGATATTCCTTGTGTTTGATTTTCATCAAAGTAAACTTAAGAATAACAAGGTGTGGAGGGTTGCTAAATGTAACATTTTACATTAAATATTAGGTAGTTCAGTAGCAAGAAAAAGGATAAGTAGGTTGGCTATTATACTGTGTTCTGTGTGTCTGTAAAGACTATATATACTATTCTGTACCCAGTCCAGGTGTTTTTTGATGAAAAAACAAATATTTAAAACTTTTTTTCCCTCTCAGGATTTAAAAAAAAAAAAAATCCTCTTTAATTGAAGAGAGCTGCTGTTGTGATAGAAAAGATTTATGGAAAGAATCTACCATACTGTGTGGAATTCAAACATTAATAGAAGAAAATTTCAGTAAACAAAATATTTCATTAAAGTTATACAGAAATAAGAAGGTTATAGTCAAGTTAGAGTAAAGATAAAAGATGAGTGAAGTTTTGTGAACTGTGCTACGTGAGTTAAATATTCATCCCATGTGGAACAAAGAACGGACTGCAAGAAGTTTCCTCCAGCCCACTTCTATGGTGAGAAGGGCACAGTACCTTTATGTGAGGGCTCATCTCTCCATGGCACTGCCTATGGAACATGGGAATCAGTACTGGTAAAGATGGTTCGTGTGGTGCAGGGGAGAGGTAGCTCAAGGTGCATGGGGGGTATCTACAGCACAGCTGAGTGAATGCTTTTGGGCACCACCCGTTTGAAGTGAAGGTTAATGCGGAAATAACGGTTACTCAGGAACTGTTAATATATTAGAGAAGTAATTTATGTCCACATTAGGATTAATATTTACATAGAACATTTAAAACTACTGTAGAGTCAGACATTTTATGTGCTATTCCACATGTCTGCTTTTTTTTTGTCCCCATAATGATCTTCTCTTTTTTTTTTAAAAAAAAAAAAAAAAAGGTTGGAATTGAAGACTAATGAAAGATGGAAACTGAGTTACATTTCTGTTTAAAGCTGAAAGTATTGCTTTCACAAGGAAATGGAAAGCCCTTGTAGAAAATAGTGCTGCGAATCTTCAAGTCTCACTTTAGCCAGTGGTTCTAACTTAAACTTTGTTTTTCCATATAGACAGGGATTTTGTGTCCTTGTCCTAGAAGTGTCATGCTACTTAAGAAGTATGGGAGATGCTTAATCACCCATGTGGGAGATGCTTACTTCAGGTAGTAGTGGAGCCCGTTGTTAAATTTTCTACAGATTTGTTAGATTTTTCTATATGTTTTCTGTAGAATAACTCTCTGGATTCCTCACTTTACAATATTTCTTCCCTTTGAAGTTAATCTTTCAGTTATGCTTTGGAAAGATGAATACCAGTTTAGTGCTTCATCTTAGGGTTGTTTTCCATCTACTCAGAATTATTACCATCCCACTAATACACAAATAGTAGTTCAGAGGCCAAGCTGTTTTTAGCTAGAGGTGATCATATTTCTGCTTAAATTAAAAACTCAACCACAAAAATACATTAGATCTGTAAGATTTTATATGTGCTAAATGGTATTTTCCCTTTTTCTTTAGTAGTGATGATTCTTTGGAGATCTCATTTACTCACCAGTCATACGGAGAACCATGTTCATATATCCATGATATATCAAACATATATCAAATTTATTCTTACAGCACTTGCAAACAATGCTAAATAGGTAGCAGACTGTTCAAGATATTCTTGTAAAAAGAAAAAAAATAAAGGCAAATTTTGATGAAACCTTTTCACACTGTTATCAGTATTCCTCTTTTCTATTTCTATACTGATATTCTATACTGTCACCCTGTTCTACAATACCTGACTTGTGATTTTTTTTTGTCTTTTTCTCAAGGTGACCTTCAAGCTTGTGTAGAGTTCTAATTTATAGCCAGGAGCATGAAACGGTGTTCAAGTTGCTTGCATATAAACAACTGCTATTGAAAGAGATGGCATCCACTGTGAGTTCCAAGATTTGTGATTGTTTTCTTCAAAAAGTCAGTGTTCCTAAGCTCTCTCAAGAACAGTGTTGGGGAGTCTGCACTGCAGGTTGATTTGCAGGTTGCTTGCTTTTTGTTATTAAGATGCAATTTTCCTCATAAATCTACGGTAGCCTACTAATGATTTGTGTGTCTTGTAATTGGTTCTATATTTTATAGCCGGATTTATTGTAGTTGCAGTGTAATGTAATTATTAATTGTTGTTATGTTTGCTAATCTTTGTCAGTCTTGCGTTTGGTTGCCTTCATATTTCTGAAATAATTTCTCGTGCTTGACTCAAGCTGAACATGTATTGCATTTGAAAACATGACCTCTCTTGAGCAGTCAGCGTTGGCTCTTTCTTTAGTTATAATTAACATTCAAAGATACATTCCTGAGTGGACGGTGTACAAGTATATAGTGTAGAATGAGCAACTCAGTTTTCCCTCCTGTACCCAAAAAGATCAACTATGTAATTAATGTGCTCAAGTAGCTGTGGTCTGAGATAAGAAAAGTCAATCCAAATGTGTGTGTTAATAGCTTCAACTTCAATTAATTTTCTTCAGAATTGTCATATTCCCCCCAGTGTCCTAAATACTGTTGGAAGATGGCTGTCCATGTATTTTTTTAATGAATTCACCGAATTGGGAAGTAAATGAGGGATCATAACACACGGAAATCTCTATCTAAGGTAAAATGATTCTTTTCCCTATGCTATACCTGATTATTTTGTACTTAGCATGGATGTCAGCCGCAGCTCTAAGTGAGGACACAAGACGCAGGAACATGATAATGCGCAGTTTTCTTTGTACTGTGTATTTTCTGGCAGATTATTTTCCTGGCAGTCTGTTAGCAAACTGTGTATCAGATTTGTTGGGTATTTTTGCTCAGATAGTACAGAATGTGTTGGCACTCAATATACTATGTACTATCAGGAAAAAATGTAATAAAACAAGTTGCTTGCCTGTAATGCAAATAAATATTACAGGACAAGCAAAGCCAAATTTTGTATTTCACACCATTTAATTCCTTCAGAAAGGCAGATGCCTTTCCTGGAGGAAAGAGTTGTCTCCCTTCCTCTAATCAGGGCGAGGTTGGTCTTCCAACCCATTCACTGTTCAGCTACCACGTCAGGTCAAAGCTTGCTCGTACTTAATGCTGCCTGCAGCATGGAGATTCCTGCTGCGGGAATATTTGCTATGGAGCTTTAGACAAGGATGATATTAAGTTCAGTGCAGTTATTCTTTTGTCATTTCTGATGGATTGAAATCAATGAATGTCTTTAAAAATTTGAGTGCAAGTGCATGGGCCTTTCACTGCATGTTCACTGTGGTAGTGCAGTATCGTATGAAATGTTCCACTTGCTTTTTTTGCACCTTATTTTGACTCACAACACTGAGGGTTCAGAGAGTCATAAGGTTCAAAGCTGAAAGCAGTGGTGTTTCAGGCAATGTCTATTCATGTTTACAGAGTGGAGCTATTCAATCCAGGGACTGTACTAAATCTTTGAAGTAACCTCTGTCTAAACACAGTCTCAGCCCGGACTGCTTCAATCAGCAGATGAGAACAGTTCAGGCTGGGGATGTGGTGGTCGTAATGCCATAGGTTATTGTTCACATGTTGATTTTATACCAAGGTATGTAAAATGTTAGCAAGGTTATAGAGCTTGAGTCTTGTGTTCAGAATAAGGGCTGTATTCTTTCTCATGCCCAGACTGGAGGTGACTTATGTTCTCTTGCTGGTCTCATGGCCTGATCATCCATTATCATCTCTGCCTTTTAAAGTCATGGGTCCTTCTTATGAACAAGCTAAGGAGAAACTTAGTGAAATAGCTTAACTGATAAAAAATCTCATTACAGAGTACCACTGCTTATATATGTTTTAATACACGGACTTTTTAGGCCTGTCATATTGAAATATTGCTTCTCATTCTCCCCAAACAAAAGCTTTAGTGTGAGCTTTCCCAAGAGATTTTTGAGCAGCAGAGGTTTGGTGGAGGGGGAAATGGTGAAGCAACTTTTAAGTAATAGGTCTAGTTTTGAGAAAGAGTTTCCGTGGTATCAGTGAAATCACTTTTCTTACAACTGAGACTAATACAAAGGTACTTTGCAGTATCCAGGCTTCTGCAGTAAATTACCTGACCCAGAATGTAATTTCAGCACAAAAGAAAAGCCTCTTGAAAAATACTAAACTGCAGCTAAGATGAAACACAAGAACAAAGATGAGATATGCAAGTGAAAGGCTAGCATGCATTCACTAACATACATCCCTGTGTTTTCACAGCTGTCGATTGACTTATGATAAAGAATAAGCAGCAGGTCCCATTCCAATCCCTCTCTCTGCCCCTGGCACTCCTCAGACGTAGGCTCGCAGCACTAAAGGAGGGTGTTTTGCATTGAGGCACTTGTTCAAGTCCCCCTCTGTTTCTCAGCCCTGATTCAGTCATCACTGCTCCTGGCTGGGGGCTGGGGGGACGTTGTGATCTCTGCCCAGGAGCAGCTCTTCCCTGGAGGGCAGCTCTCTGCTCTCATACAGAACAGGAAACCTTCTTCTTCTTCTTTTACCGGAGTGCATAGTGAAGGTTACTGGCTTTAAAAGCAGGTTATAGATAGCACGCAATAGTCTTTCTATTTCTGAGTGATCATCCAGGAAGATGTGCTTCATTAATCTCAATAATTATCAGAAATAATGATGGAAAACAATCAAGCAAGGCAAGGGATACTTCCTGCCTTCACTCAGTGATCATTAGAAAGCCTTCCCTCAAAGAGATGTGTAATACTTGGCTTCTGTGTATTTTCTCCATCATTACAACTGTGCCCCAGCTTAATTCCATGTAGTGCTAGTATTTCCAAATGCTCAGAGGAAAAGAAACAGAAAAAAGTAAGAAAAAGATTACTTATATATACATATAAGTATGTATATATGTTTCTGTATATGCAAACACATACATGTATGTAAGCATAATTTTTCTCCTCTTCCCTAATGCCAGATGGATCTTAAAAACATGATATAATAATTGAGCTGAATTACTGCTGCTGAAATTCCTTGACACAAAGCCAATCTGTGCTATATCACATGTGGGCTCAGACACAGAGAGCTTTAAGCAAAATGAATGAATTCACTTCTTCCAACAAGTAAAAGCAAATTATTCTTGCTCATCAATAAAAATATCTTGTGCAAGTTTTCAATATTTAAATTAAGTTAGAAGAAACTAATACAACTAATACGACAAGGAGATGTGTATAATTTTCGCTGATATGTTAAATGTAGTGCTGGCATTCTCTGTTGATCTTTCTGTTAAGTACCTGATGGAATGGACTTTGGTATACCAAATACTCTGCTCATTCAGGAAGAGTATTTCCCATCCACCTAGGATAAAAACATTTCAAATGCATCTGTTCCAGGCACTATTTTAGCTCTCTTTAAATTTGTAGTTCCACAGCACAAGATAATCCTACAGTAAGATAATAGGAACTGTTACTAGATGTGGACTTGATGTAAATCACAGAATGCAGGGTTGTTTCATTTTTTTCCTTCGTATTAAGTCCTTTTTCTTTTATCTTTTTGTTCTTTTTCGTGTTATGAATTGCTGCACTCAGCCAGGGTATCCTTCAGAAGTCCTGTTATGGAAGGAATCGGTTACTTGGCTCATAACCTTTCTATTTTTCCAGTGGTTCAAAATTAGGTCCCTTGTATCAGTCTTCAAGGTCAGTGCCTTTTTCATTAAGTGCAAAGAACCTTAACTTCTTTTGAGTTACTTAAATTCCCTGTGCTCCAGGCCACTGGTTTTCGTCTTAGTTTTCTTTCATTTTTGTATTTGGCCAAAGTAAATACAGCGAGCTGTGAGTGTTATCAGCTTTTTCATTTCCCTCCCCTCTTTTCTGTTTTTAATATGAGTGTTCATCCATTCAGTCCCACAGATCACCTGCGTGATTGCTGGAGTATTGAGTCCTGGCTCTGTCCGTCTGCCATCAGCTCTCGGTAGGTCAAGAACATGGCTTGCTCTGTAGGCAGCCTGGAAACTCTGCCAAATGTGGGGCTATTTGGACCTTGTTTTTGATACTGCCATTTATATCTGTTAATACAGAAAGGAGAAACCTCCAACATTGTTCTTCGGCATACAGCTGACACGACTGAAAATCTCTAAACCCTGAATATTAGGCTGGTAGCATGATAAGAAAACTGCATCAACAAAAGAATAGGGATAAAGTGTTGAGTGTGTATACACTAAATTTATAGAAAATATCATTTATGGCTTTTTACTAACCACATGCTAACTCAGGAATTGCCAGAATTCTGAAAAATTGCGTGTGCTGCAAATTCTTGTAGTAAATACTTGAACTTCTTTAGCATCTCCTATCTCAGCATTTTTTAAAACCTGAATTATGTCCTTGAGTTCCCAGTGGTAGGTCACCAATGTTATTTTTCCTTAAAACAAGTGAAGAAGCTTAGGAAAACACACATTATTCTTCTCAATAATAAGTGATAAATAAATGACAGAAACAGAAATAATATCCTGCTGTTGCACTGTTGTATTTCATGGTTTCATAAGTCCATGGGAAGGAAGATCAACACTTTGTCAGTGACTAAGGAGTCCAAGGTGCTCTGTTAATGTTGAAATCTCTCACAGGATTTGGTTTCACTTGACAATTACATTCAATTAGAAAATACCCCCTAACTGACTTCTCAAGGTTGTGGTTTAGCTTGGTGTGATTTCCAAGCGAAGAAACCCCCTGGAGAAGGTATTATTATTAATTGTACTCTTTACAGCATTTCTTAAGGAGCAGCCAAGGTCGGTGCCATTTTCCTGGGCACTCTACAGATTAGTGACCAGAACTGCCTCAGTTTAAATAGTTTAGAGCCTAAATGAACAAGCAAAGCAAATGACTGCGGCAAATGCCGTTTTATTAAGGGAAGGACAGAGAGAGAGAAGAGCATCCCTCCAGAGACAGCTGTAGAGGGAAGCTGAGAGCAAAGCCTCTGGGCAAAGCACCAGGGGCCAAGCTCTGACTGTGCCTCCCTTGTCCTCTCACAGTCCTTCCTTGTGGAGGTGTGGACACCGTGGATCTCTTTTGGCTTCAGATTCACATTCACTCTCCTCCTTTAACTTTTTTTTTCTTTTTTCCTTCCCAGAAATAAAGGTATTGCTGGTAATGTGTCGAGAATATGACAGGGAAGCAAAGGTTCACAGAAATAGGTGCTGGCCACTCATAGCAGGGTCCATATTTCACTGCTTACTCAGTTACCTTTTTTATAAGATCAAATTTCCCAGAGATTATTGCAAAATGATACAGAACAGAATACAATTTCCAAAGAGAAAAACCATCTTGTGATAGTGTGATTCCACCTTGCTGCCTGGCAGTATTCTATAATGTCTTAAATTTAATTTTCAGAGGCTCTTGTTCTAATGGAAAGGAAAGAAGACAATGCTTAGTTCTATGAGTCATCTTCTTTGTCGTTTTATTTCTTTTCCAATATTAAAAAAACCTTCCAAGCTGCTGAGCCAAGAGGGGACAAGCAAGCCAAGTGTTCAGGTTTGCCCATAACCTGCAGACTGCAGGGAGCCATGGAGAGAGTGGGCCTTGGGTCTTACATTTCCTGCCCTAAGTGCCTGTTTCCTGCTCTCCCAGGCAAGACATGGTGTAAATAGATCTTCCTTCTGATCTGCTCTTAAATTCAGCTTTGCTGACACCCACTCTTGATCAGACTGCGTCAGACAGTTACGAAAAAGATGCGTTTATTTGAACTGTAGGTGGTTGAAGTTGAGCTTAAAGCTGTTGTCTTAAACCAGTAAGGAGCCTGAAAATGTGTTGAGTGCTTGGCTGAAGGGGAAAACTGGAGATATTCTTCTTACAGTCCTGACTTCTTGATGATTTCCTCATTAGCTGTTAAAATTTGGTATGAAAAATAGCAACAGCAAACCAGAAATTTTTGAAGATTATACATTTTTTCTTAAGCATTTACAGGTGAGAATGGCTGGGGATACGCTAAAACTATAATTTCAGCATAAGATCAAATTTAAATTTCTTACATGAAAAGAGTTTTAATGCTTAGATATGTGTGTTAATAGAAATATTCCCATATTTTTTCCACTCTACAATCTACGTTGCTTAGCTCTCTGTATGTTTACTTTGACTTCATGATGCCCTTGCAGTCCATGCATTCAGTTCATTGCTAGTTTGCAATTATCTGTAAGAGTGTGTCTATAATACAAGAGTGTATCTTGGGAAATAAATTATTTCTGTAGTAACAAAGTAAGGAATGTACATTATCCTATGATTAGGCAGAAAACTTTTGCAGGTGTCCATTTTCCTTAGTTTGTCAGAAAGACAATCACAAGTTGATGAGACTAGATTTTGAAAAGTACTTCAGTACCACTTATACAAACAATTCAAGGTCAATGTTCTGCTTTAATGCAATACTAATTTTATGCAATGCCATTAATGCAATACTTTATTTATTTAAAAAGTAGTGTATTTCAAACTCATCAACATTTGGGGATTTTCAGAATTTTAACTTGTTTTTGTAATTAAAAGTAATTTTCTCAGATATAAATGGCCTAACAGCACCATCTTCTGACAAGCTGTAATTTCTGCAGTAACCTTGAAAAGTGCTTTTAATCTCCTGCATTGGTTGCTGTCACAGAGAAGGTTGATTTTGTTCAAGCAAACAGAAAACAGAAATTGTAGGGGAAATAAATGTGAGTGTAAGCTTATGTATCCTAGCAGAAGACATTGGTGGAGAGTCCTCAGAAGCCACTTACTGACCAATTTCTTAAAACAGTGAGAGAATTTCATTCAACTGTAATTGCGGCTCAGATTGTTGGAAAGATGCTGCAGAAACATTTCGAAGGTGTATTTCTGTCAAATATTTGGACAGAGGTAATTCATAGCTCATTTGAACAGTAGACAGGTCTATCAGCTTCATATGTCTTGTAGCGCTACTAAGAAAATAGAAATATTGTATTTGTCCTATTTTCTAACCCAGTGCTGTCCTGTTTGTACTATCAAAATTGCTGTCGGTTTTCTACTGAAATGCACAAAATGAGTGAATGAAATCAAACCTCAAAGAAGCAGGGTTTATAAAGCTACCTTGCACTTGCCGTGAGTTAAGAGCACATGTATGGACTGTCGTATAGATCAGTTCATGTACAGCAGTGATGCTGTGCAAAGCCAATTTTAGGTGTGCTATCAATCGTATCATAGATGCTCTTCCATTTTCCAGACTAATTGGTAAGAAAGTTTGTCAGAGGAAAGTGGAATTGGAAATGTGTTGTGGTTATCATTTCAGTGATCGTACTCTAAAACTAGCATGTCTCTGATGTTCAATATACTGAAAGAGGCTTTAAAAATTGTGGCATCAAAGAACTAGTATCTTTCTTTAGTCCAGAACTGAAAGCTTACAGAATATTTTCGAATAATTGTATTACAACTTCAAGTAAGTAATGTCTAGCAACAATGTCCTTTGCGTAGGTATTGATTTATGGTATTGATTTTATTTCCAGGAAAAAGTATTGTACTTATGGTAGAAAGCAGAGTTTGACATTCCTAGGTGCATTTCATTTTAATATATATGTATATAAATACTGGGGAAGAGAATTCTGATTATAGAAGTCAGTTCAGTTCTAACCGTCTCTCATTCAGTTTACAAATCTTTGTGGTGTACAATAAGAAGTTGAGAGTTAAATAGTATATTGTGTTTAATTTTAAACGGGTGTTAGGGAGAATGTCTAAATGACTTGTTAAATAACTTTGTAATTTTCTTGAGGTATAACTTGCAAAAATCTGTTAGAAAAATATTTATTACAATTGACATGCATGTTTAAGAAAAAATGATATTTGTCTTTGAATGAAGCTGAAAATAATAACAAAAAGGAAAGAATTATTCTTCAGACTGTGGAATAAGGATATTTTTGTATAACTTCTTTTTTTTTCTGTCAGATTTCTGTTAGTTAAATTATATTATTCCCTAATAATTATCAGATGTCATGAAGATTCCATCTTACTGATTTGTGATTAACTCTCTAATATGCCAGTCTTATACCCTTGAGTTTCAGCTGGAATTGCTCCCCGAAGTCCCAAAGTTCTGCAGGAACCTTGGGTTATCACTTTCATATAGCACCTTCTTTAAAACGTAGAGCAAGGCTTCCTGCAGAGAAGATTGTTGCTACTCATCTTTGGGAAAGCAGAAGTACAGCATCTCTCATGAAAATAACGTGTAGTCCATTTATCAAGAAACCGAGAGTTATTTCCTCAAATAAGGGCTGGAAAGAGGAGGAGGTATGAGGGATGCTTCCCCATCCTCGTGTTGTTGGCACTGGGCAAGGAGAGAGAGGAGGAGGAGACGGATGGTTGGACAAGAGTAATTCTTATGTAATTTTTGCCACTCAGGAATGGCCCATCTTTGCTCCCGGGCCTTCCACCTGCTGCTGCTGAATGCCGGGGCAGATGCAGAGCCTGGGGTGGCCCCGGTGGTGGGCCACCTCCTCCAGCGATCACAGTGGGGCAGACGCGGCTGCCGCAGGGATCTGCAGTGATGGAACCTCCTGCCTGGAGCTCTCTCTGTGGCCACCAGCTCCCACCTGCTTGTACCAGTTTGTATCGCTGGAGCCTGGAAGTGGCAAGTTTGACTTGTTTGTTCAATCCGCCTATAAATCGTGAAATTTCCTCGAGGACATGCAAGACAAAGAAGATGCCAAGGAGATGATGAGTTTGTATTTCTAAGCCCCTCTGCAATTGCTACAAATACAATATAACTTAAACTGGGCGGTAACCTACAACATAGACCTGTATTTTTACTGGTAAGAGTGATTTACTTTTTGAGTCTAGGTCCAAGTACTACATAAAATTGCAAAGTTTATATGTGAAAGACAGCAGGAAACTCCATTCTTATTTAAAGTTATTAAATATCCCAGACTGTCATTTGTCAAATTCTTCTCTTTGTTTTTCATAATGCTGCATTCTGTCCTACTGATTTCTTTAAGTCACTAGTTAATTTTTAAATGTTTGAACTGCCTCTTTCCTATTGAATGTTTTCTTGCTCTCTGGGATTGCCTGTGATGCTGGCATACACCTCTGATAGAGAAATAGTGCTTTCTTAAGAACTTTGCTGGTTTTTTGGACTCTCTTTGGATGAAGTAACTTGTGGGCTTGGAGTTTCTTGGAGGCAGGCCTGGATGACTTTAAAGTAGTTTAGAAGATAAATGTGAAGCAGAATGCTGGACAGGTGTGCAATCCTATGTGTTGTTGGATCTCTATCTCCTAGTCACATAGTCTTACCTATTCTTCTGAATATCTGTTTTCAGCACAAGTGATATGTTGTGGGAATTGCGTACTCTCCAGAACATCTGGGGTTGCTACGGAAAACAGCATGATATTTTGCATAACCAGACAGATTACACCAAAAAGGAATCAGACCTGGGAGGAGCTGTGGACTCCTGGGTACGTGTGAAATTGCTCCTTCAACTTCTGTTGTCTTGTCTTAGAAACTGAGCAGCTCACCCTGGCCACGTGACTCTTGCACGTCTCACCAAAACAAATCACATCCAGAAAAAAGCCCTTAAGCTTCAAGTTACTTGCCATAGGTTTATTCAACTGAACCTTTTTTTTTCTTTTTAATTTTTTTCTTCTCCTGGTGCCCATTTCCATGTAATGGGGAAAATTTACTTTTGTCCATAAATGGTAAAGTCAGTAGGATGCATCTTGCAGCCTTAATATTCACAATACCTGTTTCCTGGACTCAGTACAGGATGGTACTTTGTATTTCATAAAATCTATTAAAGATGACACTGTTGCCAAATTAATGACTTGGCAGTGTTACCAAAAATCCTGAGAGAATGGATGGTCTGGAAACTGTGTTTCAGTATGAAGTGCACATGCCGTCCTTCCAGAGGCAGGGAAGCAGAGAAATAGGTGAATACAATGGTTCAGTCACATATGGGAGCGGAGAGTACATCAAATAAAAAGTATTTTCTAGGTTTGAAAATAAAATAACATTTTTTATAGAAGAGAAAGGTCAAAGACAGTATTTACTGTAAAAATTGCCTTAGATAATTTAGATCAGAATGTGGACTGATTGGTTCTTTGTGCTTTATGAAATTATGTAACTGATCCCACACGTATCAAGAAAGATCATAATGGCTTGTCCCGTAATTAAGGGAAAATTGGGAAAAAAAATCAAATACATTATCAATATTCCTCTAAAAATTCAAGAAAATACTGTTTTCACATATACCTCCTTCTTAATTTTCATTTTGAAAGATATGTTGTCAACTCTTAATAAGTGTAGAAGGTGTCTGTTGCACTTGGGCATTAAAGAAGATAGGTATATAAAGTCTCTTAATCTCTGAAGATCCTTTTGCCCATGCTGTCCTGCATTTAAGTTAGACCTCGATATGATTTGAATCTACAGTACATTTTTTATAATTTTTAGTCTGTGAATATGATCTTTGTTGGGTTTTTTTCTTTTTTTTTTTTTCCTAGAGACAGAAAACAAGACTATAAATCCCAGTGGTCGAACTTGAAAAATTGTGTTTGTGTGGTTCAAATCTTTTGAAAATTCTATAAAGCAGCATGAGACATTGTTCTATTCAATTTCTAGCTATTGATTCCAACTGAATGCTTGTTTGGAGATTGCCTTTGCAGCTTTATTTGAACAGAAGAAATACTTTTCTCTTTAGAGATCGGGTGTGTGGAGATTTCACTTACAGGGGACACATTTCATGTATACAGATTTCTCTTGCTGAGGGCAATAACGTAGTTTTGCCCTTGAAGCAGAGTATTATGCCTCCAAGCTTATAAATGTGTTAATTACAAAAAGGATGGTGAGCAGATCACAACGGGCAAGATGAATGCCTAAAATACCAGAGGAAAATTGTTCTGAGTAAAGATACACCAACCTGGCTGCCCCGTTTCTGTGTCATATTGCCTGTTCTAAAGCTAACGTTGGAAAGAGATTCAGAACTGCAAGGGATATATTGCACTCATTTTTTTCCTTATTTGGTAAAGAAAGAAGCAAATTTTTGAATCTCCCCTTTTCTCTGTTTCACTGCTATATTCTCTTGAGTCGTGTAACCTTTGTTAAGTTCATTTATGTTTTGTGTGTGTATAGCATGGTGTGCAGTGGATTATGAGTACTGGAACCCGTCTGTTATAACAATGGACAATTTCTGAAGAACTTCACTGCTCCGTTTTATCTTCTCTCATTAATTGTGCAGCCAGATTCACACAACACCTCAAGATCCAATGCTCCTAAACTTTAATTTCCTCGTTTGGGCCATTTACTTTTGCATTAACTTAATTCTTTGTTGTCTGAGTTCTGGAGGTTTGGTTATTATAGGGGCACTAAGCTGCCTTTGGACTGATGACTTTTGGCATTTAGTGACTTTGATGTTGGCCAGTGCTTGGCTGAATTAATGGTCCTAAACAAATGTCTAAACAAAGCCTTCACCGATGTTTTCAGGGTTATTTGACGTACAGAATTGCATTACATTACAAGTGTCATAAAAATACAGTATTGACTTAGTGTTTCATGGAGTCTTATAGTCTTTTATAAAATGATATTGATCCGTCTTCGTTTTCGAAGGTCAGCATAAAGTTTGCAAAGAGAAGTGTAGGAGGTTAGAAAATGTTAGACAGTAGTTGCCCATTAAACACTACAATGTAACTTGCAGAAGCAACAAAATTTTCAAAAAAAACCCAAAAAACCCTTTTAATATCCTCTCCAGATGCATACATTTGATCTAGGTTTTTGTTAATAAAAATGAAAATAATATTGCAGTGATTAAGATTTTTTGCACTGTAGTCATTATTTCTTTGGAAGGGCCTCACCATGCATTATTATACCTTACATCCAAGGTGTGGAGATCTTTTATGATGCAGTAAATCCGTTACATATTTGGAAATGGAGCATATCTCATTCCAAGTGTCTGTTTTTTTGACGCTGTCATCAGAAATAATTTATTCTTCCAAAGTGTCCATGTAGTGTGAAATTTATAGTAACCTCCTAGGCATTTAGCCTCTAGAGATTGGTAAAAATATATAGACACCTTAAAGAGAAAAGCGTGAATTAGACAATCTTGCACTTAATGTTAAAAGAACAAATAGAACACACAGTTTTGAAGTTGTTAGACCAAAACTGCCTTGGGATTCAGGCACTGCGTTTTGGCAGAGTATGTGAACTGTGGTTTTTGGTGGTTTTTGTTTTTATTTTTCCAGCTAGGACAGTGCACTCGAGGATCAGGCTTAATACGGTTTGCTGCTGGGCATTTGCTCTGAAATTAAGTTCACAGTTTTGTCCCTGGACCCTTGGCTTTTCTGCCCTCCTCATCCTTGCCTGTTGATTCATGCAGCTTCTGAAGCTACACATAAACTACAGAGCAAGTAAAGGCTTTTCCTCAGTTCTGCCACCAGCTTATTTTGTGGTTTTAGAGCATCAGGTGTCTTGCATATATACACTACAGATGCAGAACTACAGAAACTGTCCATGAAAGGTTTGGCTTCTTGAAGAATTATGAGAACTGGTAGTTGTTCAAACACATTTCTCATCCCTTTTTTGCTTGTTTTAATGCTTCTTCTAATATGTGTAACATTTATTTATATTGTAGGGTTGGGTTGCTCAATAAATTGGAAAATATCGATATAAAAATAAATGTCCACAGTGTTTAACATTCATTAAAAATTGAGAAATATTTTTGTTTCAGTTTGGTAGTTTATCATAATGTTAACTGACAGGATACTCTTTCAAAAGTAATAAGTTGTTGATATTTGTGGATAATCTTAGGGCTGCATCATTTTCTAATTGTTGAAATGAACATTTTTGACTCAATTTTTGCTTATTTTGAAGGGAAAGCTGCTGGGATCTTGTCTTCAGAGTGAGACTGTGGGTTGCATGTAATATGGACTAAGTCTTGGTTCTGTTTTGGGTACATAGCTCTTATGCATGCTGCTGTGATACTGCACTTTAAAATTACCACCAGATTTTTATGCAAAATGATAAGTTGTGCTGCCCAGGTGTTACCTCTGTAACTCAATAACATTGCAACCTTCTGTTGTATTTGCTTATTTCTGTACAGTCCCATGCCCTGCTCTATCTTACTAATAGATTGGCTGCTTGGTATTAAAAGGAGTTTTCAGGTGTACAGAAGTCCTGTCATTTGGTTGGTTGGTTGTTTTTGTTTTTGTTTTTAATTTTGTCTGTATGGAAGCAGTATGCATAATTTGATGGATCATAATGGGGTTATTATTGAAAGAAAATCAACATCAAATGTGTTTTAGAAGGAAACTTTACTATAACTTATGATGTTGATGAAAGATTTCACTGTATATCATGTGCTGCTCTACCATTTGCACATCAAATCTCTGGCTTTCTGTGTTTTAGTACACTGTGTTTTTAGAGGGTTCAATATTGAAGTAAACCTTGTGAATTCATTTCTTTGGTATCACTTCCATATTTTAACATAATTTTCAGAGAACATTTGAACATTTTTCATCTGTTTGTTCTATAAATTATAGAGTGTATAATTCATATATTAAAACCTATGTTTAAAATTACAGAGTTCTGACACTTACTGAAAGAAACTACATCATTTACAAGCATGCATTCACAAGTATATACAAATCTTATGTTTGAAAAGAGGTTTGTGTCTGGTACTGAAGACTGCAAACAGTACTCCCCTTTCAGATGGATCTTGTAAGACTTAAAAACTCTGTCTTGTTTTTTAAACCTATGACTGTTTTCCTAAATAAAGAGAAAAATAGACAGTATTCCCATAGAAATATTACTCTGGTAAGAAATTTCTTGGATCACTGATGCTGGGGTACAAGACATGATCTGGGTTCTTTGATTATCAACCTCCATAAAAGCTGAGCTCTGCAGGAGAACTTCTGCTGGCAATTTGCATATACAAATATCCTGAACCGTGTTATGGGTTTACAGCAGTAGTTGGTTTTAGTGGAATGGCATAATTTGGAGGAGAAACCCAGTATTTTGATAGAGGAAGCAGAGGTTGTTCATATTTATTGATCATCACTGGTCAAAGGCAATGCCACCTTGTCCTATGGCAGATGCTTTGTTGTAGCAAAGCAGTAGTAGGAGTAAAACTCTAACTTTGACTTTACAACTTCTTGCTCCTAGTTCTGCTCATAACTTTTACTCACCATGGGTTTTAAAAACGGAATATTCTCAAAAAAATATCGAGGAAGAGATTTTGCCAAACTCTTTGTAATCAGCCTCTATCAGATATTTGATTATTGACTTCTATTTAAAAATACAATTAAATATACATAGCCCAGTAAGATAACGAGCTGGTAATTCTCTATCTTACAATTATCTCCATCTTACTCTTCTGAAATTTATCTCACATAATAATATAAAAGGTGACCTGCTTCTTAGAACGTCTGGCTAACTAAGGTTGTTGGTAACTCCTGAAGAGACTAATATTATTGTCCTGATTTGTATAATCTTTAACAAGGATACTTGAAAAGAGATACTGAAAAGTAGGTTAAATACCTATCTACAGTTTTAACAAAGTCTCTTAAATATAAATGATTAATGGCATAAGAGGAAAAAAGTCTTTTATAATCCTTGTTGAAATATCCTTGTAAAGTTTTGCTCTTGAAGTTAGTGTAATAAGTGCAATATTCACATGAAAGAGAACGTCAACATATTGGTGTTGAAATACTTTAATTCATTGTTACCGTGGTTACATGACTTTAGATTAAAACTGATTCCTGCTGATGTACTTCATTGCACTGTACCTGTGTTTTAGCTGTCCTGCAAAAAAAAGGTATACCTGTAGTGCCTTTAATTATTAGCTGTATATATATACATATATATGTGTCCTGTTTCCCACAAAGAACATCATTCTGTGAGTCTAAATGTACAAAATATATTTATTTGTAAAAAGGTGGAAAATTGAGGGATATACAGTGATAGTACTGTCTCTGTGATAACTCCTTGTATTATTAAATGGTTATTATTAGTTTAGTCATATTCAAGTTTAAAAGAAATCACCAGTCGCCAGGATGGTTATTTCTTTCATAATTTCCATTCAGGTTAGTAATAACAGTGGTCTATTAATATACTACTTTCTGCCTTGTTATAGAATTCCTTTTTAATGAGAATTCATTCTTCAATGAAATTCCCATCAGGAATCAGGAAGAGGTGCCCATACCATATGTTGCAGTACTCTGTTTCATAATGGGTACTCGCATAAGGGTTGGACGTTATATCAAATTGACTGTGCAGTGCTTTTGCTTTGTTCATTAATGATTATTTTTAATTATTATAAGAATCTACGTGAATAGTTCCTCTGCTCATGGATCCAAAAGTAAACGTAGGTCAGTCTCCTGTTTCTGAGATGGAGGACGATGTGACAAATGGATTTCTGTGGTCTGCTGAGGCATAGCAATATTAGCTAGAGACATAATTTTTACTGTTTTTCCTTCCCCTTCCACATAGTTTCTTCAAAAACATAAAGCAATAAGTGTGGATTTGGATATCTCTAAAAAATGGAACTCCGACCTTTAGCCATATTATCTACTTTGTCCTCAATCTAACATATTTGAGAATGAAATTTAGAGTGGAACATACAGGCTGTTTACTAATACAGAGCAGAGAGCAAAAGGATATTTTCATAATTTTAAAGAAAGGAATATTCATAAAATTTGATGTAATATTAGGTAATTTATATAATTACATCAAATGTAACAGATAACAGAAGAATATTTTTAAGTTCCAGTGCCATTTAGCAGAGTGGTTCTGCAATATTCCCTGCACTGTGATTTTATGGTTTGCTTAGGGCTAGAAAAATGCATCTTTGTGTTTGCATCTGCTGTGAAAATATTTTAGCCAAACACATTACAAAAGTATGAAATACTTTTTTTTTTATTGATCTTTTGTAGTGAAAAATGCTCATCTATGTCTTGGTCTTATTTGATAACTGGAAGATTTATGGGATAAGATAAGCTGTGACACGTGTAAGTGGGAAATAGTTTTAGAAACGGTGTCTTGTTACTGGTTATTTTATCAGTGAAATGTGTTGGAATGGAACTATTGCTTTTTCAAAGACTTGGAAATCTTCCTGACTTATCAACATTTACTATCCTCAAGTTTGCCAGAAATTTAGACCATGAACGTGATGTCAAGCTGCTCGCAGTTACCCAATGAAAGGAACTATTTCCTCTCATTTGATTTTTTTACACTTGTCCTGATCCATTGCTTGCATCAAATGCTGATCCCCGTTGCCATGTCTTCATAGGATAAATCAGGCAGCACCGTCCTCTAGTCAAAGCTGTTGCAGTCACGGGACACTCGTGGGAGGAGGAGCCTCAGAGGGGCCCATGGGTTGATGTTTGGTGGCAATAGGGGCATTAGCGGTTCCATCCTGGTGGTTTTGCTGTGTGCATTCGGGTGCTGGGAAGCCACAACTGGAGTCGGAAGAGGTTCGTTTCTGAGCTCCCTGTCGAGGCCAGGCTGAGGGGCCCGGAAAGGCAGCTTCATTCTGCCACTTCAGCTGCACCTCTGTGATGGGCACAGAGGACATCCTGCTGCTTGTTCTGCTTCAGAAGTTAAGTGCCCTCCAAGTGCAGTGGTGGGAACCGTAAAGTTGGCTAGATTTGGGAAACATCTCTGCATGATGTGGTTTTTCTGGGAAAAAAATGGAGCCTTTTCTGGGTGTCTGAGCTGAGGGTGGAAAGACAAGTCCTGCTGCACCCTCTGTGCAGATTAAGCACTTCTTCAGAGCCTGACAGATCTTCCATTTAATACTCTTATCTTCTCCTCCTTCTACACCCAGCTTTACTTCCTTTCACTTCGAGGGGTAATCATCACAGCTGTAGGTCTATTTTTCATTCAAATTCAGAGCTCCTTCAAGGGCATGTTCATCCTAATCCTGTTTTTTTCTTTCCTGCAATGTCAGACACTGGCAGTGTTCTCCTAGATACCAGTTTTATAAGCATGGCTGCTATATAAAGTGATGTAGACCTTAACAGTTACCTAATTAAGATTGCTTATATTCCTCTGCTTTTGCAATACAGTGAGCATCTCATCATAAATATTCAATATTTAGTATTTTAAATGAGCTAGCAATTTTAGGTCAGTTACATGGTGCTGTATATGTCGTCTTTACTGGTAGAAGTCTCTCTGTAGCCTCCGGGAAGAATAATCTTTGCAAATTGTT
Source organism: Eudromia elegans (assembly GCA_003342815.1). NCBI lineage: Eukaryota > Metazoa > Chordata > Aves > Tinamiformes > Tinamidae > Eudromia > Eudromia elegans. The sequence goes on along the minus strand of PTEX01000024.1, from coordinate 2,354,856 downwards.
GCTCGCAGAGTCTTCTCTGTTTTGTGACAGTGGCTCCTGTTTTTGATTCCCAGACTTAAAGAAGTCTGGAGGCAGATTTGCCTCTTTTAGTTTTATAAAATACAGTTAAACTTGGTTTTAAGTGTTTAACAGTGCTACACTGTCTTTGTTGCCATATTAATTGGTAAATTATTACAGATATTTTGCGAACAAAAGCAAAATAGTCCAATTCATCAAAAAACTCCAAACTGACATTATAGATGTTTTAACTGATAGTAAATCAGGTTTTGACTGAAAAGATAATTTGCACTGCATTAGGGCCTTTAAAATAGCTGGAAATCTGGCCATTGCTTTGGGTGGGGTTTGGATCAGGTCATCAGATGCAGACTTGGCAATTCCAGGTGTGAATTGGCCATAGGAAGTTGTGCAGGTCTGTGAACTGGTGAACGTTCATTATCCAAATTGCCTGTCTGCACTGAGCATGCTTTCAAAAGGATGTAAAGGAAAGTAGTAGAATACTTATTTAGTTATAACTAATTTCCGAATATTTTTACAAGACACGGAGTGTCAGAACAAAACAACAGCAAACAATAAAAGGCAGTTTGCTGTGAAATTACCTTTATGTTACACCGTCTATATCCTGACTTCAAAGGCAATGGCAGTTCTTCTGAAGGTATTTCCTGTCCTATTGTTTCAAATTTACAGATGTGTGATGTCTATAATAATGATATCAAAGACAAATTCTTGGCTCAGAGCATTAAAAATGGATGATTACTGGATTGTTTTTTAAGGAAAAAATGCTCTCAAAATAAAATGTTAATTATCTGTGATCTTGTAAAAATGAAACAAAAAATGTTGATGCAGTGGGTGCAGCTGCTTTGTAATTTTAGTGGTGTTTAATCATAAAGCTACAGCTGGAGAAAACAATGCCACATTTTTAACCTAAATGAAAAAAAATCAGTACTTTCAAATGAAAATTTTCAGCTTACTGTTGGGTTTAAAAAGTTCTGTGCATAGTAAATGCCCTAAAAATGTGCATTCAATCCTAAATGCTGAGCATTAAACTACTGTTTGACAAAACTAGCAAAGAATCACGTGTTAGCCCTAAACTATACTCTGAATGGGGGTGAGAAAATACACCATACCCGAGGGTCTAGTTGGACTGTCTTATTTCTTTAGAATCACAGGCAGAGTTCAAGACGACTACAGAAAATAGGCGGGGATTAACTCCATAGAGACGGACTTGGAAAGGAAGGGGCGGTGTGGAGGCAGTCCTTCAAAAATCCCTAGGAGGGTCATGCCTGACCTTTATCTGGCTGTGCTAGTAGAGCTTTAGAAGATGATGCAAAACCGCTACCAAAATAAGCACACGGGTCCCTCTGCCTGCACGCACGTGGAGAGTTGTAGGGCAACGGGACTCTGCTCCTGACCTAGAGCATTGTGGCTTCCCCTTTCCCCACGATGTTGAGGAATTCGCCTGCCTCAGCGTGTGTTTTCTGGAAGCACAACCGTTTAATTGGCACCCGGACCATGAACCTGCCCTCCTTGACACTGCTGGTTGTGGTGGCTCCGTGCTATTAATCAGCTAATTGCGAGGAGTTACAGGGTGAGGGTGCAACTCTGATGATCGGGTCAAATTGGGTGATGTTGAGCTAGTGTTTGTCGCGAGCTTTTTTGTTAATTGGTGCAAAGCTGTATTTAATGCCTTGCAGTATTTCACCTTTAATCTGTGATAATAGACCCAGATTTTTCCAATGGCAGAATCCATTCCTTGTGGGGGCTAAGGTGAGTGCAGGTGGGGAACGGGCAGCTCTGAGGAGGCCAACTGGTAGTCTTAGGATGTTGGGTAATATCTGCATGGATTAGATCTCTCTTATCCATACTAAGTATTAGTGATATTGCTTGAGCAGGAATCTATATCCAGGCCACAGGAATAAGAATAAGGAAAATAGACACAGCTAATTCCTCTGGGAAGTATATCCACTTAAACACCATCCAGTCTCACTTCTGTGTTGAGTTGTCGGTCCCTCCAGTGAATCAGCTGATGAGCTGACCTCAACTGCAAAGAGTCTGCATTGTACCAGTGGAATGGATCTGCTGTCGTTTGATAGTAGTTTTTAATAAAACATTTATCAAAATGATTAATATTTCTAATTTTTGTTAACTTTAATAATTAAGCACAAATATTTGTACTCTGAGGATGGAGTTTGGGTATTTGTCCAGTCTCGAGAGGCTGTTTGGTATCATGCAGTGATGTTTGAGTTATTTGTCCTGCAGGCTCAAGCACAAGCTTCCTAGTTAAAAAATAACAATAAAAAGGACAAACTTCTCTGTAGGTGTGATATTCTGAACATGACCTTCACATGTGTCTGATGTGATCTTTTTGTTTGTGATTTAAGAATGAAAAGTATTAAGAAAGGTGAGACGTACATGATATTCTTTATGAAGAGGACTCCATGTTTTAATTTGGCTCTTTTTGTAAGTAATGTATATGGCATTTAAAGTTCTTTTTTGACTTAACTTGTTTTGTCTTGTATTCTACCTTGAATAGTTATTGAAAGAATGTTTACAGGTAGAAATTTATTCTTAATCTATATTTAAACTCTAATTTAACCAAAAATCTTACCGTGCTGGAAAGTTTGGGATTGGAATTTCACCATGAAACACTAGCAAACAGCATTTCTTAATGTCACCTAACAATTATTAAGAAGTTCTCTCTATGTCCTTGACTCTTTTGACACTGCCAGTCAAAATTTGTCTTCCCTTTGGGCATGTCTTATGAGCTGCTCAGATTCAGAATAATTTATAATGAGTAAATCAAACAATTCTCTAACACATTAATGGCCTTAATTTCCTCTTTCTCCTCAAGGTCTAAAGATTTGATTGCTGTGTTGAGAATATAAAAATGAACATTATAAATTGAAACCTGTCAGAGATGGTCAGAATGAAAAAAAAGTGCTGATATAAAAACTTCTAAAGGCACATAAAAATGGATGACTTCTGGCTACTGTTCCAACTATGCATCAGAGATATCTTCTTGGTTTGCAACATAATAAATAACATTTCTTTACACTAAAGTCATTTACAGAAAAATACATAATAGCTATGTTGTATTCTAATATACATGGAATAATCCCTTTGCTCTAAACCTGTAAAAGTGTTTACTTGCATTTTCGTGCAAGGAAATTGATGATCCAGAGGGAAAGTTATTATAATAAGTAAACTGTGCCCCAGCAGTATGTAACCTGTAGTTATAATTTAATAAGTAAATAAGCAATTCATCAGTGAAAATAAAATGGATATCAAAAAAATAATAATTTGGAGGCATTTTCTGATTTTTAACTGGTTTTAAGGTATGCATTTAAGGCAGTTAGCACTTTAATTTTCCGCAGCAGGAGAACATGGTTTCAGTTAAGGTTTGGAGCTCATCTAGTCCAGCCTGACCTTCTCCACACCTACCTTGCGGCAAGGCAAACCAGGTCAAGTAACTCCAGGCCTTGACAGTTAAATCTTGAATTTCTGAATTTTAGGTGGAGACTTCTCAGTATCTGTGGACCATGTATCAGCATGTCAAAGAAAAATTCTCACACCCGGGGAGAATTCACCATGTCCCAGCATGTGTCCGTTGCCTTCGTCATGTCACCGTGTTCCTCCATCTCCCTCTTCTCTTTGCTTCCCCAGGAGGTGGCTGTGAAGAGCAGTAAAGTCCTTCCCAGCCCTCTCCATAAGGCAGGTTGAACCCAGTCTTCTCCATCCCTGCTCAGATGTGGTTGTGTTTTGGTCTCTGAAAGAGATGGTTTTCATCTCTGAAAAAGGTGGGTTTGGTCTCTGAAAGCTCATGGGGTAGATGGCTGCTAGCTGGTCAAAGACAGAGATAACCATGAGAAATGGCAGTAGTTAGAGCCTGAGAATAGTCAGTAGAAGAATGGGGAGGTGACCTTGAAAATAAACCAAAAAAACTGAGGCAGTGGAATATGGGAGAAATGTCTGTTCTCCCTTAAGAGAAGTGTTGTGTAGTGATGCCATAAGGCCTTGTATTGAAGATCCAGTGTATTTATTCTGTAAAGCATGGCAGGAGGACATATTTCTGTCTTGAAACACTCACAGTCCTTCTGTATTTTATGTTTCATCCACTAATTAGCACACAACTTTATGGTGTATTATTATATCCTGTATGTTTTGAACACAGTTCTAAAGTTACTAAAGAGCAAATGCCTGCCTAGCAGTATTGCTAGATGTATATGACTTTGTCTCAAGGTGAGAATTAGAATAAGTCAATTACCTATCATCTAATGCTTTCCTAGTAGCAGAGAAATTCAGCAGTGCTGAATTGAGTGAGAGTTAAACAGATTTTTTTCAGGGTCTTTCCACCTGGGTATTCCAGGAGCTTGACTGCAAAGGGGGATTTCTGGAGGATCGACATTCGCCTTGGAGGTTGCTGCTAAGTGCCCATCCATTTCCATGATTCCAATATCATTAATGGGAGCTGGTAATTTCCATTTGTCTCTTTTAGTTAGTCTTGTCAAAACTTGTACCACTAAGGTTTAGAACATGTTTCCCTATTATCAGTATCATCTCCTTCAATTCTTTTTATTGTCATTTCAAGTAATCAGAAAATAGAAACAGTTTCAGTTAATGCTTAATGTTTTTCTACATCTTACATGGAAAAACTCTTGAAATCTGTATTTTGTTTCTTCCTCTTGATGACAGTAACTTGCTGTTCCTCATAAGACACTTTTTATCATTGCATCACAGGAAATAGTTTGGAATGAATTTTAATCCACTATTTCCTTTCCTTCCTTCCTGATGCCATTTTAGTGAAAGCTGAATATTTGCATAGTCTTTATGTTTTTAACTGCATTTCAATTAAAGGAATAAAAGTTCAAGGTAAATCAAAATGAGCTCTTACATATTTTGGATAGTAAAGTTCTCCTTCAGCAGGGTGTTTATGTTGCAGAAGGATGTTTTTCCCTCAGTTTACTGTTGTAAAATTAATTTGTTTGAATTGAACAAGATTCTTCAGCATTTCATTTTGCTGACTTGAAGCAAGCCTGCTTCCTACATCTGTGGTAAGAAATTAAAACATTTACACTAAATACTTTCCAAAGTCTTGAAAAATTACATATGAGATATAAACCCAAGGCTGCGTCTAGCATGGCTGAGGTAAGAACTAGTTTATTGGCTATTATAGCTGGTATTATTTTTAACAAACTTTTTATTTCAAAAAAAAATGAATCAGCCTTAAATATATGCAGGACAAAGCTTGAATGGCTGCATTTTTAACATTTATTTTCAAATGTTATGAATTTTTAGGCTTTGGGGCTTAGTCCTACTGTCGTTGTTTTTGAGAGCAGAGGGAATTTTACAGAAATGCCCTGTGTAGAAACAAGGAGTGCTATGAAAAGCAAAGCTCATGACATCTGGTCTCTCTTAGTTAGAATTTTTATCATCTAAAAGCTTTGTCTGCCTTTTTGTCATACAGGTAAAAAAACTCCGCTCCCCTTTTTTTCTTCTTCTGTAGCCTTCTCCAGGACAATACAAATAGCATGTATCTTCCCTATAGGATACAAATAGCATGCAGCTTCCCTGTAGGATACCCGTGTTAATGGGACACATTCAGATGTGTTACTGCTTCCTTTTTTGTTGGATCTGACCTCCGTGTTTGGAAATGCAGGGTGCTTATTGTTGTTTTGCATAAGTATTATGCCTTTTTAAATAAGCAGCTCAGCTTTCACAAACAGGCATTTTGGATATAAACAATTCAGGTAGTAATTCATAAATTACCTCTTTTAATAAGATATGAAATGCAGACAGGTAATGGTTAAGTCATTAGCTATCAATTATTTAGAAGAAATAACTCTTCATTCCTAACTCCCCATTTTAAGCATTTTTTGTAAGTTTTCCACATACAGGTAATGTTTGGCATTTTATTTTCTCTGGCAATATGTATTTCTGAAAACAATGATATTTACTGACATGCAGAAAAGGCTTCTACAGGGAAAAAAAGCCAACAAAAATAAATTTATAATATTTTCCAAGATTTTCCTAGAGTTTAGGAGCTTGAATATGTATTCATTTTGAAGTTAATACAATGGCACAAATATGTGACAATAAATATTTTAACAGCTTGTACCGAGTTTCTTGTGAAGAAAAAGGCAACCAAAATTATTACAGTGTAAAACGGAGATTTTTTTGTAGATTAGAAAGCTGCACGGCATAAAAGTCACCTTTGACTTTATAAAGATGTATGGTGCTGCATAAACAATGCTTCCGGCTAAGTAGGAACGAGTAATTGCTGTGTATCCAAAAAAGAGAGAAAAAAAAAAGATTTAAACTAGGTACTTAGTTGTATTTATTGCTGAAGCTAAAATAAGTCTCGTCTCTCCGAGATGTTTGACATTTATGATGATACCATAGGGTGTTCTTTTTTCTTTTTTACTTCCATAAACAGATTGTGAATTATATACATAATATTCACATATGGATACATTGAGGTCAATGAGGAATGACTTTCTAATGATATTCTACTGCACGTCTAGAGTTTCTTGAAATACAAGAACTCTTTTAATATGTATGAAAGCTAGAGCATTCAAAGCTTTTTCCTGCTATAAATTCTGTGTGGGATGCTGCTGCTGAGGAGCTGTATTTTCACCCACAAAATGTTTATTTAAATTTATTTAGAATTTCCTAGATATATCCAGTGGTTTTTGTAAACTTTTGTAAATGGTATGCCATATTCCGGGCATCTCTTTGCAAGAAGATTATAAAGTGTAATCCTCTTTCATTTCCTTATTTCCCTTATGTGTGTTCCATAAAGTGAAAAATATCTATGAGGAACTTCTGCGTGTGGAGATGGTGGTGGTGCCCTCATATCTCGTAGCTTTGGGGTGATGAGTATTTATCTGTGGCCTTAGGGATTTTCTAATTGACCTTCACCATGTACGTTGGAGTTGCTGGGAAAATAGTTCCAAACCGGTTCTCATACAACGTTTCCCTCTGCTGTCACAGTTACTGTTCATTTTTGTTCGTTTTCATTTTGGGGAGAGAGTGGAACCGAGGGGCCACGGAGTGGTTACACTCATTGTTTGTCAGAAACATTGGTCCAAAATGTTGTTTTGGTGACCTCGGAGCTCAAGAATTTATGATGAACTAGGATCAGATGCTGCAGTTTGCTAATTGTGAAATTCTGGGTTCTGGTGGGACCAGATATGATCTTTCAGGATAATTCTCATGAGTTTTATAAGAATCTTAAATAAGCTAACATTAAAATTCTTAAATATTAAGGAGAGAAAAAGTAAATTCCTAGTATGAAGGAGAGTTCTCAGAAAGAATCTAAAAGTTTCTTAGATGAAACTTCTCCAGGCTTCGTTTTTGTTACTGCTAAGGTGGAGGGAGAATGGAAGAAGAGGGGAGAGAGGCACCTGCTTGCAGAACAGGATGGTGATGGACAAAGGTGTCTGGCATGCCGATGTCCCGGGGTACGTACCATGCTAGCAGCACCGTTATTTCAGTTCTGTAACTCTTCATGGAACAAGAGCACATTGCGTTGTTTATGGCTGTCTTCTTGGGGTTAGTGCTTTGTAGTTGTGAGAGTTTTGACAGTGCTGAGACTGCTCGTACGTGTCCTGCTGCTGCTGTTTCACCGTTCCACCTCTGCTGCTGGTGCTGCTCAGAGACCGAGTCCTGGGCTTACTGGGCTCTGATTTTGTATGAGAGTGCTTAGAGATACAGGCCTCGTACTGAGGATGCAGCGAGTCCGAGTAATGCAGTGAGTGGGCATTACCGTGCAGCGCTTAACGGGGCAAAGCTGCTTCAGTGGGAATCGGTGCGGAGTCTAGTATGAACTTATTATAGTGCCATTACTGTGTCAAAGCCATCTCTAAGCTCGTCCATGGAGACCACATTATTATGTCATGATAGGAGATTATGTCTTTGCACTAAATGGTTTCAGAATAAGTCTACAGAGACCTAATTATATTGCCGTTGCTGCCTGAGAGGATTGTTTAACAGTAAAGCATTTTCAGTGGAAGCTCAGTTACAATGACAGAATGGAATGAAATTATGACAGTGTGTTTTTTTGCTAGAAAATGAAAGGAAAGAAACAAAGCAACATCAATTACCATCTAAGGTTAAACCAGAAACAGTAGATGCTGGATTTATAATCAGCCTGACTTAACTCTGTCTTCTTGTGACTAAAACACTCCAGTAAATAACAATTGTCTCTAAATTCCCTCAGCAAATGAATTTTTCAGTTGTGAAAGCTGTTTTTACTAGCACGATGCTGCAGTGCCTGTTAACAGATTTATGCCACTCTAATAACATGACTAGTTTCTAAAGGGCCAGCTACTGCTCCAAACTATTTATGCAGCCAGTGTTTCAAAACAGAACTTTTGATTGCAGTGTTAAGTGGACAACAGCAGGTTAAAAAGTGAATTTATGCATGGTTGTAAACGTATAGCTATTACCAAAATTGTATTTTAATATGTATGTTTACAGCTTTATCCAGTTAGAGAAGAAAGCTATTGCCATGAAAATTTGATTAATATTAATAACAAAGTAAACAAAACTTCTCCCAAGACAGAGGACAAACAAAGGCAAGATCAATTCTTGCAAATGTTTATTTAGATCGCCTCGCAGACTATGAAGATGTTATTCATTACCTGTTCTATAGATGCGGTGTCTCCTTTAAATTGCTATAGAAAATCAATGCTCTGAGTAGGAGAAAAGCCATGCTCTGCTATAAATCAAAAGAATAGATGTTAGTGCTATAAATTTAATACAGAAACAATGAAAACAGAACAAATATCACTTTGCCATTTTTGTTAATGAAGAAAAATTGTTAAAGTTTTGTAGAATAACCTGAACTTAATCAAGATTGAGATTTTCCTGGCAGAAAAAAAATAATACCAAGAATTAAAACAAAGGTTCAGATGCGTCCATTTGCCTCCAAATCAACATTTTAATTAGTTTATATATGCAAGTTTAAACAGATTTCAAGTTTTTGAAAATAAGGAGTAAGGTTAACTTCTGTGTATTTGTAGACGTCTTCTGTCAGTTAAGTCCTTCATCAGCTAAATGGAGGAAGCTGAAATGAGCCACAATTAGTTCTACAAATTGAAGAGTTGGAGAAAATTGGTTAGAGTTAATAAAGCTGGGGTTTAGAGAACAGTAAGGGGAATATAGTACCCATCAAGTAATCAATCAACCTTAGCAAGTATAGTGCTAATTCTGTCTGTCTAATATATCTATTTTGGTATTTCTAATGTATCTATCGCTATGATATCTGGATACCATGTGTCAGATTTAGCAAGCCTCATTAAAATGTATTGTAAAACCTAAATTAAAAAAAAAAGTGATAAATTTTCTTTAATGTAAAAATTCAGCAATAATAGAAAGAAAGAAACCATGAGAGTTCAGTGCTCATAGTTATTGCATATGAAATGTGTGGTTTCATCACTTAGTCGTATCCTGAAATATGTATTTTTATTTGTAGTCATAGCCAATGGTGGATTTTGTTAGAATTTGGAGCCATATTGAAAATAAAGCTGACTCTGCTGTGTAAGAAGATAATGATTTTGCAGAGGCTGTTGGCTACACTGCAATAGGCCAGATGTACAGATAGCAAGGAACGTTACCTATATTAAGACTAACAGATTAAGGAAATCTGTATTGGTGAGAAAGAGCTGGTCATGATGGGCATGGAATCATAGAATCACGGAAGGGTTGAGGTTGGAAGAGACCATCTAGTCCAACCCCCTGCTCCAGCAGGGACACCCAGAGCACAGGGCGGCAGCCAGGTGGGTTTGGAGCATCTCCAGAGAAGGAGACTCCAGAGCCTCTCTGGGCAGCCCGTTCCGGGGCTCCGTCACCCTCACAAGAAGTTCTTTCTCACATGGAGATGGAACCTCCTGTATTTCAACTTGTGTCCGTTACTCCTTGTCCCGTCACTGGCATGAGAAGGAAGGAGAAAGATTGTATGTCTGATGATGTAGTACTGCAGATGGAAAGGCTGAGAGGAGATCTTTCTTCTCATGTTTGCTATTATCATAGTTATTGTGTAATTGCAAAATCAGTATTGTATAATGACATGTAAGGTATCACAGAATGGCAACCTGAACACTTATGTCTTTCCTCTCAAAGAAATATGGATGGACCAGTATCATTTTCATTTTAAAACAACAACAACAACAAAAAAGCCTGGCCAAAAAAAAAAAAAAAAAAAAAGGAAATGCCCTATAGAGAGAAATTGGGGAATGTTCAAGGACAGATTTTGGAAAGACTCCCTTAGCCTCTTTTCAGCACTGTACACAAGAATTTCAGTGATTGGTGGTAATCTCCATTGTCATTTAAGATAATTGCCTCGAGAATGAAGAATACTTAACAGTCACTTGACATCATTTCACAACAGCTAGGTTGTTAAAATGTTTTTACACACAAACATTAATTTTTACAAAAACCATCCCTCTATCACCTTCCCCCAGTCCATTAACTTTGAGCTGACTTAAGGAGTGCATCCTCATAATACACATGCCATCGTTTCAGACAAACACTCTAATCCATAGCAAGAGTGATAAATGTGAACTTTTACAACCTCTTCACTTTTATCACCTAGTTCAGTATTGCATTATACTCTCACTTATCCATCATTTGACCCACAGATCATACTAATGGCCAGTGAAGATCTGTGCTTCTCCGCTGATAAATCTATGCAATATATAACTGTACCTGTATAATGCTGTGCTGAAATGAGGTGTAGAGTGTTTCCCAAGTTTGGAGGCTCTCTTTCTGGAGTCCACACAGCAGGTTCATCCTGATTTCTATGGCTCTTGCTCACTCAGAGCACCTCATGTTAAAATCCCTGGTGCATCACTGATACTTTCACCATTCAGGACGTCTGCGCTTACACAGTGAGCCGTAAAAGGGGCTTTGAGTTATTTAGTTCATCACTCTGCCAAAGGGTAGGATCAGCAATGGCACATTGACTGGAGCTAGACTTCTTGTAGCTAATTCCCCTCGGCTCCTGTCAGATTTAAGTCTGTATTTTCTAGTTTTCATTGGCGTGAGTTTTGCTTCTGGCAGGGCACGAAACAGGACTCTGCTGTTGTAAACCCAGTGTTTTGTTTGCGTTTGGAGGAGAATGGTCATGGAATGAAAGCAAGGATATAGCAAGATAAAAGATTCCTCGGTGATCCCATGCAAATATACTGTTTCTTCCTGAAATAGAAACCAGTTACTGAAACATGCAAAATTATTTTAGGTAAAATATTATAGAAGTCAATATACATGTAACTTGCATGTAAATAAAGTTTTAAAAGTCTAAGGCTGTGACAGAGAACTGGGGAAATGCTAGAATTAGCACAAATGTATTCAATGCAGACTTTCTGAGTGTATTATACATCAATTTTAATGCTATACACAGTGATAAAAGCAATTATCCAGTATATATATGTGTATATATATAGTATATACATATATAGTGTATATATATGCATATATTAATCCCTAGATTCAATCATCAATCTGAATTTTGCTATATCCTGTTCAGGCTTATTCAACCTGAAAGTGATATTATTTCATGCTAGATATGAATGTACTCTACACACTTTTTTCATGAGAATAATCTAAATACCTAAAAAACAGTATTCTCGGTGCTTTCTGTATAGGTCGCTGGTAGTAGCGGTTCATTTTTAGATCAACAGGACAGATCTTAAATGTTTGAGCTGTAAAATACAACTTGTTATTGGTTTTAGCGTGTAGGAATTTAAGCTGAGACATAATTGCACAGTATAATTAGATTTTGCCCTCTATAGCCTCCACTCACTTTTTTCCAAAACTTTTCTCCTAATTTTTCCACTCACATTTTTCCAAAAAAACCACTCCAAATTACTTAGCGAAATTTTCTTATGGATTAATGAAAGATATACCACATTCATCCTCATACAGCTTTTCCAAAAGCTGTTATCTAGTGAGTGCAGTGTATCTGATATGGACTCTGTCCAGACTCTGCAGAAACTGATGATATTTTGGCACCCATAATGTTGGAGAAATCAGATATGAAATCTTCTGAAAGCCCAGGGGAGGTTGTTCCCCTCGGTGTATTATGGTATTTTTGTTACTTGTTACTTTAGGATAAAGAAATGTTATTGAGAATGTTTTAGATGTACAGACGCAAAATCAGATAGAATGTCCAGTTATTTTCCAGAAAGTTTATCTCCCTTGAAATTTTATATATTTTAATGTATTGTTTTAATGCAAAACTCTTAAACTTTACCCACAAAAATCCCATTTCTGCTAGATAAACTCTCAAATTAGTTTCAGATAATTGCTTTTTCAAAGTCTTCTCACATGTATCTGCCGTCAGTGTTTTACAGCTCACTGAGCCATTTCAAATTACATCTGGTTTGTCTTACAAAATAAAAATGAATGATTAAAGATGTTGAATGTTTCTCTGTCAAAACCTTTGTTTTTACCTCCTGTTTTGCAGATAATTTCCATTTCGCTTCTTTGTGCACAACCGCTTCAGGCCGCGTGCTGGGGAGGAAGGAGGCTATTGATGGTGTGTTGGTGTATACGCGGTGTAATCCATGCGTGGTGCCTGGTGTTGGATGCTGGAGCGTGGGCAGTGCTCACAGCCCTGCTCGTCTGGACCCGCTGCTGGGGACCGTGGACCGGAGCCCTGCAGAGGCGGCAGCAGAAACCGCCCCAGCGGGTGCAGAGCAGGGCCCGCAGTGCTGTGGACGTGAGGCCTCTAGCAGCACCTCCAAAATCACAACAAAGAAATCATGCAACTTATCTTATCCTTATGGCTGTCAAGACACTGCTTTTCGGACATTTTTTCCCATATTAACCTTATTTTTTTTCTGCTCGTGCAGGTTTGTGTGCTTCCTCTGTGCGTCAGCTTCCACTTGGCGCTGACTCTTTGGAGCTCCTCTGAGACTCGCTTTTTTTTTTCTTTGCCGTAGAAGACAAGGCCTAACGTCTGTCTGGATGTCCCTTGCAATTATTGCACCTCCTTCCCTTTGTGATTTTGCCAGATTTCTGACTAAAACAGAGTAAAAACGTAAGCAAATTTTTTCCCCTTCTAATGGGAGTAGCATGGGCAGAAGAAAAACCCAGCATAAAAAAGGCAACACTGGGATTTTAAGAGGTTCTATGACATTATCAGGGGCTGTTCCCACTGAGATTCAGCAGCTATCTTCTAGCAGTGTCATCTTAAAATAAGAGTGGGAATTGGCTTTTCACCTGGACTTTGCCAGATACACACTTCTAGAGGTCTCATCATCAAATTCCGAACAGACTTGGCTGAATCTATCATATAGCTTAGAGAGAGCCTCAAACAATGTGCTGTAGTGAAAAACCCATTTCTTAGCACTTTTGTTGTTCTTACTTTCCATGTGAGTTAGTCAGTGAGTCTTTCTCTGAAGTCCAGCAGCCTCTAGACCTCTGTCCATTGCAGCTCGGCTGCTTCAGGTATTAGGACAGCTTATTGTGGAAATCCTCCTGTTTCCTCCTGGTTTTGAGGAGGCAGCTCTGCCTTGGGCTCACACTGTCAGTCTCCATTTGGGAAGGCCAATCCCCCTATATCTAGCAACTTTCTCCATTTTCACACCTCCACTGCTTCGTCCACACGTCCGGTCCTTTCATCCCACTGGCCTCTCAGAGGACACTGGGGGTTGCGGGATAATCTACAGGTCAACATGCAGGTTTTAAGCTTAAACAGATCAGAGAGCAGGAGTCAGAGCTTTGTGCAAGCCGAGACCCTGAGAGCTGTAACAGCCAAGGAAAATCCACAATAGGAGTAACTCAATGCAGTGATTTTTGTGTGTGAATTACATTTATTTTGTTCTTAATGGTTGACAGGAGTGGATCATGTCACCTTGTAGAATACAGCAAGCTTGAGGTAGGTCAGTGTGAAGGAGCAGGGCACCTTGAATGTATCTTCATGATTCGTCCCCAAGTCATGATCCACACTGGAGAGCCCTAAAGTGGCAACTAGAGCAGCCTCTAACTCCTTCCTCCAATAATTCTGCTACTGATCAGAAATTTTGGAAGTGTAAGGGGATTTTGAACAGTGTTATTTTATAGACAGATTAAGATTGGTGCTTTGTAGTAGACAACTTGAGGATTTAGCTTAAAAAAAGAGAAACACCGAGGCTTGTGTAAAGATGGAAATCCATGTGATTCTTTCAATAAGAATAATATCAATGTTAATTTTTGCTCTTCACCTTATTAAAATAAGTTAATTGTTGCCAGTGAATTAGTCTTAACTATTTAATAATTATATCAGTCGGGTAGTTAAATGCTTACTTAAGCCTTCCTATTTATGTTTTGCAGACAGCATATGTCGATTATAACAATAGTTATAATGGAAGTGACTGCAGATGGTCCTGTCTCTATGAAAAATAAACTACGGGGATTTTGTCACATTACAGTGATAATATTCTGCAGTCTTGCATCAATTACTTTAGCCTTAAGACATTGTCTAATGCAGTTTTTAAGGAATTTGGGAAACACTGAAGTGTATTTAAGAACAAAACTAACTGAAACTATGCAATATACAAGGAATAAGGATTTTGACCTATGGATCATGGTTCAGGTCCTATCTTGTTCTGAAATGAGATTAACATTTTGGTCTGAACTCTGGTTTTTAACCTGTTCTCCCCATATCCAAGCACCAACGTAATCAATGATCTTTGATGCTAATCTTACACAGAATGTGAAATGATGTGTCAGAAATTCAAAAGGCGATATAGACAAAGGCAGAATCATCAGTCTGAGACTTTCCTAATTAATAAGCTAAAAACTTAGTACATAAGACCAAAAAGTTGCAGTTTGTGTAAATATCCATTAGCCATATGCATTGAATATGGATTTTTACAGTAGAATAGAGCAGAGTTTTTAATAGTGCTCTCCCAATATCCTGATTTATAATCACAGTAAAATCAGCTTTACAAGTTTGGCATTACCTGTTTTGGAAAAATCTAAGTTGTCACCAAAATTTGGTGATTTTTTTTTTTTCTGAAAAAGATAATTAAGAGGGACTATAACAAACTATCATATCTTGCAGGTAAAATTAATCAATTAGTCTTCCTTTTTCAAACTTCTGAGTATTCTTCCTATTTCAAACTTCTGAGCATTGTCACGGGACAACAGAGTATTTTGTCCACTTCCTTTTGGTCACTTTTCTTCTTTTCTGTTGAGTAATTATATTTTGTATTTTTACAGTATGTTTAATGTGAGAGCTCAAGATCATTAATTTACCTTATTCTAGCTACGAATGTACATAAATAGTATGGAAAATGGGGGTTTCAACTCATATTTTTAAAGAAATGTGAACTAATAAACATCCACTAATTAGTGTGAAGACTTATTCGGTAAGTACTGAAGTACTAAAAGGTCTCATAGCACTAAGCTTAACCGTTTTATTGGCTAGAGCAGATAGATGACAAGAATATCACAAGTAAATAGCTTTAAACTGAGTTTGTCAAAAAAATAACAGATCATTATGGAAAAGAAGAAACATTTAGGATGAGATCATTTCTGGATTAAAGATTAGCTTTATTTCTTATCGTGACTGATGTGATTTGCCCATAAAGTATTTTGTATATGTTAACAAGATAAAAAGAACGGAGACAGCTCGTCTGCTCTGTGTGCGTAGTCAGCATTTGGGTCACACTGAATGTCAGCTAAATGCCATAGCTAATACTCCCCCTCTCTCTAAAAACAATCTCGTTACAGCCCAATTGTCTAGAATTATGAAATGGGTTTAATTTTAGCATTATATGCCTGTGTAAAAGAGAAGAAGTTGGCTGCGATAAGGCTGGGGAATGTTACATTTTTCTTCTAGCCTGCTTGTTATATGAGCTAGCTTATTAGTATTGTACTTTACAGGAAAAAATGCTTCAAAGGTCTTGAGAGGGAAAAAAAAAAAGCTGATTCTAAGTTTAGTCAAAATGGTCTTTCTTAATCTGTATAAACTCCACTTTTAAAACAGAGATGCTGGTGCCCATTCTTCCTGACGGATATTTTTTCTCTTGGAGAGCTCCTCTTTCTTTTCCAAAGCAGTAGGTCATTGTTAGCAGAAGGTCTCCTCAGTTCAGAGGAACCTGATCTAAGCGTGGTGCAGAACTACAGCTCCAGGAGTAACCTCTCAAATGTTGTGATACTTCTTTAATCTCTCTCCTCTTAACAGTTTTCATTGCTTAGTATTTGCAAATATTCAGCACTATTATAATAAACTACTCATAGTGCTCCGCAGGGATATTGTTACCCCCTTAGAATGGGATAAATAGTATAAATTTTAATGATTTTTTAACAAATGCTGTGATACTTGCTCATGTGCATAATGGGCTACCACACTGGGAAAACTGAATATAAAGGAAGATAAAAGATATGCCCGGTAGAATTTTCATGGCACAGCATTATTAGAGAATGCACATTTTTTAGCTTTTCTAATTCGGCTTCTATTTCTAGCAGATGGCAAATTTTATTCTTTAGAATTCAATTACCCAAGTAGCTAATTAGAACTTTGAGATATTAGAAGCAGAGAACCTTAATCACAAAATCTTTTGGAGCAGCAAGTTTTTGCACCATTTATTTATTAATATTTTGATTTGCCCTTACCAGATGTAGGCCAAGACCTCCAAAAATGTAAGTGACACGTGCAGGTAACACTTTTCCTCACAAGGAATCAGCCAGTAATCTTCAACATGGTGTCTGCGTTCAAAGTTCACGACTTTGCATGAGTAGAGTAATCTCTAGTTTAGGAAGACCGGAGGCTTTCAATGTATGAAGCATTATAGAGGATTGTTCTTCAGGGTTTTTGGTGCTGAATAGTGAAAACAGATTCATTATGTGGAATAATTAATGTAGCTGAGTGAACTTCACGGTACTGGGACTCATTTTCAGATGAAATTTGAAATCAAGATGCTGCTCCATTCGGACTACGTTCTGGAAAACCGTATGGAAACAGCTCTTCACAGTGATTTACTAGTACTTTCTGGTCTAGAAAATAATTAAGTAAAATAAAGAATCCTTTTGTTTTTCTATTTTTAATTGAGAGTTTTTTTACTGACTGAAATACTGTGTTGAGAAGTTTATACAAATAAGAACAGAGAAAGCTTGAGCTTGTTTTTCATAAAGAATAGGTAAAAACAGAAGTCTGTGTACTCTTAAGATCTAGATTTGCTTATTTGGATTTGCACTTCTTAAGATTAATATGAAACCTTAAAATAAATCCCAAATATCTGATTGAATATTGGCTTATATAAGCTGCAATTGCATCTAAAGTGCAGCTCTCTTACCTATGTCTTTGATCAGGTCAGCAGCATAAACAGATTGCAGGATATTGCTTTTTTCCCCCCTTTTTTTAAAGGTGTCATACGCTTTGTTTTGTTTCCTTCAGGAGTTCTGATTGCAAAAGACGCCCATAGACTTTTAAAACAAACATAAAAGGAAGGATCTAAATACTTTGTGATATATGGGAGACCAGAAGACCTGTAACACTTGCTTCTGAAGTATTTCAAAAGCTGATACGCACAAAGAAGTGACGGATTGAGTACACGGCCACCCCGAGATACCGAAGGCATTTGTACTCAGTGCATTTGTACCTTTGCTAGATACAGCACTTTGACTCCTTTGAATTATGTAGTCGCGCTACCATGATCTACTGCTTCAAACTGATAGAATGGTAATGCCGAGCAGTGAAATATACGGCATAAAGGATTGTTCTTCAGCCAAGGGATCCATCTGAGGAAAGCAGCTCTGTCTGTTTTCCCTAGGACATCAAACAAATGAACAAGGAAGCAAGCAGCTGAATGAATAACTTTTAAAGAACACTGAAAAATTACAGAAATCTTCTGGAGGCAGCATAGGCAGGATGCAGAGAGCTGTGAGGGGAAAAGTGCTTGCCAGTATACATCGTGAAGTCCTCGGTAAATATGAATGCTTTTTGCTAGTCCTTACAGAAGTTTAGGATAGAAAAAGTACAGGATCATCCTTTTTCTTCCCCAAGTAATTAGTGCAACTTTAATTATGAAGTCAGTAGCCTTTCTGTATGAGAGAGGCTTAGTGTGAGAGAAGTACTTGATTCAGTATGGTTTTAAATCCGCAAACAGTAATAAAAACATGCATGCAGAAATCAGTCACTTAAGTAGGAAGCAAAATAGTAAAATGAGTTCTTGTTACTAGTGAAAATTAAAAATATATTAATCTTTTTGCATACATGTGTGACACGCTTCCATTTATATTTATAGTCGGTGAGTTTTGAAAACAACCGCCAGACTCCACAGGCATCTTGCTGAGATGCTGATAGATGGAGAGTTCAAACAGCCGTGGTGAAGAAAAAGCAGGATAATTTCCATGGCTTCATTAGGACCAGCCTTGCTGCGGGTTCACCTCAGATCTGCCCTGTGGACTTGCAGATGCTCTGCCTTGCTGCAAGGTGACCCTCCCTGGTGGCCTCGCGGCAGAGGGGACACCCCGTGTCCTCCCACACCGGCTGCTTCAGCTATAGCCTAAAGTGGGCTGCACCAGCGTGGTGGGCACCTCTAGCTCTGCCGGCTGTGTTCCCGAGAGGAACTTCCAAAGCCCTTCTCAAGTCACCAATCCTAAACACGCTGGGTGAAATCTTGGCCTTCCAGCAACCGTGCCAGATTTTTTTAATCCATAAAATGAAGATTTTATAGCCAGTATGCAACTGGGAGTTAAAATAGCTAGCTGTCTGTATGAGGCTTTCAGAGTGAGAGTAGTATTTAGAGTAGGTAGAGGAATAGTGGTATTTAATGCTGATATGCAGGTGTGCTTTGCTTAACCAAAGAGCTGGATTTCATAAAGCAAGCCATTTCCAAGGCCTCCTCCGAAGGCAAATATGGTTAATAGTCTCTATAGTTGTTTTATTCTATCCTCCCAAAAGAGAATCAGAACAATGGGTTTGCCAAGTTTCTGAAGTAAGGTAATTGTGCTGGATCCAAGACCAAGATTTAGACAGATTGCAATCTAATCTTTACTAAATAAAATTAAACTCTCTGTAGATGCAATATTAAGCGTATTTGGTTGGAACATAATCTGTTGTTGCCAAGTAAAATGTTTGCCTTTATTTAACATAAATCTGCATGAACATAATCATGTCTTGGCACAATTTATCTGTAAAAGGAGGAAATATAAAACCAATATGTTTATGCTTCTAAGCCAAACCAAAAATATTGGTTATACAAATGTATTGTTAAGACATAATAAAAGACATAAGGTAATCGAAATGTGTTCTTAGTAAGACGAGCCAAAAACTTTGGAAAAATAGGGAACGGGAAAGGATGAGGGAAAACAAATCTGCCCTTTCTAATTGCAACGCATTTCTTGATGAGCTTCTAGGAAAAGCTGAAAAGGCAACAGGAAAGCCATCTGCATGCACCAGCACCCCGATTCCCAAGTGGAAATTTTACAGCTGCTTAAACTACTATGTGGATGGAAAACCTTGTGAGTAAATACGTACTATTGACGGATTCTGTATTTAGATTGGCAGAATATTTATAAGTAGTATTTGATTTGGTCATTTCAGTATTTAAAAAAAGTATGTGAATATACTGAGAATAGTTTACTGCAGCTCTTCAAAGCCAGTATTATTTTATTTTGGATGAATTAATCAGTTATAATTTTGTCCCCTGCCATTGTTATGTTTCTTGATGGGATACAAAAAGATGGCTTTGAAATACAATGCCCGTCAATATGATTTAGAAAGCATGCGATCTATACATTATATCTAACAAACTTAATCTGTGTGGTGTTCATAGAAAGCAAATACCTATGGCAATGGGTGATTCATTTTAGATTGCAAATCAGAAGACGTGTTTGGTTTTTCAGTTTTTTGTGTGATTATCTCTAGATAATCTAATCAATATCTGCTAGTAATTATTTTAAATAATGGAACTGTCAATTTCTGCTTCTCTAATTTATTTTGGCAGCCATTTGTGTTGTATATTGGCTGGAACTTTTAGGGGGTTGGCCTTTGGCTTTATCTGAAGTAAAGTTCGTGCAAAAAAAATCAAAAAAGTGTTTACTCAGTCAAAACTCTCACTGATTTTAATTACATTTTGGCTTATAAATGAGTTTTGCCAATGATTAGGCCAGCAATTTGCATTGTAATTTTGAAGAGAATTTAGAAGTGAAATTGCTAAAGGAGTGATATTAGGTGTGATGTGAGCTAGCCATGTAACTCTTAGCAGTGTATTTTTTATGTTCCTGTAAAAAAAACCAAATTTCTGCTTTGGTATTAGTTTTCTTTTTCCTGATAGCTAGCTATGTTTGCCCTGTGCTGTGAATTAATATGTAACCAAGGCAAATGTACATGGATTCTTGTCCTACTTACAAATATATCTCCCTTCCCTGCTTTTTCTTCATCCTGTTTCTCCCAAATGTTCAGTGGGGCTTTTCTTTTCCTTTGTGAATGTAAGATGAGTTTTCACAGGGAAGGAATCCTGGTTTTCTCGACTGTTTTTCTGATATCAAACTTTCCACCATGCATGTGAATATCTTAATCTTCTTGCTTGCTTCCTTTCAAACCAAAAATTGTGTCTCTTTGGTATAGACACGACTGTATGTATTATATATATGCACATATGTATGCATATGAGAGAAAGTGATTTGGGGAGCATCTCATTTATATGAAGTAAAAAGTCAAACAATTGCACCCATACTTCCTAGAGTAGTTACTAGTATTTTTAGTTAGGGTTTATAAAAAACTAATTGTTGGCTTCAGAAATTAAGTAACTGCTTGTTTAATTGCTAGCATTAGAAGGCCTCAGGCTGCAAAAAATAGCATGTAATACACGTGGTATATATTTCTCTGTGTGTGTGTTTGTATGTTTACTTGAATGTCGGAATATTACTAGGTTTCTTTTAAAAAGTGTGGAAGGAAATTTGGAGTTAAATTTTCTAGCCTTAATTGTTAGGAAGTCATATTGGGCTTCTGGCCCTTGTACACAAGGGGGAAGTCACCTCTAAAGGGAGTGATGGTTTTCATCTACACTGGCTCTGTCTTTGAGGATGTTGCTTCTGAATAGGCAATAGAAGGAAAGTGTGTGTTTTCTTCTAAAAAAAGTGAAGCTGGTTAGGGTTGATGCTGGAGTAAGTTCAAATATAAAAAGTAGATTTAAAATAACACTTTCCTGTAATGAGTAGAAATGATGACAGGAGAATAAAGCATAAGAAAATATCCTTGGGGCATAAGTGAGATGATTAGAAATATCATTAAAGCTAAAGCATCTGTTTGAATCCTTTGTGAGACACCCAGTTCACCCACATGCACACACAAATGAGGGCTCAGTTTACTAATGCCGCAGTTTGAACACTAAATATAACATGCTTTGCATTTAAAGAACATACAGATTAAATATGAGATGCCTGGGAAGCAAGGGAGCCTGCAGTAATGATACTCCGTGGATTTAAAGATCATATGTAAACAGGCAGATGTCCAAAGCGAGCAAATGTTCATTACAGAAGATTTCACATCAGGCGTCTAGTTTATACTGCTAAAGTAAAATAAGGAGTATTTTTTTTAAGGGTGTGTGGGGAAAGCGTGATGAGTAAAGAGGAGCAGAAGGGTGGCAGCTGCCGTGGGGTAACCCGTGAGGGCACGAGCAGACTGGGCGAGTTGTGCTGGGGAGCCCGCGTGGGGAGAACCTTCCTCCCGCAGGACAACAGCAGCTTTCATTGTTTGCATGTGGACCCTTATGGCAACAGCCCTGGCTTCCCCTGCCCAAACAGAGCCCAGCTTAGCTGGCTTGTGGACCTCACCTTTGCTAGTACGCCAAGTCACTGACATCCCAGCCACGATGCCTGTTGCCAACCGTGTTCTCCGCTCACATGTGACGTTCGTGCAGTCCCCAGTCCACCAAGCCAAGCTCTTGTCTGATTGTCACTTCTTTCGTTATTGATTTCGAGGTATTTTCCTGGTTTACGGTAGAATTTAAAAGATCGCTTCAGATTCAGTCCTTGCTTTGCCTTGCCCTGTAGATATTTACCCTGAAGCGTTTACAGATTAAGTGCATAATGGAAAAATGATGGAAAAGAAAAAAAAAAAACAGAAAAACTTAAATGATTTGTAAGCTCCCATTAACAAAACTGAGATCTATGGTTTCCTGACAGCATCTAGTAAGGGGGAAAAAAGATCAAGTTGGCCTCTTTTTTTATTTAGGTGCAGAAATTCTATACTTTTCAACCAGCTTTAAAAATCATTTAAAGGTCAGTGTCTACATGTCTGGCTTATATATTCCTTAACTGTAGCTAGCAGCTGGTCAAGTAAAATCAAGAGGAGGAACGCTTAGTAGATGCTGATTTAGCTGAGGGAAGACATAGAGTTTTTTTATCGACATTTTTGGTGTCTGTGAAGCTGATGAAAGAAGTCAGTTTGCTTTTGCTGATGGACTTGAGAAATATTAAGTCCATTAAGTCCCTCCCTTATGCAAACACTGGTCTATGCTTTATACTGCTTTGAGCTTGTGAGCAACGTTTGTTTTTGTGTATAAAAACAAATTTGGAAAGTGTTTAGAGATGCCAGAGCAAAAAAATCATGATTTGAGGACTTCATTAATATACAGGAAGGGACATGAAATAAGATGGATGCTTCATTTCTTCCACTTCAAAGTAGCTGAAATCTTGCAAAATCTGTATCTGAAGAACTAAGATAATTAAAACACCTCTTAAGATGGCTTCATTGTGGCATAAGTTAGGATATGTCACATGTAAATAAGATTGACAGTTAATTAACATAATATTGACAAAATATGATAATGTCATATGGGAGAGAATAAATTTTAGGATGAAAAGTGTAATTTTGGAGGAAAAAAACTCTTAAAAGGTCCTTATATAGTTATCACTTGTGATTTGTGTTCATATGCTTGGGGCTTCTTGTATCCTACTGCGCTGGTACTTTCAAGTCTTCTGTTATCATCTTGTGCTTGAACCTCTGGAGGCCTCTGCTACATCTCCTGGTTTTCTTCAGCCTTCAGAACTGACTTCCCCAAAACAGGATATTTTAGTGCAGCAGTAGTTGCACATTCATCCTCAAAGAGGTAGTCCACAGTACTAGTGACTTTAAAGAAACATTTGCCTGTATAGACATGAAATGCTTAGTAATTACTTCTGTTAGTATCTGTTAGTTACATCAATATCACAGGTATTTTATCAAAATTACAGCAGCATAAACAAATATCGTTTGCTACTACAAGCAAGCAATCAATATATTCTTGTTACTTGCCCTGATAATTTTTCATTACTGTCAAATTAGGCCTATTTCACACAGAGTATCCAATACAGGAACTGGGCTGATTGTGTCCTCTAATTCAGACACGTGATCTCATGTGTTAGGAAAATTTCCCATGTGTTTGTGAGGTTATTTATTTCTAGGCTTGGATTTGGGTTCCTGCCAATCTTGTAACAAGAAAGGGCAAACAAATTTGCAGGAGTGCCACGACAGGGAAAAGGTGGAAAGAGTGCAAGTTGTTTCACAGTCTTGTGGCGTGCAATGGGTCTTACATGCACATAAGACTTGGGGTCAGTTCCTTCCTGCATGAGAACAACGCACTGCAATCCACAGCATCGTCTGCTCTGTGGCCAGAGAATATTAATTTTCTAGGCTGTCAGTTTTTTCAGTCATTAAAACTGACTTGAAATAAATAAAATGAACAAAAATGATCCTAGGGCTTATATGGGAAATGTTAAGAGATCTTCAATTGTAGCATCACTTCCAGGCATTTGTATAATAACTGCATGAAAACAAAAATCAACAGTGCTAATAAACATTGCTATAAGGATTGCAGCCATTCTCCAGTGTTTTTAGGCCAGAATCTTCTTGAAGGCTGTAATAATTATACTTAAGTGTTCCCAGAGTATTTATGTTTCTTTTAAAGAGAACAGATTTTTGCCCTTAAGGCCCACTCAAGTTGCAGTGGCTGTAATTAGTGACACACATAGCTTAATTTGACATATACTGCATGCACTTTTAGAGTGGTTTAAATCAGCTAGCAACTCCCTGAAATCAAAGGTGTATATATATAGCGATACAGGTTGAAAAGGGCAATTCTCGTAATTGAGACAGGAGACTGATTCTGGGGCAGAAGTGATTACAATACACTCCACGCCGTTAAATAAGTCGTAAGTTGAGCCAGCTTGGGGTGAGGGTGCTGACTGAGTCTAATGCCTGGGCAGGCAAGAGCGTTTGGGGCTTTTACCAACCCTAGTCAGGATTCCTGAATGAAGGAAGCCCCTCTGGAGGACAGGGCTGCATGATCTGGGGCTGCATGGTCTTTTCCTCAAGTTCTTCTATTGACTTCTCTTCAGGTTTTCAACTTTGTGAGATCCAGGGCCTGTGATTTCTCGGGAAAGGGGTAGTTCCCATGTTCATGTCTGGTTTTTCACTAAATGAATGCCAGTTGTGACCCTTGAGATTTCACGTGTTTGACCGATCAATTTTTTTTTCATCTCTGAATAGATTCTCTACTTGCTTGGGATTACATTTTGCTTGGGTAGTTACAGACCTCTTGTAAACCAGGATAATCTGTTTCCTTGGTTATAGCTTCATAGTGAATAGCTCCTTCTACCTTATGAAGTAATGATGTATAACTGTCTTTTTGCCATTTAAAGTTTAGATATGAGCACAAGCTGATGGGTCAGAGAGGTTGGCAGCAACACAGTGCGTACATATAGCAAGCAATGGTAGTAACCACTGTTAGTATGGTCCCTTCTTACCCTGTCATTTAACCTTGAACGGGAATAGGAGAAAAATCTATTAGGTCCATGGTGAGAGAGGACAAGTGAGTTCCCACCAAACAGATGAGTGAAGGATGGATTTGATTATGTGCTCTTACATCAGTGCTTCGTTGGACTTGTGATGTGAATTTGTCATGTTCTTCTAACGAAACAAAGTAAGCAGTTGAAAACTGGAGGTTTGTTATTGTTTGTAGTTTTCTTTTTCTCTAGACGAAGAGCAGCAGCTTTCCCCCAGGTTTCAAGCCTTACATGGCCATGCATGGTGCATTGCATCGCAGAAAACAACAGTCTTTTCTCCTTGACAGAGCTGAAAATACCACAAGAGTGATGAACAAGAAACATGCAGAAGGGGCTTTTATCTGGCAGATTCTGTGTTAGACTATTATAACAGGATTTGGGGTCATCACTTGATGTAACCCTTAATAGAGTTTATAAGTGATAGAATTATCATTTGCATGTGAAGAAGGATTTCTTTGTACTATTTACGGTTTGGTCATACCACACCCTGTAGTTTATATTACACCCTACACACATGAACAGATGAAGCAAGCACGGGAGCAGCTTTTATTTCATTGAATTTTTCATGTGAAAACTGATGAAACATTGAACTAACCACTGCCTTCAATCTTTCATTTCCTAATAGAATGTTTAGCCCACTGCATTTCCAAAAAACATTGCATACTGCTTAATTATTCTTTATATATACTAGTTTTATATACATATATTCTCTATTTGCTTTATGTACATACTCTCTAAGATTGCTTTGTTCACTGGGAAACAATAGCACAGAAATGTTTTTGTTTACTAAGCTATATTATAGCTTATGTTGATATATATCAACAAAACAACTGAAACAAACCCCAGGTCACTGTTTCAAACTCCGTGAATTCACAGTTTGCGTTTCTCTTGGATTTTTTTGATTATAGGTTGGGCATTTTTAATATGTGGCTGATTGTACGGTGGTACCTTTAGTAATTATGCTCAGGGGAGAGAGAGATTCTGAGAGAAGAACAAAGGATCTCCTTTAATCTGGATAGGTTACAAAACAGGTCCGTGATTGTGAGCTATGTTCTAAGTTGGATTAGTTATCACAGAGAGAGAAAAGAAGGTGAATGCTTTGAAGTGTTTGGTTATGGTCCTTGTTCTTAAACAGATATGTGTCTTGCTGTCATAAGGTTGATTAAAGTAAAGCTCAGCGAATGTCATCCCTGTCTCTGTGGTCTGTGTTAAACAGACCGCTTTAAAATGTATGCGCTCAATTGCCGACGGGATCAGCATCCTCCAAATCTCGCTTTCCCAGGATTGAAGCTTGCCAACAGCGCTGAGTGCTGAGTGCTTCTCCTTTGGTAGCAGGCGGCCTTAACAACCTGCGATATGCCGGGTGGGATAACGCGCTGGAAAGGGAGCCGGGAGGCCGGGTCAGCGTGCCCTGCCCGTGCGAGCTCGGAGTTCAGAGCGCCTTCAACCAACCAGGTCCCCAGGGGCTGGGCCTTACACGTGTATTTTGGATTGGGATCGGAATTGAAGCAGGAATAACGGATTTTGATCTTTGGCTACATTAATCTACTCATATTCTAAGCTGAGACTGAAGTCTCTGCAGCGAATTCTAAGGAGTTTTCTTTTTTCTTTTTAGTGGCATAGATGTTTTAGTTTTGACCTACATATTATCGTCATACTGAATCTCGCTCATTTTCTCAAAAGTTCTAATAAAATAATCTCAGGAGGGTAGGAGAGCAGGACATTGAAGAGAGACTACATACAGTTATTACTCTTCTAATTAAAATCATTGACATGTATATAGATATTAATGAGATGAAAGGAAAAATCCAAAAATACACTCTTAATCAGCAAAGAGCAACTTCATAGACTAGGTTTTTTCCATTGAAATGATTGTATGCTAAGTGTAAATTGCAGCCATGAATTGTGTCCCTTTTATAAAAAGAGGCATTTTAACTTTGGTAGAAAGGCAAATAGTCAAGGGGAGAAATTTTGGTTCTAATATACTTCAATATGAATTAATTTAAAAAGTAAGTATAAGAAATCCATATTGTTGACAAATATATGCCCTTTATTCTGTTATAAAAATATGTATGGAAGGTAAAGCCCAACTACTAGAACAGCACTGCCCACCTGATCTCTGCTATACTTACAGCTGGTTGCGTACGGCTGCTACAAATAGCTGTTTCTGGTTTATTTCATTGAAATATTTAAGCAAAAGTTTAAACTGTAACTGACATCCTAAACAATCAAAAGGTGCCCACTAATGCACCTATTCTGGCCTGTGTTTGCATGTTGTAAAACTTGTCAACTGGCAATTTAAATGTATGTTTTTTCTTATTAAAAATTGGATTCTTTTTGTCCCTTGGCATTTAACATATTTTAAAGTTTCCTAAATTGAAAAAAGTATTTTGGAAATAACACAGGCATACGTTGTAAGTAAATTAATTGGGCAATCAGGCATGACCTGTCTGGATGCTTACGGCTGAATGCAGTAAACCCTGCAATTTATGTTCACTACAGAGCGCTAAGACAGCAGTGTGATTTGCAAGTGCTCGTTACGTTAACAGTTGTGTGAGTTAGACAATTAGACGGGGGGAATTAAAATATGCAGCACCACAAAAATGAAAAATGCTGTTTGTCCCGATAGGTGCTGCCTTTGAAGTATTTATGAATTAACTGCACCGTAGCTAATCCATCAAATGGTTTGTACAGTCGTTTTGTGACACTGGGACATACGTACTACATTTACAAGGGAAATGGCTTTCATGGACACTTAAAGCATAATACAAGTCTTGCAATAAGTCGTTCTATTTCCTTAGTAACACAAATATTATTACAATGTTGGCAACTCTTTTTAAAGTTAATTCTTGATTTGAAAGATTTACTCTAGGTGAATTTTCTTCCTAGTAATTGTTCCGTATATCTAACAGGAATCTAAATGTCATCCTTCTCATCTCAGAGAATGGCTATTGGCATGCTCTTTTTAAAGACTTCAGAGCCTTTGGATTTTGAGAAAAGTCTTTCTAAGCGCTGTATTTTATGTCTTAAGACACACTGTCAGAAGCAGTGAAATTGTTTCTGTTGAAAACTAAGGTCAGTGCAGAGACCTGCAGGTATAACACAGGTCAAAAAAATGCACTAAGAGGTGCTGTATGTGATACTGAAAAGTACAGTACAATATGATTAATTGCAAATCTGCCTGTGGGGGGACAACAGAGGTATGACTCGGGATTCTTAAGAGTAAATGAATTTAAAAATGTGTGAATATATATTACATTAATCACTGTTCACTGTAATCCATTTCAGTGCTTTCATTTTTTAACTTTTTAATGAGCTAAACTCATCCTAACTTTTTGCTAGGGCTGAATGTGTTAAGTTGAAAATAACGAGTTACACCTGGATTATCTTTTTAATAATAAAAAATGAATACTTACATTCTGATTTATGCATGGTAATTTTTCTAAATATATATATATAATTTTGTGTTGTAGCACACACTGGAGGAGCTTTAAGAAAGGGAATTGTTGATATATAATAACAATAAGTCTGCTTTAAAAGTTTAGAAGTTTTTTATAAGATGCAATACTTAAAAATCATTCTCCTGTTTGAGTAAGAAACGTATTAAGGTGTGTATTATCTTTTCCTGGGTATAATTAAGAACATGTCAAGTATTTGCCTCCTGGTGTGGATGTGGCATTGCAGAGGGAAGTGTGCTGAAGGGAAAGGCTGACGGAGGTAGCTGGTGTCAGTTGTTGGTTACTTTACAGCAAAAGCCAGTGTAGAACTGAGGCTGCAGCCAGCAGTGCATTTGCACACAGACATCAGTGTGTTCATGGTTGGGTTATGTTTTGTTTAATATTTTATCATTTGCCATTTGTCATTGCTTTTGGAATATTAGGAAATGAAAGGTTAGGTAAAAATGAAAGTTGAATCCTGCTAATTCCTGATGAGATGAAGAAGGGCCCAAAAAGAAATTTACTTCCTTCCTACTAGCCTGCTATCGTCTGTTCTAAAAATGCATCTTTTTCAATGGATTATAGTATCTTTTTACCAGCTGTGTGGATGCTTTTAAACTGAGATTCTCTTTTTATTGCCTGTGCACACTCAAATAAGAGTATTGTAGGATATTCTAAAAACTGAAAGTGTTTATGTCAACCTGGCATTGGTTTTCAGCAATCTCAGCTCTAGTGAGGCAGCTTTTAACTATCCTGGCTTGGTTTTCTTAATATAAAATAAAATCAAGTCCCAGGAGGGAGTGAGAAGTAGAGGAGACAGTGGATCACTATTTTTGTTTCGTGCTGACATGTTCAATATTATTTACTAAAGCTGGCAATTTCATTTGAACATGCAAGGAAAATAAATCAAAAATGAAAGCTATAACTACCTTGGCAGCTGCTGGGACAATTTTGAAGAATGGCCTGGTTTTCATTTTCAAACTGGCATTTTTTATTAGTATTTTCAGACAGCAATGTCAATTAAAATTCTTTTCTTTATTGATCTGATGTCAGGTCCTTTTTTAACACTCTTGACTAAGAAAAAATTGGATTCATGGATAAGGTCAAGTCTCTGGTTAGTATCATTTTAATATGTGTGCTTGTGGTCGTATTTCTGCATTTATATCCAAAAATATATATCTTGAATACGTGCAAAATAGGTATATGCTCTCCTTAGGGTATTACCCATTCAAGTAATCATGATTGCAATATAGTGAACACAAATACATACTATGATGCCTAATTAACACAGCGTCACACAGCTGAATGCCTAAATAAAAAGTAAATATTTAACATAAGCATATAAAAATGAAAAACATTTCTAATGCTTTTCAGCTGGTCAGAGAACTCTGCAGGGAATGATTTCATCATGCAATCATTCCCTTTCTTCTCTAAGTACAAACATTACGTCCATGCAATGTATTTTAAGTTTGAACTTCTCCCTGTGACAAAGTTTTCTTTTAATTTATAGTGAATTTCAACAATCCAGTGTAATTGGAGTGCCAAGTCCTCTCGTATTTTCTTTTCCAGCAGGAGACTGGAGACAGACTGCAGACAATATACTGGGGCATGCCAATTTGCCTGCTTTAAAATGATCCCATTTACCGAATGCTATAGGCCTTTTATTAGTACAATCAATTTTATATGTACAGCCGGGCGTTTAGTGAGAAAATCTGAAGGATACTCTTTGGTCCCAAAAACAGAGTAATGTTATTCCTTATGTTATTGTGGCATGGGGGACTTGTCAGGACACCATGACGAGACCTGGACGTCGAAATGAATCAGAAATGAAAATGTAACTACCTATAGTTTCAATCCAAAAGGAAAACTGTATCTATAATTACTGCTTACTTGGCACTAAGGTAAGGTAGTTATAGCTGCACTACCAGGTAGGAGTGAAGTGGCTGCTGGGGTGGACACCACCACGCTACGACAGGACACTTGCTGCAGCAGGGAGGCCTGGGCATTAACAAGGTTTTATAGGTGCTTTTAAGACAAGTGGAGGCAGTAAAGTCACAAATGAACGTTTCATCTAAACCAGCATCTACAGGGGGGCAGAAACTGTGCAGCGCTTGACAAAGAAATGAGCGAAAGGAAAGGAAGGTAGAGCTGCACGTGTGGTGCACGTAGGGCTCGTGAAGGTTTCTCCATGGGCGTCGTGGGCGCGTGACGTACAGTGTGTTTAGAGTCACCTCCAGGAAACACCTGGTGAGCGTCCCTCTGTCCAAGACAGCAAAGAAAGAGGTTTGGGGCAGAGTAACAGAGGCGCTTGCCCCTCTGGTCACTAATTGCTTGGAGAACTCTCAAGAAACCTCCTTCCTTGCCTGCTAGGAAGAACAAATGAGGTAGCATTTGTGCCTGCTCTGGAGCACTAGCTCTGGCCATCATATTTTGCTGGTGAAATCGTAAGATTCCTTACCAAGGAAGCAATCTGTGGAAGGGAGATGTCACTAGATTGGTTCAGTCCAGTTCAACACCGGCACTGCTGCTGAAATTCAATAAAGACGTAACCACCTGGACCCGGCCTCGTTTAGGCCGGTGCGAGCGTACCGAATCAGCAGCTGAAGGGCCTAAACTAAGTGGAGAACTTTGAGGACATAAATGAGCAAAAAAGAAGAAAATGGCCTTGCAAGATTTAGTTTTGCTTCCAAAAAGAGGTGAACACCAAGACAGGGTAATGGTGAAGGGGAACGGAGGGGACTGATGTCCCCACAAGGAGTGGAACATCTGGAGAGCTGGTGAGGTTGCTGAGCAGATTCCTCTGAATTTTGGCACGGGGGCAGGCAGAGTGAGGGGGCAAAATCCTCTCATAGGGGTAACTGCAGAGGCAACGACTCTGCTTGGTCAGGCGGAGCAGAGGTTCAGAGCGCAGGGACCGGGGCGCCCTTTACACAGTAATTACTTTCCGCAGTTATCATCAGGATGGACCTTTTTAAGAAGCAGACTAATACTCGTGTTCAAGAGCAGTAAGAAAAGGGAAGAGAATAAAAGATGTTGGCAGAAGAATAAGAGTCTCTGCAGTGATTTTCTTTCGCCTGAGAGGGATATTTGAAAATGAACTGAAAAGCAGTAGGAAAGAAAGGAAAGGTATTGACAGGAAAGGGAATGAAGATGAATTGAAAATGTCGATATTCCTCCTGAGTAATTAAACAAAAGCAGTTTTGGGTCTCATCCGTGCGGGGGGAAGCAGGTTGTGATTCACTGCGGTGACATAAATAATAGAAAGGCAAAAATTAGTCTCTGGTGTCACGGATTCGGCGGTAAATCTGCGTGGAGGCACGTGCTGCCCTGCTCCAGTCAGGTGCTCGCTGCCCTCCGCAATGTCCTGTTCACTGCCAGGCTCTTGAGTAAGAACCACATGAAAAACAACAGTTTTGTTTATGTTTACAGGTAACCTAGCTGGTGTCAAGGATGAGTTTATGCTGCCACTCCACGCTGGGCCGGGAGTGAAGGACTAGCACGAAGAGCTGGAGACTCCTTATTGCTATCAAGGCCAATGCTTGTAGCCCTGTGTATCAAATGTGTAAAAATCATCTTTTCAACATATGCTTTTATTCATTATTTCATATCTGAATGAGGTAATGAGTAGAAGGGTCAAAAATCACTCCTCAGCCTGTGTGTTTTCAGTCCTCAGCAGATGCAGCAGGAGTTTCCTCTGCGTATCCAGCTCCATAGAGCTGGAGGCACTGGGATTAAAACTAGTCATAAACTGGTTGACAGCTGTGCCTGTGTAATCCATGTGAACTGTAGGAAAACAATTTAAAAGAAATATTGTTTCTTTTACACTGATGGACATGAGGTTTATCTCTGTAATCCCCAAACTAGATTACTCGTATGTCAGCAAATGTTTTTTACATTCTTTCTTTCTCTCTCTCTTTTTTTTTTTTCCCCCTCTTCTGTAATGTGTTAAAATCAGTTACTGCAAAAATAAGATAGTGGCACAGTTCACTAGGAAAAGAAAAAAAAAAACCCCAAGTGTTTTTACCTCATATAGAGGTAAACAACTTGGAAGATATTTTCCTCTTGCCAGTATGAGACAAATTAGCTGAACAGATGCAAGTGCATCCTCATTCCTTCAGGAACTAAGGATATAGTTTCTAGATGGATGGATAGAGATGAACATCTAGCAGATAAACGAGAAAACTCTAAAACAGTGTGAGCAGCAGCCTTACATAGTGTGCGACTGATTCTGATGCTAGACACCCATTGAGCAGCAGAGGAGAGAACAGAATATGGGGACATGTCTGCTGCGTGTCCTCCCTGTAAAAAGCCAGCAATTCTGCTGATCATAAGAACAGCATTTACACCGTGTGATTCGTGGAACAGAGATGTAGAGTGAGTTCTAATGGGGATAAGGACACAGGAAATGCTTTGGAAAATGAAAGTACCATCTGGTCCGTGGCCACCTGAGGTGATCCATTTGCACCAGAAAGAACAAGGTCCTTCTGGCCATGCTTTGCATGCTAAGCTGTGGGAGAGAGTAGAGAGCGTCTCCTGATCCACGTGTGCTGAAAATACTCTAACGAGTCAGAGGCAGGAGAACACACACAAAATGTTTCATATTGCTTTGGAAGTACAAACAATACCCAGGGTAACGGTAGGCAGCAAATAAAAAGCAGCTGGGTTGCAGTTTTGCAGAAATTTGGATCTCTTCTTTAGTCAGCTTAGGTTGGGGATGTGCTGCTTTGGGATGTGATTTCCTCTTGCACGCTGATTCTCCAGATGTCGGTACCTGCTAATTCTCAACTAAGTGACAAAACCCAGTTTTGATTAAATTTCAAGACTGACTGTCTCCTCCAGCCCTCCCTGCATGTGTCTGGGGACTAATATTCAGATCCTCATTGATCATATGAATGAGTAATGCATTTCCTTTTAAAAACATGGATAATGAAATTGGACACAACATTCCTTGTGCTGTCAGTTTATGCCATATACAGATTAAAGCAATAATATTTCACTTTTTACTTCATATTTCTTGATAAACATCCAAAGCCGCAGGATTACACATTTTGAAATAATTGGTTGATGCGAATGGAAAGATCTTATCAGAGCCAAAGAATCATTTATAGATTTGCTGAGCCATATTTATGTCTGAATAAGGCAAGGATTATGGAGTACTTGCAAGGACAAGGGAAAAGTAGTGCCTTCCTCATGCTTATGGATGTATCCTAAAAGAAAAAAAGGAATGGTGAAAATGGAAAAAAATGAAAATTCTCATTTTAAAATTTGAAAAGCTTCCCCCAACCTTGAGCACTTGGCTTCAGATAAAAAGATCCCACGCTCATTTATTATAGTTTGTCAAGATCACAATAAATTCATTTTTTTCTTGCCATGAATTTGTACTTCTCATATCTGTATTATCTGCCAATTTAATAAGAATACTCTTCATCTTTCACCCATGACAATACTAGAAATATTGAATTGTGTCATTCCTCAGAAAGACATATCTGAACTGCATTCTATACATTCTCTTAGTTTGACAGTGATTAATAACTTATCTTTTAAGTGAGGATTTCCAACCAGCTTCCCATCCCATGCAGAGCAAACTTCACCTCCAGCATCTATTTCTTTTTCTCTCGTGAGACTATCATGTGAGACTGTGAAATTTCACTAAGGTCACGATGAATTATATAGCCTGATTTTCTCTTATCCCCAAGACCTTTCACTGTACTGAAAACAACAACAAAAGTTTGGAGGGATTGAAATGATTCATTCCTGAAAAAAAGCAACATGCTGACTTTTGGGTTTCATTGCTATCTTCTAGATGTTTTACAGATTAATTCTGCGAGTATTCCAGGAGCTGAAGTACCTGTAGTTCCTATAAAGATTTATTTGCCCTTTTCCTGCCTTCTGGAAACTATTTAATTGCCCTAAAGAGAATTTCATCAGACCATATCTATGTATATGTGTATGCGTGTGTTCATCATACATAATATATATTCTGAAGCAAGATGGAACAGAGAAGAAAATAACAAATTAATTGTCGGTTTTAAACTCCTTAGAAAATATAACTGTGAATAAATGATAACACTAAACTTAATGGCTTATTTTTTTAGAGAAACAAAATTATCCTCCTATTAGAAACAAATCATTATAATCGGACAGTGAGACTGGAGAGTAAGCAGTTTATTCTTTGTAATAAAATACTTATGAATCTATAATGTTTTTTACATTTCTTTTGTTCTCAGTGTGTACTCATAAAGTGCACAAATCATTAACTCGAGGATATTTTATTCAAGCTAGGAATAATCTGTTATATGGCTTATTTTAAGAAAAAATTACCCCTGTATATCCCCTGAAATAGACAGCAGAGAATAACTGTCCAATTTGAGGTATATCCACATTTTAAAGGTTGATTACTATTTTAGGGCATGATTGTTCTAATATAAGCTGTCAAAAACGGAGGGAGGAAGGGAGGAAGGAAGGCAAGCAGGCAGGCTGGACTTTGTGTAATTTGTGTAATTGGGCAAGAGTTTGAATATCACAATTTCAGTAGATTTCAATATGCTTATATCAGTTTCTCTCTTTCAAAAACATGGGCATGTTTTATAGAAAAATCAGTGTTTTGTAAATTTATGCACATGTAGGATCAAATAAATATGATTTAAATATGTGTAATTATGCTTGAATGTACAATTTAGAAGAGATTGGCTTATCACCCACTTTTATCTTTAAAATAAACACATATTCTAATCGTATTTTGTATAATTACATTTGTCCTTTAAACTATTACATGGGAATATATTTCAGATAAACATTAGGATAAAAGTGTACTGCTTCTGAATAGCTAAATTACAATAATGTGAAAATACATCAGACAAATCTGAGTATGTAACTGTACAAAGAACTTTTTTTTTGGAATACATTAGTAGGAAATATTATACAGGCTAAAAGAGTAGACATAAAAGAATACATAGGGTGAGTGCTGATATTTCAGGTTGAAAAAGTTAGCTGTGGCCCTTTTAGCCATGATACAAATGATCCTGAAATGAAAAGAAACAGAAATAATATACACTCTGCAGCGGGCAAACTTATAACATTTGGTTTATCATCTGACTTTAAAATACACATATCATATGAGGGTCTACACTTCTGCCTCAAGGCACTGCACATTACAACTAAATGGCAGCCCTCCCTGCTCATCCTCTCTGATTGGTGCTTTCATTTATGTAAATTCCTTTTTTTATCTTAACTTTTGGCAAAGCCAACTCTAAACATGTAGTATATAAATAGTAGAGAGGTTTCGTGGCGTCTCAGGATGAGGTCCTGGAGGACCAGCTCTTGTCTCAGAGCAGAATACCTCTGTTATTTTATCATTAATACAAAATTATCTGAAACTATGTGATGTATAGATCACCTCAGTTAAAGCTCCTTATCTTTCTCATGCTCGTGTCTAGGCTGGCTCTGATGCCTGTACATGAGGAGAAGGGCCCATTTCCTACTTTTCTCCTCTGGCCTTTCCAGTCACCTTGTTTGCCTGAGGAAAAGCTACACAGGATATGTACTGCATGCAGACTTTACTCGGGATTTGATAAGCTGCTACTTACTCTGTTATTTTACATGATTGGTGATGTAGTTTTATTATTATGTAAAATAGTAAAGGCTATTATAGGAGCTCTGGCTTATGGGTAGCGTTGCTCAGCTCACTTTTAAAGCTGATTCCTTGGAGTTATGCTAGAATACCCTGAGTTAAAGTTACAAAACAGGCCAGGGTACCTTTAGTGTATGCATAATTATCAGGCATTTAAAGTTAAACATATGTCTAAGTACATTCCTGGAGCTGGGCCTAATGATGTAACCTTTCCCCATGAAAGTCAATGGTAATATAAACCATTTGTGTATAATGGGGCAGGATATGGCTTTTCACATCTAATTATGAGAAAAATAAATTCTAACTTTGTCCTTCTAAAACAAAGGGACAACTTTTGCCTGGACCCTGTGTATTCCACAGCTCAAAATACAGTTTATTGCCCCCTCAAGGGAGCTGCAGTGATGTTGGTGCTGCCTGTCCTCCAGAGGAGGCTTGGGGTCACTTCCAGAAGAAACAGGGTGGTGACAGTGGCACAACGTTTTGGCATTTCAGAAGGTTCTTACCCCACTAAAACTGCATCCCAGATAGAACACTTCCCCCTGTTCCTTAACCCCCCGTTTCTATGCTTTGTACAGAATTTCCCTTGGGAAGGAAACATAAAGATTGCGAGGATTTATGAGCATAGCTAGTATTTCAAAATTTACGGGAATTTTCAGAGATGAAGCAAATATGAAAATAAGCAGGGAGATGGAGGAAAGGACTAAGCTTGAAGCTTGTAGAACTGAACTATCTCAAGCACCATTAAAAAACAATCAGTCAGACACACAACCAAACAAACAAAATCCAGAATATTGGGGCATTTTGGTGCTACTGATAATTTTCAGATAATCTGAAAGTTTTTTGGCTTTTCAAGAATCTTGTGGTGGGGGAGGTTGAGGTTCCTCTGCAAACTGCTTTGTTACAGCTAGGGAAGGGTTAATTACGTATGTAATTAAGCAATTAAGAGGTGGGAGGGCTGACAACTATATGGTAGCCTGGCTGTTGGTTACTGGCTTGGTGGAGCTTTGTGCTGAGAATAAGTCTGAATTTGGGGGCAGTGGCTTTGCCCTTCCACAGCACTGTGGGTGTTGGAGAACACTGCCCCATGGCAGAGCAGTGAAAGGTGTCTTTGCTTATTGCTTGAGGAAAAGCTATGTGCATTTAAAGACAGATCTTTGCAGGTAATTGCTGTTAATTGTAGAGGCTGCGTTTTTGATCGTTGCCTGGGCCATTTGTGCTTTATATTTTGGCTCAGTAGTTATAATTCTGGGAGTAAATAACTGGGAAATGAGGTGGGTTAATCCAATGGTTGCTCTTGCTCAAGTGCCTGAATGCTCTGATACTCGGAAAACTCAAGTTTTTTGAAAGACTTTTTTCCCTCCCTGTATATGTGTGATTTGTGTCACTCTTCATTGCGTGCATTCTTAAATTTATCCTAATGGCTGGCCACTGTCTATAAATCAGATATATTGTCCCATGAGAATAACTGCATGCAAAATGTACCTGCAGAACATGTGTTTTTCAAACTCAGACTGATAGTGCACTTTGGTGATCAAGTTAGAAAGAGACAGACAGTAATATATCAACTGTGGAAGTTTATAATCAATTTCTATTGTTTTCTAATCAAAATAAGTTGGAACATTGTGGTAGGAGTCTGACAGCAATAACAGGGAGTGTCCCTGTGCTCAGGTAGCAGCATTAGGGCTGCTGCCCGGGTGCCTGACCTGGACCCTTGTGCCTGTGTCCACATACTGGAAGCTGCTTCCTCTTTCCCCTTGGTTCTCTGCCTACTTCTCCCCTCAACCCTCATCATTAGGGGGGAAGGAAAAAAGCCAAAATGAAGTAATAAATTGGATGGCTGAGTGACGTTGCAGAGTTGTGTTTATAAAGGGACAGCTCAGATCATTAAGCCATGGTTTAGATGTATGTAGGAACAGGTAATTATGATAGCATTGGTTTAACAAACACGGAATTTTCTCTTAGCCAACTATATGCAAGCTCACCTTATGTGTAGACAAAAAAAAAAGTCATCTTTTACTATTCTTATTTTGTTGCAAACATATAATTTCATAACACACAAGTTTTCTGTACTTTGTTGACACTGGGAGCCCTTGCAGTGAGCAGATGCATTTCAGGTGGAGCTGGTTTTGCTGCGCTCTATTGCCAGAAATCAAACTGTGTCACATCTTCCACTTTAAGAGCAGGTATCAAAAATCCCCAAAGAATCTGATGCTGCCTATGTTTTTAAGCTATTTCAGTGCTTTCATATTTGCTGTCATGACATATTTAGCTGTCACAACACATAACTTTTTTTAGATTGGCTTTAAACTCGTACAAATTCCTCTGAAGAATATTTGCCTCATTTTATGAAGATTATCAATATTATAGTGGGTTACATTCATGACTAATAACCTCTTATAAGGAAAAATGAAATCTATTCAAAATGTTCCGTACAAGGCCTTGTAGGCCAGGAGAAAAAAAAAAAATTCTAAGTGGATGATTTCACACTTTGCTCCAAATTAGGTTGTTAGATCTAGAATACTGCAAATAAGCAGTTCTCCGTATTAACTGAAGTACTGACGAGTCCCCGAGGTTTGTCTCATGGCATTAAAATCTAAAACATGTAGCGTTCCCCAAAACTGGCAGATACAGTGAGGGAAGGGTGTGAGCATAAATGCAACAGAGTGCTGAAACTCGCTGTGCTACCTGTGCTGTGCCGTGAGTACATGAAGTGCAGGAAAATGCCTCTTTTTGCCCACGATGCCCTTTGCAGAGTGTTCTAGTGGCTGCAGGTGGTCTCCCAGATGAAGCAGAGGGGGTGCATTTTGGAACTACCTGCTCGCTTCTGAATGCAACTTTGATTGGCAGTTTCCCTTCACAAAAGGCTGTCTTGATAATCAGGACACCTTCCAGTGCTTTTCCCTGATTTCCAGGAGAGCCGTTAATTTCCTGGTTTTTGGGGGATGTGTGTGTGGGAACCCTACACTTGTCACCTGTCTCCTGTTTATTTTCAGTGCAAATGGGAAGTTGAGGAGAAACATAGGCTGTAAGCTGTATCATGTAACAAAAAACCCTATTTTTAATCTTGTGACTGTGTGATTTGACTTACAAACCACAAAGTCGTTTTAAGTATCTGCAAATCTGGAGCTGGTTGGCTGTACAGCGAGTGTATTACTACATACAGTGGAAGGAACTGGGAGTAGTTGTTTTAATTTGTGTTGTTGGTTAATGGCTCTAGCAGCTTTTTTTTATATAGCAACCATATGTTTTTAATTGTGAAATGTATCCTGAGCAATCCTAGGCAATAAAAAATAAAGCCATGCTTCCATCAAGCATGACTTGCTATATAAGCTTGGATTTAATATTGATTTATCTAGCACTTGCATTTAATCCCCTATTGCAACTTGTATAGTTCTAGGTACTAAGTTAGGCTTTTGTATGTGTTCCTTCCTAATTCTCTTTAGAGGTTCAGGCATTTTGAGGGCTATTGATTTTTGACAGTTTCCTGTTCACTCAGTTTGCAAAGCTTTGGCATCCAGAACTTTTTGCACTAGAAAAACTAATATGTTACCGTCGTCTGTGACTGTTGAGGAGAGATGTTTATGCCGTGGTCAAGGAAGCAGTCTACCCAATTAAAGCAGATATTGTTTCACTTCCTTAAATACATAGATGTCTTTATTTGACCAGGTGTCATGTGCTGTGCTTACCTGCTTAATTAATCTCATTGAATGCTTAATTTGCCTCAGCAGGAGCACAACTTCCCACTTCCTTCTGGTGACAGATTTCCATGCCCTAGGTGCATTGAGCTTGTCTTGGTGACTGTTCTGTCTTTCACTCTTGCAAGATATGTTAATCCTGTGTGTATAAACGTCTAAATCTGATGAGCATATGCAGGTCACTTCTGGCATTTGGGTGTCATGTAGGATGTCCAAAAATTTCACTGCGTTACAATGCATCACAATATGCATTTTACACAGTTTACAAAATGCCACACTATATTGCCTTTTGTCCCACGGCAGTGATTTGTTTTGTCACATACAGGTTTGGAGACTGATTTGTTGCCTGCTATTAACCTTGTAATTACATGTAACACTAAGTGTGTAATTATGACTTGGTTTACCTGGTAATGGGGAGTACTTGCATTGTATAAAATCCTATTTTATTTGAGTAATTATATTACTAAGCTAAATTTGTTTCCAACTTGCATCTTAAAAATCTGGAGGGGTCTGTGTGAGTAACTCAGTACAACAGCAGTGCAGCTGAGATGAATTGGTGCTCAACACTTTCTGCTCTGTATTTGTGAAGGAATCCTAGAGGAGGCAATAATATTTGGGTGAAGATTTGAGTATCTGTAAAAATACTGCAAAATAAAATTAACTGAATATCTACTGAATATCTAATGCAGAATCACAACCTCAGATCGATATAGGTTATT
This sequence comes from Eudromia elegans, assembly GCA_003342815.1. Taxonomy (NCBI): domain Eukaryota; kingdom Metazoa; phylum Chordata; class Aves; order Tinamiformes; family Tinamidae; genus Eudromia; species Eudromia elegans. Next base: position 2,314,616 of record PTEX01000024.1, on the reverse strand, counting down.
TCAATACCTTCCTGAGCATGCAGTAAATTTATATCAATAAATAGAGCTCCTTTGTCCTTTTTAAATTTAATTTTGTTGTAGCTAAATTAAACAAATACAAAAACACGTACTTCTACAGCATGCTTTATTGTTATCCAATCTGTGTAAATATTTACCTTCATTCTGTATTGCTGATTTTTCCAGCAACTCTCACATGGCAGACAGCAATTTGTCAGGTTTTAAATTAATTGGCAAAAAAAGTCAATAAGCTGCTAATAGTGGTTATTGGGTTTTCTACTTGATACCTTTAGTTGTTTCATGCTCGGAATTACTGTGCATATTAAATTGCTAATTAGTATATTAATACTTTAACCTCATCTACACAATGGTTGTTGCTGACCTTCCTGTGAGCTTTTCAGGCAGCTTCCCAAAGGAAATTACACAGTTTGGTATCGTGGTTTTTCTGTTTGTTTTTATTGTTTATTTTGGGGTTTTTTTGAGCAGCATGAGGAACTTCATGGCATCTACCTGTTTTTCAAGGTTGTAGGCACTTGATAGAAATACGTGAGAATGAATTTTCTATGCTTAAGAATAATAATACTGGGGTCCTTGGTTTTCATAGCCTTTCCCTGCCTCAGCATCGAATCACTAAGAGAACATAGACGCTTAAGAGAGGAGTTAAGCTCTATTGTGTTTACAGAGCACACCCTCTTAGAGGAAGCTTTCTGCACTCCTTCCCAGCAAATATAACCATTGCTTATGAGCTCTAGCCCCTGGCTTTGGGAAGCTCGGAATTAGCAGAGCTTCCTCTGACTGCAGTATCCCTAAGCTGTCTGGGAGCACCTGAAACAGGGAACAAGGGAGACCTTATTTATTTATTACCTCCCTTCCCAGCAGATCATGTTGCTCTATGTTGCAGCCGAGCGTGTTTCAGAAAACAAACGTGCATAAGCACCTAGCACTTGCTCTGTATCTTGCACCGCAACCTACGGCCTTTTTTGTATTTATAGAAAAGACTTTTCCCTGGATACAAGATAGATAGAATTTCATGGCAGTGAGCTCAACCTCACCTCCGAAAATATATATAAATTTCTGAAAAATCTTCTTGTAGCCATTCTGTATGTTCCAGCCTTACATCGCTGCTTTTTTCCTTGTTGGTAGCAGGCAGACGGACAAATGGATATTATTGTATTTAGCATGGTGGTAGACTGGGAGAAAATGGAAAAAGTGGAACTTGGCCGCCACTTTTGTCAGGGGGGAAAAAAATAGTTAAATACACAGTTTTTAAGGTAATTTTGTAATGGTCTGTATGATTTGTTGGCCCTCAAGTGGCCAGCAGCTTCCTGTTTATGGATTTGGTTTTCGAGCACACGTTATAGAAATATTGAAAATACTTCAAATGAAGTTTTGTTCCCACTTATGGTAATTTTCATTGTAAATGGGTTTATACTAATGCGACAATTATATTAGCCTCTAGATTTTATAAGAGCTGATATATAATTCCATTGTCTATCACTTGTAGTTCTCTGAATAATTAGCAATTATAAAAAAATTCCCTCTGGATTAATTGCTTAGCATTCAGAATGTAAATCTTTTCACATAACATTTATATTATTTGGACCGAAAAACCTACTTTTCATTTTAGCCTTGGCTGGCTTTGAACCTAGGTCACTGAAGCAAAACACTATTAATCATTAGCTCCTATCTAATTTTTACTCCAATCATTTGTCATTTATACCGAGCGTTTCATATGCCTTTGATTTAAATTTGGTCTTAATTCTAGTTATCCCAAGGGGCAATTTTTTATCAAAATCTCTTCTTAAATAGATAAATGAATTTTTTGTTTGCTGCTGCTTTGGTAGAGATCCTTTGCTCTATGGAGATGCACTGAAGACGTTCGTGTGCGGATGTGACGTGTTGAGGAACAGGACTCTTCTATGTTTCTGTGTGCTTTCACACCACTTGTCTCAGATCTCCTGCTTGGGGCAGATTCCTGAAATCCAAGTCCTAATTCCCATAGCACAAACCCTCCCAAAGAACCAAGCCTTGCTGAAGCAGCAGAAGTGGAGATTCAACTCATGACACGGGTGACATGGGGTTGCTACTTGGAGAAGACAGACACCAAGTTATGTTTGCCGTGAGGTGAGGAACCACCAGCTGTGACCAGCCATGGCCAAGTCCTTCCCTCCTAGTGGGGATAACAGTGAGTGCCTGGGCCACAGGTGGTTCTCCAGCTTTGGCCAACACCGTGTAGGAACCACCATCTCCCAGGGCAGCTCTGACCACTGCCAGCCTTGTAAATAACGCATTTTAGGCCCAATACTGTGTCACCTTCCCTGGTCTTCCACTTGCCCTTGTCCCTGTGAGGGGATGAAGGTGCTCAGGGAAGCTCTCCCACTGTGCTGAGCTCTGCTGGCTTCCCTGGGGTTTTCCAGCTGTCCAGGTGTTTGTGAGCTGGCGGGATCAGCCAGCACTGAGGCCAAGGGCCTCACGCTGGTATTTGCAGGTCACTGGCAAGCATTTTGTGTGTAAAATGAGGACTATGTGTTGAACCAGGAGAATACTGTGGAAAGTTTTAGGCTGTGGAGGAAAATATACATCAAAAGTGCTGCATGGATTAATAATGTCTGCAAATTGAGTAAAAGAAACCTAACATTTTTTCTCCCTAAACAGTTATACTGAGGAAAATACATGACCTAATTAAGATGAAAGGGATAACTATTCACAGAGGTTGTTATGGTAGAAAATAAAGAATGGTACATTAATGGAACTTAATTTTATCATTAAATGTATTTAAATTCATTTTTATATACAACCATATTTTTTATATGAAAGAGACTTAAATAGAAGCATAAAAATGTTGCAAAGCTTTGTAATTAGGAAGAAAATGTTAATGAAATATTCAGTTCTCTTCGCTGGTAGGAAATGCTGACAATGATCCGTCATTTCGGTGTTGCAGGTTGGGTTCCAGCGAGGCAGATTCAGCCCTTTGCACGACTGGCGTAGGGTGCAGCGTGGTGGGGAGCACGTGGTGTCCTCCCTGGGACGGGGCAGGGAAGGAGGTGAGCAGGGTGCAGGATTTTGGCCTTTCCCAGCTGAATCTGTTCAATAGGTTGGTGAGCAGCTGTGGGGTGTCCCCTGCTGGCTTGCTGTTTCCCTGGACGGGTGAGGTTGATTTGAAAAGATTAAGCAAGGATCTGCAGCTTGGATCTGGATGTACTGGGTGGGACAGACCCTCTGCTTCCATGTGCTGCTGGAGGCAGTAGAGAAGCCTCGTGTTGGCTGTGCTCGGTGTCTTATGCTCCTGTTTGGGGTTTGACAGCATGGGTGAGGCCTTGGCCAATAGAGCAGCGCTCTGTTTGTCCATAAGTGCAGTTACTGCATAAGAGTTCCAGTGGAGTGACTGGAAACTCGTCAGAAAGGGACTGGCTGCAGTGGGGGACCATGAGGGCTGCCTGTGGTATGAGCGTAATGAACCTCGGCTAGGGGCAGGATTTGCTAAATGTAACTTGGAACTGCGTGGAAATTAATATCTGTCTTCTCATGCATACATGAAATAAATGCAGGTTGGAAGTCACTTCCCATTCTTTGAACTGGTACCTGTGATTTTAAACAAACATAAAGAAAAATAATGCAGATGTGTGTTGGAAATGTATTGCGCCTGTTCTGCAGAGCTCCTGGGAAGAAACATCAAACCTGCAATGTGCAATTATTTCATGCCCAGGGAAGTAATCAGCCTCTTATGCTTTTCCAATTTAATATCTTGCTGTTCTTGAATATCTCAGGACACTGCACCTGAATTATTTTAGAAGGTTAGTAAATTAAAGAGATGTGTTAAGAATGCAACTGTCTCTGAGGATGGGTTGCGTGTATTGACATGTTGTCATCTTTGGCTTAAAATAATGTTTCATAAAATGTTTATTTTGTTCTTCTACCCAGAAGATCTGCTTTCCCAGAAGACCTGTTTTTCAATAAATGCTGACAGTCGTTGATAGTTACAAGTATTGGAGACATTTCTGGACAAGGTCTTTCAGTGCGTGTGATATCAGTCCATCTCTTTTATCTGCATACGTGCTGGCTTTTTCAAAGGAAGCATGACTTTTCTTAACAAAAGCTGTGTTGACTCTTCAGAAATATTGTATTTATTCAGTGTCTTCCAGTACAGTTTTTTATTACAAATTCTGCAATCTTGTGTGATAAGGAAGCCAGGCTTGCTGGCTGTAATTTCCCATATCTCTGACACAGTCTTTTTGAGGAACTGGTGTCACTTTTGCCTCTGGCACTGAAGTACTTTTGTCTGTTATTGAGACAGTTTTGAGCTAAATTGTACCAAATAATGCTGTTAAATGGTCACTAGTGAGACCATTTCTGTTGTGGTCTGAGGTTTCTAAGAGAGTTTATTGCTGAAACAGTTGAAAGTAATTATGTTCTGAACAAGTTTTTTTATATTTATTTGGAGGGGGAAAATGTGATGTGGATGCTATGAAGGGATGTTCATTAAATTTGGTGGAATGAAACCTGACATTGATTACATTAATATTTTATGGTTTCTTTGGCATTCTGGCAAAATAAGCGTTACTATTGAGCAGTTAAAATAACACATTGATAGGAAACAGTAGCTCTGGTTTGCTCAAAGAAAGTATGGAAAGGAGTTGGGGAGGCCAGTGTGGTTGTGATGTCAAACCAGCTCTCAGCTGATTGGTTAAATATCCCTGTGAAATACAGGGCAGAACATATTGCATCTACAATAACGCAAGACGATGTCATTAGCATCTTGCTGTAATTAAATATAAAACCCTATTTTAATTAGGGAAGAACAAGAAGCAAGAAATATGAGTTGTCTGTAGTCAATCTCAAATTAAAATATGATTCATATAAAAATGCTTGAAGCTCCACTAACACTAAAGACAATTTAAAGTGATAGCTTATTCGCTATTTTTCAAGATAAATAGCATACTTCATAGTCATATAACAGCAGCTGTTTCATAGGAATAGTCTCGTCAAAATTCTGACAGTAGTAATTTTAAAAAATGCTTAAATTATTATTTCTTCGTTGCTCATCAGAAAAATGTCACATTTTTGTATATTTATGATATAATTCTTGTGTAAGCAGGAGATGAGATGTGGAACAGCATAAAGTACCACAGAAACCTACTTCATAAAAACATATAATCTGCTTTTCAAATAGAGAGAATTGACAGGAGAGAATTGACAAGACATAGAGTGGTGCGAGGAATACTTTTTGAACATACACATCTGAAGGAAAAGTAGTAACATCCAGTCCTACCTGCGTAATTCCTCATTCAAATACTTAGGACAAGATAATCCTTATGCTGATATGACCAAGTTTCAAGCTCAGAGTCTACATCCTAGAATACCATCCCCTTTCATTGTCTTTTCATTTTTGGTTTTGCATTTGCAATTATGCTAATAGCTTAAATATAAATAACGAATTAATTTCTGTGATAATGGTCCCAAGACTTTTTCCCTTTACAAAATGTATGTTTCTAAAAAGCATACATCATTTCGCTATTTTTTTCCAAAAGGAAATTAAAGATGTGGTGAGAACTTGGAAGAAATATTGTTCTTCCATGAAGCCATTCTTTTGGCAAGAGGAAAGTATTTCTAGGAAACTATTTCTAGGTCTATCTCAGCACCTGCACAGGTCAGTGACTGTGTGGGGATCTGCATTTGTGTGTATTTATGACACTCTAATTTTAGACGAAGCCTACACTTTGGCTTGACCTAATCTCTGAGTGTACCCTCCAAATTCTTAAATGATGCATACTTTATATACCTTTTCCTCATTAATTTTACTTTATAATTTTGATCTTAAGGTTTAATTTATTTTTGCAGAGATGCCTCACTACTTGTGTTGCAGTATGCTGTCTTCCTATTAAAGTCCTTATTATTGATTCTTTTAGGCTTCTCTATGCAATTGCATATGTAATTTATATAACAAAACAGTGTTGTATAAACAGTATTATAATGTGTGTAGTGCTATAAAGTGTTTTTATTAGAAGTCTTAGATTATTTTGGCTTTATTCTATAAACTACATATACCGATATCGTGCAAATATTTAAGTAAAATGAGGCAGTTCCAAAAGACCAATATAAATCAAATATATACTTTATATGTATATTTCCAATGGAAAATATATGTCTGTATTGGATACAGAATAGACATAAAAATGGTCACTACTTATTCATTGTGATTGCAGCTGTATAATTGGAAGGAGTGACGAGTCTGCACTCTGGCTAAGCTACTAGACTTGTTTAATAGGGAATGTTTTGTATGTGGAAATGCATCAAAAGCTGCCAGTGTTGACACAAGTTTTACTTGAATTCAATCATACTGATGTTATATTCCCAGGGACTGAATTGATATTCCAAACTGTTGGAAATAGATTGTGTGGAAGGAAACATTTCTCTCGCTCTATAGCAATCCTTGTCTTCTAGTGTTAGATAAATCTGAAATCAAATGAAGCTAATTACCTGCATGCTCTTTGAAAAACAAGGCTATCGGGCTCAAATCGGGACTGTGACGTTATGTAGACCGATCTGAAACACAGCGGTTCATTCTCCTAAAGGTAAAAGTTCAGACCTAGGAAATATGTAATTGTTTCATCACTTTCACAACACCTTAGCAAGATGCACTGAGAAAACGTTATTTCAGTTTAGAAAGCAAGATGCATTTTTTTTTTCAAGACTCCAGTAGCAGTGATGATGAATCAAGCTTTAATGTTTTAGGTGTCAAAATAATTTCATCTTGATGGTCGGGGTTATGATGGACCAAGCACCTATTATTTGTTAGCAGTATGTGTGTAACTGCTCTGTAATTCCAGCTATACATGAAAAAACCCACTGAATTATCATGTAGAATGATTTACAGTTTCATATTTATACTGATTTTGGTCATGATCATTTGGTTTTCGGGGAAAAAAAGATAGATTTCAAACCTATCAGCTGCTGGAACATTAATTTAAAAACATTACAGCAAGCCATCTATGATGTCTTCTACTTCTATATTCATTTAATGGAGCTTTTAGCTGTATCACTGCATTATTGCTTTGCTTTTTCTTAAGTACTTAGAGCATATTATTGCTTTAATGCACTTCATGGAACATTGCAAAACACTTACTTAGGTTATTTTACTAATGCTAAGCAAGGGTTGCTGCATTATTAAACACCAGACAGTAGGCAGATTAGTATAAACATGAATTTAAAGCATGTTCTTCAGGTACCTGAATGTTTATACATCAAGGCAATAACACAGAAATTTATAGAAATGCAATAACATTACCAGTAGAGTGTGTTATAAATAGAAGTTCAGATTTTAGTGTAGTTCAAAGGCGTATTTGGTTTCAACTTCTGCCTCATTTTAGCTACATAATTTCATTCCCAAATGAGTTTAGTTAAATATGTAAACTGCAGAAAGTAATCTTCTGTTTTGTTCATCAAGCAAGAGCAGGACACACTGGAGAAGAGTTATGAATACATGTCATTTTTCTCCTGTTCGTGTAATCGACCAAGAAGCCTACTGGATTTTTAAATACTGTGAAATAATAGAAACATTGTTGAAGCAGTAACAAATATTGTCCGGTTTCCTGAAGGTAGACTTTGTGGGTAGCCTATATATATATACACATATACATATGTATGTATCTGTACTCATAAACCCTGATACTTCTCAGTAGCAAGTCAATACAAACTTATCTTTTTATAAATTCTGATGTATTATATACTAAAATAAATAGACTAGAGGTTTAGGGGTGAAGCATCCTTGTGTATCCCTTTTTCAGATAGTCCTTATACTTACACACGTGCTCAGATCTATCTAAATTCTCTCTTTGTTGCATGGTTCAGAAAGGCCATTTCCTCCTTTTGTGTTCTGTTGCTTACCTGCTTGAACTCTGCTGCTGGTTTTGGTGGCACAATGGTGTATCTGCCTGGACACTAAGGTATGTAAGGGACTTTACAGGGCTATTTGCCAAGTCCAGAAGCTTAAAATCAGAGAGAAAAAGTGCAGTTTCTCTTTATTCATGATTTTGATTTATTCAGTTAGCTAGCTAGATGTGCACTTTCCTTTCTAAAAAAGAATTTTCATATTATGTTTTTTGAAAGTGACTCCCAAAAGGTTGACTAAGAAATGGGTTAAAATAATGAATACTAAAGAAATGTTTTTTTAAAAAAAGTTCTCATGTAAAACTCATCATATTTCTAATTAGCTTCATTATATTTGAAGTTGATGTGTTATATCTCAACTAACTGTAGTGAGGCAGGAAACTATAATGAATTTAATCTCCACAACTTCCTTCAGAAAAAAAAAATACCGTGTCAGTATCTCCTGAAAAATGTCTAATTTGAGAGTTCTTTTTTGAAAATAGAGTATATCATAAATTGAGCCTTGTTTCCTCTTGGTAGCCAGTGATATGTAAAGGGAGACATGATCTAATATTCCTAATACAATTCTTCAACTTGGTAATTCATGAAGCACTATATTTTAATAAGTAATTTATAAATTAATTGAGACTCTGTGAGCACTAAGTGCAGTGATTTCATTTCATCAAAATTATCTCATTAAAATGTTAGTTTTTGATCTTTTATGACGGTAGAGATATTGCTGTGCAGGTTTTTCTTCTTTCTTTTTTGATTAAGCAGTTGATCCCAGTCAAAGAGTCTTAGTGCTTCTCAAATTGGTCTTTTAATTTTGAAATTTAAGCAATACATTTCCTTGACTTATGCTATACATTGAAAGGCAGTATGTCTCCAAATTACCTTGAATATATATCGCATACCTTCTAGGAGCAATAAAAAAAAGGAATATTTTGTTACTAATGATATAAAGCTCAAACTCCATAATGCTCAACTCATGGGCACTATGGAAGGAGAGCAAAGCCCATGCACAAACGATGTGTGTGTCCTGTTCAGTAGCCCTGACACATATCATATTGTTACTCTGTACCTGTGTGAATGAAAGTGAGCAATGGTAGTGATATCCAGTCATCTTCTGCTGTTTATTCACAGTGCCATCACCTCTCTGGGAAACGCTATACGTGTTGTAAGCAGATTGGGCAATAGGTGAACAAGAGGAAAAGGTAACATCTAGTGGCATAGAGTTTGGCCGGGAGCTCTTCCTTGGAAAATGCTGTAGAGTTTCATTTTTAAAGTTTTATCCATCAAGTTGATGTTTGTGTGTGTTTTGTATACAGTTCTTCTGAAATTCACTTTAAGTCTTTCATGATGCATAGTCATCTAAGATACTTGAACTTAACGGGAATCTCTGTTTCCTGATTTTCTATAATAGAAGTCTATAGAAATAAAAGTAGTATCTGCACAGATGCCAAATGAACCACTGTTGATGAAAGATGTTAGAGTGAATCCATAATTACAAGTCACCCAACATAAAATGTTAGTGTCTGAATAATAGGAATTTTGTGTCCATAATACTGAGATGTGCAGATGGTTGAAAAATGATGTGTGGTTTCATGTGGTGCATGCTGAGATAACAAGGGAATTTCATTCAAGAAAAATAGTACATTTTAGTTCCACCATATGTGTGATTATGTTTCCTTCATACCCATGGAGGATCCCTGATGTTAGGAAGCAAGCTATGATAGCCCATTAACATGTCCTCTTTTAAGTAATTTATTTAAACACAACAATCTTAGATTTTTGGAAAGATAACCTTAGATACACATCAAAATATAAAACAGCAAAATCAATAGCCACAGTTGGATATTTTGAGGTTTGGGATTCCCATGTAATTTTGAGCAGAGAAACAAAACAGAAGTACTAATTGTTTCTCTCCCACCAACAGACTTTGGATCCACATGGTGATTTAAAACAACAAAAAAAACCTCGATCAGAATAAAAGCTATATGGCAAAGGCATTTGTGAATAATTTGCTGTCATCATCTTCAGTCTTGTACACCATAAAGGTTGTAGATAAAGAGGAACTGCAGTAATAGCTAATAAACCTTCTTTAAAAGCCCATATGCTTCCAAAAGACACTTGTGGCACGAAAATACTGCACGGAGAAAAGAAATTTTCTAGGCTCATAGGAAAAGGAGCAAGTACAAGTACCTCTAGCCGTTCAGGATGCCTGTGAATGAGGTCTACACATAAGCAAGACTGTATGATTAAAGACCTTAAATAATCCGATTAGAAAAAAAAGTGATGGGGAAGTTTCTGCCTTTTGAATTTCTACAAACCTTTACATTAATTAGTTTTAAAAAACAGAATTTTGAAACATATTTAAGTTTTTCCTGAGGTATACTTTGGATTCAAACAAAAGAGCTTGTCCTTGCTCTGTGTGCATTATCTGTCATCATCTGCACTTGACACTTTGCAGGAAAAAAAAAAATTCTATTTTCATAGAACAGCCTTGTCAGAAAGATCAGTGGGCTTAATATTTTCCAGGTCACTCAAAAGTTATGCCCTTGACACTGCGTGGACTGGTTCTGTTATTCTCTGTGACCTGGTACGTGAACAGGATACAGCAATCTTGTCCTTCTGCTGTGTGTCCTGCGTCTGGCATTACCTGTCTGCGGTACTGAAGGGAGGCGTGCAGAGAGTTTGGAGGAGGAAATGAACCAAGAGGCACAAGGATGAGACCCCCTTCGGGGCAACGTTGGCCCTTTGTGCATTGAATTGTCTCAGCCATGAGAACGATCATCACTTTTAGCAGCCTCTTGTGCAGATAGAGGAGGTTTGGCAGGGTTGAGGGGTGCGGGATGTCTGTCTGTGCTATTAGTTGATGAAATATTGCTGTCTGTCAGAGAAAAAAATATCCTGGACTGAGCATGTGTTTGACCGTGGCCAAGATTCAATCACTGTTTCACACTTGGGCAAACTGTTGAAAATAATATTTCCTAAAAAAGTAAAGTATTTTTAAAATGAAAGTTGCAGGAAGAAGGAAGCTGGCCAGCACTCATCTTTTTTCTTTTTTTTTATATTTCCGCCCTATTTCATATATTTCATTTTAAGATGAGAAACGTTTCAGGTTTGTTTGCCTTAACTTAGAAAAACAAAACTCTTCCACTACAATAGCTGCCAAGTTAGTATACCTTAGAAGTCTCTTCAAATGTCAGTGAAATACCAGCAGTATACAGAGACACCTTTGTAGGTTGCTTTCAAGTGAAAGCAGTAGTCGGCTTTGAATGTAGATGCCATTTAGTAAAGTCAATCTTTCCAGCATCTTCTTTTCAGCATTTTTTTGTATAGTTTGACTTAACATCGGTAACTGTCAGCAACAACAGAATACAAAGAATGGAGGCAAAGTGACATAGTTAAACATGCAATCTTTTTATTTAAGAGTTTCTGGAGCATCTGCATGTCATTATCAGTACCTTGTGATTTTTATAATGATGTATTAGACATTGACTCTCTTCTATAATTGGCTATGCTTGTTTTGAGGAAGCAAGGCCTGAAGGTCTTGTTCTCATTCTGTGGCTTCAGCGGACTTTGGATTGAGCTGTAAGAGTACATGACGGGTCCCATGAATGAGGACATCCTCCAGCTAGAGAGAAAACAGACAGCTCCGCATCCCAGTGTGTCATTTCTCATAAATATAAATGAAATGGCTAGAAAAGAACAATTTTTTTTTGTGTGTGCTAATTTTCTTCTTCATTTCAAATGAATTTCTTAGCTCTGCCTGCATAATGGAAGATGTGGTATTCAAAAAATATTCTAGAATGTGGAATGAATGAACCTCAGCACATGCTATGCATTCAGATAATACTGTAAAAAATGAGAAGAGAATATGTGCACGGTGTCTAGTAATTTACATCTCCGTAACACTTCTCGCTAGATTCTCCAAGTCCCTAATGCCTGTAAAATACTTGAAGTTGTTCATGTCAGTGAGCTGGAAATTATCATTATCCTGATGTACTTGTGAGTAAAGCAAGCCGTGAAGATGTCATGCAGTTTGTAAAATGTCCTAGAAGCTGAGTGGCAGTGCAAGGAGTGTAATTTCTAGCTACAGATTCTAAGGCTTAGGCTTTAGTAACAAGGCTGTTTTAATAAGCACACTAATGTGAGGTGCGAGGTGTCTATGCATGTGCACAAGTTCATAAAAACAAATTGAGACTATATTATCCCATTTCTCTTGTGGTTATGTTTGTAGAACAGGATAATAGGTTTATGATTATATCTGAAGAATTGACACAAACTACTGTTCTGAGTAGATTTCTAATTGTTTAAATGTATTGACAAGTACTTTTGATTCCCTTTTAGAAAGCGTTTTAAAAAAAAAAAAATGTGTAGACATGAGGGGTATTGAATTCTGGCTCCCACAGAACTTGAATCAGTGATGGGTAAGTACTCTGTCTGCATTGTATTCCCTAAATTTATTTTCTAGGCTGACTGTTGCACCCTATTGATATTTGAACTTTACCTGTTTTCACGTCTTCCTATTCACTGCAGTGGCTGAGTATTAATTACAAGCGTCAGCGAGGAGAGCTGCTTTATCTAACCAGACAGATCAATCTGCATTTTAGCAGGGAGGAAAGTAGCCCACGTTGTTGTTCTCACTAGATGATCAACAATTCCAGTTTCCGGACCTGTGCTATTCGTCAATATCTGTATTTTAAAAGAACAGGAAAAAAGAACTAAGCTAGATTTTTATCATCTCTGATTATATCTTACTCAAGCAGATGATTTGAAGCAATTAAGTGGTCAAATTTGAACCTCAAAAATGAATTTTTGAGTAACTCATAAGACCAAGACTTGTGGTGCACAGTGCAGTAATTGAGAAGCAACCATTTTGATTTTAGTCTAAGGAGAAATTAAAGATGTAGGTCTAAGTGACAAGAGTGAAGTAGTGTAAGGGGTTTGGAGCATCTCTTATCTTTAGACTTTTGAAATCTACCCCCCTGCTTGTTCTGACAATTATTTTAGTTAATGAGCTATTTATATATGGAGGTGCAGGACTGTTCAGTGTGCAAAATGGGCTTTGATAAGTGCTGCTAATCCATACTGGCTTGTGTGGTGCCTTTTATGATGCACTGAGGCATGAATTTCTGCTAGAACATTATGCTATTTTTATTTTTTATGGCAACTGCTAGCATGAACAAACCAAAATTAACTTGCAGCGTCAACAATGAGAGTTTTAGGGTGCAGAGAAAGAATTGGTGGAATGAGTCACTCTTTTTTTAATTATTTAGCACTATCTAATATGGCTTGATCAGTGCAGTACAATCCCATATAGGAGTAACTCATTTATGTGAGAATAGCAGATATTTAATCGTTGTTTAAAGAAGTATTTTCTCCTCAGTGCATGAATATAATGATTTCCTTAACTGTCCTTCCATTTACATGAACATCCCTGAGGAATTCAAATTCCTCAAAGACCTTAGAGAGGCCTTTAAGGAGATACCATGGATTTCTCCCATGGGTAACTCTACGTGTGCCTTCTGGTGTGCCTGAAGAGCCATCTGGAAGTAAGGGAGATGACAAATCCCTTGTTCATGGTTAGATCTCGGAGATCTTCACGTGGGAATTCCCTTCCACATTTGGCTCCGGAGGGCCAGTATTTCAAGGGGAAGTGAAAGCAAAATTGCTATGACCTTTTCTATGAACTTACTCTGACTTGTGTGGAATCAGAAGTCACTACTTCGATTCAAAGGAAAACTTTGTCCCCAGACTTCATAGAAAAATCAGAAATTCCCTGCACAAGAGGCTGAAATGACATGCCGCAGCGAAAGGTCAATGAGCACAATGCAGTCTGACTTCTGCACTAGAAGTTTTAAGGGTTCCTGTAACAGAAACAGAGAGGACAAAACATAATCTTTTATTCCATCAAAGCTGTAAACAAGCCAAAGGGGAATTCTGAAACATCTTGGGTTTCGCAAGGTTGAACTAAAAAGGATTTGACATTTTCAGGTATTCTGCTACATGGCAGAGACAAAAACTTTGTCTCAAAGTCGGCGGCAATCGACACCCATACTGAGGGATCTGCCTCAACTAATGGAGTTTGGCTTATGTGTCTAATATATCATTTAAAAAGGATGCATGAAACTTCCCTCAAAGTGAACGAGGCCTTTCACAGGAGTAAATAAGGTGAATCCACTAGAAGAACTGATTTCAGAAAACCTTATCCTCAAAGGGTCAAGTGGGCTTTTTTTCTGTTTTGTTTCTCTTGTTTTTCTCTTGTTTTGCTTCTTTCTGATGAAGCACGAAGGAGTACTGGACCACTTGTTAAACCTTGCAGAAGGGCTGCAAGACTCTGAGGAGCTATTTTCATATTTCAGAACAAGAATAAAATTCCCATCATAATCCTTTTGAAATTTCATATAGATCCTTACATGATGCAGAGAAGCATGCTGTTAGCTCTGAATTGTGTTGATTTAGTAAAGCTATCTTTTAATGCTCTGGTTTCTACTATACTTGCATTTATGAAAAAGGATAGATATATCCTGGTCGATTTTTAAGGTCAGTAAATTGCTTGAGCTCCCAAGCTACTGAAAAGTTTCTATCTTACAAAATGGAAAATTCATGTAATACAAGATCCAGGATGAAATAATTGCAGAAACAGGGACTGAGATAAACAGGGAAAAAAGTGTTTTTCAAGCAGTGGATCAGCTCAATGATACCTGAAAAACTTCAAGTAGTTACATTGAAAGGTACTTATTTGCTTAAATAATTGTTTACAATTTTATAATATTTTATGTGAGTCTATCATTAATTGCCAAAAACGGGCGTTTGTTCAAAAAAAAAAAAAAAAAAAAATATTCTCCTAATTCAGGGATAACATAGTAACATAGACTTTAAAGCATCACTAATTTTAACTTTTCTGCTAAATACACATCAGGAAGAGGTCACTGCTTTACCAAAATAGGAAGTGGGCAGTTAGTATTACTTGTTTTGGAGAAAGCTGCCTACCGTAATATCTCTCTGATATCTTATTTTCTCCTTTTCATACCAACAACTTAAATGCACATAATTATTTTGATTTATAATAGAAACAATAATTAGGATATCTTTGCCGAATTAAGATCTAAATTCTCCCTGGTTTCATCCCATTCCCATTGTGAGAGATTCAGAACCAAAAGAAAAGCTATCAGCTTTAGGGTTTATAGTGATAATTTAGCTGCAGCCAAAATAACTTCAGTCCCCCTGAGTGTGAGGAAATTTGCAGCTGGATATGCTTCATTCCCACGTCGAATGGAAAGTCAATGAAACAATCAACCACTGACCTTAGTCATAACCTGGCTTCTCAATTTCACTGGAAGTGTCAAAACAGAATATTGCATGGAATTCAGCTACCATAAAGCCAGTCCTCCTTAAGCTTAGTATCAACTAAATATACTACCTTCAGCTAAGAAATAAGGCTTTAGCGATGAAGGAGAATGTTTTAAACGAATAAACAATTAGCCTATATACAGAATATTTAGTGTCTGGTATGGAAGCTTACAGCAGAAAGCTTTCTCTGCTCAAAAAGATTCACCTCGGCTATGCAACAAGACAATTGCGTGCAAGGTGTTTTGTGAAGCCAGATGATGATGTGATGCCAGATGTGAAGCCAGCCACTTGATTTAATGTGAGCTGCTGCTTGCCAGGCCAAGACCTTTATGGTTTCACCGGGGGAGATGTCTATGGGAGGCAGGATGGCCTTCTCAGCTCGACTGTTCAAAGACTGCCTTGAAGGTAAGTGCAAATGCTATGCCATGTCTTATGAAGAAACTGTGGAGTGTATAAACTGTTTAGAAGAATAAATAAGGGAAAATGACGGGGCTGCGCGGCAGGACGGGGTGTGGGTCCGCAGTGGTTAATCTGCACGGCACTGTGGGGTTGCACGTTTGCTGGGACTTACTGATTTCCAGGCCCATTTCAGTTTTGATGGGCACTTTTTTTAAGCTTCTCTCTTGCTGCAGGTTCTCGCAGAGATGCTCCTTCTTGCCGGTTGAAATGGAATGGGCCAAATGACCAACTCGCAGGTACTTCCACCTCTCCGTCACCTTCAGAGTCCTCAAGGGCACTGGGGAGAGCGTGTTTCTAAGGACAGAGCAGTGTTTGTACCAAATGGGCATTGAATTACTTAAAAACTAAAATAACACAGGATGCAAATCAGTGGCTAATGCTGACCACCCTCGATCACTGGTTTAAATGATTTTTCCCCTGTGGCAGTGGGGTTGATCGAGCATCCTGTACCAAAGCAGCAATTGCAGGATATTGTTTCTCATTCTGCAGTATCACTTTTTAACTACTGATAAATTGATAAGTCGGGGGGGAAAAAGCCAGCTGTGATCTTGGGTCTGGTTGGGGATTGAAGAACTGTGGTTGGAAGTAACTTAATTGCCCTGCTAAGAGTGCTCTGCATCAGTTTTCTTATAATGAACGTATTGGAAAGCTTTCACCAAGTCATATATTTCAAGTTATACTTCAGAGGAGGAGGGGAAAGAAATGGAGACAGTGATGCTAATTATAAAAATGGGTGAAGACTAACTTGAAGAAAAGGATTATTTGATTTCCACAGTAAAGGGATCCATTTGCTAATGAGAAGCATATCATTAGTAGAAGTTTTCCACTCACTTCATTTGTAAAATAAAAAATAACAATTTATTCAGAACAAACATTTTCTTTTATCTCAATATTCAAAAGACTTCTTGCTAAAGTAAAAATGACACTTGACATTCATCTCAAAGCAAAAGCAAAGATGAAGCAGAATAAAAACAAGGACATACTCAACTAGAATAAAAGAAATCAAAATACTCAATTAAAAAAAAAGTAATTTGAAGCTAATTATTTTCAGGCCTAACATATTCACTTTACTTCTGCAAAGAGTTCTGCTAAAGCTACTGTAACATATACATGTAGTTCTTTATGCTTGATGTGAGACTTATCAATTGAGAGTACACAGCACCATTTCTCATTGGTAGTTCAGTCTTTCTAAACCCCCCCTGTAGCCCAAGAGACTTGGGTATTTAAATAATTTAGCAATGTAGAAGGATTCTCCGGAGCACCAGGCATGCTGGAGCCCAGGTGTAGAGAGTTTATTACTTGAGAGAGGTGTGCCAGGCGACAGCTACACCGTAACAAAGGAATTACTGGCTGGGTTGACCTAGCTACCTTCTGGTCTCTGTTTGTTGCCAAAAATAATGGGAGAACCTGGCCCGGTGACTGTAGCACAGCAGTTACTCGCACTGCATCTTCCTGGCAAGCAGATGTTCCATTAATTATTTCTTTCTGCAGTAATTCATCACAGAACATATAAGTCATGGGGCTTATGGTTTGGATTTCACTCATGCAAATGTCTAGGGTTGCAGGCCTTTTTTAAGAAAAGTGAGGTAATGTTTCAGAGTATTTTGCCAGGAAAAGGCACGGATGGATCCTTCTGTACGTTGTGTAACCAAGTTGAGTGATGTCCAATGTCCTACGTAGCAGCACCTCTGGACACACGGAGCTAGTGTTAACGTTAAGGTTGGGTTTGATGCCACTCCATTGTGGTCAAGAACACCACTAGTGACCTTGGTACGTGCCGAGGACAGAGGTGGCTCCAGGTGTGACTGCCTGAGGAGGAAAGGTCGGTGGCCAGCACGGACATTGCTGAGGGTAGGGAAAGAAAGGCCCTGCCAGGTCTGTTTCCAAACTGTGTTTGACCCAAAGATGTCCCAACTACTGAGAAATTAAAATGCACCTCTCGGCTGCATAGCAGCTGTAGGTCACACCGAGAGGGGGGAGCGAGGCTGTGTAAGGCTTTTCCAGTGCCTGATTTTCATGCTGGACATCTGTATATACCTGTATATCCACATGCGGAGTCAAATGACCAACCCCAAGACGGGGAGATGAGCATCTTCATCTTCCTCTCAGCCTCAGTATTTTCCTGTGTTCACAGGAACCAGCCTATACAATAGAGCCTAATTAATTTCATCGTATCTATTTGTATAAAAACAACAATTTCTTTAATCTTTTATCTAATCTTAGGTTTTATTATTGTATGCTTTGTTTGCTTCAAATGGAAGATTTGCTGCTTAGAAATAGTTTTTCCTCTGATTTCAGTAATTTGAAAGGAATTTTTAGAAATACAGCCTAGGACATGATTTTTCAACCATGCAGCTTGATCCTAATAAAGGACAGTGCTTTATTTAAGGTCTTTAATTTCTTCCATGTAAGTAAATATGATATATTCAAGATCTTTAGAAATGTACTAACCTTAGGAAATGCCTGCATCTCAGGACAAGCATTGCAAGTGGCAAGTGCCAACAGATTAGTAAAGAAAATCTAATGATATTTAAATGCAGCTATTCCAAATCAGTAGTGATGGAAATCTGGTATTCCATAGTATCCATGTGGTCTGCATAGCCTCTCCAGGCCCCCTTCGTGATTGCTTACACTTAGGAGATGTCTCTGCACCCACCAAGTGTGTGTTAGATGAATTCAGAGCCCTGTACCATTATTTCAGAATCCTAATTACACTTTGCTTAACCCACGTAAGTTTGTAGGGTTGTTTTTTTTTTTAAAGATCATTGGTTTTACTTTCCAGATCTGTATTAATCCCTAAATTTGATATTGAATCTTTTTCATTTGAACCTACTTTTAACATTTACATTGCTAGATATTTTTCTACAAGATATGAATTTGAAATAAGATATTGCCGGCACTGATAAAACTTAATTGCTTGTCTGGAGGAAAAAACAAAAGTATGAATTTGAGATGAAATCATATTGTGCATTTCGTTTGTTGCTAACATTTTAGAAAGGATAAATGGAACTTCTTTGTATCAATCTTCTGCAGACAGGTACAGTTAATCTTTCTAAAAGTTACTCATTTTTTTCTCTAGTGGCTTTTTATGTCTTTTTTCCATTTGTCCAAACTGCAGTAATCTAATTCATTTAAACGCTGGCACGCAGGAATGATGATGCCACATCTCCATTTTCCAGCTGGCCCCATGCAGGGCTCCTGCTGTCCAAGCACTCGACCTTGTTCCATGAGAAGCCCACGGGAGGCTGGAGTGCTGAACCCTTGACTGTCTCCATTGGTTTTTGAGATCCTTCACGCAAAGTGCTTGGGATGCCTCAAGATCCCAAATGTGGGATTTGCTGGTGACATCTGAGTTTGGGATTAAATGTGGTTGAGAGTTTTTTATGGCACAACTTATAAACAGATCTGCCTCTAAGTCTTCCATTGCTGGTAGGACTGAAAGGTGGAAATCATAGAAAATGCCATTTTCTCTGCATTGCTACATCCCCATGGACTTCAGGTTGTCTTTGTTAAAAAGGTGTTGTGGAATGAAATCATGGGAATTTAGAGAATGTGCTCTAAATCTGTCATTTCTTATAGTAAAGTCTCTTTCATAACTGAGAACAACAATTTTAATTTTCTCAAAGGCCAAATTTAGTCTAAAATGGAGAAGTTAGAAGACAGGAGGGGGAAAAAAATCGATGCGATTCAGCGTGATGGTAGAACAACCATGAGAAAAGTAAACGTGTTGTTGTCATATCTGCACAGGTTTATGTTATTTTAAGGAAAGGAGATAGACAGATGTCGTGCACTCCATTATATTTTCACAATAAGGTAATACCTACGACTGAAAATATTGCACGCAAAGAATAATAATTTGGCAGAAGTGTTTTCAGGAACTCCGTTGGCTTCACAAGTTAGGATTTAGCTGTAATAAGTGACAATGCAAAATACATTATACTCTAGCAGCAGTCCTTCTAGACCATTTCTACAAAGAACTTAATAGGATTTTCAAACTCTTTCATGTCCAAAAACAATGTTTGAAGTCCAAAACTTACTTAGGGTGCTTAAGAGATATGTGTAAAAATACCTCCTAAACCTTACTAGCACCATATCCCCAAGTGTCAGATACTTTCTCACACTATAATCTTCATTAAGTCACTTGAAATGGTATTAAAGCTTACTGCATGACTCCAAATATATATATATATGTTTGGAGATGCTTAAAACCTTATTTAAATGATATAACCTCTCAAAAAATGCAACCTTATTAACATGGCTTCTCATACCAGATACTTGCATTTGTCTGTCTGCAGGGAATCTTTCAAATATGCAGAATACATTGAATGCAAGGAACGCTTAAAAGATTTATCTTTTAAAATATGATACTCAGCTGACTAAAAGGTAAATCCATTAAAATTATGCTTTTTTTAATCTTCAGCTGCTCAAATACATAATCTTTTAACTAAAGCAATGAAATATTAAGAT
This sequence comes from Eudromia elegans, assembly GCA_003342815.1. NCBI lineage: Eukaryota > Metazoa > Chordata > Aves > Tinamiformes > Tinamidae > Eudromia > Eudromia elegans. The sequence goes on along the minus strand of PTEX01000024.1, from coordinate 2,294,468 downwards.
ATATATTCTAACAGGAATTCATCCTTAAAGGACACTTAATCTATTCAATCTAGTGAGATTTTCATTTTTTTTCCATCTTGTAATAGTAGATTAGATAGTAGATGCTATGGTATGGATGGTGGTGAACTGGCTTCATATGCTGATGAATCAGTATGGAGGCAGGTTGCTCCCGTGGCCCAGGTGCTGATGCAGAAGGCACTAACATGTTAGTCAACTCTGTAGGTGGGAATATTTGCGAAGAACATTCCTTTCCCCCCTCAAAACGGCTTCTAAAGGGTGTTAGATTTTAGTGTTCATCCTGAAAGGCCCGAGTCCTCCCAGGTTAATCTATTTTTACTGCCTTTGCCAGACTTAACAAGTGGTCAGCTACAAGACTTGCTAGGACCAATAACTTGAGAGAGATTTAGATAATCACTTAAATTATTTTAAGCCTAAGAATTTTATTCTCTGTTCTGTTTGGATTCAAGTCTTGTACAATTTCATAACAGACTATATCTAAAAGATAGTTATGTATAAAATTAATTATAGAAAATAAGATATACTGGTTAGATATCCTAAATTGCACAAAAATGTGAGTCTATGCATATATATGATGCAATAAAATATATTCAGGACTCCAGTAATTTTTAAAAAGAAATAAGAGAATCTCTTTCGTAGCTAAGGCAGCCTTGTATGGCTGTGCATGGACACATTCATTCCCCACCAATATCTTCAGAAGGCATTCAAATATCAGACACTTGAAAATGACCTCTTTCATCTCTGTAAAATCAATAAGAAAAAAAAGTTAAGGGAACAATAGTTTCTTGTTTAATGTATATGGAGTAATAATTGAAATATGCAGCGAGAATTCTTTGAATTTTCTTAGGAATAAAGTAATTTGTCAAACCTTCTATTGGCTGGAAGTCTAGTCTACATATTTTAAAATAATTTGCACTTCACAAATACTCTTAATAGACTATGTTTATATTATACCAAGGTTCTGCTTGTTTTTTCGGGCGTGTGTGATTTATTTATTTTTTTAATGGAATCTACAGAATGTTGCATAAAGTTAAGCAACAGAATAAAGCAAAGAACACACAGTTAAACACACTCTTCCCTGTTATCTCTTTTCCGAGGCTATTCCTGCATGCTTTTTTTTTTTTTTTTTTTTTTTTGGTAAATCACAGTCCAAAATCACATTTACATCTGACGGGATTATTCTGGGTAAAACCGAAAGAGTCGGGAAGATGGGAACCTTAAACAACGTGCTTGCCTCGGTTTAACTATGTAAAGACAGTCTTAAAGATGGAGAACGTTAGGTTACCTTAAAACAGTAGATGAGAGTTGTCTGTTGTGGTTGTGAGATCTCTCAGACAAATTCTGCTTCTACCAATGTCCTTTAAAAGTACTTAATCATTAGTAGTGTTCATCTCAGATGGTGCAGGAGGAGATCTTTAAAATTAAAGGACACCTTTAATCAGTGCAAAAGTTGGTTGATGATGGGTACTTTAAGGAATACAAATGAAGTGAAATTTGATAATCTGAATGAAGTTTCTGGAAGGAAGCAGTAGAAGAAATTACATCTTTTCAGCTATGAAATGGTAAATGATATTTAGATTCTAATCATAATTGCTTTCCATTCCTCGTCCCATTCATCTCAGGTTTGGAAAAAAAAAAGAAGAAGAAAATCTTGCTTATTTTGATTATAATCTGGCAGTATTTAAGTACTCTATTGTGTGACAGAGGAAACTTCACATGAAATTTTCAAAATATGCAGTGGTTGTCACTGCTTTAAGAGCACTGCCCATCTGCCTGTCCAGTTGCAAGAAGCTCCTTGTGCCAGCTGGTTGCGTGGCCAATAGGCAGCGCATGGACACGTGAGCCTGGCAACGGCCCAAACCTGCCCCTTGGTGTCATTATCCAGTCCCCTGTGCCTTGGAATTTAGGGGCTTTTAATCAAATGGTCCATTTAAAGCCCTATGGGAAGAGCTGAATTTGTTCCAGGCAAGGCAGTACCGTGCTGCTCGGCAGCTGTGGGGCAGAGGGGCCTTCACTCCACGGCTCTCCCCTCTGATCCCATTAAACATTTTCTTCCAGTTATGTCTCTGCAGCTTCAGCAGCTGAACTTCTACCTCTCCCCTCCCCTGCTTCGCTCACATTTCTTTCCTTTACACCTTCTGCCTTGTGTAAGGTGACTTGAATTATTCAGTGAAGCTGTTCATCTCATTATTTGTTTTGCTAGAGGTTCAGGCTGAGGTCGCTTGCTTTTTCTCATACCAACAAGAGGCTAGCTGGCCTACAGCATAATGCATGTGTTGTTGGAAAGCACAGTTATTTGAACTTTTAGCACTTGACCAAATACTGGTATTTCTGAGTGTTGAGAATTAAACTTTTTTTTTCCTCTTTTGCAGTTTTATCCATTTTGTGATCTGTAGGACTTGAGGAAAGGGAAAGGAAATCAATTTCCATTGTGTTCAGCAAACTACACGATCACACTCATATGCAGATAAACAAGAAAATGGCCAAATAAGATGAAAAAGGTACAGCTTACTTAATAATTTATCTATTCGTAGCTTTCTTGTATAGTCAATGCTTTCTTCCACTACTTCTAGTATTTTCTATTTTTAGTTTGAGTGGCCCTTCAATTTAAAAAGTTGGATAAATACTCTTTATATACTCCAAGGCTGAAAAATGTTATCTCTTTTAGTCTACATGGCCAACAAACTCATTTCATAATAATATTCATGTAAGGAGACCATATATAGGTTCTGAATGTTCATATACGGTAGATGTACATATTGTACATGTACAATAGGCTTCTACACTGAAGCATAAAACTGTCTCATCTGAAATGAAGGAAGACCATTTGTTCTCGCAAAATCCTCATTGAGATTTTTGTCTTGGCTAGAAAATAATTGAAGGAATCTCCCAACTGCTAATATTTTCAGGTATATAATATTATTTTATTCATTAGTGCTTCCTACTATTGTGAGGTGTGCGGTAGTTGACTCCAAGAACTGGAAATTCATGCAAAAATGTTTGGTTTTTTACTTCATACCCTTAGTGTTGACTTCTGTTTTTCTTTGTTCCTGTTATTGCTTCACAATCAAGAACCCATTATCGCTTTCTAGACTATTTTCTTGAGTCAGAATTATCATTAAATGCTATGAGAATCCAGCAGCTTTAAACGAATTACGCTTATAAAGCGCAGGAAGTTTATTATGGGAAGGAGCAATTCAAAGTGTTGAAAGCGTGGTAAGAAATGGAAGCAGATTTGTAGCCGGTTTCTGATTTGTGTACCTCTGTCTTGCTTTGATCCTGCCACTTTAAGGAAGCCTAAGAGGATCCAAGATCAGAGTTATTGATAATTGAGGCTGACTTGCCACGTAGTTTCTGTCTCGACAGTTGGCAGTTGAGTTGTGCAATCCAAGAAATTTTGTGATGATGAAAAATTTTCCTGTATATATTTTTTCCAAATATAAGCTATTTCTGGGGGGGGGGAAAGAAAAAAAGGCAGCATGTGATATAAATATGTTGAAATCCAAATTTCCTTACAATAAAGCTTACAGCTGTATTAACAGGCGTATTTGCTTCTTTGCAACAAAGAGGAGCACTCCAGGCTCAGCTCAGATGTCCGCGATGTCAGGACCACGGGAAGCTCCCAAATCCTGTCTCTCTGCCGCTACTTGGGAAGCTCGTACCAGGACCAGCTCCCAAGGAAGCGTAATGGGATGGATAGAGGGACCCCGTGTTTGATGTCCCTGGTAGCATGTCCTGCACTGCCCCCAGCTCCTGGCCGGGGCCCTCCTTGCCTCAGGGCTCCCTGGATATGGAGCCGGATGCTCCCTTGCAGGGCTAGCAAGTGCCACCAGGAACTGCCAGAGCCAGTAAATCCGTGTGTAGGAGGCAATAAATTGTGGGTAGGTCTCTCTAGCTTTCCTGACGGAGAAACCTACTCTGCTAAAGCAGCTGCACACATGAAAGTTGCAGGAAACTACTGCTATCGGTTCATTTCACCTGAATTTGTCTTCATGTTGCTTTTTTCTTTTGCTACCTCTTCATTCAAAGCTTTTGACTTGGTTTATTCTGACTGGCCTAGAGCAGAGCCTGACCAAAATAACAAGTGTTTGAGGGACCTGTGCTTTTTCTTTGTATGCTGTAATTCTGCTGTCTCGAGGAGCAGGTCAAATGGCACAGGCAGTCAGCATGTCAGAGCGGTGCAGATCTGCAAGCGTCCTCAGTGTACCTTATTTGACCCAGAAGATTTGAGTTAAGGTCTTCTGATGCTGCAAAATTTGAGAGTGGGTTATGGGAATAATCCGAAGCACTGGAAGTTGTTCTGGGTTGTGTAAGCACAGCTGGAACCAGGTCTGTGGATCTGCCATGGGTTGGTGCCATGCAGTCTACGTAGAGGTTGCTGCAGGAAAAGGAGCCCTTCTGCACAGGTTTGATCTTATCAAGTTTGCATTTGGGTAATGAAATAGAGAAGTTGAAAAAGATTCTAATATTAGGTGAGATATAAGAAGTCCTGAACACTTGCCCTCTCACTAGGCTTTTGATTTATGATCCCTGCCCAAGAACCTGTTTTACCAAAATGACTGGGTATGGATATTAATTTCATAAATCTGAATCAATTTCATAAAAGTTTGGTAGCCTCGTTGGAACCTAGTTGTAACATAACCTTTCTTCCAATCACAGTTTTTGTTTCCAATTTCATATCTGACCATACCTTTTTCCTGCTGCCTTTGATGCAGATAATGCTTGTAATCTTTTTACCATAACTAGCACAAGAGTAACTATTTCAGTCATACTGTACTAATTTGTTTATAAAATTAATCTTTCTCTGTCCTATTCATATAATAAAACAGAGAGACAAGTATCAATCCTAAATTGAATTGAATTAGGAAGAAGTACATCAAGTTAAATCTCACTGAAGCCCAACAAGAGAGGGGCAATTTCCTCCTAGCAATAAGCATGATTATGTTATTGAGATACTGTAACCGTATGGAAGGCAACTTCCAGTTAACAGACATTACATTCTAACAATTTTCTATTATCCACTTATAGACTGAAAGTATCAAGTACAACATCTCGGGTTCTGAGCCCTTGTCATTGCTCATTTATGCTGATTGATTTATTTACCATCATTAAAAAGTATTGCACATTTGAGTCAGTCGTAATTAAGATGCATGCTTTCTTAATGTAGCTACTTAACTATAACTGTTTCAAAAATCAATATGACCTTTTAAATAAAGAATATGGGCTATTTGTCATCCTCTATAGAAATGTGCTTGTGCTCAGCTGAGGGAGGCTTCTAAAAATACTGTGTTTGCTGCTACAGTTTTATCACAAATTTTTCTCTCATAGTGGATTATCTTTACACTTATTGAGAATCTGTTGTTTTCCCATTACAAAAGTTTATTTGCATTTTGAGCTAACAATTACCTGAATAAAACAATAATAGGCCTAGGATATCATTGCAATGGACCATGTGTTGAAAAGCAAATAATTGTCAGTAAAATGATCTTATCTCTGTTTGTCGTTGTGCTAGATGTATTATTGTTTGTAGGCAAACCCTCTGGGACTGCACAGACGAAAATGAACCTAATTGTGAGTAATTTTCCACATTTCATCTTGAAAGTTAACATCGCTTGCAGAAGTATTTCAGTAACAGTGAATTACATGTCAATATAGCAACATATTTGAACAAAATTAAGTCTTTATATCATACCACTTCCTTTTCTGAGCAGCTTAATGATATTTTTGTGGTCTTTAGTAAAGGAAATAAATATCTGTAAGTGAGTGTACAAGTTTCTGTTTCCCTAGAACATCAGGATTGGAAAGGTTGTTTTCCTTGAGGAAATGTTATATTGATTGTTTCTCAGACCATTATGGAAATATACTAAAGCGAATTTTAGTTGGAACAAAATGCATAAAATTATTCTCCTTCAAAATAGAAACTTTTAAAAAAAGTATATTGTTAATGTATGTACCAGGAATGAGAGGATATAATTTACTTTGAGGAGAATGTATGCTTAAAATAGTATTTGAACTGTGAGGTGAATTTGTTCAGCAACGTAATAGAGGTAAAATGGCCAAAGCACAGAATAAATGCAATCTCCAGCCCAACAGAACAATAATCACCTACGCATCAGCGTGACAGCTGCATTTAGGTGGGTTTTATTTGTTTTTAGGGTTTTTTTAACACTTCTCATTTATATGGTCTTCAGTTTGCACTGACAACTTATATTCTTGATCATGCAATGTTACTAAAGCCATGCAGATTGCATTATATTAAAGGCAGTGAGACTAGGTCTGAAGCCAGGTATAGGTTCAGTCCATGTTGAACCAGCTACACTTAAAAGGGGTCTTGGGGTTTTTCCCAGGTTAAGGGAGAAAGTCTCAGAACAGAATAGGTTCTTTGAAAAGGCTCTGTGCCTGTTTTTGAGGCCGAGCAAAAGGATTGCCTGTGCTCCTGAAGCAGGGTTTCCCATCAGAGTACTTTTCTGTCTCATCAATTTAACTGTTCAAGAGAGCAGAAAAAGGAACTATATCCTGCTGGTTTTTGAAAATAACTCATGTCTCACAGCATTTATTATTGATATATTAACATTATTAACATAGAAAAGAAATTACCCTGAACGGGAAAAAATAAAAAATCTAGCTTTAAAAAAAATAAAATCTGAGACCTAATGAAAATAAGAGATTAATTTCTTCTGCTTAAAAAACTAGCATTTCATGTTAAAAAAAAAAGATATCCTGAAGTGTTTTCAAGATGTGGATATTAATTTTGTCCTAGGCAGAGTGATTGCTGTTCTTATCGTAAAGATTTGTTTACAGATAAAATAGCGTGTTAGGGAGCTTAACATGCTGTATAGTTCTGGACTGGAAAAGAAAACAAAGTCCTTTCTACTTCAAAGTAATAGCAGCAAGAGTGAAGTGCCAAAAGCTCTATACATGAGATGGACAGCAGCAATAATCCCATTGTTTAAAATTATTTAAGCATGGTCATATGAGTGTGTTTCAGAAACTGATAACTGTTTTTCCCTATAAAGTAAAGAATATTTCAATCTTTACCATAATTTCTTCTGGAAAAATGGAGTTTGTATTTGATGGTGATTAGCGTATATTACAAATTGTAATGAGATTTATCACATCTGATATAACTTTATTCCTTGCATAAAGATGACATGCATGCAAAAAAAAGCTGAGCTGACCATTTCACCTAAATGAATCTTGAATTTGTGTGTCCATATATGCTTTTTGCTCTTCTATTTTAACTATATATATTTAATAAAAGATACTGATTACAATGATGGGGAAGATTGCTCTGCAGACTAAGAATTTTTGATTCTCTGATGTCGAGATAAATACTCCACTGTTCTTTCATATGCACATACACACACAACGCAGCATCAATGCTAGGTAATGATAAGCTCTAAGCTTGATAGGCAGCACATCAGCCTTTTAAGACTTTGTATAAATTTAGGAAGGTATGAATACTAACGCATGCATCTTAAACTTGCATATTTAATATATCTGTTCACGTATGGTAACTATTGTAAGCATTCAATTAATATCATAATCTAAGTTAATACGTTGATGAGAAATTTCCTGCAGTGAAGAAAACCTGTGATCACTCAAACTCATAACTGTTGGACCCTACATCAGTGTATTTCAGTATTTTCCAGGTTTTCTGTGTAGTCAGACCTCTGCATCCCAAGTTCATCTTCTCATGTGCGGCTGCTCGCGCTCACACAGCGAAGGCAGCAGACTCTCTAGCTGGCACCTTTGCTCCGCTGCACTTTGCTGCTCATCCCTTCTGGCTTGCTTGGAGCTCATGTGCATGAAATAATTTCCCCACAGATCCTGGCTTCCCCACGAAAGCAGGAAGAACTCCTCCACTGGGAGATGATGTAGGGAATTAAAACATCGTACGTCAGGTTGGGGCTTTCCTGGAAGCAACGTCTGCCTTGCATTACAGCGTCTGAATCCCACACCAGCAGAAATTAAAACTAAAGACCAGCTTTCGGTAATTACAGATATGTCAGAGACACTACTGCAGATAAAATTAAAATGTCTGAGTTCTTTCAAGCTGTAGGATGTTATTACATATTGAACTCTTTATCTGTTCCCTCGAGAGAAATAATACTGGAATAGCCATGCCTGGCTTGCCTAATAAATGGGACCGGATGGCTATGAGATTGCTCAGCCCTCAGGCTATAAGGCACCCTAGTGCTGTTTACAATCAACACTTCTCCATGAGGAACCAGGGACTATAGTTGTAAAGGGGAGTGTGCATCTAAAGCCAAGAACATGAGTGATTTGGCTGAATTTAATAGAGTTGTTGATGTGCTTAAGAATGAAATGAGCATTTTGGCTCTCAGCACAGGAAGAGCCAGGCTTCCCAGAACTGCAGAACTCGGCTGTAGTGCAGTATTTGTATGGTCACTTGTTTGACCCTTTCTGTGGACCCCTGCCCTGGGGTGACAGTCATCCCTTCTAACGTTACATTCCTGACAGTGACAAGATGCAGTTAAAAGTCTCCAGAGGAAAAATTGCATATTGAGTGTGAGATGCGTTATAAAAACTTCTATTTTTAGTTTCTTTAGTCAGTTATGTATAAGATGGAGAGTTATTCTACTGCACCTCCTGCATAGTAATTCAGAATGCTAAACATAGTTTTGTTCTCCTTTTAAATGAAGTTATTGGTGTGTTGATATTGAGAGTGGGTTACTTGCTCTAAGTGCATTGAGTCACTCTAACCTTCTGATAGTTATATAAAGAAAAAAAAAATTGCCAGAATGCTTAACAGCAGGCACGATAACTGGCAACCCCTCTTACAAATGAGCAAGTTTTGGAAGAGTAGAATTTGCGCCAGAAATCCCCAGCTTGATAACTGAGCCTGTCAGGAACACCCTGAAGGTCAGCAGATCTGCAGATCAGACCTGCTGTAGAGCAAACAATTTATTGGATGATTCAGCAACATTTCTCAAGTAGCGTATCATTCATCCTTGTTATAACAACTGAGAGGCAAAAATGTGATTAATTTCTTTCAGCTGTTTTGGAAGATTTTGGAAACATACATCAATTTCTTTAACAGATAACTCTTTTCTGGTATAGATGTAAAGCCAAAAACCCCCAAAATATTTAATAGCAACATAACTTTAAAATAGCCTGTCAGTCTTGATGCGAGTTCATTTACTGTTTCGTAACACTGTGAATGCTCCATGTTGCTAGCAGTTTTGGTGTGGCCATTGCCCGTGTAGAAACAGGATCCCCACTGTGTGTTACACTGTAAATCCAGTGGGGATCTGTAGGAAAATACAGGGTTTGCAAAACACTGTGAAACCTCTTCCTCCATATTGCTATGTCAGGGACGTGTATATACATGAAATGTTTGTTGGCTGGCTTGCTTTCTTTACATGTTGTTGTGAAGACCACCTACCATCTGTATCTGAAGTTGTACTAGAGAGGAATTTCCATTTAGGTTTTTGTGACCCGTGTGACGCTCTGTGATGGGTTGGCGTGCCAGAGGAGTGGCAATCCATGTGCATTATTCATGCACATTTGGAGCACAAGTGAGTTGGGCTGGGGTATTTCTCATTCAATCTGTGTGTGCCTGTGGCTCTGCTTTACCCCTGCCCAGACACTGTGTTGTCCAGGAGCAGGGGTGGGAACCACCCTGAGGGGCAAAGACCATCTCCCCAGTGTCCCCTCCACAGGGAGTGGAGCCAAGGGGATGCTGTGTCCCCTGGCACAATCCCATTCCACCGGGACACAAAGAAAATAAACATCATAAAAGTGGCCGTTTGGAGCTTTGAGCTTCATGGCAACCCTGTTGTTCACCATCTGAAAGGATGAGAGGGCAAAAGGGAGAATGGCTGGAGGGTCTGATAAGCCCCTCTTTCCAGAGGGAATAAGCATCTCTATCCATGAAGCCCATTTACTCTATTTGTGCTTTGAAATAGACTAGTTTGAGTATTTGGAAGCCCCTTTTGTGCTTTTGGAGGGTTCATTCATCAGGAAAAAAGGTCGTCAGGTTCAACTCAAGCTCTGGACAACTTGGGAACAGTCCCAAGTATAAACGGAGATCTTAGAAATGCTGATTTCTATTTAATTATGTGGGTTATGATAAAATACTTCTGCGTTTAGATTAACAGATTTATTTAGTCAAAAAACTATACAGGAAAAACTGCAGCAGGCAAAGATGTTTAACCTGGAGGAAGCTCCTCAGGTTCTGCTAGAGTCTGGTTACAGAATGGATGTGCTTAATTATTATGATAAATAATTAAGACCATATCTGCAAACCAGTTGGTGACGCTATTCTTTTAGCTGTACATTCATTGCTTCAGTGAGATCAGTTTCCAGAGAATTACTAGAGATTTTCTTTTCCTAACACGTACTTTAACTTTGTATGTAGTCTTCAGACTATGGGCAGGAGTGTTAGTGCACAACGAGTTCTACAAAAGAGAAAGCAAGTTTTGAATGTCAGTTTTCCAATTTACAATGAAAAGATGATGCTAAAATCTGGGAACTTGAAGAAAAAGTAATTTTGTAATTGAGCTTGGGGGAAGATTAAAACTGCGATTTGCATTAGAGCTGACAATTTGGCAATCAGATGTGATATAACAGAAAACATGACCTGAATCCATCACAGAGAATTAAGAAAATATAAATGATTCACTTTGTCCTTCAAGTTTTCAATTTAATTGCTAACCAAAATTCATATTATTAACGGGCATGTCCTTGTGATTCCAAATTTTAGGGAAGCAGAAATTATATATACCTATCACATGTACTGTAATCATTTTCATTCCTTTTCTGAGGACTTTTGTTCAGATTAAATACAACCAAATGTCCCCTAATTTCTCAACATTCAGCTGGGTTATGTAGCTTAGTTAGATATTTACCTGTGGAAACTGCAGGAGCAGAATGCATTCCTGAATAAGCAGAATTTTGAGAATTTTTTTCTCCATTTGCTTAGTTCAAGTAAAGGTCTATTTCAGCGTATTTTGCAATCATAAGAGAATGAAAAGTATTTACAAGCTGACTGGAGCCTCAGGTGTCAGCCATCCTCTCATCGTTATACACTGAGCAGTCACTATAAGCTTATTGTAATAAGTGTAAATCTGATGTGAATCTGAGCAAAATGTAGGACTTATCAAATGACAAGAAGATGATGAGCAGTCAAAATAAGTCTGATAAAGTTTTGCAGAGGGCCTGAGCGTGAGCCCTGCTCACTCTGTGTGTTCAGGAAGACCCTCTCAGGGGCAGGCACTACTAACACATGCTCCACTACCGAGGAGCCCCTCGTGGTGGTGGTGGTGATGTGATTGCCCTTTGGTGGAAACCACCTGGTTGTGGTCAGTATCTAATGGTAAGAGCAGCCCTCTTGTGCAGTGGGGAAAGGAAACGCAGCATGAAAGTCTTCAGCAATGGGAAGCTTTGACCGTACCTTCAAATTCTTAATTCACTGCTTCCCAGTCATCTTGGGTTTAGTTGCAGGATCCCTCTGGTGTAGAAATGAAATCTGCTCTTGGGTAGTATAAATAGATGTCAGGATGCAGATATTACACATGCCCAGTCTTTATGTAGCCAGCGAGCTGCTAGCTAAATATAAATATGAGGGTTGCGTCTCCTCGTAGGACTCAGATACTAGAAATGTTAAACAGCTTTAGAGCTGCTTAGGGGCTGTTTGTTGATTGATACAGTGCATACATCTATTTTCCACACTGAGACAAAACTTGTATTTGGAACTGGCAGAGGCCAACTGAATGACAACATTTCTCCTTTTAACATGTTCGTTAGCTTGTCAGAAAAATCATTAATAATTTGCTTTTCAGAAGCCTGCATATATTTATTTAGGGCCGAAGAATGAATAAGCATTGTGACTTGAAAATAAGCAGCAAAACAACACTATTTAAGGAAATAGAGAGGTTATTCTGCAGAAATGTAGCACTTTATATCCGTCGTTCCATTTGCCTCATTCTTTCTATTTTTGCTAGCTGTTGGATATAACGTCTTTTATATATTCACAGGTACACAAAATTATCATTGTAGCTTTGCTAAGCCGTGCTCTCTGGTTTATATGAAATAAGTGATAGGTTTCACTGTATGAAAAATTTGTCAAGAATTTTACAATAAATAGTTTAAATCATGCACCAGTTGCTGGTCTCATTTTTACATCTGTTAGTTATATTAAAATGCGTGTAAGAATGTTGAAATTAAAATAGGTGGTGAGAAGAATAGATTTTAAGATCCATGCTGCTTGTTCCTGCACCAACTGTAGATTTTTCTGTGCTTGGCATTGAAAATACCAAATTGAGGTAAGGTTGTCCAGTATTCTTGGCTATATATCATTGTTGATTGTTTAACTCTTCTTAATCTGGGATATTAAAATATGACCACTTCAATTGCAAGTTCTTCTGTGGAAGAATGTGATAAAACACAAGGGAACTTCCTTTCTTTCCAAAGAAGAGGAAAAGAGAAAGACTGTTGAAATCTGAAAAAAAAAAAAAATGGAAGTAAGAGACTCCCATCTGGTTTTGTTTGTTTTCTCTTTAATGCAGTGAAAATGAATTGAAACTCAGGCCAATCTGTTAGCCCCTGGAAAGCTTCCACCTTAGCCAACCCAGTTATGATTTGGCCTCTGAATTCTGTATTGGTGGGGCTTTAGCACTCAGGCACGGTGATGTGGCAGCTGAAAGAATTAGGAAGGAACATAGCAAATGTCCTTGGGAAAAGCTAGGAAAAAAACAAGAAAGCAAAGGCCTCCCCAGGCAATAGAGCGCAGTGGTGCAGTGTCTGAGGATGAGGTTTCTGGGAGCACAGACGTAAGTGCAAACCCAAGTGGGAACACGTGAAGTGCTCAAAGAAGCCTGCGTGTGCCCTTCTGGCTGCCAAATGTACCCCCGCACGCTTAGCGGAGGAAACGGAGGTGTAGTCCCACGAGGCTTCGAATTTATGTAAATAATCCTAACATAAAGTTTATAAAATATTTACATTGAACAGATGAGGGAAGAAACGCTGCATCCACAAATAGATACTTATTCCTCATAATGAAAACCAAACGTAAATTATTGAAATATTTTTAAAGAATGCATCGCTTTCCAGTGAATGTGGATATAAATCCTTCCTTATCACTCTTGAGGTCTCCAAAGATTGTTAATTAGAAATCTAAGGTAAAAATATAAACATGATGAATCTTTAACAGTAAAGCAACTAGGCCAATAAGGAAGGCACTGGGTATCAAGGGTGGGAAAGTTTCAACTCGGAGTGCTCAGATTACCAGGGTATTCCTAGGAGTATTTTGCCTCAGAAGTCTTCTAGGTCCTACGCTTGGCCTCTAACCTCCCAATTCTGGTCCTCTCGATTTGCCTGGTCACCCAGGTTTTGGTTTCCATTTGTTTCTAAACTGAAATGTGAAAAGCTAATGGTGAGTACAACTAAATGGCATGAAAATGATAAAATGAATTTAGCTGGTAATTAGGGCACTGACGTTTTTCAGTAGCAACTAATTGTCTAGGAATATTGAGTTGATTTCCTTAAAGAGGAAAAACTCCATAATGCCGTCCTGCTATTTCACGTAATAGAACAAATCAAATTTGGGGATTCTTAAGTGGAACCCATTTGATATCATTGAAAGAGTCATCTCCCAAAGGTCATCTCTTGAACTGTATTTGCCTATATAGACACTGACTGCTAGGCTATTGATTTGTTAATTCTGTTAATTTCTTTCTTCCAAACCTCTGTTTATTCTAACCTGTCTAGTCAATGCTGGACAGACACTCCTCACATTTGGAGTTGGATTTGTGTGCTTCAATTATAATTTGTGAGACTGAAACAAACTACCAAGAACTTTGAGCAACGTCATTCTTCAGCTATTTGCATGTTGGTACCAAGCGAGGAAGGAATTTTGAGGAAGATTTTTGTGATTACAACATTCTAGGTTGACTTGCTTCTCAGGATATTTGTGCTCGTGATACAAAGACTGATTTCCCTGATTCTACTTCTTAGCCCTTGTATCAAAACTTTAGTCTATTTGTAAGACCTTTTCTCACTTTACTGACACATCCTGGTTTTATGAATCTATTTATCAGTTTATTGTTAGCTCAGCTCTCTTTTATAAAGGAACTGTCAGTTCTATCACAAGAAATGCTTCTTCAAATCAGCTTTATATTTTCAATCTGCTAGTGTTTTAGAATACCAAGTGAGAACCTCTCATTTTTGTCTTGCCCCCACTTCTTTTCCTGACAAAACCTAAAACATGAAGGCCCTTTTGCCTATCATATATTTTATTTATCTGAATGGCTATATAGCATGCATCCTATGACAAATGCACCTGTCATCTATTGAAATCATAGCAGCCCTGAGGCGAGTGACGCCTCGCAGTTTGACAAGCTGGACATAAAAGTGTCTTTTCCATCACCACAGAGTCCATGGATGTTTTTCTTTTTCAGTCCACGATATTTACTTGAGTGCTATTTTCAAAAGGCTGTTGAAATACAGGCGTATTTTTAGTTTTAACGCCAAAGAATTCACTTTTTGCTGTGGGTAAAGATATGTGTATCTTTTTTAACTTCATCCATAAAACATGGGAAACTGAGGTACGGAAATGCTAAGTTACCTGTCTTGAATGTCACGTAATATAAACGGAATAGCAGTGACCTAAGCAGACTAGTTCCAGAAGAACTGTGTCCTTTAGGAGAGCAATTTTGTTTTTTAGAGTAAATGAGCTTGGAGGAGTATTGGAGCATTGTGTATTTTTGGTTTTTTTGGGGGGTTTTTTCCCTTGCTTTGGAGAAAATTGCTTTCCTTAAATTGTAGTGTAGTACTAATCACTTTTTTTTTTGCAATACTATTTTTTAACAGGCACCTTTTGGGATATGTACTTATCTAAACAGGAAAGAGATAGTTTAAAGGTACAAAAGGGAGATGACTGCCACATATCTTTGATAATATTGCCTTTTCTGCTCCATGTGTTCATCTCTTATTCTGTGCTTTAACATGACTGGTAAAGATGAAACCGCATAGGAGGGTAAGATGCAATACTTGAAATACAGGGTTACAAAATGGCTCCACTAAATGATTAGATTAAAACTGATTTTTTTTTTTTTAAATCTGTTTTAATATCCTGTAAGAGCAATTAGAATCTGTATTAACATTAGCCCTGGCAGAAAGAGTTTCAGAATTATTTCTCGTCCACATTAATGAGCCTTTATTATAGAAACCCTGAGGTATTTTATATCTCACATGGAAAAATATAATTAGACACAAATTGATAGGCCTGTGCTTGGTGCAAAATTAGAATTTATAACGGGTGATTCTGAACCTGTTGTCTGCCTAGTGTTACCCCTAGCAAATGCATCTGCAAGCGCTGTAACTAATCTCCTAAAATAATCTGTAACCAATCTGCACGACATTTCCCATTTCCTGATATACAAACCATTACAGAGTCATCCAGGTGCAATTCTTTTACAGCTTTACTAAACACTATTGAACATCTAATGACCTTGACAAAATTATCTGTATTAGAGTCGCGAGCACTAATCTGCTTCATCTTAGCGCTGATGCTGTGTAACAAAGCAAGCTTTTTTTTCCCCAGTAATGATGAACATAAAAACTATTTGTTTTACTCTGTTTTCCCAGCTCTGCTTTTGTTCAGTGCCTATTGCTCTACATATTCTTCTCTAATTGTGTAGACATTGTCACGCATCAGTTAAAACACCTCGTGCTTATTACGGTGCTGTTCAACTCAGTTTCCTTTCTGAGACTAAAATAGCACAGGACACTAATGCATAGGCATTGGCATCTTCTTATGGATGCCTGAGTTATAAGTAGAAATAGAATTATGTACCTACTGAAATAAAGTTCTTGAAGTGTCTAGAAAATACAAATTGCCTTTAGCTAATAGGACTAATGGTACTCACAAGAGTTTATTTTTGGAACTATATGGTATAACAGGAAACAGTGAATGCTGGTGCATACATCACTCAACCTCTTCCTGAAGCAGTAGTTTGTGGGGAAAAAAAATATCCATGTCTGCCTTGAAATTATAACCCAAGACTGATAATCTTTCATGCCTCACTAGCTTATGTGATACTCTGAGAACAAAAAGAATGAGTATGGATAAAACGTTATGTACAAAGAATGGCCTTTGATGCTTATTTAATTCTCTTGACTGTCAAATCTTTATCCAGATTTGAAGATTGTTAAACACTTCAATGCTCTTTACTCTGTGAAGAAATTTGAATCAAATTCGTCATTCAAAGGGGTAAGTTGAATGCTTGGATCTGAATGCTGGATGCTTAGGCCTAAAGTACAGGATCAGTTCTGCAGAATTCATGTTCTGCCATCCCTGCCCTGGAACAGAGCTTTCTCATAAAATCCCCCTTGCTTAAAATCCCTCTCGCTTAATATAGCTTCTGATGTCTCATTACCTGCTTACTGTCTCCTTGACAGGCTTGTTAAGAACTTTTAACGTTATAGGAAGTTTCAGACCCGCATATTAGGGGTTTGACAGCGTAGCAAAGGCTCTGAAATGAAAACACATGCAGCCCCCGACAGCCCAAACCCCAGAGAATGCTTCCCTGCACACTCGGTGAAGGGCAAGGGAGACATAATGTGCATGTATGTTAAAAATAATAGTTGTAGATCCATTTCCATGAAAATATAGCCAAGTAATATGCTATCTGTTTTAATCACTTACCAGAGGCTGTAAGCAAAAGAGGGATTTAGGGCATATATCTGTTGGACAGATGAGGAAATGGACTGTGGTATTTATGCATCTTGCAGTGCTACCCCGTTCTGAATGAACAGATAGTGCAGCAATTCTTAACTTTTCACTAGTGGTATTAAAATGTCAATCTATTTTTCGTTGCCTAAAATACCCTTTTTCTCAGTTGTTCAGTTAAATGTAATGTTTTAGAAATGTAAAACTAGACTTTAAAACAATTTATTAGTATAGGCAAACCACATAATTAAAAATCAGAAGTTTGTCATGGAGCTTTAAAATTTGAAGCCAACTTTTGGTGTGGGATTTTTGGTTTTGTCTTTTTTTTCTCTCTCTACAACCCAAGAAATGGGGAAGGTCTCGTATCCTAACATACATTTGGGGACCTAATCCCAACTACATTTTCTAGAATATTTCAACTAGTGAATTGCACCTAACCTACATAGTTCACAATCATTTGATTTATTTAAAATGTAAAGGTTGACAGTTTAGGGCACGTTTTGTTTCTTTATAACTCAACTTTGATTGGATAGTTCCTTTTTATTGCTGTTTTATTGGTCCTTCACTGACAACAAATAAAGTATACAAGCACAGCCATACAGTTTTCCATCCTGGTAAGAGATTTTTTAACAATTACGATGCAAAAAAAGGACCATTCTAATAAACTAATTTTGGCTCTCTCTATATGAAGTGTCATTGATGCCCACAGTGCTTAGTGAAAAAAATTAACAGGGCTAATAACAAATCTCATTAGCACCACTGATGGGAAAGAAAAGTAAAATATTTTAAAGAAAAACAGATTGCCAGCATCAGTGTGATACTTCCATGTTTGCAAAAATGAAATCTATATGTGTAAGATAATGACATTTCTGCCTGAACTAAAGCTACTAATCTTCAAATTAAATTTTAGATAGTGTCTAAATATTTTTAAATAAACTGGAAAGCTGATATGAAGAATGATTCAAGTTAAATATGTACCTTACAAGTGTCCATCTTGTTCTTTATGTATAATGACAGCTGAGTTATGTTTTTATAAAAACTTTCTGTAAAGATCTTTACTGATAGTTAGACCAGACAAATACTCTTTGCCAATTCTTGCTATTAAAAAAGAAAACGTTTACCACAGAGCAATATTTTGTAAGTAAGACTAGGTAAGTCAATAAGAGTATGAACCTTTGTTCAATACCAGCCCTAAAATGAAAGAAAAATAAAATGCCTCTGAAGACAAGAATAAATAACGAGGGGTAAGGACTCTGGTAACGAAGTTTTGCAACATCTGCCTCTGGCCTGGCCAGGGGTGAAATGTGGGATAACAGTAATTTTCTCTCCGTAGCAGGATTGCAGAGAGATGCAGTTCAGTGTCTCACCAGCTAAGCTGGCCATGATTTAAGAGCAACTTGATTAATACAGAATTAGGATGTTTCTTCATGCTGTCAGATAGCTGAGAAATCCTTTCTGGTTGCAAAGGATACAACCTACGTTTGGTTACAGTTTGCAGTGACTGATTTTGAACAAGGCAGTTCTGGAAGATATTGCTGCTCTGAAAAAAGGAGAAAATGGGCAAATCTGAAATGGGCCTTTCAGGATTCCGCCCGCTGTTTCATCTCCAGACAGCTGTTGCAGGCCGTGTTTGGTACATTTCCTCTGTGCTTGTGAACTGTCATGTTCCATTTAAAATCAGAGTATTTATAAGTCTTAAATCAGAGTAACTAAGCCCCATGCACTGTAGTTTTTCCACTTTCATAACTTTTTTTAGACAAGATTAAAGATTCTATTGATAATGACTATAGCTGTAAAGTTAGATATTCTGTCATGTATTGGCTTTGGTACCACAGAATGCTATAGAATTAACATGACACATTCTGAATGGATTGAAGAGGGGACAACTGACAGGTCTGAATTTTAAAAGGAAAAATCACTGAGCAGGTGTGTTTCTTACAGGTCTCAACGGTACTGGCTCTTCTATGATATATTTATGTAAAAAATGTATGTATAAAATTGCAAATACCACTATTTAAGGTTCTTTGTACAGAGTCTGGAGAAAGGTAGTTACTGAAATAGCTTGATTATGGATGGAAATGATCTTTAGAAGGTGGACAAATGTAGGTTGCAAATGTTTTATATGATATATATGAGATATATGAGATATATGAGATATATATATGAGATAGAGATATGTATGAGATATATTGATATATATGATATATTGAACAGAAATACGTAGGACTGGCACTTCTTTTCTTCTTCCCATTTGGCCTGTGTTCCAGAAGAGCTGCGTGTGTTGCTGGTCCTGCTGTGTATCAAACTTATTTCTCTTGATTAAAATCTTTGTGACAAAATAAATATATTACTTAATATTGACGCTCGGGGTAAACTTGGAACTAATGTGGACCCGGGACTGCATAAGGTAATGTGAGGTTACGTACATGAAAGATGTCACTACTGATAGTCATAGCAGTCAAAATTACCTCAGGAGTGCAAGTGTGTGAGAAACCATAAGGGGAAAATATATTCAAGAGCAGGCATGAAACAGATGTGCACATGTGGATAGGAAGGCAACCCTCCATAGTTTTTTCATAAGCAACATTGCTGCTACTAGCCAAAATAGTTGCAAAGATTTCTGCTGTTTTATTACATGTCATGTTGTGCTATAACATTTTTTTTCTAGGTTTTGGGTCTTTTTAACATAGGTAGGAATGGAAGACTAGGGAGTAGACTTAGGAAAGGTCTTGAATTTTTCCTGGGATAAGACTATAATTGTTAGTGGAAATATGGCAGCCAAAGCTTCTGGTAGCTACAGTCTATTTAGGAGCCAAAAGATAAAGATTTACATATTTTCGAGTAGTTACAATACAGTTTCAGTGTTTACACGTGGCTTGTCACTTGAAATAGGACATAGGGTTAAAACAATTGCTAAGGAAGACCAGATTAAATGTTTGGAGAGGACCAAGAAGTAATCTTAGGTAGGGTAGATCTTAAACAAATAGAGAGAAAGAGCAGACAACGATCACTAAAGGTAGAGAATGAACAGAGGAGGAGACCAGGTCACCAAGTCAGTGAGGGAAGAGAGGAATCACTTAGGTGAGGAAGATAATTTAGAAATAAGAGAACGGGGTTTGCAACGTGCGATTCAGACCGAACAAAAGGGTTTGGAGAAGTCTGCACATTTCAGGCATTTTTTGTCTTTTGTATATTTTTTACGTTTTCAGATGTGAACATGCTATGCTTTAAACTCTTATGCATCAAGACATTTTGTTTTCCCAAAGCCTCAGGATGTCCTCTTTAATTCTGGTTAGTGATTATTAACACTGACACTATTGTCATGCTAATTGAAAAATCAAATTTTAAGCCTGAATACTTAAAGAACCTTTGGCACTTTTTAACGTAACTCTTCTCAAGCAAATTGAGATGATCAGCGACGAGAGAAAATTGACCGTGTTCAAATCTTTTCGTGTTAAGGATCTGAGTAAAATGAGTTTCTACCTCATCTTCTGGTATTAGTTTGGTGGTCTGTGTTGTGACTGCTTACAGAACGCTGTTCTTTTAACATAGCTTGTAGCAGTGAAACACTTAAGTTGCCGAGAGGTAGCTTAAAACAAGGGCCATGTTGACTTTGCCAGGGTACAGAGGCGGTAGGATGGCTCCACTGGGCTCTTACAGTGACATGCTGTTAGGTGTTTGTTAAATCCCTGGCAGGAAAACACAAGTGTACATCCCATTAGCGGCAAAGATCAAGGCATGGTGTCCTTACTTACCCTCTTCTGAACGCGTCTGATTCATCAGAAACAAAGCAGTGGAGTTTGAGCTATCTGAGGTACCGGGTTGACTGTTATGCCTGGACTTCTCAGCTTGTTTTCTTAGGTAATGGAAGAGCAGGCTGGCATAAAACATGCGTGTCAGGCTGATTTTGACTGTGACCCCACACCCCTTCTTGAGTTTTGCATCGGACTCTGTGCAATTCAATATCTTGAGGAAAGAATTTCTACTTATTGGACTGCTAATGAAAGTGACTGAGCAGAGGATTTTCTGTTCTTTGTTCCAAGTCGGTTACATAACACACTTCGTTCCAAGTGGGTTAAATAATAATATTGTCTTTTCATACTTTCACCTGGTCATCCTCAATTCCAAATGTTAATAGGTGCTTAAACTGTCAGACTGCAAGCTGAGACAGCTAAAGCATTACTCTGGCAAGCTCAGGCAGCTGAAGTGCAGGATATCTTGGACATCCATCTCTGCCATGGATCTGAAGTATCTTCCTTAAACTCTGGGGGAAGAGGCAGACCCAATGGGAACTATAAAAACAAAGCAGGATTTTCCATAAAAAAACTTCACAAACATCAACCAGGCAAACTTCCATTCCCGTTCTTAACTTCTTAGTGCTGCAATGTAACTATTTTTTCTAGCTCTTCTACTGCACAAACTGCAATATGCTCATGGCCACCTTGACTGGGCTCGAGAACATGGAGAAACACAGAGCTGAGCAGCCATCAGCCCCACATTTTCTTTCTTAGGATTTTCTGCATTGCTTCAATGTAGGTATTATACCTGCTTGTGTGTCGTGCCTGTAAATGATCTGCAGTTCTTCAAAGAAAATTAACTACATAAATGTGGTTTTTTTGGTTTTTTTTTTTTTTAATCAAATGGCTACTTACTTATTGGGACCAGCAAATGAACTCTTCATACTAATAATAACTCTTTGCATTAACTATGTATTTTTAAATGATCATTTTACCAGTTTTTAACAGCATATAGCTTGGGGGGGAAAAAAAGTAACTTTTATAGCATTTTATAACATCATGGCATAAGTGCCAAGTGTTGTCAAACAGTTCTTTTTTTTCCCTAGCATTTATGATGGTAATCACCTGGCTTTTAACAGAGAATAAATCTGGACCTTTATATCTGAAACCCTGGAAGGTATTGCCTATAGATTAACAGCTTTAGGTTAAAACCCCAGCTGAGTCTTTCAAATACTTTCTATAATTCTCCCTGTCAATTTTATAAGAATTGTGAAAGAATTCTGTTGAATTAACCAGTAAATCCAGGGAAGAAAAACTACAAAACTTTTATTGCAAAAGTTGAGATCCATATACTTAAAGAAAGGCCTTTATATGTATGTATAGACCTATGTGCATTCTGCTATATGGTAAATGATTCAAATCATGTCATTTGCATACAGAGGAAGAATCCCTAGGACTTACATTTGAAACTATTCTTTAGAAGATATTTTCCACTAAGCTATTGAGCAAGTTTCTCTCTTTGCCAGTGGTCTCTTAAGGGAATGGAATGATAGATTTTATTTTGGCATAAAGTCAACAAAAATTAAGTGAGGAAGGAATACCTGCCAGATACCTTTCTAATCATTTCAGAATGTGTTGATGTCTTGACAAATATTCAGTAACACCTGCACGGTCCCATGGCAAGGACCAAGTCTGCAAGCAAGAGAAGGGCTGTGATGTAGAGGCTTTTTCCTCAAATATTCATGGAAATATCTGGAAACTATTTCTGCAAATTCAGCATGTGAAACTAGGTTCTTGAGGATGGGGAGAGTCTGGGTCTTATGGCAATCGTGTTTATGATTCCTAGCACAGAGTACACTGATTAATGAAAACATTTATGCTGCACACTTAAAATCTGCTACTGTGCTGTCAATCTCCTTGGGAAACATCACGTACTAATAAAAAATATATCCTTTCCTAATTAAGCCTTTCATTTTTGTTTTCCATCAGAGCCTTTAAAACACAGCATATCAAACAGACTGGATCTCTTTCATCCTTCTGAGGTGAGTCTGAAAAATGCAGAGCACCTTCACCTTTTTACTCTCCATAAATATTATTTATTTGCTTCTTTCATTTCATTCTGTTGTAATGTGAAAAGAGATGTCAAGTCGTATTCTACAGTGAATACAAAAGCCAGTACGGAGTTCCCTGAATACTGTCAGTTATCTTAGAGCCTTTTTGTTTCCAGAATAGATGGTGTTTGCAAGCACCATGGACAGGATTCACGAAAGCTAAACACAAGCTAAACAAACTTCTTTTTTTCTCTCTCAATCTTACTAAATCCATAGAAGATTTGCTTATGTGTATTTCGATACAGTGGATGTTTGGGTCTCTTCTTGAAAAGGGAATTAAAATATAGGAAACAGGAATTTTTAAATAAGGTCTATGCCTTTCTTTATTTTTACTCTTAATGGGTAATGTTGTAAGCACTTACTTTCATGAGAAAGGAATAGATGGAGTGACGTCTCTTTCTTAGCAGATTTGTATCTCATGCGGCCCCTGCTCTCATTTGCTTGCACTAATGTGTTTATAAAGAATCTTAAAATTCTTACTAATTCTGGTGCTGTGAGACAGATGTGTAATTTGTTCCTGCAGTTTCATCAGAAAAGCTGACCCCAAAATAACTAAGAGAAAAATTTATTCGCTTCTGTGGGAGCCGTGCTTAAAATGCTGCTGCTTCCTTCTGAGTTCTCTTTATCACAACGTAAATAGCAGGCCCGTTCTGATTACCCTTTGGATACCCAGAACACGGAGAATTTTTCCATTTCTCCTTGTTTTAAAAGACTATCTTTGATATCCAACTGTGACGCAGTTGCTATTTTAAGGCTGAAGCAGATCAGTCACTAACGAGACGGGATCTGGAAACTGGATTGTTACTGGAAGTTGCAGGGTAGGTTTCACTCATACTGTCACATGGGCCATGCAATACATTGAGCCCATATTATTTTGTTTTTTCTCTTAAAATTTTGCTGCACATCACCTAAATTCAATTGCATTAGACAGCAGACATGGGGGCAGTTTAATATTCCTGCTTTTGCCTTCATCACAGAAGTGTGTTGCTTTTTGGTGTGGCTGCTGATTTTATCATCACTAGCCGTGATGTTTTTATATTTCTAATAGTTCTCAAATTAAAAAAAAAATAAAAGGACACCAAATTACTCTTCAGCAACGGGTTGCATATCTACCTCTTCTAATTTAATGTTTGAACAAAGTTGCAATGAGAAAATGGAATTACTGTCTTGAACAAAGATAGATAAAATCAATACTTGTAACAGTTATTGCTAGTCATGCAGTGTTTATAGATTTAAATATAGAAACAGTTTATTCTGTGGTGTTTTTCAGTGTCAGAACCCAGAGACCTCCACAAGCAGGAAAACAGTGGGTGACTGACAATAAAACTGCTGAAATCTGATGTTTTGTAATTGTTGATGTGGTTGAAGTCATTTAATTGTAAACTAGGAAAAAAAAAACCAAAAAGCCCTAATGTTTCTGTGCTTGGTTCCCTAATGGAGGCTATAAAGGCGCTGAACCCCTCCACTAGTTCATAGCATACAATTTCTTTTTCTTTTTCAGCTTTTTGTATAGCTTTATGAAATGAGAACAGCGAATATCTCCCAAATTGGAGAAGAGAGTCAGTCTGAAGCTACTGTGAATTCATTTTGTTGGATCTTGTTTCATCTTTAAAAATGTCCTGAAAAAATTAAAGAGCAGGTAGTGTGCCCTGCATTATATAAAAAGGCTAAATAGAATGTGTTGAATACAATAGGCCAAATCCTGGCACAGCTTTCTCTGACTTCATCAGTTTTGATATTGAGAATTTTGTTAGTGGCTCTAATCAGATGATTCTCCTTATTGCTCTCTGTAGCAATAATGTAGAGTGCAGGAGATAACCGGATTTGGCATGGCTGCCCGCTTTATCTGTTGTTGGTACGTCTCTGCTTTTAGTATTTCGCTGTAATGGCTTGATCATTAGGTCATAATGATCTGGATAAAAAAAAAGCCCCGCCAAGGGCCTTGTGCACAGCTTCCCATGCAATGTGAAGGGACAGTGCCCTGCTCCTGACAGGGGAAACTTGCAGTAAATGGCTACGAGATTCACCGATTAGAGGGTGGTTCAAGTCTCTCTCCAGAGCTGTTTTCCAGCACAGGGAGTTACCTTCTCAGGAGCCACCTTTCCAGGAGAGGTGCCCATGGGGAGGTGCAAGCTCTGCACTAGCCATGGGCTGCCAGCCAGGGCTGCCTCTCCCCGTGGCCTCAGGGACCTCCCTGCTGCTCCTCTTTGGCATGGAGCCATTAGAAGCAGGTGGAAAGGCAAATATTCCAGCAGAGTTATCCCGCGACTGCCCAACTAGGAGGTAAGTCTTCAAAGCCAAAAATTCCTCCTTGGGTGTGAGAACGTGGTGTTTTTATCACGCTTGCAATCTGGAAACCTCCTTCAGGACTGAGCGTGGGTCTCCCACGTGGAACCAGGATTCAGTATCACCATATTGCCACACCACTCTGGCTCCCAAGGAGATTATTTATGCTTTCAGCTACTGCCCAGTCTATTTATACACCTAGAGCTTCCCTAGTTTGTTACTTAAGAAAATCATCTAAAAGGGAAAGAAAAAAAAAACAGGTCAAAAAAAGGAGTTTCTCAGAAAAACAAATAAATGCCTAGTCCACGCAAACACTGTCCAAGCTTTACCAAAGGTGTTAAGTAGTGAAAGAGTTAAGTAATTTCACAAGAAAAACTAGACAGTTTCATTTAAAACAAAAACGTTTTATCCAATATTGATAGACATCTAAACTGCAAAATACTGATCCCGGTCAAAAACCTTCTGACATCTTACAGGTAAAACATTCCCTTAGGATACCAGATAATCATCTCCGTTCTTTTATCTTAGTTCGGCAGTGGTGCCCCAGAGCCACGTTGTAAGTTTACAGAATACGGCTGGACTTTGGGATTGCACAATCACTTTGAAATCCATCTGACGTTACCTTTGATATTTTTCTCTGGTGTTCATACAGAGCAATGAAGCGAGAGATGCGTGTTTTGTTTTCCAGTATTTCTTCTCAGCATTGTTGAGCAAAGCAGTGCACAGAGCAGTTATCCTGAGATAGCACCCTCAAGGATAATAAAAGCACTAAAACCTATGTGAGGCAGAAAAGACCTTTTGCATTATTTAAATAAAGGGAAAGGCTCTGCTATGAAGTAAAGCTACTGAAGTTGATAGGTGAATACCAAATTGAAATATTAAAAATGTAACTATCCTACTCTATTTCTGTTATTATGGTGTTTTACTCTGGAAAGGCATTACAGTAGGATATTTACATCAGGTGGGTTGATATTTTGATTGTTGATTAAAATAATGTTTTTGAAGAAAATATTTTCCTGTTCTTGGGAAGATATCTCTGCGGAAAAGAGTACAGGCCAACATTAACCACGGTGGTGAGCACTGGGCAATCTATGTCTAAATACGAGTGTCTTTGTTGCTACAGGAAGCCTTCTCTTTTTCAGACATAGTGAATATTTTAGCTCATGAAAAAATAATCATAAAGAAACCCAGAAACAGTCAAACATTAAAACAGACAAGTGAAACAAGAGACAGCGAATATATTCCTCTATGAGTCTTTGAAGTGGAAGTTAAGAATAGTGTAACGTTTGACATTAAAATTGGAAGATGAATTAGGTTAATTGACTAGAAAATTTAGTAATCTCTAGCGTCCTGCAGCTTTGGGAAATGGAGATGGCAATAAACCTACGAAAAACCTACAACCATTTTTTGATGCTTTGGCTCTCAAAGGAGCTGATCAGAGCGTCCCCTGCCTGGGCTAGTTCTCCAACTCCATATTATAATTGTTATTATTTATAGGAGAAACCTCTCAATTACTTTTGCATTCAGCTGTTAGTTCACAACGGGTTTAATGTGCAGCTAGATTGTTTATGGGAACATTTTCGCAGCCTGTTCTTCCCAGGAATATGTAGGCAATTTTATGTGGAAACCTACCAATCTCTTTGAGTATTGCTGTTTAAGTGCACTGATATTTTTAGCAGTCAATTTTGTCATAGGAAATAAAATGTGTTCTCCTACATTATTTTGCTGAGCACTTCTGATTTCAAATGCCACGGGAATCTGAAATGTCCCATAAAAGGCATGAAACAAAAGCCATAAGCTTCTAATGTCATTCCACTTAGTAAAATGGAAAATTACAATCATAACTTTTTCTAACCTGGAAGATTTTAACCAAAAGTATTGTTCAGCCCTCACACTATGATCATTCCATAGCCATTTCAAAATGGAAATATTAGTTTTATACGTAAAAACCAATAAAATGACCATTCGCACTCACTACAGTTTTTGAAGCCTTAATAAAGGGGAAAGAAAGGCATTTACCTTAAGATGGAGACAGAAATTTGCACAGCGGAACAGTGAGAAGCTGTGATAGTGTGGAGGATACAGGCACAGCCTGGATTGTAATCTTGGATATATTTGACAGGAGACATGTTGCTGGGTTTATTTCACATGGCACCGGCTCCCCTCTGTTTTTCTTGCCCGTTTCTCATCCTGTTGCAGAGCGGCGCGTTGGGAAGAGTGGAACCGGACCTGGAGCTGCCGCCTGTTTCCCGTGGGTCATCCCGTCCCTGCAACACGATCTACAGGATGAATCTCGCTCCCGTTGGGCTTCCTTGGCGCCTCCACCGTCAGCACGTGCCGAGCCGCGATGCCTGGAGAGGACGAGGAGCCCTGGGAGGCAAGCAGAGCTACACGGGAGCCCTGGGAGGCACCGTGGGTGCAGCGGCGGGAGCGGGCGGGCTCGGACCAGCGCCCAGTGGACCCCTCTGATTCCCCATCAGTGTCAGTTGTGGCGAGACCCGGCCCTCAGCTCCAGCAATTACCGTCCTTGGGGTGGCTTTAACCAGGAGGAAGGATGTAGGTGCCTCTAAACTGCAAAAGGAAACACATGCCCTGGTCTGCTCAAGCTGAGGAGCGAACTAGAGCCACCTTCGTTCCTGCAGAAACAAATACCATAAATGAAAATCTTTTCCATTGGGAATTTCACAGCGTGACCTTAAAAATCATTTTATTTTTATGTATACTACCTGAAAAAGAAGCACTAACACGTATTGCACTAGCAGCCCGTTTTTACTTGTAAAATTTTTTTAAAAAACTCGTTGAGGTTTTGTAGTGGCATGAGTGATATCATGATAAAGTTCTTTGTGAAAACTAAGTACTTTTGAAAGAACAGAAGGGAGAGTGTAAGCACATATTAATATTGATGTTTTGCTCAAATCTATTTTTGTTAGCAAGTCATAAGAAATGAATTGCAGTGAAACGCTGGAAGTTACAAACACTAGTGAACAAGTAGGTTATTAATTGTATTTATTGGGGTGGAGAGATATTATGGGCAATAACGAACAAAGGTTTTCATCCATAAAGAATGCATTGAGCTGCCTCCAAAGTGATTTAGTTAATTGATCTAAAAGAAGGTTGATTCATTATTAGCAAAAGGACAAATAAATCTCAATTTAGAGCTCTCAGAACACATTCGCTCGATAAGCTGCATCAGGAAACACAACTGAAACAGCTGTTAAGAAAGTCTGAGACTTTTCCTACTTGATGAAAGCACTCCAGTATTAAAATGTTATTGCCTTTTTTATTTGAAGCTGGTTCTTCTTTTAGTGAACCTTTGATTCAGCCTAGGCAAGATTCAACCTCTTGTGTCTGCAGAGTGAAATCAACGTTATTTGTTAATGTTGCCCCGACGTTTGGGGTTAGCGTATTGCCCGGTAAGCACACGAGGGCACACCTACCCCTCCGTGGAGCCACCTGAGTCTGGACACCACACGGCTGGGGGGCTGCTCTGAGGAGCTCCACAGCACGTGTAGGGCGGAACCACCTTGGGATGGCACGTGGGATTCGGGGAGATCCAGGGGTTTTCCATCGCAAAGGCTGTTTTAGCACATGAACCTTGCAGCGGGTTGCTGGCTGGACCTGCGCCTGCCTCCGCCTGCCCTTGTGCCCCTGCGGACAAGTGGGAGCAGCTACGGGGAGGTTTCCATCCTCCCAGCTCCGTTGCTCTCCCCTCTGCTCCTTCGGTAGATGTTTACAAAGCCGGGGAAATAAAATAAGCAGAGTAGGATCTGACTGAAAGCAGTTCTGACTCGGAGAAGGAGCCGAGGAGAGAATGGCTCCAAAGCATTAAGCTGTGGGATACTTTTCACTTGAGCCTCTAGAAAAACAACAACAGCAGGCAAGAGGCAGATATTGAAAAAGTAGTAGACTGAGACATGTCCTTAAATGCATTTTTCAGTGTCTTTAATGAGGATCCGTGCAGCTAGAGAATAGCACATCTCCTTTAATTTCCCTTGAGGCTAACACTCCTTTTCTTCTGCTGCTGCTGTTTCTATTTGTCTAATCTTGCATTTGCTGAGTGATGCTTTTGTGGCATCACAGGAACAGTTTCCTTTCGGATACTTCAAAAATACATTTTTAAGTTTTCCCCTGGACTTTCAACTATTTAAATTATACAAATCCATAATCAGTCTATATTTTGATATGCAGTAACCTGCTTTCTTTCATGTAAACCACATGGAAATACCTTGAGAAAGGAGACAGAAAAAGGAGAGCAAAACCAAAAATATAAATATTAATATTTATAAACGTAAGTGCTCATTTATATTCTGGAGGTATATATTACCACAGAAGAGGAATAAAGAGGAAATCTCCTAGGACTTTGACTTGTCCTATGTCCGATGGTAGAGAAATTGCCCTGTATGTTTGCAAAATTACAAAATGTAGTGAAATTATGACTCGTGTGGATACTGTAAAGTTCCAGGGATTCAAATGCATACTGGTTTCAAGATTAAAATCTGTTTCCTTGACTTGCTTTGGGTCATTCCCTATACAAAATCTATACCATGTGTTTACGATGTGCACTTGCCAGCACCACTGTGACATATGTGATTAGAATTCCTGCAGCAAACACTTTGTCACATACACAGGGTCTACGTTACATGAGTCCAAAAATGCTGATAAACTCAGCTGGCCAAGAGCTGGTCTGGGTAAGAATGGGTGTACAGTGGAATGAAGTGCCCAACCATAGAAATATACAGACTGGAATGACATATTCTAAAGCAAGATACCTGTATGGGCTGCTATGTGGCATGTAATAAATATTGTTTGCTGAATTCTGCTCTCGCTCAAATATTTGAGATTAATGCTTGTCCATGTATGCAGTTAAATTCATTAGTTTATTAAATCTTAATCTATGTAAAATTGTTGAAGAGAATAAGAGTATTCATTATGTTCAAATCTTAAATCACTTGCAGTCCAAACAGAAGCTTTATGGCATATACTATACAATATGTATATAGATTATTTTAGTAGGTTTAGGGCATATATCATACATATGTTTAGTTTAATTACATTCCTTAAGAGATGTGTCCTTTACATAAATTCAGCAATTTCACCAGGGTGTGTTTGACATTCTTGATTTCGTTTGGTTTGTGATTGTTTTTTTTTCTCATAAGGAGAAACAGTGCCACCTACAGACCTATTTCTCAGTAGAAAGAATAAGCTATGATTTCATTCTGAAATGTTGCAAAATGATGCTGTTTTGGATGGTATTTTGAAAATAATGTGATATTTAAAAATAAGTCACTTTTTCATAAATTATGTATAAAATAGCTGTTTTGATAAGCAGTGACACTTCATTTTGACAAAAAGACTCCAATTTGAGGTTACAAATACTTAGTTCATTTAGTCCTAAGATCACAGAGAGCAATCAATATTTAATATTTGTTAGTTTTATTTTTTATTAACATGCAAGTAAAGGATTTATGGATGTAATTATTTCATGTGGTATCTAAAATGAGCTATATGGTTTTCCAGAGTTTGTTTAAAAAGAAGTTTATTGAAAGAAGTACCAAAAAGGTAAAAAACTAGTAGGCTTTCTATACCCAGGCGATAACAACAAGCTCTTTAGAAGGCTGCCTTATAACTTACTGGTCTGTTACAATATTAACCTTTGATCACTGGAAATGTGTCCTAGGTTCACAAGTATTCATTCACAATGTACTAAGAGAGTGGGGAAAAAATGATATACTTGTTTTAGTAATTAAATATATATGGGAACTATGCTACATGCTATTGAGCCCCTGTCATAGTACTTTAGACAGCTCAGTATCTAAGGTATTAGTGCACTCGAGGGACTTGAAGGTAGCTCCCAGTCAAGTCAGCTGTAAATGCGCACTCATTTCCATTCCCTTTGCAACCTGGGTGTTTTAATCAAGGTAACGCAGCTATGGCTCACACTAGCTCTAGCCTGGAGAGCACGCCGACTTCCTGGAGAAAGATCCAGCCCTTTCCCCCTCTACCACAACGCGTCCTCCGGAGCTGTGGTCTGGGTACGTCTCTGATTCCTGCCCTCACATGAAATACACCGGCCAGAAGTCAGAAAACACGTCTCACATTTAGGTTCGTAACCTTCAAGGCTCCTTAAAGGAAGGCCAAATTTTTGATCTTCTGACTATGATGCTGCGTTCAAGAAAGCAGTCGTGATCTCTTTAAATTGAAATGTATTCTTAAGACTTTTTTTTTTATTTTTTCATGATTGAAGGGGCAAGTTTTAGAGATGGAAGAAAAAGTCTTTTACATGGAAGAAAAAAATGTGAATTTCGTGTTGAGACCCTTATTCTGCAAAGACCTGTCTATGTGGTGGTGACACGTCTACTTGATACAAGTAGAACTACTCCGATGTGTAAAATTAAGTAGTCACTACATGTACATCAAGAAGAGATGAGACTACACTTTCAGAATTAAACTTGACCAAATCTACTCAGAAAATTTTTGAGGATTATTTAAGGGAGTTAAATATAATTTTCCTCAAATATTTGATTGATTACATAAAATACCACATAAAATTTAATTTTGCTTCTGGAAATTGAATTAAATTCAATAGTTAAAGTGGAAGAAAGCCTACTCATAATAGAACATGAGAGAAGAAGTATTTTAATTACTGAAAGCAAGGAGGGGAGAAGGGCTCATAAAGGGACACAGAAAAGGATTCCAGCAGGAAGTACCCATAAAACCCCCAAACTTATTGCTTAGAGTTGAAATCTTGTTGTCAGTATGGCAGTAGCTTGAATTTTCCATATTGATTATGTGCACCTATAAATCTATGTTTCAACTCTTTATGCAGGATATTCTGGCTTCCTGGTAATGCCAGCTCTTCATGAGAAACACACGATCTACAAGGCAGCAGGTCAAGAAGGAATAACGAAGGGCTTAATTACTTCCCCCTGTTATCATCAAGCTACCAATTAGAAACAGCTGGTGTAAAAGCAAGCTGTGTTCAGGGCAGCAGAGGGAGAGGTTGTTCAGGAGGTTTTTGGTTGGTCACAGAGGAGTGATATGAGAGAAGACTACCAAAGTCAAGGTAAATATTAAACTATCTGGTTGTGAGGGTATGGCCTGGTTGGCTTTAGAGAGGTGTGCTGTAATGGTTTCTGTGTGCTGTAAAGAGCTTTCTGTGAGGTAGTAATTGCTTCATTCACTTCATAGCATGGGTAGTGAAATGACATTAAATATTTTTCTTTTTTAGGAGGTTTATAATCCATATTTTTTTTACTAATTATATATCGGGATAGGAATAAAAATGGGAAAAAATATTATGAAGTAACTAGACACGTGTAAAGATCATGTTCTTGCGTACTTTTCATCTCTGAGAAGATCTTTTCATCTCTTTTCATCTTTTCCTGGTTGAAAAAGAAACTGTGGGCTATCTGACCCCTGAACTATAATCTGTTGTAAAAAATCAGAAATCTTGTCTACCTGGTGACTTACAATTTTGTCCTAAAGTAAAGGTATCTAAACTTGAAGCTGGTTGCAGCCCCATTAATGCTGATGGCCAATGACTGCAAGTTGTGTGAGCTGTTCTTCCCCCAATCCATGCAGCATATTGCACCCACTTTATTTTATTAGAAATATCAAATATTTTAAAGCCAATGGGATTCAGAACAAATAAGGCATTTGACAGAAATGTTCAGCCTATGATTGTATCCAGCTTTATTATTTCTTTTCAAATGCATGTATCTTAGGTGCTACACACTATCAGAAATAGCTGTTAATAAACATTAGCTAGTTTGATGATTATGAATTGTGTCACTGAGCAATTAAAATTTAATTGAGCATTAAATAAAGTCCACTTACTGCAAAGTATCACCAACTGATTTTGAAAAGCAGCCTTAACAATGTTATTTTTTTCATGAAGCATTAATTGGCTTGTAATTCTGATTGAAAACCACAAGCAGAGATACAACCTATGGAAGCTTGGGGGGTGTATTGAGAGCTAAGGCCAGTTTACTACAGGAGGTGACATTTATGTAGGCACTTTGGGACGTGTTTTCTGTTTTTCTTCTCAGATATAATTTTGAGCAGCTCAGTATTTGAGGTGAAAATGACACTAGGTGGTCGTCGGTATTTCAGTTCAGAATCTACAAACTCAACTATTTATATTCATGTTTCATCAAGAAATGCTAAATCCTTTTTTTTTTCATAAATATTTTTTCAATAATACAAATTCTGCTTCTCAACTTGACTGTTTAACTAAACTGGTTGGTTTTGGTGGGTACCAAGCCGTGCTTTGGCAAGCCTGAGGATTTCCCCTGTGCTGCAGATGATCAGTATGTGTTGGCTGCCGTTGCTCTGCCCGAGGGTTGGAGGCCAGAGAGCTGCACGGTGCTCTGTGGTGTCTGCCCGGGGTGCGGGTCCTTGCCTGGAGATATCCAGAATGGAGGGAGAAAGGTTCCTCGTTGAAGGAAATAGGTTGAACTGTTGCTGAACTGAAATTGGCTGTAGCACATTCCTGTCACCATTTAGCTGCACTATCTGTATACTTAAGATTTTTGCCTGAAATTCTTTTTTTTTTTTTAATTCCTTTCTTGTGAAAACCACAAAAGTAGGTTGCATGCTGTTTTGTTTGTTTGTTCCCATTTATGAAGGTGCCTCCATACTGTAGTGTGACTGTTGTGTAAAATATGTGCTGTAATGTTCTCTGTCTGGTGATGCTGCGAGTACCTTTTGGGAGGAGCATTTTACACTTGTGTATGTTGTATTAGAGGGGATTATTGTGCAGCTGCAAAGTTGTTCTGTGCCCTTTTTAATTACTTTTCTGAACAGAAATAACATCTTTTTTTTTTCCAGAGTGTGTTTAATATTTGTTTTATGATAGCTGAATAAACTGGGTGTTCTCTTTGCTTATAAAGGTTATTAACATTGTTTGATATGTATTACTATCTTAATTGCATTCTTTCATCTCTTAATATTTACTTTTCTCAAAATCATTGGAGAGAAGGTCCCCATTCTGCTCGGGAGGTTTCCTTATCCCTGTGTGGGATCAATGTAGAGCAGGATGGAGGAGCTGGTGGTGGGAATGAGAGTCCATTCGAGTTGCCTGGATCCAAGGAGACTGTGGCAGGGGCTGCTGAGGGTAGGAGTGGCCTGAGAGAGGACGCTGGATCAGGCAGGACTTAGAAGAGAATCTGGAGAAACCCATTTTTAAAGTGAGCTCCTCAAAGAGACCAGAAAGCTTTTTAAACTTAAAGTAACCGACCAAGAAAGAAGCAGCGGGTTTTACTTTAGGAGCTTGAACTAGCATAATTATTTTTCAGGGGGCAACCCAAAGTCAGCAGGGACGACACAATACAAGTAGAAAGTCTTCGTGTCCTTATCTATGCCAGTCCTCGCGAGGAACCTTGCCTTTGGTTTGAGCTCAGCTAATTCAAAGGCTTTCTGGCTTGTCCGAAGTGCTGCACTGTCTCCTCCAAGACCAAGGAACCGGCCTTTTTCCTCTCACCTTCTTAAGCCTCCCTCTTTCCGTAGTCTTTCCCCTTGGGCTGTGGGCAGCCCCGATCCCCGTGCCCTGCGTTCCCTCTCCAGGAACGGGCATCACTTTGGGTGCTGAATGTCAAGCAGGAGCCGACCACCTTCCTGCGGCCGTGCGTTATTTTGGGAAATTTCTTGCTTCCTTTTCCCTTGTTCTTCTATAAACTTAACTTGTCAGCAAGTGTAACGGTCAAGTCAAATTACACTGTTCACTTTGGTACTTCACTCCTAATACCTAAAACTTAGGCTGCCACTGAACTCCAAGGGTGACGCTGTGATCCAGTTAAAGATACTGGCGAATGTGGTGGTTGCTCAGATGGGGCTGAGTTTCCATCCTAATTGTGGAGTTGTGGAAGGGCTGTTTTATCTCTCTGGAAGTGAGTTAAGAGCTGTTTTGAGTACCAACCTGTTATCAGGAGCAGGTGAGATTTCTGAATAGCTTTTGCAGCATCATTTGACAGGAGTATTGGTGATGTTACTGGGGTAAAGCTTTCTTGCATCAAGAAATCAACGCTTGCAAAGGTTTTGTGTTATAATGCTTCAGTGTGAAGATAGTCTATTGTAAATATAGATATGAAACCACTGCTGCTGCTTCAAGTTATTGAAACTCTGAAGATAATATCACATTAAAAATAGACCTTCTTTCACTCTACTTTTGCATTTTTATTGTCATGAGTTAGAACACAGGGAACATTTGAGGTCTAGTTTAACTCTTTCAGGCAACAGGTGTGTTTTTGCTTGTTTTTAGCAAGAATAAACTTTTGAAGCATTTTTAGAATAAACTTTTGAAGCATTATCACCTACTTTTGAGGAAACACCTGCACAGTGATGGATTTCTCCATGTAGTTGGTTACTAAACTGTTGTTCCAAAAATGTGCACTCTATTTTTGAACATACACAATTACATTTAATATTGATTTTGTTTCCCCTTTTAAGTCCATGCAGTTTTAAATCATCTGAGTGCATTTCTGATAAAAGAAATAATAGTAATGAAAATGAATGGTTACTTTGAATAGTGGCTTCCAAGTTTTTTAAAATGAACTATATATTATAATGACTTTTATATTGTGTATTGATATAGAATGAATCAAGTTTATGTCTCCTGTCGGTGCTTGGCTATAATAAATGACAGGCTGTTGTGGTGCCAAACCATCCAAGAAATTATTTGCTATAGGCTTTGTCAGAAATCTGCTGACATTCAGTGTGCTCCTGACTGTGGCTCAGATATGAAATTCCAGCTTTGTGTCATATATGCATGAGTTCTCCTTTCAGGCTGTTTTGGCTTTCTGCAGCTGTTAAAAGGTCAGAGGTAATCAGATAAGCCAGTAGGATGCTATCTGTCATTATAATTGACTTGAGCCATCATACATAGGAAATCATGCTGAATATCAATACTGACATTTAAAGAGATGGTATAGTACTCTTATTACTGCACATGTATCCCCTGCGTAGCTGCAGCAGCTCCTGACTTCTTTTCTGTCAGGAAGAAAAGAAGTGCTGTGGGGTATTAAATTTTTTATGTCTAGTTGTGTGGTAAAAATTATCTTAACTATCCAGAAATTATGTTCCCAAGATGCTGTGATTGGGTTCACTCAGTTTTGAAATATTACTGTGGGTGGTTTATTTTATTTTCAGCTGCGTAATAGATGTATTAATGCCAAATGTGACTTGTGCATCTGGCATTTGAATATTTCTGTCAATCTAACACTGACAAAAGCAGTCAAAACTCGTTTTCCATAACGCTGCTGGATGTTTGTCATGTGGTTAATTGGGAAGACACTAGGTATCCTGGTTTCTCCACCAGGAGAACACCTCTCTGCTTGGAATTTTTATTGAGGGAATGAGTCGTAGCTGTGGCAGTGATTCTGTGTGTTCACCTCAAAGGTGTTTCAGGCATGCACAAAATGTGGTGTACGCATGTATTTTACCTGCAGAGATATTGCTTCCTATTACTTAGTGTCATTATGTAATCTTTAGTGCACACAATGTATAATACAATAGATTACTTATGACTAGGGTATTATATTAGTAGAAGGAAAAGATTTTTTTAATTTATTTGTTACAAGAGCAATAACTTTGATTTAACAGACTGCATTGTCCTCTACATATAATATTGTTATTAAGGTATAACAAGCTCATCAGGTTCTTCAGTCATGCAGAAGATCATTCTAGGATTGAACTGACCTATTAACAGTTTTAAATTAGGCAGGTTCTTTTTGATGATTAACTCTTCCTTTTTTCCTTCTTTCTGGTAGTTCTGTGCCTACAGTGTTTTATTTTGCCTTAGTTTAACAGCCAGTATCTTTAGCGACAGGTCAGGGTTTGAGCTAGACACATGAGAAGTTAAAAGTACTGCATGAACTAGACCCAATTCCTGCAGCTGGGGATAAGACCGTATTTCCATGTCCAGTGAAAAAAACATGGATGGGAACCCTGCACCCATTTGGTATGACATAACATAAAAAATGTGAAGCTACATTCGTTCTGGTAAGGGACTTGCCCTTTAACTACTAGAATAAATGTAATACAAAAACATAAATCTAAAAGCATTGAGTTGTGCTGAAATCACGATATGGTAGTGCTTCAGAAGTAAACCCCAGTTATTTACTATTGATAAAATATCATCAATGTTGTACTATACCATACTAATACTTTATTCCTTAAAGGTAAAAAATTATATATTTAATTTATAACATGTTTTTCACATTTAAAACCTACTTGATCTCTTTTACAAGGTCTTGGGGTCTGTTGCTTTTTGTTTTGAATGAATTCTACTCAGTTGTCGTGAAGTTCAGCTAGGATGAAGAGAGAGGCAGATAGTGCCTCCCATATACGAAGCTGCAATATTTATTTTTTATATTTATCTTTATCAGAGAGAATGTATGTGTAACAGTCAAAAACACTTGACTTAAGGATTTGACTTGTGTATTATGTTAATTCAGATATTGTCTTCCATGAATACACTGAGATATCATAAAATGTTTCCCTCTGCCAGAAGCTCCTGTTTTGTTCACCAAACCAGATAAAATGGGATTACTGTTGGTTGAAGCTTTAAATATTTAGCTTAGAGCAGCCAAAATATATAATATATAATATATGCACATATAATTACATCACGTTACAATATTTGAGACCTATCTCACTTTGGAGAGAACATTGAACTTGCTTTTAGTGTTTGAGCTCCTCAATATTTTTGTGCTGTTGAGCACTGTTGATAAAGGGAGTATCTTCAGGATCATATTTCAACCTTTTTAAACCAAAATCTCTCTTTGAGTGTGCTCTTTGAACAGATTCTCTAGTCAAACATTTCGGTATGAATTTCCTTTCACAGCTCTATGCTACTGAAATAATATGCCCGAGGGGATTTGAAGTAGTGCTAATAACAATATCTACACACTTATTGAAACCCACTTGTAAAATATACGGTTTTAGCAGAAAGAAAGGAGGGGAAAAAATGCTGGCGGAAGTGCTGTCGATGCCATAGTGTCAGTGCACTGTGCTAAACCTGATCCACTTGAAAATCCTTAGTTATTACAAAGTGAAAGGCTGAACTGTTACTCCTGCATCACTAGGGGACAGTTTCCAGGTCAGTCTGGGCTTTCTGCTCTGCCAGCACTAGCAAATCTTAAATTTGCCTTCTGCTCTTTAGCTTTCCTTCAAGGAAAAGTAAATTTTGTCCTCTATCCCATTTAATAGTACATATCGCCATTAAAGAGTAATGCAGCATTAAATTAATCAGAAATATTTAATTATTAACTAATATTACAATAAAATCTACAGCATTAAAATAACAGGTCTAAAGAATTAGGAATATACGCTGAACTACATAGACAATTTTAAATGACCCTATTGTATGGCCATGGATCTGGACTTATGTGAGACATGGCAAAAGAAGTGGCGTGTTCAGTACAGTTGCCAGCTAGTACATGGAAATGAGGATTAGTGAAATCTTTGATAAATAAACTGTCAGGTAGTTTTGAAGATTTCATTCACTAGTTTGATGAATAAATGCTCTTATTTCCACACAAAAATGTTGATTTGTCTGTGAGTACAATAGATGTGTGCCATTTCAGAATGTATCAGCTTTAGTGATTTATTCCTTTAAGTAAATTAAATATTGGATTTTCATAGTGTGCAATAGTCATCAATTGTTCAACTTAAATTTTATGCAGAAATTGCAACCGGTACTGGGCATAAACTGCTGCTGCTCACTGCTGACAGTAACAAAGCATTAAACAATAATAAAACATAAACAAATAAAGCAAGCATTTTATTTTTTGAGGAGAGAAGGGGAAAAAAAATTTTTCTGTGAAACTAGTTTTTTATGGAAACTTCAGAGGAGCAGTTGAGTTCTTGCATGAAACCTGACTCTAATGTGAAATTAAAATTTCAAATTATTATTACCAAGAGATGAATGTATAACCTCTTTAGAGAGTCAAACAAGTAAGCCATTGAGAATCTGATCAAAGTATAACACAATGGCGTAGTATTGTCATCTCCCTTTTAAGGGTCATTCGACAGGCTGTGGTGCACGACCAAAGAACAGGAAACTGTGCTAAAATTTAAAATAAAAAGCTTCTCATTCTCATGGAAATGACTTTCCAGTTATTTTCACTTTTGAGACAAACATCCTTCCATCGTGATGAAGATACATTGACTCTATATATATGATTTTGCGTATACAACCTGTAGTGCAAATTTTATCAGTCTAAAGCTCTGGCATTTTTTTGCCAGTGTAACCTTACAGTTCTCCCTTTATCCATTTTATCTACTTTTCTTGGAAGGTTGTCCACATTGTAAGAGATAATATAGTTCAGTGGGCATCGCAAAGGGAAAAAATCCCAAGAATATAGGTTCTCAAATGGTTTGTCACCATTCTCTAAGTATCTCATTCCCATACATGCCAGGGCCTCTCTGCCTTGGAATTGGAAAGATTCTCAAGTTAAGAATCAAATACCTCACTAATTAATCCCTAGGTAAGAAAAGGTTTCAGTCCATAGTATTTTTCTGATATAAGAACACTATTAACTATATTCTCTATATGTTTTTTTCTACTCTATTCAGCAGAAATTAAAATGATCTGTATTAAAAGAATATGATTAGTGATTCTATCTAGCACTTGATTCCTTAATGACCAACAAAATACATTTTGGGGCTGGCTGCATTGCCAAGTTTAAGGGCAATCAGATGGGAGTGTGCTAATTCTCAAAAAAAAGTGTTCCTGGGGAGATATATGTGTGTTTATGACAAAACATGAGATATTAGACTCTTATCTCCATGCCTAATAATGCTATTTTTTCCCAAAAACTTTATCTTTTTTCAAGTACAAGATGAATTTTAAGCTTTTTATAGAATTTTGTTATGCTTTTCTGATAAGTCTGTGCAACAGCTTCATGCAGACAGGTGGTCTGACTTTGGCACTCCTCTTCCCATGCCGTGTGATCCTGGGATAGGAAAATGCAAATGGAACCGCAAATTTTCATCCTGGGTTGCTCCAGTATCCTGTGATTTGACTAGATCCAAGAATTGGTTTAGAAAATAAGTGATTACAAATCGGAGATGAACCTAGCAAAATATCGAGTGATTAGTAATTTCTATATGATCTGACTGTAATTAACACAGCGGGAGGCCAGAGATCACTGGCTCTGGGTGTGAGGAGCTCACAGTGGTGGGACAGACAGAGACATCCCCTTGACCATGGCCTTGCAAGGTCGTCTTGTCTGGGGAAGGAAGGTAGGAGGTGCTGTTTTAAAACGCTCCTGCCTGCATTAGCTTAAACTGGTTGCTGTAAAATGAGTGCAGTAGGGTGCTGTGTAGCAAGAAATAATTTTATCATTTTCTATTTTGAAGGTTCACTGTCCGCAAAATACTGTGTGTAGTTTGTGACTAACAAACTTATTATTGCAGTAGAGAAACTGAAGCATGATGGGGGAAAAAAATATATGCTAAAATGAATTGGCCTTGTTTCAGAATCTAACAAAAAGTATCTGAGTACTTTTGAAATCAGGCATGGCGTTTGCTTCCTTGGTCATCCGTGTTGTCTGGCATTTGTATCAGGTACAGCTATTTAGATCCATTTTCATTTCATTTGATGTTTCAAGATGGATTTTTTTGGTTAGAGGCAGATCAAAACTAATGTCTGGTTTCAGATTTCATTAGAATGAAATAATGAAGTTTGGGCCTCAAAAGAAATGTCATGAGATCAACTGACAACCATGTGATTTTTTTTTTTTTTTCTTTTTTATCTTGATCTTGGTTTACTGAGAGTTATCAAGAATTCCCCATGACTCCAGCCAATAATTATAAGAAATAGCCCACCTTAGTTATTTGCTGAAAATTGTTTGATAAGTGTGAGTCTTCAGATGAAGATTTTGCTGTGCCTTGAAATGTGAAGGTCTCGGATATCATTTTTAGGTACTTTAAGAGTGTCTTTAAAACTACACCCAGCAGTGTGTTTATTGGTGGCACTGTCAGGAAGTGTAAGGGTAGTTGTCTGTCCTGGCAGAGGGTTAAGAATCGCTCTCAGGTTGCATCTCAACCGACTGGTCGCTACAGGCCCTCCGGAGAACGTTACTGCGCTTCTATTACTGCATTAACATCAGCAAGATGCATGTTTGGGGTCTGTTACTTTCTGCTTATTTACAGCTAACGAGATGTGTTTGAGAACTCTGCTTGGAGGCTGCTTTGAGTTACTGAACCTCCCCGCCACCCAATATCCATCCGTAACAGCCGCAGTTGTCAGGAACGTTCCCCGTTCCTTTGGTCTTCGGAGCACCTAGTCGGAATTCGGGAATAATGAGGCTGCCCTCGGAGTTTTGCAGAGTGTTTCTGATGAGTGTTACAACAGGAATGCCCGTTCGCCATATGTGTTTGATGTGCGGACGTTTGATATGCAGAAAACATTTGCAACATGCACTAAAAGCACTTGTAGGTGTAAAGATAATGTTATATAGCTATAATAAATAGCATGTGTAGGTTTAGTAAAAGGCTTTAAAGTACTTAAAACCCAGGGCTGTTTTTCCTCTGACTACTTTACCCTTTAAGATGATATACAATTTGCAGCAGAGCTTTTGCTCTCCTTATTAGCGGTTTGCATACTAAATATGATTTTAAATGAGGATGCATTTGTCCTCTGTTTTTTCTATTACCTATTTAGAAAGCAAAGTAGGAAGCTCAATAGTATCCTGCATCTTGTGCTTCAAGGCTACTCTGGTATACATCTTATCTAATTTAAATTTTATTTAAATAGAATACTAAAAATGATGCATAAAGCTTATTCCTTTAGCTCACCTTCTTCTAACCTCTCCAGAAGAGCAGAACATATTCTTGGCCTTTAAATACAAGTTTTTTCTCTCTCTCCTCTCTCTCTCTCTCCCACATGAAAACAGGCAACAGTGAGAGGAATGAGAGGAATTGATGTGTTGGAATGAAATAACCCTCCATGACTGGAGCTGATGAGAACACAGATACTCCACCCTCGCGGTCGAGTCTAGTCCTTGAGCTGTGTTGGGATGGTGCAGCTATTGCTGCCCCTCTGCTCCATGCCTGCCACAAACCTGTGCTCTGGTTGTAGGTAACGCACCCGAGGTCAGCGTGGCAATCAAGCAGCTCCTAAAGATGGTTGTGTTGATGATACTTCTTCAACACGGTGCTGGAATATGAAGCTGTGTTAGTTTGGGTATTCCTACCGGAAACATGGAAGCACCAATTTCATCGCACGAGATGGGTGGGGAGAATCTTGAACACATTTTAGAAGGTGTCGTCAATGCTCAACACACAAATTCAAGTTGGCACATCTATAAAGGGGAATGGAGCCCTCTTCTCCAAAGAATCTAGAAACTAAGGAATTTTTAGCCTAGAAAAATATGGCCTGCTTTTCCTGAGCACAGTGTGAACTTAGAATATATTT
This sequence comes from Eudromia elegans, assembly GCA_003342815.1. Lineage (NCBI taxonomy): Eukaryota > Metazoa > Chordata > Aves > Tinamiformes > Tinamidae > Eudromia > Eudromia elegans. Next base: position 2,252,201 of record PTEX01000024.1, on the reverse strand, counting down.
TACTGATGAAGTGAGAGAAATGCATATCAGCTGTCCCCAAGGAAAATTTCTCTTAGCAGCCAAAAGGCCCTCCTAGCTGATGAGAAGTATGGTTCTCAAACAGCCTTTCCCTGGAGTTAATGGGGGCAAAAATCCAGCTACATCGTGGTGCTTCTTAGTGACATGGATCATGTTCCTGCTAATGCGTCACTTGCCAGGGAGAAACATCAGTGATATTTTGCTGTAACAAAAGGACTGTGGCGGGATGCACTTTTTAGGCCAGGTTAATGTCTTTCATTACAGCAACTAATATAAATGGAGGAGGGAAAGCCCACAAAATGAAAGCATAAATTGCATCTGCAGCACAAAAATCTTTCCTGGATTTCGAATCCGTGTATATAGTGTGTATTGATGGGCATTGTGAGAAAATTTGTTAAAATTTCTTCTTATTTCTTCCCTTCTTCCATGTGGAAATCATTCCTAAGCATGTGAGAAAATCCAGCCAGCAGATGACTGATGCCCATGTCAAAAGAAGTGCCAAGAGTTCTCTTAAACAATTAAGGTTGATACTCCTGTCCTCTACATGCTGCTTCCCCAGCCCCTGACAAAAAAGAAAAGAAAAAACCAAAAAAAGTAGGATGGAGAGAGAGACAGAAAAATATTAAAAATAAAGTAAAATATGGAGCTGGGCCAGATAAGACTGGTCCAATTTTCCTGTCCAAGCAGCTTGCCCAAGACTATTCAGCTGAGTTTTGAATATCTCAAAAAAAAACCCACAGTGGGGCTATTTAATCTGTGTTGCTCAGAACATAAAGTCAGAAGGAAACCAGGAGAAAAATTCAGCTTGAAAATCATAATTTTAGAATTAGAGTATGTCCTGGAAGTAGTAATAATGTAGGTGAATCTTCAAACAGAAGAAAAGTTCAATAAAAGGGTGTAAAATGATATTACAGGTGCCTATTATGATGAGAGATTGCTTTCAATGATATAAAAGTAGAAGGAACGACTTATTACCCTAAAAGTTTCACATCTAAAATTATCATCTCTATTATAGCATCCTGATTTTCTAATTCAGCCAGGAAATGAATAGCTATAAGCTATATATACTAAATAGCTAATAATAGTATGTAAGCTATATATACACTGAATAGCTAATAAGCTATAATACAAGGCTTATTATTTCAATTTACAGCTGTTAAATTCAAGTCTTCAGTACATTGCTGCTGAACTGTATGTTCTCAGATGACTATTAGAGGTAGCTGCTTGATTCTTCTTCAAATATGCCTAGGGAGATGCATGTGCCACAGGAGGTAATGCCTAATTGTGAGAAACGCTCCCGTCCCTGCAGGAAGTTAGGTATTTTATTATAGTAAATGTTCCAGTTGAGGAATCTTGGCAGTAAATCTTAATCTGGATCACATGAGATGACTTATTTTAAAACTGAAGAAAGAACTACTCGGTCCTCCTGGCAGCCACTGGCCCGATCAGTAGAGAACTTTTCATAGAATAGAATGCTTAAGGTTGGAAGGGACCTCCAGAGGTCATCTAGTCCAACCCCCCTGCACACGCAGGGTCCCCTAGAGCATGTGGCACAGGGTGATGTCCAGGCGGGTTTTGAAGATCTCCAGAGAAGGAGACTCCACCACCTCTCTGGGCAGCCTGTTCCAGGGCTCTGTCACCCTCACCGTTAAGAAATTCTTCCTCAAGTTCCTGTGGAACTTTTGGTGCCTCAATTTGTGGCCGTTTCCCCTAGTTCTATCACTGGCCACCACTGAGAAGAGGCCAGCCCCCTCCTCCTCACTCTCTCTCTTGAGATATTTATATACATTGATCAGATCCCCTCTCAGTCTTCTCTTCTCCAGGCTGAAGAGGCCCAGCTCTCTCAGCCTTTGCTCATAGGGCAGATGTTCCAGGCCCCTAATCATCTTTGTGGCCCTGTGCTGGACTCTCTCTAGCAGCTCCACATCCCTCCTGCACTGGGGAGCCCAGAACTGCACACAGTACTCGAGGTGCGGCCTCACCAGGGCTGAGTAGAGGGGCAGAATCACCTCCCTCGACCTGCTGGAGACGCTCTGCTTAATGCACCCCAAGATCCCATTGGCCTTCTTGGCCACGAGGGCACACTGCTGCCTCATGGTCAACTTGTCATCCACCATGACGCCCAGGTCCCTCTCTGCGGGGCTGCTCTCCAGGAGGTCGGTCTCCAGGAGCCTGTAGGCATGTCTAGGGTTATTCCTCCCCAGGTGCAGGACCCTACACTTGCCCTTGTTGAACTTCATGAGGTTACTCGCTGCCCAGCTGTCCAGTCTGTCCAGGTCCCTCTGGATGGCAGCGCAGCCCTCAGGGCTGTCAGCTATTCCTCCCAGCTTAGTATCATCAGCAAACTTGCTGAGGGAGCACTCCATCCCTTCATCCAGTTCGTTAATGAATAAATTGAACAGGACCGGACCGAGGACTGAGCCGTGGGGGACACCACTAACCACAGGCCTCCAGCTGGACTCGGCACAACTGATTACCCCTCTCTGTGCCCTGTCATTGCTCAGCCTTCTTTGATTTATCAAATTTTGGATATCCAGGTGCAGATGAGTAGCGTTGTGTAAGGAAAATAAGGGCATTGTCAACAGGACTGCAGTTCTTGATCATCTTTCATGGTTAAGATGGTTTCTTGAGCCCCTGCACATGTGTGCACTGGCACCAGTTCACATCAACTCTGGGAAAATGGATCTCATACTTGGTTTCCTACCAACTAGAAATGTGCCTGAAGCGAATGAGCCTTCAGTCATCTGAAAGGAGATTCTCAATATCCTTCCTGTTGAGCCTATATAGCTAGTGAATCTGAAAACTTAAATCTTTTGCCTGATGACCTGGGCATCCTGGCTTGGCCTAAATTCTGTTTCCTGGTGCAGTTTATGTTCAGAACAAGTGCGAGAATCTGGTCCTGTTACTGTCATAATCTTGTTCATCTCTTCTAAATGCACCTTCCTTCCCTTTAAACAAATCATTTTTCTGTCACTTCTAATAATGTCTGCTTCATTTTTTGAAGTGTAAGGATATAAGAAAAGTAGGCAAAAGGAACGTGATTCTAAACTGGGGTTCAAGAGAATTAATTCCACATGATACATAGTTGTGGGCTTGGAAAAAAAATCAACAAGCTATATGGGTTGGAAATTCCTCATTGCCAGGAACCCAACTGTCACCACATCAGCATCAGTCATGAAGAAATGGCCTTAGTGATTTTGAATATTACTGCTGCTTTTTTTTTTTTCTTTCCCCCACATAGATTTCAAATCTCTTTTAGTTATCCTGTTTACAAAATAAGAAAAGAACATCTTGCTCAGTGGCAATTAGCGAAGGTAACCCTGATCTTCGTTTTAGGTTTGTTAGGCTTTTTTTTATATATATATGAATACAAGATTTCACTGTATAGCCAATGGAGGCATTTTCTACTGAGGAGAAAAATGAGGCAGAAAATTTTCAAGAACACTGATAAATAAGTGAGAGAATCCATGGAAATACAAAATATTGAAATTAATTGAAGTATCCCTTGATAATTTTTTTCAAAGCACTGATAAAATTTACTTCACTTTATTTTTATTTCATGCATATATATATATGTATGTATATATAGATAGATATAGATATAGCTATACAGTGAAAGGTAATACAATATTGCCATCTAGTGAAAGGATGAAAAATATCAGACTAATCAATCTGATGATTTGATGCATAAAAAGATAAACATGGTACCTGCAGCTCAATAGTCGAAACCTTCCGATAAACAGCTATTGATAAACATTTGTGATTTGAAAGGATTTGTCATACATACTTGCCACTGGTGGGAAAGGCAAGAGCAAAGGAAAAAATTAGAAATTATTTAAGAAAGCTATTATATTTATATAGCTTTTGAGGGTGGTTAAATCCAATGGTTTTGTGTCGCAGCCCAGGAATGGACTCCTGTTACTGACTCACACAGTGGGAATGAAGAACTTGAACTGTCCTTCTGTAGGACCTGGTGTTGGTCAAACAAATTTTAATGGTTTAAAATATGTTCCTCTGCAAGACATGTTTTGTTCCTAGCGGCTATTCACAAGTATATAATGCAGCTTTAAAGTTGTCATATAGAGTGGCGTAATAAATTCATAAATTCATCTGTTGTATTTGAATTAGTTATTGCAAGCTGGATGGTTTTGAATCAACCTCTGGGTTATACCTTTAAGTTACTTTCTGTATTTCATCATTTATTTTAGGGAAGGTTATTTGTGTAATATAACCTGAGCATCTCAGCGTTCCACCATCCTTACATGTCTGTCTTAAGTATACAACTGTGAATTAAAGAGTTATTTTACATTTCCAGACAAATGCTCATGACAAGACATTCTTAAACAGAGTCTAGATTCAGGGAGCAGAATTCCTCCAAATCTTATCCATTAGGAATATTTGTCCTTATTTTTCCTGATTTTTTTTTTTTTTTTTTGCWTATCCTTTTCTATATTTCCCATTTGAATTGTTTTTCCTGGTAAATCTTGCATGTATTTTTATGCTATAATCCAATGAGAACGTATTCAGGAAGGTTTCCATACTTACACACGAGAAGACCAATCTCTTATTGTTCAAAAATATTCTTTATAATGAACCATGAAAAAGAGTTTTAACAATAAGAGATTTTCTTGAATAAGAAAAGAAAATTAGGAATCTATCTCCTAGGGTATAATTTAGCAATCTTTTTTTCCTTTTTTTTTTTTTTTTTTGGTGGCCACTAAACATGGTAGAAGTTTGTCTCCCATACATGTAAGGTCCATGTGTAGGTTTGGAGTTCAGAGTTTGCCTTCCCGTTTGATACCTTTGCTGTGCAAAAGTTCTTCAGTCTTTTCCCTATTACCCCATATGTTCATTAAGAATCAGAATGTTTGTTTCCATATGTGCGAGAGAGAGTCTGCAAATGTCAGATGATGTTTATACAACACTTAGAGAATGTAAAGATCATTTAATTGAGTACAGAGAGACTATACACCGAGGAGCTGCCAAGCTGCGTGACTGAGCCTTGTGGCCAAGGCCGAGTTTTGCATCCCCGTGGCCTTACTCACCAAAATTGCTTAAAGTTAACCCATTTTCTGAAGGGTACAGCCCTAACGTTACGTGACTTTGGGCATGCTAATTAAATATTAAATAGGCAACACACAGTTGACCCAGTAATTTGATACATAAGGGAATACAGTGAGTGGTATTATGAGACAAAACACATTTCTGGAGAGTTTCATTCACTGACAGGCACTGAAGCTCTGTTGATACCACCACCTACAGCCGGGATCACTGTCCTTTCCCTCAGCTTTGATAAGCCATTCGTTGTGCTCCATAACCAAGTTTTTGTATTGATATAGTGTCCGTAATCTAAAGCTTCTCTTAAGTAGGAAGAGACAACAGAAGCTCAGTATAACCTAAATTCTAGCCAAGTGATATAATTAGTGACATATACAGCATAAGGTGCATAATGAGCAGGTTTTTGTTGTGTAGGTAGCACAATGTTACCCTTCAGTCTTTGAGGTTTCCACCCTAAAAACCAGTTTGCTGATCTCAGAAGCTGTGGTACTGCTACCTTAAGTCCTAGCTGCAGCATGGTGGACTTGCAGGCGGGTTATTTATTTCTATATCTCTGTTTTTCACTCAAGTGGCACTGAATTTGGGTTTAGATTTTGACTCGGTCTGCACAGACAAGTTAGAAACAAGATGTGACATTCATATGGTACTCATGGCTGTGTTAGTGCAGCGAAATGTTATTTTCTAAATGAACGGGAGCCTGATATTCATCATTCATGAAGAATGTTGTCCTTCCATAAAGATTTAGCTTTTTTGTAAAGAAAGTCCTACTTGGAAAACTCTGGTTTGTAAATACAATGATCATGTTGTATACCCACATTTTGAAGAATGTTTGTTTTCTTAAGATAGCTTTTTCACCCAGAAGTATTCATGTTTTGAGTCCAAATTTTATGAAAGTTTTCAAAACAAGCTGCCATAATGATGATACATTGCATGTACTTTTGATGAGAAAAGACAACTGTATACACACAACTGTAATATCCATCATTTTTTCCCACGTAATGTGTTTTTCTAAAATTATGAGTTTGCATTAAGAAGTTAAGATGTTATTTCCTGAACTATATTGCATATGTTGGCAATGCCTTTTGATGTGAATTTAAAAATACTACAATTTGTTTAGATAAAATGTTTTTTGCACCAGCTCAAACAATTTTTGTCAGATGCTGACCTCAATTGCAAAAGACATTTTCAATTAAGGAAAACGTTTATATGGTTAGCAAGCTGTCATTCAGTAAAACTCATTTTTTTAATTAAACAGATGGTGATAACAAAGAAATTAATGAACACATACTTGCCTGCCTGCTATACTAATTTGCATTTCTAAATTATTCAGGTTATGCAGCAATTAAGCTTTAATTGCTTTTAGACAAATGAATATCTCAGAATGAATGACAAATTATGATGAAATGGTCTAAGAAGCAGGGGTGTATTCCACTGCTCACGCTATTTTATTTTGTGACAATTCCAGAAGCGCGAACGTGGGAACGGAGCATCGCTGTGCGGGTTGACTGTGCTGCTGCTCTGTTCCTCCTGCAGTGCGTGGTCCTGCCGCCAGTCTGTGCAGATAAGATGGATGTCAGGGGCAGTATCCTATGACATTCCGAACTACATTAGTGCCGTAGCGTGTTTTAGGAGCCGGATTAGCATTGCCAGCACTGCCGTTTGTGCAGGAATGGGTGACATAATGACATGCGATCCTGACAGCTCCTCGGATTAGACTTCCACTACTTGATTTATAAGTAACATATGAGGAAAAATATATAATCTATAAAAAGGCAGCAGGCTGTTTTATAGAGGGAGTGCACTAAAAGTCATTTTTTTCTGGTTTAAGATAGGGGACTTGTGGACTGTCATGGTTAGTCTGTATCCAAAGAAATTATATGCCTTTGTTTGCTGCTTCTCCTTATATTTGTGACCCCCTGCTCTCTGTTTTGTGATTCTGCTTATTTTTCCTATATTTTATTCTTCTGGAACCCTTCCCCGGCCTGGTAGTGATTGCACTGTATATTATTTGGAAAAAATACCTTCTTCTTGGAGTAGCTACAGCAACTATAAACAAAAGTTATGTGGTACCCTCGTTGCTGCCTTCTACAGTGCAGTTCTGCTGTTTAAACCAGAGGAACATTCAACTTGGCATCAGCGGGTACGAGCGCACTGTGTTTGAAGGAAAAATAGGTTATTTTAAAACTTTTTTTTCTAAATATGACATTTATATCTTTTAACACTATCTTTTCAGTTCAATTGTGGCATTTGTAGAATGAGGATATTAGAAAAAATGTTACTTCATATCTTAATCAGACTTTTGAACATTCCACAGGTCAATCTTACAAACAAACTGCAAAAGTGTGTCTAGACAAGTTTAGTATAGGCCATATTTAAAGCCATATGTAAAGATGTCGTCTTATCTATGTTTAAGCATTTGAAGGGGGCACAAACTCAAGAAAACTGTTCATCTTAGGTTTCCTTATGATCAGTGAAGAGGCACCAGAAGAGCTAGAAAATGTGATAACCTGAATAAATGAAGATTACATCATATGAACACTAAAGAAGGATAGAAGGACTTCCAGCTCAACATGTGCAAAGAATTAATAGAGGCAAAGGCAGGTATAAATTTATTTTCTGTAAACCAAATGTAGAATAAGAATAAACTCCTTTTAATTAAGGTAAAGAGTATAAAACAGAGAGAATACTTATCACAAAAATGGAAGTATCTGGCTTCCCTGGCTGAAAACTTAATAATTTCTAGAGCAGAAATCAAGCTTCTGTCATGATGGCGATGTCAGCAAAACAGAGGATGAATTTGCTGTTCAGATTCCCAATATTAGATGAGTCAGGAAAAACAATCCTAAGGTTTTAGAGGACCCTTGGTGACTCTTTGCATAGCAAATTCACAGTCAGGTGGGAAAGAGTAGAAATCAGATTTTTCAGAGGAGGACAATAAGAGGTTTGAAAGCACCAAGACCTGCTCTCATGTGTGTGTATGATAAGTGTGTTGCTCTGAAGATGAGAAATAATTCATGGGTCTGCAGAAAGATCAGAGAGAATTCTTGCATTATGCTCAGTTCTCCTTAAAAATTAAGGCTTGCACAAAGTTTATCTCAGGGAAAACTTATTTATTTCAACTGATTTATCAGCTTTCTTATCTTTACTTAAAAATATCAAACTTGGGGAAAAAGTGGCCTTGCTACAAATAAACACAAATCATTAATAACATCTTGCCAAGGTAGATTAGATAGTTATTTTATCTTTCTCTCTGGATATGTGTTCTTAGTTAATTGGAGGAAATCTTAGGTCAGGCATCTCTCATTTCCTGTGAGTAGGTATTTCTTTGATTTTTCTTACTGTTTTTTTTTTTCTTGAAGTTCTCAAAGCAGGATACACAAAGAAATTTCATTAGAAGAAAAATCTCTACCAATTGATTTCAATTATTACTTCTTTCTCACCATCCCTTGTCAATGTACATAATCAAATATTTATGTATGTGTCCTCTGTGTGATATAAATATTCATCGACTTCCTTCCTGCAGGCATCCTCCTACAGAGTGATGTACAATAATACCACCTAAACAAAAGAGGAGAAAGATCCCCAGCAGCAACTTATAGGCAGCAACTTAAACATGTCTTTTAACAGTTTTATGTGACTGATGACAGAATTATGTGTTAGGCTGATACAGAAAAGTATTTCTCTAGACTTTATTTCTGTTTGCACAGTTGCCCGCAAGATGTTAATGGTGTTTATTGTTTTGAGACTGAAGTTTTTGCAGGCTTGTATTTGTTTGGAAGCCATGTAGAAAATTAGCAGCTGGCCCTTGTGTGGTGTATTAGCACTCTCTGCTGTCCTTTAGATTTATTGCTGTAGTATATTGAAGTGTATGTGTGGCAGTATGTGACCCTATAGCTGTTAAGCCTTTTCAAGATAAAGATGTGTTAATTATTTCATGATATTGGATAGGAAAAATAAGAGGGTACAAGGATACTGGCAATACTTTGAATCTGGACTGTTTAGTCAGTGTTGCTCATCTAAGCCACATAGATTCTCTCTGTGAAGTGATTTTCTTCTTTTTCTACCCCTTTGGGTGACAATGTTGAAGTGAAATTTGGTATTTGTCAGTGGTGCTCAATCCTTGACTCCTGAACCTAGCCTTAAGGTACAAATCCTCAAAAGCACCTGGACATCTTTCTCGGATATTTAAAATTCTTCAAATATAACAGGAATATATGTGAATATATGTTGATATGTGTAGTAAAATTTAACTACTTGCGTAAGTACATGAATACATGTATGTGTTTCTTTTCAGAGGTATTCACGTTTTATGTAAATAAGAGCCATAGTGATCAGAAATATTACTGAATTAACAACATATGAAATGCAAAATAAATTATCAGTTATTAGTTTCTCTAGTTTCAGTAAAACTGCCTCATAAATCTTACAGGAAAGATAAATGACTCACCTTGATAAATAAAAACTCGTTTGAGCTGTAATGAATATTTTAATATCAGCAATTCATTATGGCTCAAACACATGTTGCCTTTAATGGGAGTACATGATCTTGAATACTATTAAGGTTTAAACAAATTTAAATGTGACAAGCACAAGATTAAATGTGGCACACAAATGAGTTTAAACAGCTAATTAGGTTTTGTTGGTCCATCCTATGTTTGACAGATATGTAATAGCAGTAATACTAATTAGAGAAACCATAATACCTAACAGATACAAATCCTGTTATGGAAGTACAGTTTTCCCGCACAGACTTTCACAAGACTCATGTAACTCTGAGGTATTTTGAAAAGTTTAAAAAAAAGAGCTTAGAATTCTTTTTTAAGGTGATGAGACTTACTTCATATTGGAGATGATGACTATGAAACTGTAACACACATTTTTTAAGGTTTTTTTTTTTTAAACTTTTCAAAATTAATTCAAAATTCCTGTTCAAAAACTCATAGGCTTCAGGAAAGAATTATATCGGGCATGCAGGTTCTTGTTGTGAGGCAGACACTTATTTTCCAACATGTGTTTTTACTTTGTATTTGATGGTGCTGAGCATGGTCATTAAAATTAATTATTGTTTACAATATGCATTTTCAAAACAATTGTTTTAGAGACTGTTTTTAGAAGGGGACCAGGCATAATTAAACAACCTGGAGGTATAATTAAACAAACACTTCTCAATATATAAACTATCCAAACTATCCAATATATAAAATATCCAATAGCTGAAATTAATATTTGCTTAGTCATTCAGTCAAATGGCAGGCAACTGATATTTATAGTTAAGAGCAATTGCTTTGCTGCATGATAATGGAAAAGAATGAATAACAGAGGAAGCTTATTTAAAGAACTGTTTTGGTTGTGCAACCCTAGAGAAAATCAGAGCTCCCATTTTAACTATGCCATGGCTGATCCGATTTTATCCCTGCAACTGAAGATGGATGTCCAGGATAGATAATGCAATATTAAGGGTAGGTGAGTCCAGGAGAGTAGCAGTGACAGAGTCCCTGCGTCACAGCCCGTGTCAGACTAGGACGCACTAAGGGGGGGACGTGTGATCCCTGCGCTCCATGACTCCTCCACCCATGGTGGTTAGTGGCTGGTACGATGCAGTGGCCCTGTGAACGGGTTGGGCTTCTCTTTGGTGCTTGTGGACCACCCTGGTGCCTGGGGGGCACCCATAGGGTCAGGCTAGGGAGCCGCTGCAGGAGCCCCATGGGGCTGGCAGTGGTCACTGATGTCCCCCTTGCTCTTGCACCATGATGGTACTAGTCCATAGCAGGGATTAGGATAAGGGTTTCTTTTCCTTTTCTTCCTTCTTCATCCCCATTTTTCCTCTTCCTCTCCTTTTTCCTCTGCTTTTACTTTTCACCTGGACCCATCTCAGACTCAGTCATTTTCATCTGCTTGGCTGTTCAATCAGCTTGGCTGTTGAACAGCTTGACTGTTCAATCCATAAAACAGTAAAAATCCATAAACCAGTATTTATCCTCCCTGACTCTGAGAGGAGAAAATGAATTACGTCACCTGCCTGAAGTTACTTTACTTACCTGGGCATTTCTGCTTGCGAATACTTTTACTTACATCTGATCTTCTGGTTTTATTGGTCTCTACCTGATCTTCTGGTTTTATTGGTCTTTCCTTCCTTAAAGGGCGAAGGTGAATGGAAACACATCAGAACTTTTCTGCTTTTAAGGGATTTCCAGAAACACAACCCGTTGGGGCTCTGTGTAGTGCTGGCTCTAATCTCTGGCAGAAATGGCTCCTGTAGGAGGCTTTTTGACACACAGACTGCATTACACATACCCAGTAAACAAGCAGCTGAATTTCCTCAGATTTTTATGTTCCATTTTTCCACTGTATTGTATGACTGGGATTATATAATCATGGCTGTATATAGGAAACAGAAGCTAGCAGTCAGGACTGAAAACTAATCCAAGGTGTAATACTGTTCACCTTTTATGTCCTTGGATGCTGTCAGCTTTCAGAGTGAGAATCGCATCGACTCCAAGGGGTACAGAAGGTTTGTAGCTGGACTTTTGCCCCTTCATTAGTGAGCAAAGCTTTTGGGGGACGTTGTAGAAGAATGTGTGTATGGCTGCATGCCCTGACTATCCAGGATGCCCATATTTCACAGACCCACAGGGTTATCAAATATCAAGTTATCGATTTGTCAAATTAGGAAGACTGGGAGCTTGGAAGCTACCATTCTATGAGAATTTTTTTAAAAAATTCTTTTTGGAACTAATTTTTGCTCCTGATACTTCTGCTCCTGATACAGACAGTATATTATTGATGGATTGAGATGCTCTTCTGCCTTGGGATTTGGAACAACTTTTGTCAGCACTGGCCTGTTCCAGGCTTTATACAGGGAAGAGTTAAAATGCAGGAGGAAAAAAAAAAAAGAATAAAGAAAACCCCAAACCTTAATATATCTTAAGCCAGAAATCCTTTTATTCTGCAAGTTGCAGGGGAAGACAAATTCAAAATTCTGTTTTATCATCTGTTCAAGCCTCAGTCTTGCACAATTCAGTAAGCAGAGCTTGAACCACCATCGCTAGAACAAAAGGGCGACAGCTGAAACAATAACATTAACATCTATCAAATTCTTAGACAAAAATTGACTATCTGACATGAAGCTACACAGGTTAGCAAACGAGCAGATGCCACAGAATGAGAGATTGATGCCTCAGCAATAGCCTAAAGTCTGACTAATAATCCAGAACCAATTTGTCACAGATGCCAGCTCTTAAGTATTGGTTAAGCCCTGAGAAAATAGTCTGGATTTCAGCACCTCCTGGTGTTTTTATTTTAGCTTTGTTGTGGTAAGCAGTTATTCCCAATACTCCTTTAAAGCTTCCTTTCCTAATGACTCCTTTTTCTCTGTAGATGAGTCTGTCAAACTAAGAGTAACTCCTATTTCTGCCAAAACAGAAATATAGGTGTAAAATATATACAACTATTTTAAGATATAGGATGCTTTGGAGAACAGTGCTGTTCTTCATAATTTTCAGGCATCCAGAAGGTCTGGATTCTTCTTGTAACTGTGTTCAATATCTCATGACATGAAAATATCATCATGTGAGATTTTCAAATTTTAGTTCTGTGCTATGAAATGAGAATAGTAAAGATGAGAGAAGATTGATCATTTCCTTCGCTCTCTTGCTTAGCAGACTGAGTACATGGAGGTCAGGTGAGGGGAAGCTTCTCTTCTTTGAGAGCCTGATTAATTTGTAGCATATGGTATTCTATACTAGTGTTATATATTTCCATGTCTGCTTTCTGTTCTGTGTTGCTTTTTTTTTTTTTTACATGAATTTAACAATGGGCAAATTGTAATATTTTTTCCTCTCCTCCAACCACAAATAAAATATTTCTGAGCAGAGCACTCTTTAGTGAGTAGTGCCTGAGCATACTCTACCACTTCTGATAAGAAATCAGAATGGTAATTCTTGCATGTTACAGGATCCTTACTATATTGAACTAATACAAAAGAAAATCAACACATGCATGGTGGTATTTGTGAGATGATCTTCTACCACAATTTATTCCTGAGAGACTGATTTAATATAGCTGGAAAATCCGTGTCTCCTAATGGGATACTATTAATCTTCATTGCCAAGTTATTTTTATTTTCTGTTTAATAATATTGTTTTGAACTGCAGCTTTTGCTTGAGAAACGGTAAAATCTGCAAGTGTTTGTTATAAGACCAGTTTAAGAAAATTTGGATCCCCTGACATAGGACTTCAAATTTCTGTGCTCTTTATCTGATCAGTAGCTAATAATACTGAATAACCCTTGTGAAAAATGACAGTAGAACTCTTCACTTAGAAAAAAGGTAATGACTGAAGAGCTCTGCTGCATTTCTGTAGCAAAAAGATCTTTTGCATGAGAGAGAAGTTGTCTGCCCCTGCAAATAGCCGTAGTTGTTGTGTGAAGCCACGACCCTTTGTAGTGCACACAGCAGAAATAAAAGTACAACCCCTGTGTTGTGGGGTGACTGTTGTGAGTGTTTTTGTATCATTTACACCTAGCTACTGTGAAGCAGCAATAGTCAATTTGACTATGACTTAGTTACATTAAGAGAAATGTTGAATGTTAACACTGAAGTAATTAAAATCACATTTATCGATTAAGTCCTGTTGTCTGTTTAGCCCTGGCTGTTGTGGTTTGCATTGAACCATGTTCAGCTCCTGAATGTTTCTCGTCGGGTGGTAAATATGAGTTGCTTGTGCTGTGGTCTGACCCACGCGTGCTGTTAATCCACTGCTCCTTTTGTGAAGGAACAGAACAGGACCCTCTTCTTTGAAGTCTGTGCTAGCACCGGGCAAGAAACTTGTCATGAATAATTCATTTGACAGATTTTACCCCGATAACTGTTCAATTATTGATCACAGGATGAGAAACCTCCAATGTATTAATTATTTTAAATGATTTGTGAATTACTGTGAGTGTATTTTGCCTGAAGATTACGAGGATTGTTATGAATATTCAAAATTAGAAGTATGAGTTGCATAAATCATGTGGGATTGATTCATTTTCTTAATTGGAAGTTTCACAATGTGCTAAAAAATCAGAGTATGGCCTAAATGGCATAATTCACTGTGTAGATATATCGTGTATCTATAGACACCGTGCTTAAGAAATGTCAGTTTTTGGCTTAAACCTTCAGCTTCATGAATCTTGGGGCAGGCGGCTGCCCACTGGTTGCCTTTTCCCTTGCTTGGATCCCTCCACGACACATCTATAACTTCCTGTTGACCAGCCTGGTAGAAGGCTCATAGAAACCAAGTCCCTCATTATTAACACAAGCCTTGCTTTTAATTCAGCTTTTTATTAATTTGTACCAGCTCTGGTACCTGTTACAAATGTAGACCTGTAGATCAACAAGCTCTGAAACCTCTGTAGTATTTGTCTCTACTGGCGTGTTTGTAAGGTGGTGTTGACCTCTTCAGTACATGTTAATATGAACATGTATTTCGGGTACTTGCCTCTTTTCTGGATAATTTTGGCTCGCACTTTACAGGTGTATTTCTGCCTGTGTGTTTTGCTTTATTGTGGTTCTGTGAGGTTGGGTTCTTTTTTTGGTCCAAATATTGGCAATTATTAAAAATATATCTTTAGTATTTGTTTAGGGGTGTGACTGCAGGAAAAAGAAACAAGAGAGAAAATCATTTTATTGAAGAAGAACGAAGCATTAATGAATCTATCTTGTCAAGTGATTTTTCTTTCAGAAGTCTGAGTGATGCTTTGCTCTGTTTTTTCCCATTTGCAGTTTCTGTGTCTGAAATAGTGGTTTTTTGTTTTTTATTTTCCCCAATACAAAAGCTTTTCAGTCTAGGCTGGGTGTTTTTGTCAAGTACAGCCTTCAAGGGGAAGAAGGAGATAAAGACACAAACATGGAAAGGGGTAATAGGGAGAGTCAGATGAGAGAAAGAATGAGGTCCTTCATGCTGGTATCTTGTAGCAGGTTTGACACTTGGATGCTCTGAGCTGTGGCACTTGGGCAACCACCTCTGCACTTACAGCTCGGCAAGGTGGGATGTTTCTGCTTCTGCAAAAAAAAAAGGCATCTGAATCAATTATACAGCTGCTGTTCATTACTGAGTTTTAGTGATCTGCTCTTCGTTGTGGGATTTTGGTGATCTCTAGGTTAAAAATATAAACAAATAGGATGAAGGAAGAAGTGGAAATTGATGAAAAATACTCTTTCAGATTAACATTTCCATATGCTTTCCAAGATTTGAATCAAAATTTAAAATTTCTGTATCAAAATGTAAAATTCCAGATTGAGTTTTAATCCCTGCATCTGCAATGAAGCCCTGCAATGACCTTGCAGGGGGTGTTTTTAGTCTAAAATATAGTGGTTCCGGAGTACTCAGATTTGGGTAGGCGTGGTCCTCTTCTGTTTCATAAACACCTCAAAAACACATTGACTGAAGACAGCTGATGTATGTTAATCATGCTGAGACAGATTAAGTAGGAAGAAACCATCCCTGTAATGTCACGGCCTTCCTGCTGGTACCTCGTTCAGATGGAAGAGGCCTCCTGAGCCTCCCAGGTAGCGCCAAGGGATGCCTGTTCTGGGGGCTTCTTCAGAAAGTGTAACCAATGCTGAATGTGCAGGGAAACAAAAATGCTCCTTTTGGATACGTTGCTTTCCTCTAAGGAGGAATTAATATACTCCTTCTGCTAGAGTTCTCTAGTTGTGTTTCTCTGCCAAGGTTTTTAAAAGAGGCAGGCGTTGGAGCCCAGATTCTTGCTCCAGATATTCACAGTGTTTTTGTTATCGCCTCCTTTTGGAAGATCTGTATCTTCCCATCAGGAGAGAAAAAAAGTTTTCTGTCTCTTTTTTTTTCTCCCCTCCCGCCCTTAGAAGTAGACAATTATAACCAATTCCAAGCAGATGATCAGATGATTTAATCAGCCAAGTCAAAAGCTTTTTTTTTTTTTTTCATAGAAGTAAGAGGTTATAAACTACAAAATATGGATCATGAGCCTGTGACCTTATTATTCATATTTACTCTTATTTAATAACCAGTGCCGTAGCTGGGTAACTGAAAGTAAGATCAGTCCAGACACTTGGAAATAGTTTTAGTGCATTGCATAGCACTGCCCCCCAAGAAATCTTTTTTTGTTCAGGACCTGCATCTCACCTTTTACTATTCTGAGACTAGGAAATACATTATCTCTTCTGCACCAGCCCTATCCTAACAGTGGAAGCCTTCTTTACTCTCCGTACTTCTCTTACCTAAAAACAATTATATTTAGAATATTGTGATCAAATAAATAAAAGATCTCAGTAAAGACTCTCGGTAAACTTCAGTGGGAGATAACAAAACTCACCTGACACAACAGCTTTGAAGCGTGAATCAAAGCCCTTGCAATGGGAGAGAAACTTGTCATACTCAATTAAATACTATCTATGGCAAAACACAGCTCAATCAAGGTGAAACACTTCAATTTCTTATTACACGCACATTGAGTTTCCCTGTAGGCTCTGCTGTGTTTGTTGTACTGCATGATGCGGAGAAAAGGCTTTCAAAGTTGCGTTTAAAAATACAGTTCAGGGAAAAAAACCCCACAAATGTCCTTGAAAAACTTGGTAATTATCCAACGTGAATGTTGTCACTGTAGTGCACCCGTTTGCATTGCTGTCAGACATCAGTGCCATGTTTCTTCACCTGATGTGTGCTGAATCTTACAGCTTAGTGTAAGCATTTACATGTCCTTCCCACTTTTTGCTGTGTTCCCCATCAAATATTTACAGCTTAAGCAGAGCAAATTTACTATAAACAAACACACATAAATAAGACTGGTTTAAAGAATAAGCCTCAGCAAATAATCCCAGAAAATGTGCCCCGGAATGTGACTATCAATCTTAAGCAATACTTACCATCACAGCGGATTTATCGGGTCAAAGTACGAACACGTTTTGAAAATTAATTAGGCACCTACTAGGTACTTAGGTAGATTACCAGACCACAAGAGAGTTTTGCACCTTCTTTCCTTTCTTGACCTTAGAAAATGCAAAAACCCCCAAAACTTTTAAAAGCCCTTGGAAGAGTAAAACATGGTCAAAGAACCCTTGAGGGATAGGGGGTCCCAGGTGTTGCTACTATGTATTTTCCAACATGTGCTCTACACAGTCAAGTTGTGTCTTTTTTCCATGTAGGATTAATTATTTAATGGTGGGTAGAGTTAGCAGAAAGATTGCAGTACCTCTGCATGGCTTTCTCTGTTGTTCCTGTAGTGGTGGCATCCCAGCTCAGCTCATGAAAAAGTCAAAAACTTGTTACTACTTAAAATCTTATCTGTTTGTCACCATATTTCTCAAATGTTGTTTATTAGGGTTATTGTTATAAACAGTAGCACTGCTAACTTTTCAACTGAGGTTCTCCAAGTTGCTTAATGCACAGGGTCTTATAGAGGCGCTTTTCTCTTTTAAGAACCTTGATGCATTGCTGGAGATAAGTAATACGCAAACTATTAATTGCTTTTGACACAAAGTGGCACAAGCACCTTTGATATATAATTGGGGAGCAATGCAGTTTAACAAGTTTTAATTTCTGGTGCAGCTGGAAGACAATAAAGAGAAAGCACGAGAACAAATTAAACGGTATATAGGTCAATCATTCTATTAGGAGTCTTCAGGGAACACATATCTAATTTACATAATTGTATTTCTGCTGCAACCAGACGTACTGCTGTGCTAATACGTGTTCTTGGTGGGTCTCTAAAAACACAGAAGATGGCCTTTCCTTACATTAAAGTCTGAAAAACTGGGATTACGGGAGCAAATACATTATTAATTTCATCTAATCAGGATTTCAAGGTTAGCTTGACCCAATCTACAAAGGGCTCCCAGCAGCTCCACAGGTAGTCGTATGTCGAATTTCTTCCCTTAGAGCAAAGATTAAGTTCTTAAATCTCCCACATATACATGCAAATAAGCCAAATTGCCAAATTCCTTTCTTATTTTCGTGAAGAGATAATGCTTTCTCTGTGTGCTGCTTCTGCTGAATCTAACCATTCCTCATTTGAAATACGCTTATGGACTTGACCTGTTTACGTGGGTCTCCATAGCTGAGGTTTGTGTCATTCTACACTTTCCAGCTTTCACAGGGAGAGCTCCAAGACAAAGATTTTTACAAGCAGAAATAGTATATTTATATTACTTTTTTTATGTTCATAACCAAAAACAGGCCAGGTTTACCCTATATGAAATTTTGCCTTAAAAACTGTCTAAACTGTCTAATAAAGCTACAGGGATGTCTGCTTATAAACAATGCTCAGTGAAGGTAGAAAGGTAAAAATGAAAAGCAATCCAGTATGCAGAGGAAGACTGAATTAATGCCTCATGCTTTCCTGTCTTTTCCATGAAGTATTGCCATGCACGTCACTAACATATGTATGTTGTTCTATCAGAATTCACCTTTTGGGGCACCTATTTGCTTTTACTGCAACACACAGCTGCATCCAGACTTTATGTGGAAAGCAAATACTTCATGATGAAATACCTATCCTGGGCTGTGACCTCAGCGACAATTTATTAAGAGGGATAAATTAGAGTGCATTTCTACTTCACATTTAAAAATGGCCAAAGGAGTAATATAACGACATAGGCACAAGGAACAAAGGTACAATCCAGCCATCTTTGTTGATTTGGAGTAGAGGGGAAGACTGCAACAGCAAGACAGAAAACATTGCAATAATTCTGGGACTAACAAGAGGAAAAAATCATCTCTTAACTTAGAACTATTGTCAGAAGGACTTAACATAAAACATCTTCCTAAAAACTAGGCAGTTAATGCATTTTTGGAGTCTCATCTGAAAACATTGCCAAGACTTTGGATCTATGAGCTTATAACCATAAATAAGAAAAAGACATGGTGCAAACGCATTAAATAGAATGCTGTTGCATGAAAATTTACTGAATTTTGTATAATCAGTACAGAGGCTAATCAATGCATGATAAATCAATACTGTGGTTGCCATACTCAAGAATTATGTTAGCTGTACGTCTTTCCAACTAGAATTCTATACTCAGATTTCAAATAACTTAAGGGTTGCTATAATGATCAGTATTGTGGGGAATGGACCTAATGTGAAATGCGATGAAAATTATTTCTTATTTGATACACTAGCTGAACTCCTGATATATTTCAGGATGAGACTGAGTACGTTTTGTAGCATGTTTCAAACTGATCATTTCCTTCTCTGAAAGCTAAGAGGTTTGGATATTGTTTTTTCTTATGTTCACTGGTTTCTTCACATGAAGTGGAATGGGAACATGCCTGGCAGTGCGAGTGATGATGTTATCTTTGCTTTTTCCTCAGTAACGTTTTCTGTGTGAAAAGATGCTAGTGTGTTGTGTTAGGGTATTGAGTAAAATCAAGTTCCACTGACCTGCAAAATAGCCTGGAATAGAAATATTAGACTGCAGGTATGCTATTAGTGTTGCTGTGGAAAAAAAATGCACGGTTAACCAAGAGAACTAAAGTTTCAAAGTGAAAACCAAATGATATTTCTGCGCATATCTGCAGGACCAGAAAAATTTCCTTAAATTTCTTAATGCTTCACAAAGAGTTATCGTATAAATAAGATTTTGGGTCAAATCCATGGTGCTTAGGGCTCTTTCCTTCTGCACATTTAGCAATTCCACTCTGTGCTACTTGCTAATGGAGAAAGGATCCCCAGCAATGGAGCAACGTCTACCCTTGTGCTGCGTTTGCTGACGAGTGCTCTGTGTGGTTTCCTTAGGATGACGCTGGAGTAGCGGCTGTGGTCCGAGGGCTCACTTGAATGCACTCTAGCACGTAGTCCACAGGGCCAGAACAGACTTATTCCGGAGTAAGAGCCCCTAAACTGCTCACAGGGTGGGCTTCAAGTCCTCAGTTCGGACAATTTTGCTGTTCACCAGGCAAAACCAAAGAACAAAATCTACAGCAGCTTTGTAGCTTTCCTTCTCAGCAGCCCGATGTATTTCCATTAGATATTTCAAATCTGAATCTGCCCTTTTATTTCTTCATATTTCTACACAAAATGTCTTCACATTTCTTGTGTTGAAGCAAATGAGATTACATGGTAATAGCTTTCTATTTTAAGAAGTCTTTGTGTTAGCACGTGGACAATATCCTACAGATTTATTTTTTATTACAAGCAGGACCCTGAAGAGCTGCTCCCCCCTGTTCTTCATCCTTCCTGCTTTGTGAAGTGCTGTTGAAAATGCACCTCTTTTTTCCCCCTTGTGTTTACAGCTTGAGTATGGGGTGAACCACAGCCGGGGCCACTAAGCACATATTACTATTCATTTCCCTTACGTCTTCTGGGTCTGTTTACAGTGTGGTCTCAAGATCTCTGCATCATTTCTGATTCCCACCTACCAAGCTGTGGAATTTGAATATTCAAAGTCTATGCACCTTAATTATCAACTTTAGTGTTATTTTGTCCATTTCTTCTTTCACTTCTAATTTGATCATGAATTAATCTTTTTCATTTTTAGTAAAACACTGAAATGTATATTGCTTAACTAACAGCTAAAATGCAAATCAAGCGCCTTCACTGCCAGCAACCTCAGGTTGTTTATTGAAGTTGCATACCTGATTAGCAGTTAAAATCAAAGTAGATTCTTAATTCTAGTGAGAGGTGGTACAGGGCTCCAGGTATTTCCAGACCCTGAACCATTTATTTAGCTTTAACACAAAGAATGTACTGTTTAGGAGCAACCATCTGTTATAGAATGATCAATATGGAAAGAGTTAAATAAGCAGGAGTTAATTTGTACCAGAGACAGATCAAAGTTGCTCAGCAGTAGATTTCCTGAAACAATCTATCGTATTCCCATAAATACCATATGCTTGATCTGCTTGACTTATGCAAACCACCTTTCTTCCTCGTGCTTTCTTTGCTTGAACAAGTGCCTTAATACTTACGATATTTTGTCCACCAGTGATTTTTTCATAATCCTTTTGCCAATACCCAGGTACCTTGAAATCTGAAATATTAGAATTATCTTTTCTTAAAGTTGACTTTTTTCAAAGAGCTTGCGTGATTTTAAGAAAAAGGCATTGTATTTGAAGATAGCTTTTTAATAATGGAAGTAGCTGTTGTCAGAGCTAATATCACTGATATTTCATGTAGGAATGAATGCTATATAGTTTTTGTTCTTTGTTTTGCTTTGTTTTAGTTGTCTTATTATTTATGGAGATTGTCCACTACCTCTTAAGAATCTTTCATCTTTTTATTTTTTTTAGCTGGATAAATATTGTAGATCTATTCCTTCCTATTTCTCCTAGTTCATTTTATTCAGTTAGCGAAAGTATATGGTCTTAGTGTAATGAAGTAATAAAGCCTCTAAATCTCATAAACTCCGAGTTAAACAGATTATGTAATTAGAGCCAACATCCAAAATAGCTACACTATTTTCTAAGCTCTTTCTGCCTGAAACAAATGCTGGACAGCCTGGCATACAAGGGGAGAGAAGGAATGTTTTCCCAAAGGCAAAAAGCATCTAATTCGGATTTATCTCTCAAAAAAACAGTCTCTGTGGGCAGACATGACTGCGACAAGTGGCTTTTTGCTCCTCTTCAGTGCTGCGTAGCCAAGGGCCAGGGGTGGAGAACTGCAGAAACACCTCCCAGGGCTCCCAGGGGCTGAGCCAAACAGAGGCAGAATATTCCATGTGTGAACACAAAACAAATGTGTATGGGAAGATAGAGCCTAACTCCAGGGTGCTCCTGGCAGAGCTGGGCAGAGCTGGAAAGCCGTGAGCATCACCCAGGCTGAGGGGCCCGGGGAGAGACGGTTCGGGGCAGGCGTCTCCTTCACTCCGTTTTCGTTCCTTAAGGTGCTTCTTCACGTGGGGAATCCAAAGCAAGAGGTCATCAGGCGTTCATAGTTTCCCTCTTCTGCTAAATGGTTAGAAACTAGTATTCCAGGATGCCATGACTGCCCTTAGTTTGTGTGGATTCGAGGGGTAACTGGACAAGATGATGAAAGAAAATTCTGCAGGTCGCTAAGTCTGTGGGACTCGTATCCATCTCCAAGCCAAAACAGCAGGGAACTGTGGTCAGGTTGTGTGAACAGTAAAGGGAGCCAAATCCATGGCAATAAACCAGTGTTTAATATTCCCTATATGTTACAGTATTTTAGCATCCACATGTTAACTCTGTGTGTTAGATTTGTAGACTTTGAGACATGCTCCTTCTCTGTAAAATTCAAATAAATAAAGAGCATCTATGGTCAGTGCGCATAACGCAGATATGCCAGAAAACTTTGCAGGGGATCTCAGATAATTTGCTCATTTATATTTTTAAGTTGATCATTTTGTATTGCGTTTCCCACACAAGAACACGACTGAAAAAGAGAAACAGAAAGAAAACAAAAGGAAAGTTGCAATGACTGAAATATTCAGCCATTTGGCTTATGAAGATCAACCATATTCAACTCTGTTTTAGGATGATCTATTTTAAGATAAATAAAAATCTGAAATTCATTTTGTTTGGCTTCCCTGAAACACTCTGTTCTCTCCTTTTTTTGTTTGTGAAATTGGACGTGGAGACAGAAGGGGCAATAGGGTAGATAATAAGCCATAATTCTTTGTTCTAGCACTTGTTTTAAGTGAATTTTAAGCTTATTTTAAATGAATTCTAGAACTTTCCATTTTAAAGGAAGCTATTTGGGTTAAAATTGCACTTAAAAAAATCTGCTCCAGTATTTACTTAATTATCATGATTAGTGAGACGCTTAGTACTTCTACCCTTTATAACTGCAACTAGTGGTAACTATAATAAATGATTTCCAATTAAGGACTAACAGAACTCATGACAAGAGAAATCTCTGTCCATTTTTTAAAACTAAGGCAGTGTGCCCTGTGTAGAACAGTGTAGAGCATTAAAGTATCGTGGCAGGAGTACAAGCTTAATTAAACCTGCACTAGCTTGATAATTCTTCATTTTTAAAAATTTTAATATTTGTGTTTAATGGAAGGATAGACTTACAGTGAAATTTTAGCATTTCAAATTTGATTCATTTTAAGACTTCAGGGATATAATTAGGTCCAAAGCAGATACTGTTTAGCTATTCTGTTTCCAGTAACATGACAGCATGCAATGTGGCAATAGAATCACTGCATTCAACTTCATTGCTTTGCTTTTATTATGTTTTTAATATGTAGAATATACTTCTTGTGGCTTAGGAGTGACACTAAGTGTCTGGATTTGAAATCAAATACCTTCTATTTGTGTGGTCAAAAGAATAATAAATTTTCTATAGATCATTATCATTATTTGGAATATTCTGCAGAGTAAAAGATTGTTACTGGAATCTGTCTCTAAGAAATAATGGCTATATTCTAAAACAGAGAGAGAAGGATGGATGGCTGTGTTGAGTCATGGTGCTTTAAAAGGCAATATTTTCATTAGATTAAAAATAACTGAATTTAAATTTAGATTTCTGGCTTACTGCTGATGTTGGAAAGGTTATTGTTAATAAAAATAGACTGCAGTGATAACATGCACTAATTAAGATTTATCTCTTCACTTAATCAAATTCAAAAAGATGTCTGGTGTAATTTCAGTGATATAATCGAGGCAGCTTGCTTGTGGTAGTCTTGCAGGTCCAGCTTTCCTTGATAAAATGATTTTAAATATTGTATCTTATAGTTTGGACTGATTTACGCACATATGTACATTCCTTCAAAGTAACATTTAATTAAAGAAAGTTGATAATATGTAACTTGCTTAGCATACACATACCTGTATTTTAAAGGACTTGTTCTCAAGAGCTATTTCATTTTTAAAAGGCATCACATAGATTTTAGAATCTGAGGACTGTATTCTTGACTGTTTTAGTGAATATGAAAACTACCGACTGGCTGCAGGCATGACTTTGTTTTTGCTCTTTGAACTACCAATTCCACTAGTGCTGCGTATGTCATCTGTGACTTTCTATAGCCCAGCAAAGGTAGAAAGATCAGAAGGAAGGCAATTTCACCTCAATTTCTCATAACTAAAAAGAATAAGAAAGGCAAGGCTGCAGGAGGCATCCATATTCGTACAGATGACAACCTCATTCACGTAAAGGGAAGGTAACTCTTCCTCCTCAAAGTCCACAGATCTGAACACGTACAGATCAGGCACATATTGTGTTTTCTTCTTAATCTTATAGAGACTAAAAGTCTCTTATAGAGATTTTTTTAAAAGAATTGTGCAAAAGTGCAAAATTTTGAAAATAAAAGTTATATAGTCTTACAATTTCTCTAGTTTCTCTTATTTCAGTATATAGAACACCAGCAATGGCTCACTTAGAGTAGAATTATTCCTAAATGATGTACAGAGCTTTATATATTAGCAAAGAACAACTGTATTTTCTATTGACTTTGCAATTTACTATGAGTTGAAGTACTTCTGTTAAAGAGGGGCTACACTCCTTCTGTAGCAGTATGTGTAGTCTTGCTGATATTTTAAAACATATTTCCAACAATTCTTTTACTGAAATGTACCTAATTTTTAGGTATTCAAAAATTTTTGAAGTGTTTTGAAACTATTGGAAAAATCACAGTCTGCTCTCCGTCCCTGTTTTCCTCCCATCTGTGATAGTTCCTGATATTTACCTTGTTCTCTAAGCTATTTGAATGGATTGTTACAGCGATAGGGCTCTTGAGCTTTTCTTTCGTGTATGATTTCTACTTTTTCTGTTGGAAAAAGTGAGAACAGAAATGGATTGCAGCACAAAATGTGTTTGGGATATACCACGGGTCAGAGCTGTTGCTTCATATTCTTCTTCATCATTGGTAGCTGTCTTGGAGTCAGTTGTGTAGCAAGATTTAATGTATTAGGAAAATCAGTCACTGAAGATAAATATTTTCCCAGTACATTAATTCTGATTTTTTTTTTCCGGAACCAGCCTGAAGCTTTTATTTCCACTTGCAGGAGCAACCACCTCTGTTGCTTGGATAAGCTTCTCTTGACCCCTTACTCTTAAATTCTAGCTAGCTAAAAGCATGTTCAAAAATACAGAGCTTCTGAGCTAAGCATTACCTTCCTGACCTAATGCCATTGCTTATGATAATTTTTTCAGTGCAGTTTGCATGCTCCTCTGTTTTTAAGATGATTGTTGGTATGCATTTGAGAAGAAATAACTGGATTAATGCCCAGTGAAACGTTCTGTAGAGAATAATCGTTAAGATTGAAAAAAGCAGCGAGCAACAAGGGAAGCAGAGAGATCAAACACTGTGGGCAGAAGGGGAGCAGAATGAAATGAAAGAAAAATACTCCATCATCAACCTATCACACAAGCTCTAAATTGCTGGAGAAAAACGTGGATAATCACAGCAACGATAGCAGCGGGGCCTTCCTGACTCAGAGCCTGCCTCTGGCTTTAGCACATCATTAGCATGGCTTCCTCCTCAAAGCTTCCCATCCTTCTTCCTCACTGTTGCCTTGTTTGTCAGACTCCCCACCAGAATGTGACGTGAATTCCAGACTTCAGCTTCTCTGTGTTATATCTTAAACCCAGAAGTGTGAACTCATCATTACAGCAAAATATAAAGGAAATGGTAAGGACTTGTTACCTGGGTGTTTGGATAGTGGTGTTCCCAGCTCTGAACATTTTTGGGAAGTAAATTACCTCTTCCATTCCTCACAGCTATCACTGACCCTAAATGAGGCAACAAGTTTCTGCTCATTTTGTCTGAACAATTTATATATGTTTCACTGCATACGGGCTCTGTTTATTCTTCCTCCACTATGCAAAGCTAATACTGGTAAAAGTTAATGAGGCCCATGCAATTATCTAGAGAAAAGACCTCTCAATAATTTCATGATCCTTCCTTAACATATCAATGTACTTCCTGTTTCTAAACATAGGTAAAGACATTTAAGTTAATCACTAATGACCAAACCCTTTGTAATACGCAACTAATTAATTTAAATTTGCCGAGTTCCTTTTTGGAACTTTTATCAAGACGTGCCTGTGAATAGCAGAGACAAGAGCTCCTCCAAGTGCTCAGAGAGTTTCCAGGCCAAAAAGCTCTTTTTCGTCTGTTATCTGAGTCTGAGCTCCAGATTCCTCCTCCTCCTCCTCCTTTTACCCAGCACGTTAAGAAATCCCACCAGAAGCTGCCCTAGCTGCCACTACTCCTGTGATCCACCTCCACTGCAGAGTGCCCGTGGTTCAAAGGCACTAGGACAACCTACTTCCCCATCTGGATTCTTTGGGAACTTTGAAATCTCTGTGCTATTCATTAAGCATCTCACAAGCGTTTGTGACTCTCTCATTTTGAGTATTTCAATTCATTATCCTCTTCTGCCTTTCTCTTGCAATGAGCTTTTTTCATTAGTGGTTACAAAAAGAGCCCCTTTGGGGAGACTATCCCATCTTCACCCACCGTTTTTCAGCAGAAACTGGTTTCTTACAAAAGTATAGATAGATTTAAAGCAGAATGTTACCAGAAAAATGTCAGCCTCCTTCCTGAATTTAAATAATCCTGCCCTAATTCTGAGAACAGCAGTAGAAACAACAGCTCTGCTATGTGTGGAAGCAGGTTGGGTGAAAAATCAGGGTGCCTAGGACACAATACAAAGTGTTAAACACATGGAACAAAAACAGAAGGGGAAGAAGCATTTTGACAAAGAATTCATTCCCAACATCTACTGTAATGCAACAAAGCTCTCTCGTAGAGATGGGGAAAAGGGATATTTAAGTAGAAGAAAAACGTTGAAAACTGACTTTTATAAATTTAATCTATCTGACTTCCAGAATGGCCTTTTAGTAGAAATGAAGGACTAAAAAGCTGGTTTCTGCTATAGTTGAAATTGATTAAAGGAATTGTGCAGGATTTTTCACTAAGGTTGAGCTTTTATGTCTACGTTAGCAATAGCACAGCCTAACAGGGGCAGATCTGTAGAGAAACAGCTGGTGCCGGTGTCCTTAAAAGAGTTTTGGGGTCTTTGGTCTGTGTCTTGTCTGCTCCTGTCCAGTTTAGTTTCCCCTGAGAAGAGCTGTGATGTGGGACATGTGCAAACGTGTCCAGTTTTGTAACTAGTAAGTTCTTCAAGGGGTCATTTTTGTTAATAATTTTTTTACCTGTGGACTGTGATAGATAATGCCAGTATCACAAACCTGCAAAGAATAGTAACAATCAAAAAAGTAAAATTTTTGAGGTATTTTACACAAATTAAATCTTGGATTAGAATCACTTTTATTAAAGGGAATATAAGGAAGAAATGAAAAATCATGAGGGTTACAAATCCAATCACATAATGACCCTCTTATATTGATGTTTCTGCCTGTGATTAATTGTTGATCGAGATATTGCCGTGTTTTAATTAGAAGATAAATTAATACAATAGTATGTCATTAAGAATTGATTAAATAACAGAATTATTAACTTAAATGCAATCTTTCAAACTATTTCCACTTCTCATTTGAGGATTCAAAATAACTTGAAAATTATTTATTTAGCCTAATATAGTATAATTTTTTTTTCTTTCTCATTTTTTAAGTAGCAAGGGTGGATTCTCTATGGTCCTTCTTTTAAGCAAGGATTTCGTCTTCCACATTGTCTCTTTTTTTTTAAAATTTTGATAATAAATACGTATTAGGAGAAATATATGTGTTTCAGGGAATGATAAGATCTAGTAAGGCAGTTCTGTCATGGGATATATCCTTTTTGGAAAAACTTTTCTTTCTTTGAGCTTACATGATATTAAGAAATGTCTGTTCTTTTCCTAAGAAAGGTATCAATTATTATGGGATTGTTCACAGACAGAAAAATGTTCATGTTACCATGGAAAGGTGATAGTTACAATGTACAACGTTAAAGTACCTTTAACGATACTTTATATATGTCATGCATTATGCACTATAATATTCTTTAAAGGTATTTCTGAAAGACTACAACCAACTGTGGTCAAATGTTAAATAATCATGCTAGAGAAGGATGGACTCATGATTGTGTGTTGCACTTGTAATTAACCCCTATTTTAAACAATCATTCTTAGCCTCTCTTTCTGATGACTGGGTTATTCTTTGCAAAATTCGCCTTCCTCAAAGGAAGGGACATCTATTAGTTGCATCTTCTCTATCACAGAAACAGTTAGTTTATCTATTGTGGTCTTCATTGTTTTCTTTTCCTTCTCTCTCTCTCTCTTTTCTTTTTCCTCTTCCTGTGCCAGGTAATACCAGAACTTTTAAGAAGTTACTTAAGGGTCTGAACAGTTTTTGAAGGAGCGACAAAGCACCTACGTTACTTTTAATAATTAGTGAGCTTGTCTATAGTGGACTTTAAGACAGAAAGCTTTTCTCAAGTCACTTTGTGACCTAAAGTAAACATCTTCATGATAGAAAATATCCCAACACTGGGCTTTTAATGCTTAGGACTTCTAGCAATTAGAATGAACAGTTGCAGAAAATTCGTATCTCTTAGGTACAGTAGTTTAAGCCCTTTGCTCACTCTCCAAATCTTCAGCTTTTATGTTTGTTCTCGTTTCTTTTAAGGCTGGGTTTTCTTCCATGCCTCTGATGACTGTAATTTTCACAGAGGATAAACCCATGATTTCAGTGGAAAGAAATAAACTTTACATCTAGCCATGTGTCTTGGACTGTTAGAAGGTGCTTTGAAGATCATAAATCAGTGTACAGAGCTCAGTGAAGATGGTCAGAATGATTAATCCTGCAGCTCACTGAATGAACAAAATTTGTGTTTTCATGACATGAATATCTTCACTTTGGTGTTAAAAATTTGATATTAAGATACTAAGGCTGATGCCATTGCATATAATGTTTCCTGATGGCCTCATTCTTGACCTAATTGTCTCATGACACTCCAACTATTAATGAAAAACACAATAGTTGGGGCAGTAATGTTTAGTATATTTGTAAAGAAAGAGCAATGCTACAAAGTTCTTTCTATATCAGCATCCCAAGCTATAGGGCTGATGAGATCATGCAGGTACTGTAATGAAGTGACAAAATTGCAATTACTTGTACTTAGCAGAAAAATTTAAGATCTGACCCTTGCTATGATGTCATCTGAACCAGCAAACATTCACTGTGGTTTGGGCAGGCAGCAAGCAGAAACACATTGCGAATTTTAATATGTTAAGGATCATTAAGTCGATTGTGTCAATTTGTTAAAGTGCCAAGTAATGATTTTACAGGTAATTAGACTTTAACAGGCAGAAACAAATTCATGTCCTTCTTGTTTTTATGATGCATGTAATGATAGATGTACTATTGCACAAGCTGTTGTTTTTAGGTAGACAACATCTCTTAATGTCCTAAAGCAAATGAAATATTACATGTCAGGAACTGATCAGTGACTGTATAAAACACATTAGTAGCTTTTCTTCTTTTAGCTACTTTTAATCAAAGCTCATTCATCATGTCATAGAAAGATGGAATGTCTCAGGTTATTCTTGCTGTGCAGAAAAATGGCAGTGAACCTTTAAGGTCAGGAGGACAAGACAACAGTTGCAGGTTATTGCAATTGCTTTGCTATAGTTGATGCTCGTGCTGCCATAACAGCTTCTGCTCAGTTTTCCCCCCGGTGTGTGAATACTTAGTGAACATTGAGAAACACAGTTCACGAGTCGGTGTGAAAGGGAGTTTGCAGTTTAACTTAGCCGCGTTTCCACTGCAGGGTGTCTGCTTGCTGTTTCCTAGACTTTGTGTATCAGAAACACAAGAAAACACAGGTGTTTTTGCAGAAAGAGCCCAGACATTTGTGGTAACAAATAGTACCTGTTTCAGCCACAATTAAAACAGCCGCACAATTGAACTGATGATTACAGCTAGCTCCTTAAATTGAAATAATAGCACATATCTGCTGGGATTAAGCGAGTAAGAAATCTGGCATTTGGAGATTTCTCTGTAGCTTTTTCTGGGCTCAAGAGTGTTAACTTATTAAAAAAAAGTTTCTTTATGTTTATGTAATAGATATATATGAAAAAAAAAAAAAGGCAGTACAATTCAGATGGCCTAGATGCATCCTGGTTGTTATTCATACCACCTTGGGCACTTTAAAATATGATCCCAATGTAAGGTGCTTAAGAGAGGATCAGACATTTCTGCTGCTGATCCTCAAGATTTCTTCAGTAAGCTTCAACCCGAAATAAAATAAATCCTTTAAAAGCAGACATGGGATAGTAGTAAGTCTTATTTGTGCAGTAGTTCAAACTGGGAGGTTAATTAAGATGATGCAATGAGCCTGCTTGAGCTTTTCAGCTGCATTACTATTTTTTCCTGCAGGAAAACAATATGAGGAGGGAGCGTAGACATTTTTCAATGCTCAGAGCAAATCTGGTTTTTGTTATGCTTGGCTTTTAATAGCACAGAGCTTCCTGTCAATCAGCTCAATTGTTAGTTGAATTGATTACCACTAAAATGTTGAGCTGTAGCCTGCATGGTGCTGCCTGTTGTCTGACACTTCAGAAATTAGATGTTTACTTCAGTGAATTCTTGCATGTAATTACAGTGTTGCTATTTGCGACGACAGAGTTAAAAATGTGTCACCATTTCCATTAGAAGAGCTATTTTCAGTGATGAATAACTGAATAATAATTTATTTCCGGCCCAAACTCAGTAGAAGTATCGTCTTGGTTGGTGCCCTTGGGTGAAACGGCAACAAGAAGGCAGCAGATCCTCCCCTTCCTTTGGTCTATGTGAAAGTCCTAGGAATGGTTGTTCACCTGACCCCCCAAAAATCCTGTCCAGCACCCTCACCTGCCTGCAGAAAGGAAAACTATTTACCATGGGTTTTGTGTGTTAGCTCTGAAAGGATGAACTGCTTTGTAGAATACCTCATCTCTCATCTCTTTGCATGGGCCTCATTTATTTGTGCTCCTCTACCCTTGAATTAGAATGAAGTGGTAAGCGGTCCTTGCACTTCTTAGCCAGTGCAGTTGCTTTTAGAAACAGCTCCCTTCATCCACGTTTCAAAGTAAAACTGTTATTGACATGTTTTAATGCAAACAGTGAAAAATACTGTGACTTACATAAGATAACTTGCACGTATGTCGTTGTGAACC
The DNA here is from genome assembly GCA_003342815.1 of Eudromia elegans. Classification (NCBI taxonomy): domain Eukaryota; kingdom Metazoa; phylum Chordata; class Aves; order Tinamiformes; family Tinamidae; genus Eudromia; species Eudromia elegans. The sequence continues at coordinate 2,221,103 of PTEX01000024.1, read as the reverse complement.
AACGTGAGCTGAACAGAGTTGTGTTTTTAGTCAACGATCTAGCAATAAGGCCATGAAATCCAGCTATTCTGTGCTGAATACGTCCTAAAAGTAAATATGTGCTAAGTAAATAAATACTTGAATAGGAATCATTAACTACTTTGCAGCATAGGGGAATCTAGCTGCTTTTTCTAGGTAAGCCAACTCTCCTTTAAAGCAACAGTTTTGTGAGCAAATAAGAACTGAATTCAGATCTTCAATTCCTTTCAACAAGGATGGATATTGAAAGTGATAGAAATAACTGAGGTTTTGATTAAAATTTTATTATAACAAATGATGGAAACAGCTTCACTGTTCATAATTCTAAAATAGAAGCAAGTATATAATGATTTGGTTGTAAATAGAAGCTGAGGAACTGGCTGTCCTTATTATTTCAAATCTAGACACTATTTCTGGTCCATAAGAGAGAAATTAGATTCTCCAGATTAGATTAGATTCTGGAAAACAAATCTACAACTTTTGCCACATGAGCTTAATTGGGCTAATTCATCCGCACTATATGTTAAATTTAAAAAAGTCTAAAAAGAAGAGATCTATACATAACTTTTATTAGAATTCCAGTATAAATAATTATCTTTAAGACCATAGATTGCAGTTATGTCATGCAAAAAAACACCTGTAAAGTCTTTTAAAATGTTGGGTGTTTTACTGTTTTGAGGATATTTGTGTGAGTTTGTCTCCCAATTAAACTATTGTTAATTCCATTTTGATCATTTTCTGCCTGGATGTCACCTGATAAAACATGAAAGTGAAGTGAATGGCATGATTAGTTATGATCACAGCAAAAGATTAAAAGTCCTTATGTGCTTTGAAGGCTGTAAATGCAGTAGTTTGATCCCTGCATGGCTTCATAAATAACCAATGGGACTGCCTATAGCCATGCTCTTCATGTAACTGTCAAGCAATATTATTTGAAGCTTACAAATATCGTGAGTTTGGCACAAGATAAAATGCTCCTGCTGCATTCATCACCGCATTGTGCCTAGTCCTGTGTTATCATAAAATAAAATGTATTAGATATGAAACAACTGCAGAAACCTCCCTTGCTGGGGATATGGGGGAATCCTCTGAGGTATTCTAAACTCAGCTGGTTGTGACCTTTTGAATTTGGATCTAACTTTAAAGTTTTAGCTGCTAAGAGTAGGTCGGTGGAACGTGTGACCCCTTCCAATCTAACTTATTCTGTCCTGCTAAACAAAAACAAAACAATTCCCATTGTTAGCAAACAGATGCTAACATGTATATCAAAGCAAATCTGTGCTCTCAATAATAAAAAGCAGGCATTTTTAGGCAAAATATCTATCATTATGACAAAGTGGTGTGCTTTTTTAAGAATGTCAAGCTTTGCTAACTTAAATGCAAGGTTATTTATCGCTGTTACCACTGCCCGGACATTAGCAGTATGATTTTGTGTGTGTGTGTATCTCTATGTCCTATCCTTTAGCGACGTTAAAATCCTTCATAGTTAATTCATGTTATTCAACTGTCAAATGTCTATCTCCTTAAAACTACTGCTTTAAGTAGTGAAACTGAGTTAGTTTTTTCCCATCATAGTTCATTCATACTTTTAACAAGTAAATATTCGGCCAGTTCCTTTTGTAAATTGCCATTTCCTACATGCACAACCGCCAGATGTTGATATCGGTTGCTGCGTGTTTTAAAACCTTTCTGAACGTTATGGTATCTGTCCTGCAAGTAAACGTGTTCAGTAGAGAGCTAGACACTATCCTCTGCTTGTGGTAGTCGCAGCATCTTCTACCAGACAGTTGGAATCGGGTGAAAATCCTTCCACTCACCATCAGTGGAATTGGGTTTACAGTAAAATGACAGAAAATAAATGTTCTAATAAATTAGTGGTGTCATATGCCAGGATCTTGTTTGCCTGCATGGTTAATGGCATGATTGCACGAGCTTCAGCAGAAAGACATATTAATTACTTGGGTCTTATCAAGGTAAGTGCCTCTGCAAATTTCAGTCTGAGGACAAAACCCGTGACCTTTCATAATTCAAATATAATTTCAAAATCCTGAGAGGAAATAATAAAAAGAAAATAAGGTTATTCCCAGGGGCAAAGGGAGCAAGGGGAAGGAGGCAAAAATCCTTAAAAGGCTGGTAAGCTCATGCAGAAGTCAAAATGGAGCAGGAACGGGCACAAGGATGTGAGGTGATTTTCATTACTTAGTTTAGCTGGCAGGGGAAAAGTTTGTTGCCTTTTGCAGCAGCACAGGCAGGCAACAACATGTAAGGTGGCCATGGTAGCATTGTGTTATGTGCCTTTTTTTATTATTATTTTATTTTTTTAAGGTTATTGATTTTGCGAATGTGTAATGCAGCAATTTGCTAGAATAACAAATGTTCCAAAATTTTTGTCTTGCATATTTGACCTTTGGACTAACAGTGAACCATTGCTGAATCATGAACACTCTGACTGTGCCTGGCAGGTCTGGCTTTCTCCTGCCATAATTTTTCCTGCTGGTTGTTACAAATGGTTGCCTGTCCTGGGAATGGCCGGGTTCCCGGCTTTCAGATCCTAATCAGTCCCTTCTCCCTTCCTTTGACAGCACCATTAAGGCAAGACATTCTTCTCGCTCAGGGTTAAGGTTACCCTTTACAGGTGTTCTTTGTTTACTGAATGGAAAAAATGATCTGTATTTTTATTTGACATGACGCTTTAGTATGTGGTGCTATTTATACTGGTAACGTCAGAACTGCGGTTTTTGCGCTGTCACCGACAGACCCACGCTCTCGTTTGGTGTGACATCTGATTTGTAAGGAGCTGTAGACAAGGACCCGCCGTTTCTCCCTGCTTTCTGAAGATAATAAAAGAGATAGAATATATTTTATTTATCATAGCATTTTGAGGCATTATTTCTTGAATTGTTTGGGCAGTTTTTGATTGATAACAATTAACTTACTCTTTATGACATCTGTGGAATAAGTCTTTTCTTAAAGCAACATCCAGTCAAAAGGTGATGGGCACAGAGCGGAAGGGTGGATGATTTAAGTTAAAATCAAACTTTTTATATTCTAAGGATATCAGTTAATGTAAATTTAAGAGATTTCCAATTTATTCTAATTCTACCCAAATTCAGCCTTTCCTTGCTTTTGACCGCAAAAATATTTGGTGAAATACGTAATATGCAAGTGGCTTCTGGTCCACAGTCCCTGGCTTTGCTTCAAAGATTTATTATTAGTACTGAGTAAAAAGAAGAAAAGAATAGGCAAGGGAATCATCTGAGGAGAGATTATGGTTGTGTATTTACGTGCTGGAAAAGAAAAGGGGGAACTGCTTCAATGTGTTGGAACTGAACAGGAATAATGGGCAGAATTCTCAGTGAAGAATTTTTTTTCATATTGACTTTAGTCTGAGTATACTTTTAGAATTTTTATGCTTTTTTTTTTGCTATTTTTATGCAGATTTTTTATGCTCTTGCTGCGGGTACTTTAAAAATTCAACCATTTCAAATCGTCTTCAGTTTTCACTGCCTGTAGAGAGAATCACCCACTGTTCAGGGAGCAACTGTAATTGCTCTGAAAGCACTATAAAGACTTTTTCGTAGTACTTCCTAAAGATAACTAGTTTCAGACTTAACAAAATTAGAAATTATCTTCTGGGTTGCCTACTGAATGTGAAATAGGCTGAACTTGAGCATTTCAGATCCCTAAAATCACCATGATTATGGCTTTTATTAACTGCCTGTCAGTTTGGTTGAATTAGTTGTTGAAACCTCAAAGAAACCTGAAAGAAACCTCAAACTCTGTGTTCAGTAAAGGACAAAAGACCATTTCCATGAAAATGCTTCCATGCCAACAGTTTGTCTGAGACAAGTTCTGTAGATAAAGAACGTTTTAATGTTTGATCCTTTCTTCAGTGCAATTACAGCAATCTGTTCACTAAGGAGCCGATCCCAGCTCATTGGGAGTAAATTTGGCTGACCTGGATATCTGCTCTCTGACAAGTTCATCATCTCTTAGATCATTCAGTTGTCTTTCTAGACCAGAGGCTTTGCAGGGAGACACCAAAGAGGTTCTTGTGCCTACCGTGCAATGAGGAGCACTAAGACCACAGCAATTGCTACCTGTTTGTGTGAAATGGGTGGCCTTAGGATATTCTGAAGAATTTTTCCAGGACTTTCTGCCACGGAATACTATAAAAGAAAGCAGATTTTCTTCCTGCCCTCTATAAAACACTGCAAGATGGAGAACTATAACAGAGTGAAATGGAGGAAGAGGGACAGACAGGAAGGACCTGAGAGGAGTTGGCTGCTTAAAATCAGAGGGAAGAACCAGACCAGTAGCTCTGAGCGGGCTTTTGAGAATGTGACTATTCAAAGCTATTCGGAAGGTTTGTATAAACGTCCTGCCATTAAGATAGCTGGGGAAAGCCTGCCGTGCAATATTTGAGCAGAAACTTTCTGGAGTAAGCCCTTCCCTGCCTGTCACTTGTTAATACACTTGTACATTTAAAAAATTAGGGAACACCCTGTCTCAAGGCGTAATCTAAATAGGCAGATGGCAATCAAGTTTGGGGAAAGCAGAGAGGTGATATTTTAAGAGACTATTTTAAATATTTAGCATCATTTACATTTAACATCATATTATTAGGATTGCAGAAGAAAATAGAGTTTTGTTATCAGAAAAAGATGCAATGAGTTGTGCAGCTCTATGTATATGTTAAATATGTAGATCAGAGAAATTATTAAATATGAGTAAATCTTTATTCTACTGCTTAATTGTCACTTGAAACCATGTGTGTCTGCACATGAAAGCAACGATGTACTGACCATGAAATAACGGCTCTTTTCTTTCCAAGTGAGTGTGATTTATGGGATAACCAGGGGATTTTAACCACTGGAATGAAGTCTCTGTGTATGCCCAAGCATTGGAAGTCCTCCCTGGAGTCAGGGTGGGCAGTAACCCCAGAGGAACAGCCGTTACTGAGTAGCAGCCTCACTTTCATAAAACCTGATTATTATTTCTGACAAATGTGACAAGACAACAAAATGCCGTTTCTTTATGTAACTCTTTCAATGTATTTTAAAACAGTCATCTCCTAACAAGTCACACATTCAGGGTAATTAAGCAGCAACCTTACTTATTATCTGATATTGTAGGTCTACTGGATTAAATCCAGTTTATGGTATGTCCTTTTCTCAACAATAGGTGGAAATGTGTGTGACATATAATCATAGAAATGTGGGGCTCAGGGGAATCTAAGGAGCCTTTTGACTTCAAATTCACAGAGAATCATCTAGAGAGTGATACTTGTTTAGCTGCTTTTCCAAACATCCTGCAAATGATGCCCCAGCTGACCTGCACACAGATTCTTTAAAAAAAGATAAAACTGTGTCTGAAAAGCATCTTTTAATGACTGGATGAATACGTTTCTGGAGGAGATTTTGTTCCAATGTTTGAAAACAATTGCTCTTTTTCATCTGAGTAATATATTAACCAAGCCATGTTAAAACTATTAAGTCAGGCATTTACTAAAAAGCCCTTAGAATTATTTTAAAAATTGAGTAATTAGACCCATGCTGCGATGACATTACTTTTTTGATATTACTTCCGACTGATGCCCAGTCTCACTGCAGTACTTTCATTAGTTGCTCTGTGTAAATTAACTGTGAAAGAATGCCGTATGTTTTCAATTACGTTTGAATGAAAAAGGACAAGTTATTTTCCTTTAATCTGTGAGAATTAGCGGTAGGTAGGTAGGGCGCATAAAATAGGCTTCCCAATAATTTTCCTTTGCAGAAGCTTGGTTTGCAGTAATTTATGTATAAAAATGAAATGTATAAAATTTTAGAACATTCTTTGTGAAGCTTTTCATGCGTTATATGTAATCTCTGAAAAGGTTCCTTTCTTCTATTTTCCCTGAAATCATCCAGTAAATACTTTTTAATATGGGTACAAGGAATTAGTACTAAAACACCTTAATACGAAGTAAAATGCGGGTGGCGTTGCACACTGGTACTAGTTCCCGTCTTGCTCCGTGGGGTTGTTTAAGCACACTCGAATGGCACTCCGGACAGGAGGCCGGAGGGGTCAGAAATGCAGCAAAACTCTTGTCAGGCACTTCCAGGCTTCCTCACTGTCACCTCCAGCCCCAGCCTCATTCCTGTTCTAACAGGGGGCAATTGCCAGAACTAAACCCAGAAGCAAAGTGCTTACAGGAAGGTTGTGCTATTCAGGAAACGGGGGTTAATTACTCTGTGTTTTTTATACCATCCTGATTCTGATCAAGACTATTGTAATACAAGCAGAAACAGATGCAGTTTTGGTGATGATCCAGACTGCGGATGTAGTAAATGACATCTCTGTCTTGCATCGGGGAGGTATTTAGCCTAACTAGATTGTGTGAATTATTTTGCTGTGGTTTGGTTCTATGTCCAATGATAACAGTCTGCATTGAGATTGTCTGTCTAGTCCCAAGCGTTAGTCATCTCTGCACCCTCTTGGTTTGCTCTGATGAGTCAGAAAGCCACAAAGGTTGAAACCTCCTCCTCCTTTCTGATAACATCCACCAGTTACCTCCTGGGCCCTAAATGAGGATAATTCTTACCTACTTTGCAGACTTTGGTGTCAAGGTTTAGGTAAAATGTGTAATTATGCCCTAAATAAAGTATTTAATGAGTTATGAAAGACAATTTAGGTTGAAAGGAAAACATGAAAGTTTGAATAGCATTTTGATTAAGTCATCACTGTTAAACAGCAGAAAATAAAAATACTATTGATGAATTCTACTCTGATTTTAAAAAAAGGGATTATGGAAAGAATATTTATTCTGCTTAGAGTGACCAGATCTCGTAGCTATCTTTTGTCTCTTTTGTAAAATGTAAGAAAATGAAATCTAGAGGTACACACACCCTCTTGCAACAATTTTTATATTTTATATATATATATATATATATATATTTTTAGCATTCTGTAATGCATTGATAATACTGTTGGAGAAATCCTAGCATTGATCTTCTTGTTACAGGGAATTTTAATTTTAAAAAGTACATTTCTTATTCCCTAAAGTTTTATAGAGCTAAAACTTGCAGTTTTATTAGAATCCAGAAAGTCTGTGGTCAAACTTCAGGAATATGTTTATAGCCAATAGCCCCATCATATTCCCTGTCAACACTGGAATATTTCGTCAAGAAGTTTAGAGTTTTGCTTGCTCTAGCTTTAAATAACTCAAGGGATAGTTTTCCTCATAGACTTTTGAGGAAAAACTCCACAGTTTAACGAGTTTAACATATCTTTTTCCTCTCACATCACCTCATATATAAACTATAGGCTGTAAGTATTTCCTTGCTTGAAAAGACTTCAAAATACTTCCACTGTGGTTATTTTGCTCTTTATTTATTGCTAACTGAGCAGTTTAAACAAGGTCAGTATTTTCTTTTATGATGATCTTTCCCCCTGCTCCATAACATTTATTTCAGCCCTTCCCAGTGAATGCTTTTATTTTCTTAGTGTGGAACTTAGTTGTTAAACACCTCAGATAAATAATCATGTCTACGGTTAAAGAAAAGTGACAGAGTGACAGTTCTTGGAGGGGTTTGGGAGGAAATGTATCTCTATTGTTAACGAGAATATCAGTGCAGACTTGCGTTTATTTACATTTATTCACCTAGGCAGCAGCTATTTAATACAAAAGCCCGTTTTGGGTTAATACTGAGAAAAACTTGTTCTTTAAGAGAACTGCTGCTGTCCTCGTTTCACTGCTGACTGTGGAAAAAAAGGCTTATTTTTGTTTTCTCACCATTTCTTTGTATTGGGACAGGAATGACGTGTGGCCAGCAGTGTGTAGTACCTCAGAGCAGGTTCCCGTAGGCCGGTGCTTTTTCTTGCTTATGTGAAGGGGACAGTGATGTTGCTGTAGCCTAAGGGCCTATCACGTCACGTCCAACTGCTGGACACAGGGTGAGTCAAGCTCACCATGGTCCTGGGGGAACTGCTCTTGAAGCCATGCCCCTGAGCAGTTACCTGGATCCTGGAGTGGGAACAGAAGCTTCACCTGCTGCCTTATGCCGTTAGGAGATAGACCCATTTGCCTCTTCACCCGCACTACATTCTTCAAATAAGCAACAAATAGGATGACCAATGGTGGTAAAAGTGAAGGCCTTTTGATTCTGTAGAATTACAAAGCAAATTGTGATATTAAAGAGAGTGAAAATTACATTTTATTGTCTTCTATCAAAACTTACCTCTCCAATTTTATTATGTCAAATAGAGATATACGGAATAAGGGGGGAAATATAGAATGAATCTCATACTCAGTGCCAGGTGAGTAAAAACAAAAAGCTGTCATTTTATCACTGTTGTAATAAAAGGCTGTGTTGTGTAGTTTAACAAACAGTTTAGTACATTAGCTTCTGCCACCATCTAGTGGGCATTGGGTGACAGGGTTAGTCTCAGTTCAATGTTCCACAGATTAGTTTCTAGAACTTGAAATTTTTTTTAGAAATGCTGTGCTACTTGTTTTGTTTTTTCCTAGTTAAAATTACTTTAGAAGTCTACTTCTGCTTTTGGAAAATATTTGGAAACTGACATTTTCCATAAGCATAAAAGTGAAAACTTGGGAAATTAGGTGAGTAAAATTTCCTTCCAAGTCATGCAGGTGCTATTTCAGCGGGCACTTTGGAACCAGGCTATCAGGGGAAATGCTTAAAGTTTTAATTAGTGTCCTGATTATATGTTTCTGTTTCATGGAGGCTGATACGAGTTCCTAAAACTGGGTACCCTGGCAGGGGATGAGTACCGCATGGTCCCCATCTCAAGGTGGTCTTGTGGTGCCAATGGGCTACTTTACCCCACCTTCCTTTGTTTTTTCCAACAAATTGAAGTAGGAGAGTGCCAATATCTACAAAATATTTTGAAATGCCAACACTTTAGAGGAGTTTCTGCAGAATTTACAGGCCCTTGCTATGAGATGGCGATCTCAGCAGGCATTTTCACGCACCGCCTGGGATAAGCTGGATGATGCAGTGCCGAGTTGTGCAGGAGCGGGCAGCGGATTGGGCAGTTCGCTTGCTGCTCGGCTGTGTTTCCCGAGGGCACTGAAGCACAGGCACACACACTGTCCCCCTTGGAAGTGCCTGTGGTGTCACTCGGCCCCTTGTCCCTCTCCCTCGAGATGCTTGTGCAGGTGCTGCCGTTCCCCATGCAGACATGGAGAGGGCCCTTCCTCCCCGGATGGTGAAGCAGAGCGAAAGCTCTAACCTCCTGATGGGGCATCTCCACCAGCGCGGCACTATGTCACCTGGAAACGCTGCCCAGGATAGAATAGGAACCCATGGAGAAAATAAATACAAACAGGGTAGGCCGGGAAGCCATTTTTTCACCGGTCCAACTTGAGTGGAGGATGGTTCTTCTCCAGGTGCCAGACCTGGGGACTGGTTCTCGCCCTGTGAGGTGTTTGTTAGGCCCTGGTGGTTATGAAGGCTCAGACTTGACTTTGAAACAAGCCTCCTTTTGCCTGGAAGGAGGCAACCCGCTCTGCAGCCCTGCTTTAAGCTCAAGGGTAGGTTACGTTGTCGCTGCAGCCGCTCTGACTTCAGAAGCCCCCCACATTGAACGTAAATCAATAATTTAATAAAGGAAATGGAAGCCTTCATTATAGCCTTTAGTTTCCATATCGCTAAAATCAAAAATGTGTATGCGAGTCCGTTTGCCAGCTTGCATGAGGAGCTCATTCCCCTCTCCGTTCCCTTCTTTGACCTGTGCCCTGGCAATTTACACCGTGCTGGCCGAGCACGAGCCTGTTATCATCACTGTGGCGGGCTCCCCATGATGGTGCCTCTGGTGATAACACCAGGGCCCCATGGTTGTGGACACAGCCAACTAAACTGCTGTCTGTCCTTTCTCCTTGCACAGCTTTGCCAATGCCAAAACTAAATGTCACGTAGGAAAATCTTCTGTTTTGTCCCTCTAGCCAAGGAACAGTAGATAAGCATAAAATCAAAGCCAAACATTAAATCTCTGGAGATTTCACATGTGACTAATTACAATTTGGAAGCACATATGCTTTTAATTAAGCGTTGATTTTATTTATTTATTTATTTATTTATTTATTTATTTATTTATTTTAGCAGACTGGGGTAAGGGCTGCAGTAGTTTGAGTGCCCTTACAATATCAGATTGTGATTTCTGCTCTACGAGGTGATCTCATTGTGTGTGTGTATATATATATATGTATATGTATACACTTCAAATTTCTTAGAGGCTGCCTTTTGCCAGCTTTAGTGAGGAAGAAAGTAACCTGGTGCCAGGTGCTTAAAGGACTGGAGGGTATTCCTGCAGTCACACACCTCGCTAGCAATTTGTCCTGTGGCGAATCGTGAAGATTTGGCGTGGTAATGTCCAATCCCATAGCGATTTTGAGATTTTTGCAGTGGGAAATCAAGCTGGTCTGCTGGTGAGGCAGATTGGTAGCTGATTTGTTACTCCTTGTGATAACTGCTGTAACTGCATGCATCACTCGGGCAGGTGCTCTTTGTGGCCACGCTTCTGCAACTGGGTCAAGGAGGCTGATGGCTAATTTGTGCTCGCAAGACCAGAAAGCAGGATAATGGCGTGGAGGTAATTTTGAGGGGTTCTGTCCAACAGTTCATTGAGCTAGTGGTGTGGATTATGATACGGTGTTTTCACAGGCACAGAGCTGCCAGCCATGAATGGTACTTGTAAGAATAACTGCTGATTCAAGGCATGAAAATAACGTCCTTTTTTTTTTTTTTTAATATTCTCTCTGAGAAAGTGCAACAGACTTTGTTTGCTTTTGTTTGAGGAGGGGAGGAATCACTAGGTTGAGTCTAAGCCTATTTTCTGAAAAAGTCCTTAAGGTATACTGAAAAAAACAGGCTTCATTATTATGAACTTAAGCATTCTTCATGACTACAATAGAATTATGGATATCACAGAATGTATTGGTAGAGTGCTAATGAACCTTGACAAGAAAATGTAATCAAAAGTTGATCTAGATGGGTGGGTGATCTGCCTGTGACTGACAGTCCGTAATAACAATTTGCTAGTAAATTTGAAATTAGATTAGCAAAAACCAGTAGCCCTCAAAATTAAAGTTTTCAGCATGAAACTGATCAGGTAGGATCAGTCTGTGAAGGATTCTTTGGTGTAAAAGGATCAAATTTGAAGAATCAAGTCTTTTGACAAAAGATAACTGGATCATCGGAGGGGGTAGTTCAGTTGACTAAATCTTGCAGGATTATAAGGAACAATGAAAAGTTTGCTTCTTGCATGGCAAAAAAAAAAACCCCAAAATAGTTTGCAAACTAGTTTTGAGAGTTTGCAAAGTAGATGGCAATTCTGCAAATGTGCTGGTACACATGCTGCCTGCGTTTGCTTATGCAGTATATTGGGTTGCTGTCGTTTTGTCCTAATCCCAGTGGAACCTCGTGTGACTATATCTGCCTTTCCTAAAACCTCTGTCCTCAGGTAACACAGTTACACATCCTGCATGAAAATTGCATGGGCCTAAAAGCAGTGGTTATTTACATCCCGAGCAGGAGCTTCAGCTGATCATCCTTCATGAGCAGCTGGGATCTAGAGAGGAGGGTCCATCAAGCCAAAATTCACAGGCTTGCTGCTTCTCACAGCCCTTGGAATCAATATAGGCACAGAGTGAAAATGTTTGCAACAAAAGTCTGTCCTTTCTTTTTTAAGATCATTTTACAGACTCTGAATTAAAAACGATACAGGTCAGGAGACAGTCTTACAAGTAGACCAATATTCTTTACAGAGTGATTAAAACTTAAAGTGATTCTTGGAGATGGAAGTAGTAAATACTAATATTCTGGTGTTTGCAGCTGACTGTTTTGTTTTGCTTTATTGGCCCTTACCAACATTAAATATTTTTTACCAGACAAGTTACTCTAACAGTCCTGAAGTGCCACGTAATGATTTTCTAAATACATAAAGAGCATGGTCAATAAAGTGCTAGAAACATAGAAGAGCGTTCCATTAAGTTTTTTTCTGGCCTTTTATTTTGCCCTCCCTTTTTTTTCCCCTCCTGAGGAAACTATAGACAGAAGAAGTCTTCAGAGAGGCACACAGGAGGTAGAAGCAGATTGTTTATTGGACTCTAACCAGCCTTTGTTCAGCTGTTGTCATGCGCCATCCCCCTGTTGGGACCCTCGCAGTTCAAGCATGCTCCCCAGCTCCATTGCAACGTGTCAAGCAGTGACAGGGTGGCATTACTTAAGACGTGTATTCCTCTTTGCATCCCTTTGATACCTGTTGTCCGCCCGGCCTTTGCAAATCTCCTGGAAGAGTGTTTTGTTTTATTCAGTACATACTTTAAAAGATGTCGTAACCCTAGGAACCTAGCAGGCCCTCTTCCTCCTACCCAGGCTTTGTGAACGTTCCCCACTGTAAGAGCCACCTTGTTGCAATGTCTTGTTGTGTGTTAGAATAGTTCAGGCTTGTCTTTATCACCCGTTAAAGTTGCAGAATAAAAATACAGATTTATTTTTAATAGGTGTTTGCAATAACGAAACATTACAAACATTACAAAAATTATAAAAGGCATTAATATACTATACTTAATACTGTTTACTTTCACATCTTATTTGGTTGGCAGTCTACTTCCTTTAGTTAAACTTGGATCTTCTCTCATGTTTTTAATATTTAAAGTATTTGCTGCTTGCTTCTTCCTGGGAAGAACAGAGCGGAGCGTGGAGCAAATGTTATGATTCTTCTTTCAAACCATCTTGACCTCGAATGTACCAGCCTCTCATAAAATAACAACATGGATTTTCATATTGGTTAAGAAACTTGTTTTCTTTTAAGCTATATCAAGGTTAACTTAATGCTTATCTGGTATTTTGTTTAGCAAGAACAGAAACTAATAAGTCTTTTTTGAAATTCCTCAATTTTCTTCATTATTTGCTCAGGGAAGCCTTAAATATCCTTGTGAAAGAAATGGAAAACTTCTAATTTCTGCAAGTATCCTTTTCTGCCAATTTTGATGGCTCAAACAATTGGCATTAAATAAACTTTAGAAAAAGCACTGCAGTGTGATCTCTCTGAGCCTGGACTAACCAGTCTATCTGGGACCAGACAAACCATTCCAAGTGCCAAGAAGAACTGAAACAGAATCACTCGACACATGTACTTATAGCACACGATATCTGAAAGAATTCTCATGTCATCTTGATGATATACACTTTGCTGTCAGAAAAACTAACCACCCAGACATCAGTACTGTTATGTTTAGAAGTAATAAAGAGTTTAAGCTTCAGTACTTATACAAACTTTCTTGTTTAATCTCTTAGAGGTCAGGATTCATGATTGTCATACTACTAGAAGATCTGTCTGCCTAAAGAGAGGCTTTAAGTATGATTTTGAAGGAAACAAAGGGCATTTTCAGAAGGAGCTAAGCAGAAAGAAGGGGTCTCTAACAAACTCTTATCAGTAACCATCTTATTATATCTAAGGTACAGAGTGCAATACATGTCAGAACAGAATATGAATTCCCCTGACATAAAATTATACTGTCTAATGAAAACAAGCTACAGTCGGATGGAAACTTCGGAATGCTCTGTCAACCCTTTACCGTTCTGACAAGAGCTGACAACAATAAATATGGAGAAAAAGTAAAGAGCGTTCTGCCCAATTTTACACATCATTTACTGTACTTGCACTGATTCCCTTTTAAAATGGACTTCTTCCAAAGTCACATGCTAAAATAAGTTGCTGGAGCTCTTGGTCAGTAAGCAGCTTGGTCAATACTGAGTCAATAATTAAATCAGTAGGGCATCTTCTTCAATACTTCTTTTTTATTTTTTTCCATGAGAATTGTTATTATTTAGTTTCACCTGTATGAGGACTCGTTACTATTTTGTAAAGGAACTTACTAAACAGGCCCAATTTGATTTATGTTACATAAAGAAAGATTTACTTTAGGAGAGGAACGCTCATGATGAGTATGGCTTACATGGTGGATGAGCAAGGCGAAATAATTATCTACCATATACTAAACTGTTGTGCGGGTTTTGATTTGTCTGCTAGTTCTGAGAATACTTCAGGTGTTTTCCTAAATATAATTCCAGATTTATAGTTTAGCTGATTTAATACTATTAGATGGGAAGGAAAGACAAAATTCTGACTTTGATATGTCTGCCTTTTTTCACAGCTGTGTGTGCAAAAGGATAAATCTCCTTTCATAGGCTGGGTAGCTGAGCTGTAATACCAACTAAGGACTCAAAGCCACTGTACTCTATGGCATTGGTATGCATTTTATCACTGATAGGAATTTTTACAAGGATGTTATTGGAATCTTCCTTTTTGCAGTCAGTTGTGTTTATTTCAGACATGTGAAAAATCGGTCAAATTGCTTAATTGGTTGGTTCACAGCTTCAGGGGAAAATGGAAGTGTCCTGGAACTCTGCTGGTGGGTATGTTTAATGTCGCATGCATGATTATGGGTTCGAACCTTTTAGTTTTCATAGAATTGCATGAAGTTGCATGAATTGAGCTTGAGTCTTCCATCTGTCCAGATCTTCCCTCTAGACCCAACCCAACAGATATTCACATAAACCTCCTAATGACGTTTCTTAACCACCAAAATATTTCATGACTCAGCCTTCCCTTATGCCTTCCCCAGCCCCTGTTTGTTTATTTGTGTTTTTCTTTTTTCCCTTCTCGTCCTCCTCCTCTGTGTGATTTTGCAGATGAGTGAGTTTGAAGGTTGGTGTGCTCATTATTTTTCCTGCTTCATAAAGTTAATTCAGGGTGCCTGTGTTTTTCTTTTTGGAAAACAAAGAATGGTTTCATATGAAGCTCTCTTCACACGAATGTGTTAATCTTAAAAAGAGAAAATATTGTAAGATATCACCCTTCTGATTGTGTTTGTTCTGTATTTCTAATATCAGTTGGAAGTCTGCAGCTAATTTATATTTTTAAGAAGGGAACAGCATAACTGAATCATAGTTTTGCCTTCCCACTGGAATTGAGAGGAGCAGCTTATTCAGCTTCATTAAGAGCAGAATTTTCAAAGTGCAGTTCAACAGATGGACTGAAATAGAAATTTTGAAGCGTGGTCACTCTGTGACTTTACGAAAATCTACCATGAACTAGGAAAGCATTAGATAAGCAGTCAAATTTTGACTGCATTGTAATTTATGCCAATGGAAGGTCTGCATTAGCATCAGTGAGCTACTGCTAAGTGCTAAGGTCAGTTGTGCATTTCATACTTCAGCTGCAAGGGAAGAATTTTATTGCTTTCCATAGTCACGGTGCAGTGAAAAGGGTTCTTTACGATGCCACAGACAATTAATTGAGGTACATTACCTAGAAACTAAAAAGGTCACACGTGGAACATAATTGACACCTCATAACCCCTATTACTGATTACAGAAATGCAAATTTGTACTTTTCAGTTTCCTCTGAGTACCATAAATCTTATCCAGCTTTGACTTAGGCTTCCATTTACTTACAATATTTGTTTTTCAAAATGTTTAATTTACCTTTTTTAAAAAGTAACATAATCTACATTAAAAATCATATATTATACAGATTATTCATAAAAGATCTGCAGTCATATTTCTGTGTAATAGTGCAGAGCAAGAGAAAAAAAATGAGCAGAGTATCCAAGCAGCACAATGCGTCGGTAACGTCCTTTAGGGCAACACATACGTTCACTTTTTCTGTTTCATGTGATTTCAGATAAATATTTACCCTTCCTTGGAGAGGGAAATTTGAAAAGGCACACGAACTCCATATACTGAGAAGAAATTTTCGGTTTTTGCTCACAGTGTTTGAGTTGAGCTGCTTTTTGGTGCATTTCGTGTTGCCCTGTGGGACCGTGTTTCATTCCGTTGGCGAGGTGAGTGCCCGGGCTCGTGCACAGAGTCTTCCTTGGGCTTGACTGAGCAACGGTGCCGAGAAACGCCCTAATTACAGCAGTGAAATTCATTTTTGCCATATCTGACCTTTTCAATTCTCGTTTTAGAATGAGTCTGCGGATTTTGAGGAATCTGTTGCTTTTCTCAGACAATTGATACGTTGATTTGTAAAATCATCTGAATTTTTCTTTAGTATTTTCACATATTTTAATTAAGTTATCAAACTTTTAATATTTGTTATCCATGTTAGGTAAATCCATTTCTCCCTTAGCGTTTTGCATTAAATGAACCACTTCCCCAAGTCCATTGTAAAGCCACCACACACAGACAATATTTTCCCTTTTGTAAGAGCCATTTGCCTCATCATTACATTTTAGCATTAGTATTGTTTCCTGCCGTTAAATTTGTTGTTATTGAGACACATTACAAGCTTTTAAACTTTTAAAAAGCATCAAGCAATGGATATGCATCAGGGATATGGCATATCTTTGTTTCCCTCATTTAAAATGCTGCTTTGAACTTATTTTGAAGAGGTCATTGTTTGATATAATCCCAACCTCAGTTTTTCCTGTAGCCAAATGCTGCAGCTTTTTTCTCTCTCTCCGTTTATGCCATCAGCCAAGCAGTCTGCTATCTGTGGTTTTTGTTTTTGGGGTTTTTTTTTGAGTTGAAATTAAATTACTGATCTTGTAATTCAATACCGGATTTAAAGATGGATTTGCTTTGTAAAAATAACTCTGAGCACCATTAGAGATGTACTCACTAGTCTCTGTGACTCTGAGACATCACCAAGTACCAAGAGTATTGTGCCCACCCCTAGACAGAGCTGGAATGCAAGGAGCTTGAATTGCCAGGAATTTAAAAGATATAGTTAAATACAATATAAATTTTTCCTGAGTCTGAAACTATTAGAAATGCAAAGGAGTTGCTAGCAATGAAAAAGAGAAATAGATTAAATGGGATGTATGCAAGCATATTTTATTTTCCAAGTTTTCAAAACTTCCAAATTTTTATTTATTTATTTATTATTTCCTATTTCCCTTAGGAGATAATTCATCCAACACAACATGCTGTAGCTAATTCATTGTGTTCAAATGCAGTGTCCGATTTAGCTGCTATTGATCCCCAGAACATGCACCTGGGAAATAACAGAGGAAGATTTAAAATAGGGAGTTTTCTGGCAGAAAGAGCTTTTAAATCCTGGCTTACCAGACAGATTCCTCTGAAAACTTTTACCTCTACCATTTTAAAAGCAAGAATGACTAAGTTTATTACTTGGAATTATTAACAGATTTCCAAACACAATTGTACAAAATTCTGCATTTATATCCTCTAAAATGTGTTTCTTCAACTAAGAATCTGTATTCGCCTTGTAAATCTGCCAAAGTGAAATGTCGCGCTTTGCACCGCATGTTTGCAAACAAATAGACAGTAATGAGATTCCTGGTCAACTTTCTACTTTCTTTGAAGCCTCTTTCAGTGGTCAAGGTGAGATGTACAATATTGTTGAGTTCATGGAAATTCTTATTTGTCTATTTGTTGCCTTGAGCACCATATTTTCTTTGCTATTTTGAGGTGATGAGTATGTGCAGCAGGTGGCAAAAACTAGACTACCCCAGCAGGGAGAAAAAGGAAAGGATGAAACTGCATCATCCATAAAAACACTCCAAGGTTTTTCCCTTGGGAAGAGTTCTTCTTCAAGGCTAAATAAACCAATTACAGGACTGTAAGCCTTTCAGAATGGTGACAATTATTGACTCAGTTTCCAAACAGTAAACCCGAAATAACTGTAGCCAAATTTACTTTCATCTGGGGCCCCCCTGGGTTCATGACAAGGTGCCAGCCCAGCTGGTGGCACTTGCCTTGCAGCAGCCTGGGGAGGGAGGCTCCGACGTGCCGGTGCCCGGGGAGCTCCAAGGGCTTCGTGGTGACAGCCGAGGGAAGGAAGAAAAAGGCTTGAAGGGAAGAGAACACAGCAAATACAGGCCAGCTAACAGGCAAAGGATGTGGAACGCTGCATTACAGAGAGGCTGAGCTCGATATATAAAGGAAAAAGAAAAATCTGTCCCCTTTTTGTCCTGTTTTTAACAGAGGATTGTAAAGGGCCTTGAAAATCCTCTGTTGCCAAATGAAATGCAAACCTGTTAGTGTTTCATGACTATGGACTTTAATTCCATTTCTATGTTTGTAACCAGATAGCTGAAATATCGACATATATTCAATTTTCATGCTTAAGATGCAAAATATGATGAGAAGCAAATTCCAAACTGTTTGTCTGTTTTCTGGTCTGAAAGAATGATTTAGTTGGCAGGGAGAAAACAGGAAAAAAATCTATAATGAATGCTTTTGAATTCTCTTATATCTTTGTTGCTTCTGCTTTGCCTCATGGTCCTTTTGCTTTAATAGAATAAATCATCAAATAATACTGTATTTTATTTTAAAGATGAAACAGAGTTCGAGAGGTCCTGCAAAGTCCTTCTAATCTATTCTCTGTTTTCCTTTATGTCCTTTTTTTTTGAGTGTGTGTGTGTATTTTTTATATTCTGTAGTGTCTGTTTTGGCTCCTGACCTATTCTCTTCAATCTTTCTCGTTTTTATAGAATATTGTTAATGAAGTGTGTACAATTTAACTTGGAATAAAACATGCCACAGTCATTTTTCTTTATTTTTAAAGTGTGTTTGATTCCATCTAGCAGCTGCAGGCCGACTTTTTCACAAAAGAATCTGATTACAGCCTATGATTTAAATGAATTTTCCTTTATATGAGAAACTGTTTTTCCCAACTGTGACTCTGACAAGCACTTGTTTTTTTCTGAGTATCAGTGTAATACTTAAAGCTACAAAGCCACAATCGTTACAAGAGTTTTTATTTACTATTGTTAAATACGAACAGCATAGAGTGAAAGAAACTAATGAGGTCTTTGATAACCGATTGTTATCAGGAATGTCTTGGGCAGAATGTGGTTTTCCAATTAGCATCTGTTGTTCAGTCACTGTATACATATGCATTTTCATCCAGAAGTGCTGATTTTAATCTTTCTTTTAAGACAGATGAACTTACATTTGAATGCCTGAAACTTAAGCTATTCCTACTTGGACTGCTTGCATGACAACTGGCATTTTATCTTGAAGGTTTTCACATGTAAGTACTGTCACAGAAATACCAAGCCAGAATTTTAAAAGCAGAGCCTCAAAGGTAGGAAGGGCGAGCGATTGGCATGCAGAGGTTTGGGCGATCTGGGAGCAGGATGTTTGCTTTCTGAGCAGGATGTTTGTTTTTTAGGAGAGACTGGGTAGAATAGACCAGCTTCTCTCTCAGGAAATGACGGTTCCAAATTTGGGAGGAAATTGGAGAAAATACTGCTTTGCAATGGTTCAGGAGGAGCCTTCTCGTGCAAGAGAGGAAAGATGGACACAAGGACTTTACATCAAGCTTACGTATGTTCGTTTTTTTCAAATAGGCTGTTTTCTTTAAGTACACCTGTTCTACTGTAGCTAATATGCTGAAAGCCATCTCAGCATCATCTTTGCCAGCACCTAGACACCAAAATTTTATATTTTTGTTTCCTAGCTTATATAAATATATGTAATTTATCTTGCAATATTTTCAATGCAAGCAGATTGTATAAATATTAGTTCTGTCTTTTAAAAGGGAGCAGCTGAGGAGTAAGCACATTGCGAAGCTGCATCGTTGAGTCCTGTGACATCAAGATTCTTTGGGACTTCTTTAGTTCACCAGTGATTGATATTGAGGTCTTGTCTTGGGCAATTTTCCCTAAAATACAGTAGTGAACTTGGCCATCTAATACTGGTGATCCCTGGAATAGTCTTTCTGTGTTTACGGTGTGCTACCATGACTAGGTCAAGCATCACCAGCAGTCTCTGAGCTCGGAATTATCTCGAGTTCTCAGGAAAAGGAGCACCATGATAATAGACTTGATTTAAAAGACTTGATGCAAGTCTGACAAGATTAAATGATAGTATTTGTAAGTGATGTTTTATTAAGGTGTATTCCCACCTCAAAATGTTTTATTATCCTTATAATTATAGAACATTTTAGATCTATTTACAGCTACCTATAGTACAATAATATAAAGCTGATTGGTCTCACTGAAAACTAGTGTCAGCTCATTAGTTTTATAGAGAGGTGAGATGAGTCTGTTTCTGAAGCCTGGAAAGTTGCATCCACTGTTTGGGAGGCTCTTGCTCTGCTCATTTCTTGGTTTGGAAAATATTTCTCTTAGAGAGGAATGTGTAGCTTGTACTCGATGTTAGGAACTGGGTTGTGTCTGGATTAAGTCAGCCTTAATCCAGGCTAATTGGCTAATTGATGTGCACTAATGGGCTCTTTGGAAGTTATCAAGACAATGAGAAAATATTGTCTTTTCTTCATCCGTCTGCCCATGTCCTTTGCTTTTCTGGGGAGTCTTTGCAACTAAATAAATGACTTCTGTCCTTTGTGCTCAGCAAAATAAACGCCCATCAGCAGTGTCCATGTGCCAGACTCACGGGGCGTGCACGGAATGGGCAATACCCACCTGCCCTGGGAATATTTATAAAAAAGAAAAAAATGTTTTGCTGTAACTTTGCAACTTTCATTCCAAAATTACTCTTAAGAGGTCAGCGAGGCGTGTGTGCATGTGCTGCAAACGTAGAAATGGAAGACTAATAAGTGCAGTGGGCTCTTGAGATTATAAAATGGATTTGAATTTATTCATATTTATTCATATTTGAGGGATAAATATTGCTATTATGTAGCTTTGTGTTTACTCAGTAAGAGCCAAGATCCTCCAAAAGTTATCACATAGCACCATCTCCTGAGCACACCCTATACTGCAAGCTGTAAGGCTGAGGTGGGTTCCTGAGCTTCACTGGTCTAACTGTACACACTGACAGCAGAAAATGTTAATATTTGATATGTGGGTTTTGCAGCCCTGGAATATGAGCACGCCTCTATCAGAGTTTTTGATTAGTAAAGGAATCAGATGGTTTGGGAGAAGGTCTATGTAGGACGGGTTCATATTTCTGACTGAAAAATTTACTTACCTTGCATAATCTAAGCAAATGCACAATGAGAAAAGCTTACTTAGAAAATGAGGTTTGTGGTCTTGCTCTTGACAGCAAGATCAATATCCAAGTAAACGCCTCATGAAACTACAAATCCATAATACACCTGGAAACAATGACAGGAAAAGATAAATTTCAAAAGACAGGTATATTTGCAGAAGAGAAAAACAAAATCTTGATTATTCAAGACCAAAGTTTTACTGATGCATTACTCTAACAACGCAGGTATATGCATTGCTTATAATGTGCAGTATGATCCCAATGCATGCAATGTTTTTCTGATAATGGTTATACATCAGTCATATCCTTTAGTTCCATAGATTTTCTGAAGATAAAAATTTCCAGCTTTAAAGGATGATAGTTAAATTTGGAATTATGTTGATATTTGTGACTCTTACTAGTTTTGGTAATTAGCTGAAATTTACTCAATTTCAATTGTGAAGTTTCTTCAAGGAAAGAGAGAGCTTCCTGTTTCTAGAAAATTGCTAAGTTTATCAGTGGAACAGAAGATAGAGCAATAATCTGATAGTAAAATATTACAATAACTCAAGATCAGTCCAAGAATTTGTAACTATCAAAATGTACCGAGAATTTGGGTTAAAACTTACAATACTTTCAAAAAAATCCTTCTATTACTGGAGAATTTTCTGAGAGTAAATTTGATTAAAATGTATTTATTTTCTTGACAAAAAGGAGGAATGGATCTGAAAGTGTCTTGCATCAGACTTCCTGCTTCTGCAGCCCTCACATACAGCTTTTCTATTAAGAACCAATCATAATTTCTTAGCCCATATTTGACTGCCCAGTTTATCAGGTCATTCCAGGGCAGCTTTTCCTATTTGTCATCCTCAAGTAATAACCGGGAGATACTTTTTCTTTTCAGTCTTGCATGGTTGTCTTGTAAAGAGCTGGATAACCTGAACTCAGGTGCTATCTGCTCTTTGCATTCTGTAAACAGAGTTAGGCACGTGTGAGAAAACGATGATGTTAACTCTTTACCTATGTGGAATTGCCATGGAGTAAAGAAAAAAACATATCGGAAATGTGGGTATGGGGACTAGGAGATGCAGAATTGTTAATGAGCCTCTGTATGGGTGACACAGTAGAGCATGTTAAAAATAGGGACTGATTTTATGTAGCATTTCCCTGTCATCTTCCTTTGGAAAGGGATGAGGCCAATAGAGATCTTCAGGATAAAGTAAATATAGTTTTCCTGTGGCAGAGGGAAAAGGACCTTAATCTTTGTGCGGGGAAACAGATGTGGAAAGTGTTTCTGATAAAATTCCCTATTTCTGTGTTAGAAGAGATAGAAAACAAGAGGTGAAACTCAAGTAGCAACTGTAGGTGCTTCGAGCATGCAAACTCTTAGAAATCCTCCAAGTCAGCAGGGACTGAGGCAGAAGTTGGGTTTTAATCTTTTAAAGGATGAGTGATAATTAGCAAAATTAAGTTTTCCCTCTTTTAGCATCATCCACTAAATGAGTCAGGTGGGAAAAAAACAATATTATGATATTTATGTCAAAGGATTTATTAATCCAAGCAATCTAGCGCTGTAGAAATGCTGTAAGTTCCTTAGCCCAGAAGGAGGGAACAAGGGAAGGTGGCAGAACGACCTTAGATGCCTGGGGAGCTCTGACAGGCTGTGGATTTCTATGGATCTTTGATCACACCTACTGCTTGCTGTCCAGACGGAGGAAAAACCTGGCGACTGGCCTGGGAGTTGAAAGATTTGGGCCAGCCATTTCTATCAGATATTTTTCATATGGCACCAGGGATGTCATTTATTTTCTTGGTGCCTTTTTTAAATACAGTTTTTTTCTTTTTATTTTATTTTTTGACACAAGCAAACTTCATGACAGAGTACCTGTAGATATATATGGAAAGTGTATGGAGGATGTATGGGAAGTGCAATTGTCTTAAAATGCTGGTTTTGAGACTTTATTAAACTATGCAAATGGCAGCAAACAGTAGCAAACTCTCATTCCTAGTATAACGATAAAGCGTTTAATGAAATTATATTGAAAAAAAACCTATACAATTTAATTTTAAGTATAAAATGGACTTGCCATTAAAAGGGGATGTTTTGTGATGCAAACTGAAGGACAGGACAAAGGGGAATTTTGTCATCTCTTCAGTCCAAACGTTTGCAAGGCCTACAGCTCTTAAAGGCAGCTCCTGTCTATGTACATTAAGATACTCATGCATAGGTTGTATTCTTCAAATCCGCTCTTCTCTATGCTCATGTCTTCATTTTCCCTTGTAATCATAGACTTAATGAACTGTCAGATACACCTTTATGTTTTGTAAATCACACTCTACTAGCTAAGGATGCTTATTGCTTACTTGAGATTTTCTATTCCTTTACTCCTAAGAAAACATCTAATTCAGTGCAAAAGCTCCACAGGAAAGACACACTTGTAATGTGGGTTGATCAGTATTAACTTTGACCTGTTCCTCTTGCCCATCTTTTGACGTTATATGTGTATTCTTTGTCAAGGTTTTGTTGCAGAGTTTTATAAATGGATATCAGTACAGTAGCCATGCTCTCCATAAAATAAATGAGGCTATCCTGGTTACTGGAGTGACATGTTGTTGTAGAAGAACACAAGAAAAGAACACTTTAGAGCCTGAAGGATAAGTAGTGGCAACCTGTATTTATTCATACAAGAGAATACCCCGAGCTGTTGCATGAGGCCCACCAAGATGGTAAGAAATTTGTGCATTGGTCCAGAAAGTCAAAATTTAATGAATGTGATTCTAAGCTGCTAAACTAGGGTTTTTCTTAGGTTTAAGGTCATAACATTGAAAAGAAACTCTTTAAAAGAAGAAAGGCACTGTACTCACAGGCCTCTGCAGACAGCCAGCCCTGTTGCTGGGGAGCTGGGATGCAGGGGTCTGTTTCATGGAAAGGGGATCCCTTCCCATTACACATGGAACATGACAGTATTGCTAATTATATTTGGTCTTGGAGAAAGAGGAGAGGTGAACTTGCCTCACAATTTCAGTATGGAAAGGTAATGTTTAGCTTATGTGGATCGGACGCAGTGAGAAGACTAAGACAGGATCTATTGTGATTTTAGCATACAAAAATGAGATGCTTTTGTGCTTCTCGTTCTTTGAAAATACATAAAATAAAACTCACAGAGTTGTTAATCAAGATTTTCTTGGCAGAGAAAGTCAAGTTTATTTGAATGTGGCATGCCATATATAAACATAATGCTAGTTGCTTTTTAATTTTTTTTTCTTTTTATAAATACACTCATGAGATTTCCTTTGAAGTTGTTTGATACAGTTGACCACATATATATTTTTAAAAATAGCATATTGCTGAATTCAGAAAATACAATATTCTATCCGGAATATTCATGACATGTTCAAAGAATTTTCATCTGTTTGTCCTGGATTTTCTTTTACTGACATAATGACATAACGAAGGCTAACGTAGATAATGACAAAATAGTGTGCTTTACAGCATAGAGAATATTTTACATACATTCTTCTCCTAAAATACACTTTGAGCATTTGGAATTATTAAAAATGAAATTAAAGCAAAACGTGTTAAAACCTTCATAAAAAGAGGCACACAGAAAGAAATATCATGCATGTGGAATATTATTTATGGATTTACTAGTGATTCTTGTTTATTCTTCATTCGTAGCAATCCCACAATTTCAAATAAGACATAGACATGCGTGCAGTATTGGCACATACTGCTACACGATGCACACGTTCTTTGCTTACCATATTTTCTACTGTACATGAGAGAAAGCTGGTTATCTTCAGCTGAGGTCCAAGACGGTCATATCAATATGATATAAAATTTTCATTTTGTAAGTTATACTCGAGGAATGTAATGATACGAATGTCCTGAAATTTTAATGTGTGGTGATGATTCTAAGAGTAGACAAGCTGGTTTAACATGTACTGACAGATGGTTAGTGGGCAAAGATGAATTCACGAATAACCTAACACTGTGATCAGCATTAAAATATCACATTTCAATGCACTGTGAAAATGACTGCAAGTAATGTTAGCATTCTTTTGAAAAAGGGAGATTTCTTTCAGTTGGCACACACAGTAACATAAATATAGCTTAACCCCACTACTTTTTAACTTGTAGAATTCAGTTGAGTATATTGCTAAAAATGGGTGTTCTGTCATAGCACTAGCAATGTTGGAGGTTGAACAGCAACCAAATTCTGTGCTTCTCATAATTAATTTATTACACAATTATTTGAAAGTCAAATGGATGTTCTCATTTCTGAGTGTGGAAATGAAGTTGCTTCTGTAGCAAATATTCTGTTGTCAATTATATTTATTGTCCAAGATTTTCTTCTGTGCAGGTCTCTGTTGGAGGTGCTTATATCTTACCCATATTCATTTACTTCAGATATAAAATCTCTTTTTATAAACATTAATGTTACTTTTGACATATAAAAGAAAAAAAGCATATGAAATCTTATACACATGTAGCATTTTCCTACTGCATTTTATAAATAACAGAAGAATTTTTGTAACAAACTTGAGCTATTCAAACATTATTGAATATCTATGGTCTAGACATAGTAAAATAATAATTCACTTATGCAACATTCTCTGATATTTGCAATGCAGGAAGACTCTGGTTTTGTGCTCCGACAGCACCGAGGCTCAGAGATAAGTGCTCTCTGTAACGATTTGCTGCTAAGGTGTGCAAGGTTCACACAGCCTTCTCTAAACGCTTCTTGTCCTCCAACTCGGCCCTCAAGGAACCGGGCTCAGGCTTTCGTTTCACGATACATATGGTCATTATGGGAGCTTTACTACCACAACACAGGCACCAGCCCTGCCAATATTGACAGGAACTTCCTAGGGGAAAAAAAAAAAAAAGAAGGAAACAATTTTAGTAGAGTCTCATGGACACGACTGGAAGAAATTACTTGCAGAGGAAAGGAAAGCAGTGTGTTTATCCAAGCTACTGCACTATTGGTGGCAAATACAGATTGAACTAGACCTCTGCAAGCAGAATTTTTGCTTTCTGGGAAAGAGACTCTTGCAGCTATTGAGATTGACAAGAACGTGGGCTGGTGCTGTTGCTCTTAGCTGTGTTATAAAAGAATTTCATATCTTGTATTCCAGAAACAGGGACGGCGCAGATACAAAAGGATCTTGATCTTAGTGGTGATGGCCTCAGCTCTCAACCAAGCCCATCCAGCAGACAGGATTACTAAACAGGTAAACGTCATTTCATGCCAAAAGAGAGAAAAATGTTTTTCTTTTAATCCAAAATATTTTTTAAAAAACTATTTAAGCTATTGTGCGGTGTTGCAGCTGACGAACTGCACCAGCTGCACTTGTTCCGCCTTTGTTGCTCAGCTTCCCTGGAAGCCCGACGTGCTTTCTGAAGAGCCTGGCTGTGGGGCTTGACAAGGATTGCAGGAGACACTGGCACTTGCAGCCCCGGGCTCTGGGTTTGCTCAGCCCCGCTCTCCTGTCACTGCAGGAGGCCTCTGGCCCCTCGTTTGCACGTTAGAGCTACCTGCATAAGGTTGAAAATGTGACTCCTGCATTACAAACTGATGTGTATAATTTGATTTACTTACCCGTACATAGTCTCCAACCTTTAATCCGAAAACCTTCTCACAGTTATTAAGCAAGACAGGCAACTATGGTGTTACCACATTCCAAAATAACATGTTTGTTTTGGTTCTTTTGGGTTTTTTTGGTTTTTTTTTTCCACAAATAAAAGTCCTAATTTTGTAACATACTCACACTTGCTCTGTCCACTGCTCAGATAAAGGAAGAAATCTCCCTGACCTATGTAATTACCTCCGTCCATTCATTGTTTTGAGCATCGTAGGACTCCACGGTGTCCAGGTACGTGTGGCCATCGTACCCTCCGACTGCGTACAACCGGTCCCCCAGGGGGCAAATGCCCACAGCATCGCGAGGTACGCTCAAGGGTGCCACCGTTGTCCAAGCGTCTGTTTTGGGGTCATATCTAGATAATGGCTCATTATTGAAATTTGAAAGTTATGTGGGAAAAAGAAACACATTTTAACATTTCAAGGTTGAGTAACTTGTATTTCCTCTTTTCTGCTGTGTTGTACTTCAGCTTATGCTGTGAACTAGTATAGGTTAAATATTTTGTTTAGCCACTAGAGGGATCTTCAAATTCACTTAAAAAATGTCCACATTTTTGCTTTATGTTTACAACCTCTCAGTTCTTTCTATAAGATTATGAGATTGATATATTTTGAACATAAATGAAGACTGAGGGAATAGTGGTGCGACAGCACTTGAATCTGCAAAGTTCATTTCAGTTTACTTATTTTTTCCATAAAGACTTTTAATTTCTCTTGTGGCCAGAACTAAGGTTTTAAGTGAATTTCACTGCAAAATAAATTAAGTATCACATATATTTGATGAAAGTTGTAAGATAATATGTGTGGTAAAATGTGTGTTGATTTTACTCCCATAGTATGCATTCAGCCAATCTCTGATATAAATTCAAATGATTTCCACTGCAGCCCTAGATTTATAGCATTTAACTCCAAAGGAAACTTGACCACTTTGTTATTCACAAGCAGGATATGGATGCTCGGAAAATACTCAAGTACCCTTTAAATCGGTGTTGAATTTTCTTATTGAATAAGATAAATAAATTCAACTTACTGAAGTTATCAGGGAAAAAAGTCATCCTACAGCTTCGCATTTTAGAATTGTCAGATCCTGTAACAGTTCTGCAGAGGTCTGAAAGATGCCCAGTAACCTCCTGACTCAAGTGTTGATGGCAACATGAACAGTGCACTTAGGGCATTTTCTAGAGAAGTGTGCTTTTCTAGAGATGGACTATGCCCCAAACTTGTTTTCATTTCTTTTGGAGAACTCAGTTTAAGCCCTGTAACAGATTATTCTATATTTCCTGGACTGTAAAACAAACAAACAAACCAAAACCAACCAACCACACAAATAACCGGGGAACCCCTTACCTTTCCACACAGTCAGAAAGTCGAGAGCAGTGGTTGGAAGCGGGTGCATCGTGACCTCCCACCGCGTATAAAAACCCGTTGTAGGTTGCAACGCCAACCCCTCCTCTTCGCTTGGACATTGCAGCACAAATGCTCCACTTGTTGGTGTGCGGGTCGAAGCACTCCATGGACTTCAGGCAGGAGCTGCCGTCTCGTCCACCAACCGCATACAGCCTGGAACAGTTACCCACGAGAAGACGAGCAGAAGTTCAGTCTTTAGCCTCTCATTTTTACAAGACTTTTATTTGATATTTTATTTTTAAATATGAGCTATGGATGAAATTTAATTGATAAGCACTAGACATGTTTAAAAGCTACGTGCTTTTTAATTTTTTTTTCGCCATGGCTTGCTTATTGAGCACTTGACATCATGGTATGGCATCGTTAAGCAATTTTCCAATGATACTAACAGGTAAATGAACCATAATGAACTTCATAATATATGAAAATCATACCTAATATTTTTTTGACAGTATTTCCTTAGTGTTTGTGTTTCAGAAAACCACCAGGACAAAAGTTACAGGTAGGGCATGTTGTGTGCTGTCACCAATTCTGAAGCTCACTCTGAGGGCACTTATGGTTCCTTCTCAGCCGGGTGATACATTTGTAGGTGGAAACGCTAGAGCCTCAATTTAAGTCATCCAGCTGGGGCTCAAAACAGCTGGTGTTAGGAAAATATGTTAGAATAAATTGTAGAAATTCCCATTAATAACCCTGGAGCTTTTTGTAACTTTTTTTCCAATGGATTTTACAAAACCTGAATTCCTGTTGTATTCCAAGCTATCTTGATGCCACTAGAGTGTTATGTAGTACAGTTCACAATAGCAGAACTGTCACACAGAACTGTCATAGACATCCAGTGGGTTAATTTTTCATATGCCTCTCAGATCCTTGCTGTTACTACTATGAAATAGAATTTACCTAGTGCAACTGATTAGTTTGGGAACAACTCATCTTGTGCAGAGTAAGACACCAAGGGAAAAAGAGAAGGACTGTGCTTGAGAGTTTTTCTAAGAGTTTTCTGATTCCTCTGATATATAATTTGACAAGAAAATTCTTGACCAGTAAGAGAGTAATACAAGATTTCTAGCCCTATCTTTCAATGTTTGTGGATTGGAGATAGACCTGAGGACTGCAGTTTGAGGCTTAGCCCATGCAAAGCTTGAGGATTGGTTTTGTTTTCTTGTCGTGATCTTTAGCTAGAGCCTACTTGTTTACACAGCTTTCATGGAGAGAGGAAATAGCTGAATATGTGAACAGATTGGTTGGTGTTTTTCTTTTCCACAGTGTATCTAGAGTCGTCTAAAGAAGTGTTTTTCCATTCTCCATGGAAAAGAACAAATACACTGATATTGACAGATGTTTTCAAGAGCCACTTAATTGGTCAGCGAGTTTTGCTTCTATTAAAGCTCAAAGTGTATTCTGGTGGAGTGGAATAACTAGCAATTTCAGTACTGCTACTATAAAAAACATGGTGTGACTTGAGGATACGGGAAAACTAGAAGCATTCACCTAGGTTACCAGAGCTGTAATGCTCTGGTAATGCTGTAATGCTCTTCAGTTGGGTTGGAGACAGCCTGTGCCAGGTTGAGACCGAGAACAGCATTGGGATCAGGCTCCGTTTCCTCTCTGATTGAGCAGCTTCCTACATGTCACTGGAAGGTACCAGCAGGACCCTCTGGTGAAGGTTATGCTGAGAACATTTCCTCTGAGATACGACAGGGACTTGAGCACACAGTTCTCCTTTCCCCTAACTTCAGACTCACTGCTTAAAATAATATGATGCTTGACTGCAGCATTCAGATTCCTCCTGCATATGAGGAATTTCTGAATCTGCAAGCATCTGTTGGTTGATGTTTTTGTTACTGCACCAGTATCCTCCTCTTTCGTAACTCACTGGCATTTAAGAAGTGAACAGGGAGGTCTGTGATATGATCTCAGACCAGATGCACTCCTCTGCCTACAGCCATCTGCATCCCTCTCAAGCTCCCACAAATCCTCACTGCCAAGAGGCTTCCATAGAGTTAAATAAGAAGACAGCTTGGCTCAGGCATGACTCCTGCTAATAACCTGTGTCATTTTACCAGGCTCTTGTACTCTCAGGACCAGAAGTTCTTGCTGAACAAGGGAAACAGAATTTTGTTAAGCATTAATTTATGACTTTCTCTTCTTCATGCTGAAACAGGAACATGAAATAAGGTGTAACACACCTCATTTTACAGGTACGATACAGATTGTGTATTAGACTCATGCATCTGTTTCCATGTAACGATATTAGGTGGCTTTCGTGTCTTAGAGGGAGGCTTAAATAAATTTTTAAAATCTTGTCTAGAAAACAGCTTAATGTACAATGAATACATGATCTTGGTTTATTCAAGAGGTAGATGGTGGGTAGAATAAAACTGAGTAGGTTATTGCTTGCAGAAGGCTATTTATCCCATGTCTGGTTACTAAATTTGCCTTCCTTTGACCATACAATATACATCTTCTGACTTTTAAAAATTATTTTTGACTATGAACTTGGCAAGGTTGTAGATGTATGCAGAGAGCGTAAAATGACAGAAGAATGACTTTATTTTTGTAGAAGTTATTTCAAATTGTGCTTCCTCAGGCATATAAGGATGTAAATTCAGAGCACTGGTTAAAAAGAGGTTGATCAAAATCCCCATGAGCTATATTTCATGTAAAATCCTGATACGCATGTTAGAATATTTCTGACTTGCCAAAACTTTGGAGAGATGAAATATGTTTAAAACATGACTGCAAATTTGAAACAATTTACTGCACTGCAGCAGTAAAAGCTTTCTTGTTTTCGCACATTGCAACTTCTGTTTGTTTTCTTGAGGGGGTTAGTAACCCCGTGATGGAAAAGGATAATTTAAGAAGTGTATTGCTACGTAAGCAGAAGTAAGCAAGCAAGGAAGCAAATGAAAAGCAAACAAGAGAGTTCTTATCTTTCCACATACTTGCTATTTAATGCTGCAACCCCTACGGTGCTTCTTGGAGTTGACATGCTAGCAACATAATTCCACTGACGTGCTTGGGGATCCCATCTTTCCACTGTATTGAGATAACTCCATCCATCATGACCACCAACAGCGTACATTGGACCTTCAAGCATTGCTACTCCTTAAAAGACAGAATTACAAATTACAGCATCCAATAATTTCCAAGACTGATAAAGTATTAACTTCATGTTTTAATTCCCTCTGTACAGATAAGCAATTTCAGCTGGTATTAAAGTATCTTATAGCTGCCTTGTCATTGAGCAGAATAAACAGGGATACACAAAATACTTCATATAGAGTATTTTTCTGAATAAGAATTATCTTTTGCCAAAAGATAGAGGAAAGCTGCTTTATTTCTGATATTCTCATTTGGGGTTTTTATCTCTCCCACTTATTGAGCCCATACATGTGAATCAATGCAATTCTTTTAAAGAAAGACAAATTTTGAGCACGGCAATGAAAATATTTGTCCCAAGCAATTCCCTAATCCTGTCCTGTGCTCTGATCTAGCTCAATCTCTGTAGTCACTCCAGCAGGCAGCTTAATCCGAGTGGGTTGCTGTCCTTATTTGTAAAAGTACCATTACATTTAGTACCTGTGAGCAGAGCATACTTGGGGATAAGAGCTGCCTTGTATCTGTTCCTGGGCCTCCTGTTTCGTGAGCTGCTGCTCTTCTGGGTGCCTACTTGCTTTGTCAGTAAAGTAAAATGTTTGAATCTGGCTGCTTAAAAGTTAGTTTTCCAAATCCATCCTCTCAGCTGTAAATAGCCTGATTTTCTCAGAAGTGCTAATTCCCCCCCCCATCTCACAGTGAACCTAAGAGGAGCTGTAGGTGTAAGGCAGCTTTGCAAATCAGGCTGACACACAGAAGGCGTTTTAGGGCCTTCAAATTGTGACCTGCTTGTTGGGTAGAATTCTGTCTTTGCAATTGTAATTTATAGACTTGGATAAGATTTTTTTATTATTATTATTATTTTAAATAAGACAAAGTAGTGCAAAAGGTATTAGGCCACAAGCTAATGTTCCATGTCCTTTGAAGTGGGGAATGATTTCATTTAATAGCTATTTTATAGGCATAATAGAAGCCAGCATTCATGGTAACCATTATACTATATAAATCATTTGGAAATCATTTTAACACCCCTTATATGATTCCCAACTTTAAATTTATCCTTATTTTTTATACTTCCAATTAGAAACTCTTGATTTCATGTTATTTGTTCACCATGAGCAATATTGATTATAGGGCAGATTATAGATGCATAGATGTTATGGAGAAGTTATGGCAGAGCTCTGTAATTTCTTGTAGTGACATCATTAAAACTAGTGAAGATGCACTTATTCTCCTATAGGAATCTTCAGTGTCAGTTATTTTATGATCTCATTGTCAGAGACGTTGGGATGTGTTTTTCTCAAAAATCAAGCTGTTGATCAAGCTGTTCCTGTCTTGCAAACACATCTCTTGACTAGCAAACATGATTTAGAGTTGATTATTTTCTCTGTTGCTTCTATTTTGCACCTCTCTAGCAGCACAATAATCTCTAGAAAGCTATACTAGTTATGTGTTCATTAATAGATACTTTCTCTTGGAAAATATGTCTACAGGTATCACTGCATGTTTTTGAAGGCTTTAAGAATATAATGTCAACAGGGTTTGTGTCCATCAAAATGAACCTGTACATGGAACAAAGTATTATGAAAGGCTGAAGTATCACTTACCTAGGCCATGTCTGTGTGTTGACATAGGCGGCATTATAGTCCAAACTTTGGTGATAGGGTTGAAACATTCAACAATATTAGAAGTTTTCAGACCATCTCTGCCTCCCACAATATAGAGTTTGTTGTCGATTACTGCGACTCCAAACTGTAGTCGTCTGCCGTTCATGGTGCCAATTTGTACCCAGCTATTAGTTCTAAGGTCATATTTCTCAATCGTAGTGGTACCTGTTGAAATATCATTATTATCAAAACTTAATCAATATGAGATAGCTGTGAACTGATCAGTGTCCAGCAGTCGGTTCGTCTGCCCCAGTTACTAAACTCTGCAAGGAAATTCTGTACAGAGGTTTTTATTGCTGCTCGTTGAGAAGTTCAGCTACGAAGTCTGACTCTAATGAGAAAGCTGCATTAATTTCATGCATAGATGATTGCCAAACACATGAGAATAAACTGAGGGCAAGAAGATGCAGAATTAGAGGGCAACACATATTTTAACGTGGAAGATTTTGGAGATAAGTTAAATCTGTCACATTTTTGTTCTTCGTTAGGATTACAGTTCATCACAGTTTTGTACTTAACCATGCTTGTGCTTAAACCATTAGCACTATCAAGTTAAACATGTAGCAATGGACCTGCCTGTCTTAGGGCCTGGGTTGCATAGTCATGAACACTTTGGATGTTTTCCTTTATATGCTGGAGACGGGGAGAGGGCAGAGTTGGGTGCGTGAGGTGTATTTTTGCAGAGCCCTGGCAATAGCTGCTTTCCTGCTGCAGTGCATAAGTTCTACTTTCAATTATTTTTGGTGTCTCTGAGCTTCTAGTCTTGTTTTTATGTAACCGTCCATATGGCTCGTGCTGTAACTCCTGCCTTTCAAAACTAGCCCTTTTCCAGGCCTTGGCTCCCGTCAGTCAGCAGCAGCAGCAGCAATTGCCCCTGCGAGAGGTGATTCAGCCCAGGGGGGAAGCGGCCGGTAACAACCCCCTAGGCAGGAGGCACCGGCCGGGGACACTTCCAGCACACTGGGTCTAGGGCACGGCTTCCACCCGCCTAAAGGTGAGAAAAACAGAGCTTATTTCCTGCCTGCTCCTCAACTGGAGTTCGAGAGCGGAGAAGCAGCATTTTGAGTAATGCAAAAAGCAGCTAGTGGGTAAAGAATTGTCCGTGGCAGCAAAGCACCCATGGAATGAAACAGAAAAGACAGGGAGCGTTTGCTCTGGAGACGTTCTCCCACGAGTCTGAAACAGATGAACTGCTATACTTTATGCTCTTAGTGAAATAGGACTTGGGATTCCTTATTTCTTGTTTCTGATCCACATGCCTCTCTAAATGCATTGACTGGGAAAATAATACCTGACCTACTAATAGATAAAGGAAGAAATTCTACTTTTTTCCTCCCTCTTCTGTCACCTTTTATTCTGAGCAGCTGGGTTTCTCTTGCTGTTCTTTCGGCGTGGTTAGTGTGTCTGTTATTCTTTGCTTTGATTCATTTATTTTATGCTAACGTATGAGTTTTTCCAAATTCTCAGCTTCAAAAGAACTATCTCCTGTACTAACTGAAGAACAGGAAAGGTACATTAAGCCATACAGTTGCCTTCATAGCCTGTAGGCTCTAATTTTACAGGGGCTTGGAAGCAGGTTTTTAAAGATAATGTGGCTTAGGCACATGCACGTTTTTCAAAACACTAGACCAGAAGCGGTCCTTTGATCTTCGTTTGATCGTTCTAGCTGGAGATTTGGCTTCGTGTACCACCTGAGACCGGCACAAAACCCGGCGCTGCCCGAGAGGTTGAGTTTTCCATATCAGGTGGGGCATGTAAAGCACAGGATTGCCAGAGGTGGTGGTTACTCCCCTCGCAGGTCTGTTCGTCACGGCCTCACAGTTTCTTTGGCCTTATCTTGCAGGCCAGCAGAGGCCCGAGGTATGAGTCAGAGATGCAGCGGGACAGCAGGAAGCAGAGGAAGTGCTGTTCTTCTCAACCATCAAAAGGCAAAAGTTCAAACAACTGGCCTTTTTCCAAAGTAATAAGTAGAAGAGGCACCAAGAGGAAGCCCAGATGTTCACTGAAATAGCTCTTTCTCTGTCTAACTTTTACTAAGAAAACAAACTAGGAAGTTTTACCATTATTTCTGTAATATTTCAAATCAACAGTTTCTTTTTGGCCATTCAATACAATTTATGAAAAATTAATATTGCTAATGAAACTACAGTAATTGCTACAGTGGAACTTTAATTTGTGAAACTGCCCTGGGGATGAGACTGTGTTTTCCCTTCATATTGTTATGGTGGTGAATGTCTGCTTTGCGTTTGATTTGATTACATAGGCAAAGAAAGGTGGCGGTTACTCCTATTGAAAATATCAGCAACATTTGCAAAACATGAAATGGATTCACTTCTTCATGATTTTACGAAGAGTGAACTCACGGAGCTAAAATCTACTACAGTTCAGCAAATCACTAGACTTTAAAATAATTACAGTTGTTTATATAGTCCTGGGCTATGGATTGGAGCTTAACATAGAAAATAAGCTAATATCTTGTTTGCTAAAGAAAACAGTGTGCTTAGTAAAGTTGTTGTTTAGGTCTCTGTTTCCCTTTTTATAGGTTTACAAATTATAAATATGCTGTCAAAAATATGTTCATAGTAAATTGCTACAGGATCCAAAATGTTAAAAGGAAGGTGCTTTGGGGCATTTCACGAATTTTGTTGGTCTGCACGTTGTGAAAATTCAATCATAAAATTAGTGTGCATTTATAACTTTTAACTACATGTCATGCAAGATGTTTCCAATTAAACATTATATGAAGGACTGACAAAGTTTAGCTAGGGCTTTCAAGAAGTTCATTAATGCTTTTTGGTTTTATTTCTCCCTTCTTCAAAAACGTTTCAGCCTTCTAGCTCTCGCAAGAAATGGGGCACAGGATTCTAAAATGACAGTGAAAGGGTCCTGAGATGTTTCAAGGATTATTTTCTTTTTCCGTCTGATTTGTACATTTGAACTGAACGGGTTTCTGTAACACAATGAAACAAACTTCCAGACTCACCTTTAGTGGCATCCATACCTCCTACAGCATAAAGTGCACCTACTGTGGACTTTCGGGGCTTAGTCCGAGGACTCTGCATCATGGAGCGTCTCTCTGGTAGGAGGTGGTACTTCATAGCCTCCATAAGAAGCTTCTGACATTCTAGGTCGTCTGCAAACATGGGATTGTTTTCCAGATCGGCTAGTAACTAAGGAATGAAAAACACCTTATTGATTTTTAGATCTTTAAAAATTCTAGAATGCACTCTAGTAATTAAAGCATTTGTAACTGCAAACATTTATTTTCAGTTCACCTCTCACCTTAGTTTTTCTCTAGGTTTTCTTTTAATGCATGAAGATAACATACAGGTAAGAAAAAAAGTCTAAGTATTACCTCTTTGCTGCATTTCTTCTTCTGAGAAGTTGAAATTATGAACATAATATTGTTCTTTTTGAAATTGAATGCAAATCTCCCTTTGCCATAAAAAGAAACAAACCTTATACCTAATACTGGACATCTCTGCTAATATCAGATTATAAAGCAGGTGTTTAAGATTAAATATGTCCACCATTTCGATCTTTAACCCAAAGTAGTAAATTTGATGCTTTGTTCATAGTACCCCAGTACAATGTTGCTATTTGCATTAGCTTTTCAGATGAGATACGCAGATCTTGTATGACTCAGGTATGACAATGTAAAATTACTGTAAAATTGTATAGCTCTCTCTGGAAAGATCTGTATCTGATGATGTGTTAAAGGACATGATGCCAATAGTCAGAACAGTCAGGAATAATCTAGATCATGCTGTTCTTGTCTACTTATGTTGTGTCTCATATCCTGCAGCTGATGCATAATGAGCATATTTATAAGTTTACAATATAATTTTTAAAAGCTCCAAACCAGAACATTTGTAAAGAGGTATATTCTCTGCCTAGAGAGATGCCCTACTCATAGGGTGCTTGGGGTAAGCATTTCTGTTTGCCCTCCGGCAGCTCCCTGCCAAGCACTCCCTTTGATACCTGGGGTGGGAGCAGCGGCAGTCTGATGTAGGAGAGGAGCATGCCCAGGTCTCGCTGCCTGCTCTGCAGGTCGTGCCTCACCCACAGCATCAGCGCCTGGAAAATGGCCTCTTCGTCCGGGACGTTGATGTCGTCGCTAGACAGGAGCTTGGCGACTTCATTAGCGGGGAGTAAAAGAAATTCCTGGTTTTTTATTACTTCTGTGAAGTGTTCCTGGAGAGAAAAAGGTTCCAATCCACTCATGATTTTCACGCCTTGAAATAACCTTTTCTTAGATAACGTAGGCTTTTCTGCATTTCTGTTCCATTCAAGAGGATAGGGAACAATCATACATATTCTGAAGATTACTGCATATAATCTAACTGCTCCTTTCATTTATTCAAGCACAAACCTGAAAGGCTTAGTTTGACAAGAAAAACTATTAAATGAAAGAAAAAAATCTTAATGGAAAATACAAATGAGTTTCACATGGCATATCATAGACAGCATTTCTGAGATTGTCTATTAACCTTTCTTATCTGGTATACAGAGACAATTTATAGTCAGACACCAAAAGTAGTTCACTCTCATTTAAAAATAGTACATGTTTTTTAATGGAAGAATTACTTTTATTCAAACTCTTACTCATTGATGCCAAGGATTTGCAGCATCAGAGAGTGTCTGCAGCGCAGAGCGGCCCATAAGTATTTCCTGGGAAATGCTTGGGAGTTATTCAGCTCCTTCCCAAACTCCTTCCCAATCTCTCACTTCTCCGTGAACATGAATAAATACCATAGGAGCACACCAAGGGATCACACATAGGAGGTTTTTTCCTATTTTGAGGGAGGAGAGCTTTTAAGAAAATCACAAACATTTAAACAGCTCTGTCAAACACATTTAAATGACAAACACGAATGTTTGGATTATCATAAAACCTCATGGGAGTCATTTTTCTCTGCCAGCACTAAGTAAAAGTGTTGCAGTGATTCAGCCTTGATACATAACCACCGAGCA
The DNA here is from genome assembly GCA_003342815.1 of Eudromia elegans. Classification (NCBI taxonomy): domain Eukaryota; kingdom Metazoa; phylum Chordata; class Aves; order Tinamiformes; family Tinamidae; genus Eudromia; species Eudromia elegans. The sequence goes on along the minus strand of PTEX01000024.1, from coordinate 2,183,375 downwards.
CAGGAAATAACAGTCACTTGTGTAGTCAATATTTTCAGGGTAGTGCATTCAAGAATAGATATGGAAAATTTCAGAGAGGAAGGAGGGGAAGAATGCAGAAAAAAAGCATTCCCTGATTTGCAGAAATCTAAGACCTTCTGACAAGTCTAGTCCTCACTGTCAGGATTCAGGAATGGAAATGGTATGTGTTTGTGTTTTCCAAGAAATACTTTGGAAAACCTTAAATTTTGGTTTCAAGTTAAATTACAGCTGATTTTTGTGCTTTCCCCAAAGTGTAAATAAAATTACTGATAAGGTAGACAAGTAATGTGTTGATTAGTAAGAAAGGCTCCAAAAAAATCAGCAACGGCGAATTTACTGTTCATCATCAGAGCTTTTAATAGACTGTTTTACACCCTCTGCTTAGTAAATGCCTGCAGCTTAGGACAATTAGCTACAATTATTTCCTGTTTTCATGAGTACTGAACAAAGAAAATGAACTATTTGTCCTTGCCTAGTTGCTATTCAAGTTAGTGTATTTGATGTTAATAATAGCAGCTTTCATTTATTGAACATTTCATAAGGGTTGAACATTTCATATGACTGATTTACAGTCTTCCCATAAAACCTCATAAAATAAAAATCTCCATTGCACACAACAATCATAATCTCTGAACCTACTTGCAGTTATGTTGTGTCAGGGATTTGCCTCTAGCAATTTTATCCATCAGCATGATGTTAAGATTCCAGCATAAGAGAAATACAAATTGCAGTTGGAAAGTATATCCTAAGAATGTCCTAAGTGGACATTCAAGTGAGCTGCATAAATTATGTTTTGATCAGATTCCACAGTCTTAAACAAATCAGATTCAAACCCGGGAATTCTTTTGCAGTGATTGTGTTGGCTATGGACTGCATGTCTTCATAATGAGCAGCAGAAAATTAAGGCAAGGGAAATTAAGTTGACTTTTCTAACAGTATTGCTACCATTACTTTTTTGCAATATTAACGTATGCTTCCTTGTGGTAAAAATTCAAAAGGAAAGACAAATCAGTAACAAAGCTGTTTTATGATTTCTTTGCAAAGATGTGTTCAGGGATATATGTCTGTATTTGAAGTAGTAATTTCAATCAACATCCCTGAAAGTCATATATTTTATTTGTAAAACAGATTGAAATAGGGCAGATGAAAACATTCTAGTCACTGGTGTTTGAGTTGCTTGTTTTCAGCTGTCCCTTAACTTTCTGTGCCACTTTTCAGGAGTAAATACAGAAGTGATTGAAGGAGTTGTTAATTTTGCCCTGTAATGTACATCCTGCTTTAATATTTTCTGACATGCAAAGAATAGGAACAGGAAGGCCAATCCACATTTAGTCACAAATACAGTTCAAGATGTTTATCAGAACGGGCTTTATCTGCATGAAAAGACACTAGGCAGGAAACTGTTGATAGGTTGCATCAATGACTAAAGTAATTGAATGGGAAGGTCCCCAGTGTGTTTGTTTTTACTGAATGGATGTGTTGTTTGTGGTTGATTATCTTCTAAAAATGTTTAAACGACTAGTTCATTTGTATGGTCTCTGTATTTACAATATGACCTAATAGTTGTTCCCCTGAGGCGCACATTTTCAAGCGGTTGAGCTTGACATGAAACAAACCAGAATGTTTTATTTATCCTCTTCCACAGTGTGAGTGTATGTGTGTGTGCGTGCATTGTTATGATCTCATATTCTCTAAAGTCTTCTGAAAAATCAGTTCAGGAATTTAGAAGAAATTGCTTTAAATATATTTCAAAGAGGTCTGGATTTCCTTTCCTGTTTCTAAGTTGCCAGTATCTGAAAATTTGGTGGATGTTTCTATACCATGCAAGCTCCTGCTCTTTCATTGCAGCATAGTCACTGTGTTGCATGCAAGACAGAGGAGGTGGTTCCAGTGCTGAAGTGCTCCTACTTGTATTCAGGAAGGTTAGCATGAAGTGCTTTGAAAGGTCCAATTGGCATTCATATTGGACACACACAATTGTCTTTCAGTTAAAACAGTCAAAATCCAACTCTGGGGGAAGAAGGATGGAGAATTCAAACAGCTAAAAAATCTAACCAGAGAAGCGGCTCCATTGTTTCATGTCAATAATCACATTATTCTATCTGTTTTGTGGCAGTCTGGGCTGGGAATTTCCGAGCATGCTTAAAGCTCATGTCCGAGTGTTTGGACAGAAGCTACTGGGAGGAAAGAGGCCGTGTGTGGGAGAGCTCCTGTTCCTGGCTCACAACATGGAGCATAGGGAGCAGCAAGGACAGCGACACTACACAGAGGCTGAGGGAGCCTCTGTCCTAAAGGCCTCTTGACAACCTACAAGGCACCCCGGCTGCTGCTAAGCAATCCACGCCTTCGTGTGAGAGGCGGGAGCCCGGCAGCGCCCTCGAGGCCGCGCTGGCCTCGGCGTGCGGCGGCGCGCGGGCCGCGGACACGCAGCGCTATGAACCTCTGCACCGCGGCTCACCCGCCGCGCGTGGATTCGAGCCTGGAGCTGCCGTGTGTCTCCTCGCGAGTGGCACTTTCTGTGTCGATTTAGCTGTAGCAGCTGCTATTCTTTTTGTGTGTGAGCTTGGTGTAGCACATCTTGTTGCCCTGAATATTTATTATCCCCTCTGTTGGTTTTGCAGCATGCTCCCTTGCTTCTCTGTTTCCCACGCTCTGAATGTTCCTTGCTTTGAGCCAGAGGAGGATTATGCTCAAGTCAGAGATGTGCTTCTCTGTATTTCAAATCTTCCCTACGCATTCCTGATTTTGGCTGTTTCTTTTGTGCGCCTTGCCTTAAAATCAGGCTCGCAAGTGCGAGTCCCTGACGTTTTTTTTCATGACATCAGCCAGTTTAAAGGCCTTATTACATTTATTGGAATAAATGCATACAGGTCACACCACATAGCCAAGTTGCATACTTATCCCCTTCTATAAGGCCGAATTTCAAAAATTGAAAGCGAGAACTGTATATTTGGTTTTCCAGGTTTTCTCTGCTTCCACTACTTTAGTATCAGTCACAGTTCTTGAATTTCCCCTTGGATAATGAGCTGGGCACATATGGCCCAAGGATAGGGGGATTGTGCAGATCCCAGGCACAGGACAACCACAGCCGAGGTATCAGCGTGGGGAGGGCAGCCCAGCTCAACTCACTCAGCTCCACCACAGCCTAAAGTGAGTTTGTTTGTTTGTTTGTTCAGGAGAATATTTACATCTGCTGTTAACGTTATAATTTCAAAGCAGTTAGATTATTTATCTTACCATAGTATATGTATGTGCCACCTTTAGGAGCTCTGGGCAGCCCTGAGCATCTCCAAAAGAGCGAATCCCGAGGCAGTTGGAAGGATGGAGCTGCTTCATCAGGAAGTTACAACACACCTCGATGACCTGCGATAGCTGGAGAAGACAGGCTGCAGCCAGCAAACTTTCTATAGTGTCCTCCTTTAACTCGAGAATACCTGTGCATTTTGTACAGGGGAAAAATAGGGAAAAGTTTTCAGTAGTTGTCTTTGTATCTGTAGTTACCTGACATACCGAAAAAAAGAGAAAATAATGTCCCTGTGCTTAAGAAATTAATTTTGCCTTTTTTTTTTTTTGACGAAGGATTCTTTAAAATTTTTTTTTTTTAAAAAATAGGCTTATATGTTTGGTAGATTTTGAATATAATGATTAGACATTTGTATTAGAAATCAAATATTGGTAGATCTGATTTTACTTAGCAAGGTGAAATATTACTTAAAAAAATAAAAGATATGATTAGGTGAAAACCTTCACTAAAATCAGATATGAATTTGCAATTATATATTGCAATTTTTTCTTGTCCCAAGTTCACTCCTGCCTTATTTCCATGGAATATGTAAACAATTCTCAAGTTATCGCTCTTATCTCCTCTGGAAGAGATGCAAATAATGAGTAGCCCACCATGAGCCAGCTTCCTTATGCTTCTGCTAATCCATTTCCTCAGGTCATATATGCTAATTCAGTGCCATAATATCACCATTTTACAGGTGTTATGCTGTATTGCCTCAAGCTTGTGATTATCCCTTTATTTGTACCCCCCCACACACAATCTTTCTGTAGGCTTATCTCTTTATGCAGAAGGTTAGGTTTTTGATATGTCTTAGGAAGTGAAATCTTCGATTTTTGATGTTTTTGCTAATATCAATAGAGTAAATATATTGGGTCTTTGATTTTCTTTGATGTTTTGTTATACTTTTAAATCCCTATTATGACATAGATAGATGCTTATGATACTTCTTCCAAATCCCTCTGTCTCTGTGTGGATGTTGTGAAGAGTTATTTCATTCAGAAGCAAGCAAGCAATGCCCTGATTGGGACATCAAATGGTGAAGGAGCTAGGGAATATTATTGGTGTTAGACATTAACTGAGCAGATGAATCGGTTTACCTAGCAAACTTTGATAAATTCAGAAAGTTATTATTCTGGTTGGTTAGGAGTTGTTGCATCCTGGTGGGAGTAATTATCTCCTTTCGGGATGTGGGCATTTCTTTTTGCAGAACTACACATTTTGATGGGAGAGAAGGGACTTTCTTTTCTACTTTCCTGGCTGGAGTCATTGCCATCTGTACAGAGTGACTTGCCAAACCCCAGAACCTGCAGGCTTCCAGAATCTGCATAGGTTTGAACAATCCAGGTATTTTTAGTTGCAATATATATTGACATAACAGCTATGTCCTGCAGCATTTGTTGTCTTCTCATGATAGGGCAGCTGAAAGGCATTTTGGACTTCTCTTGCTTGGTCTTTTTGGCTATTGGTTCAAGCATTAAGCCCAGGGGTATATCTTGAAAATAGAAGACATCAGTGGAAAAATTTGGGGGAGTATTAAAAATTTCATTAAGATAAAATCTCTGTAACATTTGATGAGAATTAAGTAAACACGTCTAAAGTGTGGTGGCACTTTCTAATCATAAAAGTTGTTCTGTTCTTGGTGCGATAACATTCCTGCCGCACAATCAAACCATTGCTATGGCTGTTCTTGGCAGGAAGGCTCATACCCTTCTCTCTTTCGTTACGCAAGGTGGGCAACCAGCAAAATACCCACTTCTCTCATCAAAATAGCTGAAATAACGTATATCTAGTCAGAGAAAGAAGATGGCCTAATAGTGGATTTAAATGTTTCAGTATATCGTCTACAATAAGATATTAGAGCATCCGCTGTCTAATATTATCTCTTCAAAATAAGGATTATTTTATCAGAACAGTAGTATTTAGCCAGCATTTTTAGAGAAGGGTATCCACGCGTGACCTATGCCAATATTTATGAAATGTAAAAAAAAAAAAAAAAAGAAAGAAGTGGAAATAATAGTTTGTTAGATAGAAATGGCAGGAATATTTCCAAGAACAGAAAGCAGGTTTCCTCCTCTTTTAGCAGCCTGCCGCGGGTAGGGGAGGGAGGGCTACCTGTGTAGGCGTAGCGCACCAAGGCCTTCAGCGCCTCCGGGTCCACGCCCTCCATTTTGATCTCCTCTTGTTTTGCTTCCAGCACATCATTAGTAAACATCGCCGCAAAATAATCGGACACTGCGCTGAGAACCAGCCTTGAAACAGAAGCGTTTTTTAGGAGCAATGCAAATTGCTTCATAATCGCGATAGCATGGGTCACATTCAATATTATTATATAATAAATTGCGTGTATAATAGAAATACCTTCGGGATAGGACTTGAATCTTACAGTAGTGACTAATAAAATTAAAAGGGCAATTAGTATTCTGATTTTTGATGTGCCTGTTTGTGTAGTTTTGCTCCACTGCTATCTGCAATCTGACAGCAGAGAGGACAGGCAACATCTTTGGCTCATATACGAAACTCTGATCACATTATTTTTGCTTGTTAGTTAATGTGCTAATTATAGTAACCATTCATTCATAACTAGACAGGGCATGCATAAATTATCATACTATTTGGAAATTTCAGCCTTTGAAGCCTTGTCAACAGGAATGGGGAAGGTACCTGTGAGCGGGAATCTTCTGGTCCCCAGCGACGAGGAGAACATCACAGAGCTGCTTCTGCTGCAGGTAATTCTCCATCTTGCGGAAGGTTTGCTCTGCGTGGTTCGTGGATTGGAAATACTCATCCGAGCCATTGGTGTTCGTTCCAAGGAGTGAACTGCTCGTGGTTGATAACCTATGGGGGAAAGAGGCTGTGTATTTACTGTAGGTTTATAAATTCTGATTTATGTATTTATTTGATGTAATTTTTGTTCAAGTGAAATAACAGAAATGCTTAAAAATATCTAACTTTTAAGATCCAGGTCTTACTAAGCCTTTTTCCATTAATATCTTTTTTATCTGCAAGTTTTCCTTCACAAGGTTGGATGCAAGTTCTGATGTCAGTAAAGAAACAAACAAAACAATGTTATACAGAGCTGGCTCTACTGAGGTTTCTACTTCCTATCTTTTCTTTTTTTTTAACTCTAAGTCATCTTGCGGTATAAAATTTTGGATGGTACATGTCCTTAGGTGTTATTTATATTTCGATTTTTCTTCAAAGTTTTGGATTGTGCGTTACTTTGTACGTTGAATTGCATTACTAAATAGGAATGAGTTGGAAGACAGTCTAGCAAGGGCCATATAATTCCAGACAGATTACCAAATCAAAAAGCTGATGAAATCGGCCCATTATGTCGCCTTCAGAATCTAAATGTGAATAATAAAGACAAACTGATACTTATCTATATTGATATTTAGTAATGTATCCTTCCCCATTGCAAGCACATTATTGTACATCAGTGCTTTTCTGAATATTACAGAACAATATTGGGGTTGATGTGACTTTTGTGCATCTGAGGTTTTCCAGGCATCCTTTCCCCCCACCATGAAAATCTTCTTCTGACCACAGTGAAGGTCTTTGGATTTTGGTGCTGGATTTCCTTCAGGAACAGAGTACAGAGCAGTCACGCGGGGCTGGCTCTGCCAGACTCCCTGGATGCCTAAAATGATTTATGGTCTGCCCAGGCAGCAGTTCTGCTGGAAGTGAGGAACGTCAGCCCCGTGGGGAGGAGCACGTCCCCAGCACCTGAGGAACACGAGTCCAGCTGGCCTGTAGCATCCCAGGCCCTCACGCTCGCTGTGCGGTTCAGCATGCGTACGTGTGCTTCTGTCTGGGTTATTTCAAACAGATATTATCTAAAAATAGGTTAAAATATTCCAAAATTGGTGCAGTCAAATCTCCAGCTTTCTTTGAATCTCTTTATTCAATTTTAAAGGCGTTTTCTGTTTTAAAGAAATGAACGGGCAAAGCAAGTGCACCTATAATGAGCGTTCTTTGCAATTTACAGCTTACAAAATTAATTTGTCTCAGTGAATTTAATGATTATATTTGTTTGTTTTCTTTCAGTGCTCTCCATTGAATATGAGGAAACTGCAAAATTGGATTATATGCTCATTAGTTTTGCATCAGTTACTTGATACCAAATTCATAGTCTCTTACATTCGTATTTTGTAATTTCCCTCTTCGACTTTCACATTTTCAGAAAATGAATTTTAAAAAATTTAAAACTTTGGGATATGTAGAACTGTCTGTCTTGCAAATTTGTCTTACTTCTATGATTTATCTTTCTGTATCCTAGATAATGTTTAATAATATAAAACTCTTGATTCTGTCTTCTTATCCTCTTACTATTTTTCTTTTAGTTTTTCCTCACTTTTCTGTTACATTAATAGAAGCCATAAAATATTGTGGATTTCTGCTTTTCAAAAACATCTCGTGCCAGATTTGTTGCATCCAGTTCAGGCATCATTAAATAGTATGCACATGTTTACATTGCACTTGATCTTGTTAGAAACCAACCAAAACAAAACTCAGTCATCCCTATTGTAAATGCAGAGAAACATTTTCTTGAAATAAGTAAGTATTCTCCAAATAGTCAGGAGGAACTTTCTACTCAGTGACAAAGGAAAATTGGATTCCCAAACTGCCCCGTGTCACTTTGGTACTGGGTTCATTCACTAGGGTGCTGAGTGACTATTGGTATGGTCTAGTAATAGTAACCCCTCTGGCTTGAGGACCCAGATGAGGCTAGAGAGAACAGACAGAAATCTCTAATGCTTTCAGGGTAGCTGAGCTAGGTGACCTTCATCTTAGGTAGAGAACTAAAAAGAATTTTGGAGCTTTCCTATAAGAGTATGTGAAAGGTGGTGAAAATATAGCACTCATTTTTCAAAAGTAAAAAGAACAGCAAATTATGGAATGATCAAACTGAAAAAATACTTGAACAAATAATCCAAAAATGTTAAGCATCTTGATGATAACAAGGAGAAAATTAGCAGCCAGCATGGCTGTTCAGAATGAATCATGTTATACCTCTTTTTTCTTTTATGACAAGATAACGTAGCTTACTGGGACAGAAAAATCAGGTGTCAGAAGTCATCTTGGCTTTTGGATGACTTCTGACACTATTTCACATGATGTTTTCAAAATCAAGGCAGAATAGCGTGTTTTAACTGAAATTAATATGAGAGAGATGAACAGCCTGTATAGTCAAACCTGAAAATTTATCAAGTAATTGCAGTCAAAGGCAGAGGCTATTTTCAGTCCATTCCGTGGAAATGCATTCTGCCTCTGATGCTGCTAATTTTTTCTATTACAGAAAAGGATAGAAATTCGGTATAATTTTTATATTGATATGTAATAACAGCTTGCAAGGTTTGGGGGGACAATTTTAATCCAGAATGCCGTCTTTGTGCTTGTTTTGACTGGACTTCATGCCTTTTTTTCCTTTTCAAGGAGCTGCTGACCTTTGTTGAGTAATAAAATAAAAAAAAAAAAAAACCAGGATATGAAATGATGGTCTAGGTAACAGCTAGAGGTTAGTAGATTACAAGTTTTAAAAATGGCATTAGGGAGTAAAAATGCTTTTTTGGGGTGTGGGAAAATGGACATTATGAGTTTTGCAGTTCATTCTAGGACTGTTTTTCTTCTATTCTTAAATTCTGAATCATGTGAAGATCACTTTCTTTCTTCCTAAAGTACTCTTCATTAATCAAAACAGAAATCTTCAGTTATCAGATTATAAAGGATAAATTCACTTTTAAATAATTAAAATGTGATAAAATGCAAATGCCATTTTGTTATTATATTCTTCTTAAAAAATCACTATCAAATTATAAGTACTTCATTAATGGTGCTTGTGGCCAAAAAAGAAAAATAAAACTTGATCATAAGGAAGCTTAGAAGGATAACATTGCAGGAATACCATATGATAAAATTTGATTTTGTTGCACTTGATAAGGCTGCTACTTATATTTTTATGCCATCTACTTTTATGTTGGATAATTGTTCAGTATACCTATCTAACCTGCTTTCATACATGTGAAATACAGTTTAATAAAGGAACAGTTTAGTTATTGTCAGTTGTAGATTTTGGACCACCTTCTCACTGAATCGGAGTCTGTACCATCCACTGGCAGCAAACCAGATACCTTTTAGAAATATTATTAGACATCCTAAAGTGTTTGCCATAGCTGAAAACTCTGGTGTGCTTTATGCTACGTGCTGTCCTGATGTGCTTTAGAAGTGACACAATGAGACAAGACTGCAAGTTCATCAGTTCAGGATGTTTATGCAGCAATATTTACAATGCAAGTCATCAATTTTTTTTTCCACTCATTTTTTTCTGCTTATTCAAGAAAACTGCAGTCAGCTCCCACACAGGCAGACTTTCTATTATCCAGCTGCTTGAGCTCTGACCCTTTTTCTGTAGGTTATAGGGTAGGAGAGATACTGTTCAGCACGAGTTAAGCTGATACCCTATATAAGCTGGCTGAGAAATAAAGAAGATATATGTCTCAGTTAGGAAGTATTGACTGTACACTGAACACAGCATAAAGTAAGGATGAAGCAGATACACCTGCAATAATTGTCCGCTGACTTTATTTTACCACTTGATTAATTGTCCTAGCCACCACCTTATAGTTTCTGCTTCAGTAGTCTTCTCTATTACTTACTGTTTGCAAATAAAACAGGTGATAATTATGTTCCAGTTTTTAGGGCATTGGTGAAAGAATTCTATCAGCAAATCCAAAAGAATAAGGAAAATTGTGTTGTGACTGCAGGACAGGCAAGATTAACACGCAGTGCAATAAAACAAAATGATGAAAAGAAAACATGACTGACTGAAATAACTAATGGGCAGAAATATTAAAACCACTGTAAACTTGATTTTTTTACAGCGAAATGTAATTGCGTTTCTTCTGGAAGATTGGGAAAGGTCTATGTGGGATGACATGTGCCAGCACCAGTGGAGAAGTGGCAGTGGAGAAGAAAAGAGTTTTAAAAGGTCAGCAAAGAGGCAGCTCCTGAACAGTGTTATCGTTATCTCATAGACAAATTTTGAATTGTGCCTGACAGAGCATTATATGTATAGCGATGTAACTTAATGAAGAGCCTACTGACTTGTAGTCTATATTGAAAGTTTAAAGTGACAATTCCTTTAGAATCAGCAGCCTGGTTTTGATATTTTTTTATTGCTAGCATTAACGTAAGCTGGCCACTTGTCTCAGTTGGAATTAGTTAAAATAACTTTTCCCATTTGGGAGTCATAAGTACAACTGTGTGTATCATTATATAAAAGAATTTGGCATTTGGTAGCCAAAATACTGTCGGTGCTTTGAGTTTTGTATTTCCCCCCAGACATGATGATGTACAAATGATTGCTCTTATGATTAGGATTAGGACAAATACAGGGTAGTTTTTTATTAATTCTCCTGTAAATGAAAGGCATTTTCTTGGTGGGGTGATTCCAATAGTAAAGCAAGATTGCAGTTAAACTGCAGAGCCCGTGAGCACCACACAGCCCTTCGTTCCAGTGTCAGTTGTGGCTGCATCGTGACTTCATGTTACAGAGGGGACTAGACGCAAACACTCTCCCTACCTAAGCTGTTTTCATTTGGAAATTCTAAATTTATTTTTCCACCAAAGAAGATTAATTATAAAATTAATTTTCAGGCTCACTGCAGTGCAGATTGTTCTTATTAGCATGCCTACTCCCACAGTTAAGCTTTTGCCTCTAAGAACACAGTTTGTTGAAAGGTTCATGTATTCCTTTATTGAAATCTTGAGTCTGCGGTAGAGTTTTATACAGCTCAATTTGATGTATGCAGATAATTAAGACATGGGATATTCCTATGTAAATTTTAAACAGATTTTGTAGTTTCCTACTGAGGAAAAGCAGAAAATATGGTTTGCATGTTCTTTGTTTGCATTGTAGTGTTATGTAAATTACTTTTGTTTAACTACTCAAGATAAAACATTCAAACATATTACCATTAGAGGGGTGCTTATTCAGGTGTCGATATGCAATGCTAGCATTTTGGGGCTTGTTTTTGAAAACTACATTTTGTTATAACTGACAAAACGAGGAGGCAAGAGGCCTGTGATGCCCCGAAGCGAGGAGGTTGTGTTGGAAAGGCCATGGAGCAAGTCCCGAGGGGGGCCCAAGGGGCCATGGGTTGGAGTTCAGTCTTGGGGGGCCAAATCCCATCTCTGAGCTCACCCCGCAGTGCCATGTTTGTAGACTGGGCTGAGGGGCTCTGAGCCAGCCGGTGCCAAATGCGATGGCTCAAATCAGCAGATCTTTCTCCCCATGTGTAGTGGCTGTGGGATTACCCAGTGACTGGTGCCTACCAGCTTTAAAATTTGTAATATAGTAGGAATTTTCATTTTAAATAATGTTTCTCTTTCTGAGTTAGACAAACCTAAATATGAAACTTTACTATAAATACTACAATGACATCATTCTGTTCTTCAAGGACTTATTTCTTGCCATCAAATGCTTCCTAAAAGCTCTCCCAATATCTAACCAGCCTACAGGCCAGAGCAGCTGAACATTAGTTAGTGTTTTATTATAATAGATATGTATCTATATTCAAATGATGCAGTGAGTGTCTCAGACAAATCATTTAAATTAATGCTATCTCAAGTCATCATTCAAGGACATGGTCCTCCAGGCTAATTGACATAGCATTCATTTACATTGTGTAATGAAGAATAATGACTAAGTGAAATGTTGCAGGTATAAAAGATGTGAGCATATACATCACCATCTTAGGATTAATCCTTCTTTTGGCAACCTCAAGTGTATCGGGAGCTACTTATCTCCAAAATTTATGTGCTTTTTAAATCATAAATGTTACTTGAGTTTGTTTTTCTTTGCTTTACTTAAGTGTATACAAAAGCTATCACTTTACAATTCAGAGAGAATGCTTTAAAGTAGATATTTAAAGAAGAAATTACAAGCAGCTGCTGAAAATTATTTCAGAATTAATCAGATGGAAAATCATTTCTTTGGTAACTATCTCTATAACCACACAAGGTTAGTCAGCTACTTCATACGGGCAGGGAATTAAACTCAGAAATTGAATATTGATCTGTAACTGCTATTCATTAGTTAAAAAAACCAATTAGCTTTACACTTACATTGTTATCAATAAATGTTTCTGAACTAATTTAGGAGCTTGTATAGAAAATACCAGGTTCACCACTGAAGTAGAAGACAGGGGCAACTTCATAGTATTTCAAGATGCTATTTAATTTAAATAACATCATTTCATGACGTTATTTTTAACAGTGATGAATATGGCCTGCAGTAATTATTTACTATAACAGCCCAAAGCCTATCATTTTATGTAATTCAACTGCTTCAATTACTAACACTCTGATTCAACCATTTCCTGCAGAACAAGAAAGTATTTCCCAGTATAGTTCGTATTATATATCCGGCATATAATTGTATAATTCCTTTTAGAACAAATTTATATTTTCAACTTATATATATTTTCTTTTCATAAGACAGGCTAAAAAAAGTGAAGCGAGTAATTATACATTCAAATTCACCATGTAAGATATATAATGTGTAGCATGAGGACAATTTCTTCGTCTTCATTAAGAACATAGACTCCAATAGCACAGGAGGAATTCTGCAGTCATCTCTGCAATGCATGATCCAATTTTTGTATTTCGTGATTATGTTGAAGGGAAATTGAAAGTCATTGAAGGAGAAACTCAGTGAGGCTGTTTACTTGTTGCTCAGCTTTCTGGCAGCTAACGATAATATTGTTAGTTAATTAAACAGCATCTTTCTAAAGGGCAAAAAATGGAGTGACGAGAACTGTCTAAAACTAATTGAAGTTGCCAAAACTATACAAAACGAAAAGTCATTGCTAAATGCTGGGCATGACCTTGTGGCTCATTTATTTAGACTATGCTTTAAAAAATAAACCCAAGCAAATGGCAGCTTTATTAAAGAAATAATATTAAGCACATATTTCTAATCTCATTGAATATCCTTCAAAAGTTCTATATTTGAGAGGCTGTAGGGAAGAGGAAGTGTTGAAGTATTTTATGTTTTCTCATTGATTTTGCAAATGTGGATGAAAAGGGGGTCTTTGTGTGTCTGGGGATGGCTGAAAGCTCAAGAGAACACAAACATGGAGAGGTTCCACCTCCACTCCATGGGTTTGTGCTAACATGGGAAACGAGTGCTCGCTGAACGTTCAATACCCATCTGTACAGCTGCTCTAAAAAGCAGCTTTTGGAAGATGGCTGCTTGTAATTCTTTATTGAAGATACCTCTATCATGAATGAGTTCATTGCTTCTTTGTAAAATGAAAGAGAATTACCTTTGTAATCGTTACAGATTGTCAAAAAAAGGACCTAAAGAGCATATATCACATGTATTTAACACTGTGTTTCTGACAGCATGTTTTGAAAGGATCTGCTGTTCCTGCTGGTGCATTTATCTTGGCACACACAGCGACAGCACAGTGACAAACTGTAGTCTGCTTCAACCTCAGCTCGCTTTGACAGAAATGGAGTAAGAAGTTTACAAAATTTAAATAAAAAGTAGTATTTCAAATCAAAGTAAAAATGTAAAGAAATTGAAAAGCACAACATAAGTTAATGTGAACTGCCAAAAATATTACCTGTAGTATCATTATGTCTGAGAATTTTTTTTTAAAGCTCTTTAATGAAATATGAGCATAGAGGTACAGAAGCAGTTGATGTGGGAATCAGGAAAGGAGCGTTCTGGAGCAGATTCAGTTAATCAGGAAGAGGCAGGAGATGTTCTCACACCTTCCCTCTGTGGAGTGAGATGCTGTTTTATATAGAAGGTTGTTATGTCCTGTGGTAATTATACATTGTTGTCATAGTAGCGATGCTGTCCCGGAATAAGCCCCAATCTTGTTGCATTATCTTGTTTTATTCCTGATGCAGAGACATGGAAGATTCAAGAACTAAATGAACACTTCCACATTGAAAGCCTGTAGCTGAAAGTATTGTAGTTATAAAAATAATTTAAGACAGATCATTAAAACAACAAAAACATTCTTAATTTTGAACTGTAACAGCCATTAACGGTATCCTAGGAAAGGAAAGCAACTTCTTAATTACTGTCAGGGCTTATACTATAATTTGAAATGAATTGATCCATTCAAATCAATTGCGTACTGTAGCTATCTAGATATGTAAATAAGACCACAAAAACCTCCTTACAGGAAGTCACCGGAAAGGTTTCTTATACCTATTAGCATAAAATAGATGATAATTGCCTTCTCGACCTGAAATAAATCCAGCTTATAGTTACAATGATATGTGAAAAAGAAAGAGAGTTTACTTTAGTCATGTCATTTATTGCCCTCTTACAAAATATATAATAACAAATAAAATCTAAACTTTGCAATTTTGGCCAGGACTGTCATCAAAGCCTAAAAATGCAATTATTCTGTTTTGAATGTAGCTGCATATTTTAAAGGAAATTAGATGTGTGATATAAGTGATTCAGAGTGTAAAAATATATTGGCAGTAACTGAATTAGATTGTTTTTACTGGTGTTTATTGAAGAATATTAGTGCTTCATATTAGTACTTCATATCAGTCAGCCACTAGAACTTTAAAAAGGGAGTAATGATAGACAAATACTGCCTTAGAAGAGTTAGCTGATCAGAATTTTCCTTATTAATAGTAACCCTTATGCTTTAGGTGCAAATTTAAACCACATTTGTTCGAAATCCACGGAACAGCCTTCCAGCTGAGGGATTTCAGTCGGGCTCCACTTGAGAAGAAGGTCAAAGAGCCAGGGTTGGGTTTCAGAAAGGAGCTTATGGAAGGGCTGCTGAGAGCAGGATCGTCTGCACGGTTATGCCCTACATTAATTGAAGGGTAGTATTGCCCAATTCAGAGAAAAGTAGAGAGTGTTTTGCTTACTTTTGTTCATTTTCTTTTTTGCAGTGCTCTCCTTGGGGCGCCCCTGCTGTTCGCTATTCAAGGGTGGAGGCAAAATCACATTTTAATACGACCCTACAAAAACAGAGCAATTTTTTCATTCGTTTCATAAAATATGCATCACCTCTCTTGCTGATGTGGCAATGTAACAACAACTGAATGAAGCGTATGATAATATGCTACTCTTATAGAAAAGACAAATCTTTGCTTCGATTTGCTTTCTGCCTCCTGAGAATTGTATTGATTTAGATGCCTTCACATTGTTTCCATGAAAATGGACTCACAAGATCAATCTGTGCCTTTAGGCCTTTCACCAGCCACAGCGTGGCTTCGTTTCAGGCAGCTTCACAAAATGCCCACAGAGAGGCTGCCAGTCTCCATCCCTTGAGGCTTCCAGGACCCGACTGGATAACTCTGCAGAACCTGGTCACAGCTGACCCTGCTTGGAGACCTTCTGAGGGTAATATACCAGGTGAGCCGGCTGTGCTGTGCTTCTGGGCCTGACTTTGCTCTTCTGTTATTTTGGGTTTAAATTCGTTGTATTCTAAGTGAAACAGTGTAAAGAAGCTCCAATTTAAACAGCTACTAATGAGCTACATATTGAATTTCTCTGAAGAGGAAGCAAGAAATGCTTTTTGAGCTCCACTGTTTTGAGGCGTCTCACGGGAGCCTCAGGCTGAGCAACTTTATTGGCATATTATAACTCTAAATTTCTTGTATAAATTAATGAAAAAAAAACAAATGAAGGCAAAAAATTAGTCAGGAGAACCTTTTTCCTTTGTGTCCTTCTCTCATTGCCTCCCTTCTGTTGCGAGTGAAGCGTGTGGCTCCCGCAAGGCTGTGACCCCCCAGGAAACTGTCCTAGACAGCTCGTACATCTCCTGTGACAAGATAGACCAAGAGGCCACGTCGGCTCTGCTCCGGGGTCGCTTCACTAGGTCAGGCAACTCGGACACAGAGTTCAAAAGTCCATTCCAGGCCGCTGAACTGGCGCATGGAGGAAGAGCAATTTTCCTGTAAGTAATGGCATGGAAGGGAATTTCTGGCTTTGCAAGTGGTTTTCTCCAAGATGAATGACCAGCTGGAGTCGGTCTTCTATGAGTGCCTTGTGTAAGACTAAAAATCATTACTCAGAACAAACATTTCCATCCTTTAATGCACTTAACAAAGCAGCGTGCTTTTAAATGCTTATATATGTTTGATTTAAAACCGTTACAATCGTGGTTTAGTGTTTACCTACGTCTTGAATTACAGCCAATGAGCCAGAAAACGAGCACAAAGTTCTCCAGTGTATTGGACAGATGGGAGAATTTTTTTCAGAAAGCTGTGGTATGATATTTAAATTAAATGATGGTTTTCATTACTCCAATTAGGTTACTTTGTAGTAAGAATCAATTCCTGCCTATTCCCAGCTTAGCTTGAACTTATTTTGGTAGTTCTAAGACCTGAAGATGTCTAACTCAGTGTCTCTTTCTCTTCTGTCCAGTAATATTTTAATAGCATTATGCTTCACCAATAGGCAACAGTGACATGTTTGGGTTCTGTACTTATTAATGTTTGGTTAGTTCAATAGATGTCCATTATAAATGTAATTCCAAACAGTATAACACTACATTTCCATTTCAATTAATATCTTCATGATCAACAAGTGTCATTTTGCCTTGCTCTGTGTTCTCTAAAGGGAATAAATAACAGCTAAGTACCTTAATAGCATATAATGGTGTGAGGACATTGTTAGATGAGCTCAGTTTTCTGGTAGCTATTATTCTCTACTTTATTGAGGAGTGTTCAAGTTAAAACTCATTATTAACTTGTAAGCAAATCTTTCAAGGTCTCCAAGAACTCCAAAGCTCAAAACACTGTAATGCTTGAACAAACATCCTGCTTTGGAAGCAGAAGCTTTTAATTGCAAAGCTTTTGCTTTCTAACAGTGACCATGGCAGAAATATAAAGCTTCCATGAAGACATGGAACGTGACTAAGATAAAGTTGCAGCAGCGTTTTTGTCCTTTCTGCACGTGTGTACATGTGCCTCTCTGTTTGTTCACACGGCAAAGCAGCCTAAAATGATATGACATGGAGACCCAGAGCTCTCCTGAGCATCTGTGCTAAGTGAAAACCCTAAAAGAGGTTTCCCTAGCAACACAATCATATGTAATAGCTTAAAATAGCTTTTCTACAACTCCTAGGATTTCTCAGCGGTTTGCACATGATTTCCATTTAAATCAAGCTATATTTGTCCAGCTCCAAAAGATTCTTCTTTTTCTCCAACGCTGTTAAAGTGAGCAGGCTTGAAAACGCTTATGTCTTGCAAGAATGCCCCCCTTTTGACTTCTAATTTACCAGGTAGACCAAAGCACAGCAAATCATGACCGTGCCCATCCATTTCCTGTTGTGTACCTCATCTATGCTGGCTATTCAAAACATTTTATAGTAACTGTAAATGAGCGTTTGCTCCTGCTTATTGTAGCAAAAAACTTTTAGTTAAAGAAGTGGTAATCTTTGATTTTGGGAGTAATTATTGTCATAAGCAAACAAGACATGAGGCTGTAAGTATTCTGCAGCAGTCATAACATAAATGTTTTTGTATTTTAGCCGCACTTTGCAGAAAATCACGGTTGATCAGTCCTTGTTCTGTCCCTAGGAAGCTGATTCCTGCCCTATCTCTAATGCCTCTCTCCTGCCTTTCGTTAACACTCTTGCAGGAGGAGAGGCAAAAGCACAAACAGAAACACGGGAAATTCCATGGATGCATCTTTATTGTGAGGGTGGGTGAACCCTGGACCGGGTCCCCAGAAAGGCTATGGAGTCTCCATCCTTGGAAATACTCAAAATCAGGCTGGACATAGTCCAGGCAACTTGTTTGGGGTAACCCTGCTTGAGTAGGAAGGCTGGAGCAGATGATCTCTAGCAGGCCCTTCCAACCCCAACTATTCTGTGATTCTGAGACATGAGCAAATTGTGAAACTGAGAAACTGATTCCTCTGAGTTCATATACGAAACAAATCTGAAATGGAACACATTTGAAATAGAATATCTCCTAACAAAAGTAGTCATAAAGTCATATATTTAAAAAATAACAACCATGGCTGATAGAGCTTGAATTTGATTAAACCAAATGTTAATCTGCTGCTAAGACCTCTAGATTTTTGTACAAACTTTTTCAAAGTATATCTAAGAAAACTGAGAAAAAGAATCACTTGTCATTCATTGACTCTTTTCCAGTGAATATATTTAATTAGTCTAAATGCATTTTAGTTGAGAAAATGATCTGAAATATTTCATTTCTGAATAAGGCCATCTCATGCAATGGTAGATCATAATGTGAGAATACAGTACCCTATTTCTTGACAACCTTTTAAAATTCTAGTCATTTAAATATTGTATCATATATTTAAACCTCAAACAAAGTAGTGAGTACAACATAGGATATTGTTCTAAAATACTACAGCTTAGACTGGGAGCAGTACATACACTTTTAATGAAATATCCTGACTCATAGAACAGAGAGAACTGCTACAAAAACTAAATGTTTTATGCAAGCTGTTATTGTACAGGTTGTAAGATCTTGTTTTATCCGTTTTAATTAGCTTTGAACTGCGTTTTGGCTGATAGAGCATTCCTTGGCAAAGGGGAGGAGGGCACCCACTGCAAGAAGATCCATTGTCAGAGCTGAGCAACAACGTTCTCCTTCCAGCATAGCTCAGGTGGGAGTCGGGCTCCTTCCAGGAAGAAGTTTTGTTATAGTGTTTATTTCTAGATTATTTTTATGTTTACTCCTCGTACTTCCCTTAAGTTCATTTTGTAAATCTGGACAGAACCTTTGGCCCACATGCCTACAGATATTTTAAACAAACCATATTCTTCATCAAATCACTTGAAATGGTCATTCTCTAAATACAGTATCTTTATTTATTTATTTTTTTTCTAGAAGAATGAAAGGAAATAGATCAAATTGGTATCTATTAGGCTAATTCTAGCTGGCTAACTATAACAAACATATTGTAATTCTTTAAGCATGAAAGACTTTAGTAATGTTCCTCATTGGTCACAGTAGTTCATATAATTCAGGTACAAACAATTCAGTCACAAAGCAATTGTGAAAATAAACTGTCTTTTCCTTTTAAAATGCTTTCTAGCAGTAGCTTTCAAATTAAGCCCATGTGTCTTCCCTTTTTAAAAAAGAATGCTTGAACAATCATACAATTTCCTGTTGATTTCACAATTGCGTATGCTCAGTATGTCTGTAAAAGCAGTCTTACTGCTCTGCATATCACATGTTTAAACATATGGGGGGAGACATTAAGAAATTATTTTAAAAACTGTAATAACTCTTTAAAAAAGCAATCTAACATCTGTCTTTGCAGAAAGCAAGCCATGTGGAAATGAGAAGATAACTGAATTATAAGGAAAATGTTAAGAAATGGGTAAAATGGTCATCGTTTCTTAAATTATTATAGTAGGTTTTCTTCCTTACTTGTGATAATTCATTTACGAAAGTTTTGCGTGCTAAATATAAGTCTGTGAAATATCCTGTGCCTTTACAAGTCATATTATTTTTCACTATAGCTTGTTTTATGATTTATGGAAATATTAGTCTATATGACATCCAGAGGTCCTTTTCAGCTTTAAATAATCTTATGATTCTACTTCCTAGTTATGAAAAATATCCACTCCATCCAGCAACAAAACATAAAATGCATTTCAAAATACACACTGAATCTTCCTTTAGTCCTTAGCAAGACTTTAGTTTCAAATGCTATTAAAAGTCACTTTAATTTCACTGCTTAACTCACATGCTATATGTGCATCTTCCAGTTCATAAGTAATACTGCAGATGCAGCATCTCCCTGCTGTCATAGGGTGTTCATCAACCTTTGTAGCCCAGAGTGTCATCCCTGCTCCTCAGCTCCCCACTTCTCTTCCTTCTTTAAAATATTGAAATGCCACATGAGCTGTACAAAGCCTCCCTTCAGATAAGTTCTGCTAGTGAGAATTCAGCTACTATATCTTAAATGACCCATTTTAAATGTCTGTGGTTTTAGGCTGATTTTTTGACCTTTAGTTAAAGGCCATTTTTAGTAGACATTTGCTTTTGCTTGTTCCTGAGACCCTATTTAAGTACTTCAGCAATGCAAGAAATACTCACATAGAAATACTGAGGAAGTGCGGTAATTTTTGGACCCAATGCAAGAAAAAGTTTTACTTGCACATAATGTTATATGCATACTATTGAATTGGTGTAGGACTGGATTATTATACACCATTTAAAGCATGAAATACCTTTTATGTAGTACAGGGATATAATGAAACATAAACACTAACTTACTATAGGGCAATCTCTTGTCAATAAGTGCATGAGAAACAGGAGCTAAAGAAAACAGATTGTTGCCTTTCCTTTAAATAGAAGTGTTTGCACATCAGCTTTTCAGGCTCTCATCTGCAAATCATGTTCTTCAATGTGATCAGATCCTAATTAATAATAATGAACTGATAATATGTTTATTGGATGTCATTTTTAGGTCTATGGCTATCTATCTAGTTAAAGCTTATGTCACATATATAAAAGTCTATAAATGCATGCAATTCAGTGAGATTTCTACTATTTTTATATTATCTGGTTTTTATTTTTTCTTATACTGCTCGCATGAAGATGTAGATTTTTCCATATTTAGGAAAATATGTTTAGAAATAAGTGAGTGCAAAAATGTGCAGATGGTTTAGGGAACAGGGCTTCAGTAAAGGTTAGGAGAGCTACGATGCCATCCATAAGCAATGACATGGTGTTGTTGACAGGAAATACCAGGCAGGACATTCAAATGGGATCTTAGTCCGAATGATCTGTAAGTGATCCAGCCCTCTGCTCTAGAGCTGTCAGGTTTTAACCGGAATGGGCATGGTTCTGACCACAGCACTCTAAGGAGACAGACATCCTGGAATGCGTCAGGAGCATCAGGAAACAAGAAACGCAAATGCAGCAGTTCTGCAACATAAAATTCCTGAAAAAAATATATCTATATTGAACAATAGAATACTCATTTCTAACCTTATGCCTTAGGCATCAGATATGACTTAAAAAACTCATCTGTTATTCAGGACAGGGATATATTGTCACGATGTATCATTCAAAGTGCAGTCCTTCACAGCCCATTCATATACCAGGTAAAATTGAAACGTTGTCATTCATTTTCAATCGTTCTCATGAATCAGTCGCAGTGTTTGGTTGGCTACACAGAAATTTAGTTCTGTGATAAAATTAGGTTGGCCAATCTTTCTAGAATAATTTGTATTGGAGTAATTTGTTTTGTTTCCACTGGTGAAATTGTCCCTCTTAACTCCTGAAACTGAAGCTTTATACTGAAAAAGAAAGCAGACCCATAAAAGAAGCAAAGAAAAAGGAGAGGTTTATATAGATGTGCTTCTGAGTCCAGAATTTATCAACAGAAGCAATCGAGATACTATCAAGATTTCAAGGAGATTACTGTTCTTAGGAGGTATCAGTGCTTCCTCAGTTTGTGTGTGCACAGGGATGGGTTTGTGTCTTACGCACAATAAGAAAGTTTTTTAGACCAGTAGACCAAATTCAGCAATCAAATCCTCAGAATTTCCTTTGATGTCTCTGAAACACTGCCAGATTACTTTCTTTGGAAGAAATGAGGCTGGCTTTCCGGTATTTTGGTCTCCCTGATGGAGGAGTTTAAACTTGAACAAATTCCAGATAAGACAGACAAGATAGGAGATGATCACCAACAGACTACTGAAATTCATCCAATTCACAGTTTATTTCCTGGGCATTGTTTCAGAGATCACTTAAGCTCCTAATACCTTAATCAAACCTAAAATCTTTGAACAGTTTTGCATTTTATTTGCATGGACATTTTCTGCAG
The DNA here is from genome assembly GCA_003342815.1 of Eudromia elegans. Taxonomy (NCBI): domain Eukaryota; kingdom Metazoa; phylum Chordata; class Aves; order Tinamiformes; family Tinamidae; genus Eudromia; species Eudromia elegans. The sequence continues at coordinate 2,161,251 of PTEX01000024.1, read as the reverse complement.
GTTTCGCTGCATTATCAGCCCAATAATACCATAACAGTATACAGTGGGAAAGACTGGGCAAATAAATAAAAACTCTTAGCACTTACTCCATATTTTGCTATTTTCTCTGTTTCTCACTTAAGATCAGGTCCTAATGCTCACCCAGAGAGTAGGCTGATACCTACTGATGTCTCTTGAATATGTTCCCCTAGCAACTAGTGATAAGAAGATCCCCAAACGTGTTGGGATACCTTTCCATATATATAATTTTTGGAGATCTTAGAAATCCTTAACGAAATTTTAGAGATTGATTTAATAAATTCTTAGGAATGGAGGCTTTTTTTTTTTTTTTTTTAATAACCCACTTCCCCCCGTAGATTTCTGTTAAATAAGATCCACACAAATTCAAGGACCTTCCCTGCATAATTTCTGTGTCGTATGATTGCCATACTTTTCATACTGACACAGTTTTACTTAATCTTGTGCCAATAAGCAATCCTTCCTTATGCACCCTGCAGGTATTGGTTGATCACGTCTTAATTGGCTACTATTAGCAAAATTAATGAGTTTTGAGCTCTTAAACTCTCATTTACTTTGTCAGATGTCATGGGATATCCAGGAATAAGCCTGTTTGTCAGAATTAAAAGGAGAAATGCCTACAATATAGCTTATATGCAGATGAGAGTCCATTTATGTATCTTTTTTATTAACCTTTTTTTACTACTTTTTTTATCTGCTATGACTAAAGCATGCCCAGTGTTGCATTCCTACCCAAACGTGTTAATTCTTGTGTGGCCTGCACTGGGTGCTCTAGAGGGCAGGATAATGTTGATTTACTTAGGACTTAAGTATTATATATATTTAAGATCTTGGAGCTCAGCTAGGATTTTCTTTAATGATCTGTTTTATTTCCGTGATATAAAATCTTATTTGTAGTGTACTGTATAGTAATTCTCTGTTTTTAAGAAATTTCTTGCAAATTTAGCCTTTTAAGATATGTTACGCTAGGCTTTTAACATAGGACACACTTAACAGGCTTCTGCTGGTAACTTTACAAAAATGCCTTTACTTGAATATAACAACTTTCTGAGATATATAATGGCAGGGCTTTTCTAAAAAGCTGCAAACCTAAAGTTCTTCTTCTGAATTGTTTAATTTGAACCAGTAAAAAAGCAAGAAAGTTCATGGGATGGTAATAGAAAGTCCCTATATAGATGGAGAAAATATCAGATCTTATTTTAGAAGGCAACACTTTAATACTTTCTAAAGAGAATGCACTCTACTTGCTTTCTTCTTGACATGTACCTATAGCTGCAAATTTATATTTTGGGGAAATTCTTATTGTCATTTAAAATAAGATATACTCGAGTGTGTTTATGTTGCTCGTTACAAACGAGAACCGTAGTAGACAAACCGAACTATCATATCCTTAGTTCATAATTTAATTTTGTGATGATTTTATGTAGTATTCGTTGACTACTGGAACTTTTCAAAATGATATTTTTGGAACGCCTTTTCTGCTGTTCAGACCGCAGATGTTCCCTATACCAGATGCACAGCTTGAAGAATAACAACTGCTAAAAATACACAAACTGTCAGCTTTGTTTTACAGAGGGAAACCATCTTCAAGTAAGATAAATCTGTATTTAAGTACAATGTAAATATCTTGAGTTATTCCCAGACAGATGATAATCCCATCATACGGCGGAGATAATCACATTACAAATGCATGCATTTGTATGCATTCGAGTCCCAGGTGGGATAAGTGTGGAGTAAAATTGTTATCATATAAACTAGCAGTATTGACATCAATTTTGAAAAGAAAAACAAAAACAATTATAAGGCATGTTTAATCAAATGCCTTGTATTCATATTTTTGTTATCTGTGTTAACGTTTTAAAAAATAGCTCATATTTTCTGATTTACCTTTAAGTTCTCACAGCAGTAATACTTTTTGCAAGGTCAGTTCATAAAACGTTTGCCTCCTGGTGTGTTAAGCAAACTATAAAAATAATATGATTTCAAACAAGCCTTAGAAGAATCAAGCAAGGGTGCTCCCTTTTACCTAGCTCAAGGTTAATTATACTTGTAAAGCAGGCAGTAGGAGAAAGCAGTGGGAAATCTGGCAGCCTGGTGGCAACCACACAGTCTCAGCATCCCCGGCAGTTCCCATTTGTCAAAGTTGTTCCCGTTGATAACGTCAGAATGAGGACACTAATTCCGAGGACTCACCTTGTCACTGTGCTTATGCATAGTAAATCAAGTCAGCAAATTAACATGCCGTAGACTGTACCAAAACTTGACAAACAGATTTAACTTTTAGATAATAATCCTAAAATGATTTATGTCAAGCAGAGATATCAAAAGGTCATGACATGTTCCTTTTTTTTTTTTTTTATTGTAAACACAGCGTGGGTGTGCAGGTATATAAAGTGAGTTGAATGCAGGAAAGAATTCTAGGTAAAAACAGAGGTGGGTTTAGGGGATAACTTGGATAGAAGTATGGTTTTCCAAGTGGAAACTTTAAAGCTCCTACCTCTCTGTAGATTCATCTGAATTTTCCTCTGTGATCATCTGCAACTCCTGTGTGGTTTTTGAATCTTCCTTAACACAGTCTTCCTCTGTGCTTGCTTTGGGAATATCCTCATTTGATCGAAGCTGCTCTATGAGGCTTTGTTGGTGCCAGGACTGGATAGCTCGGTGGTGCACTGGGGTAGGACCTGGCACAGGGGCCAGGATGTTGTGGTGGACGGGGCTGCTGTTTTTCTTCAGCCCATTCCTGTCCCGAGAGTGGTTCTTCAACCTGTTCTGGACGGGGGTCCCTCTGTGCTCATATCCTTCCTGCTGATGGCAGCCTCCGGTGCCGGCGGAGCCTTGCGAGGGGTGGCTGAACCACCTCCAGCGGAGCCTCAGGATCTGCTTCACATCAAACTCTTTCTTTCCAGATACTGACATTTTTCTTTTTTTTTCAGAGAAAGGAGGAAAAAATAAAACTAAAAAAAAAAGCCGGAGAGAAAAGCCTGTTCCTTCAGGAAGGAAATGGATTCTTTGTTATCTCTTGTGTTTCAACTCCTCTTCTTAAGAAAAGACAACAAAAGAACAAATACCGGTAGCTCGCTGGCTCTCTCCTGATTAACACACCGCAAGCTCTTCAAGCCGATGCTAAGCTGCTGCTAGCTGTATAGGTGGGAATCCATACTGACAGGATGATGAGGTCAGACCTTAAACAAGTAAATCAGCTTAGCACAGGAAAGCAGCAACCATAACATTACCCAGCTGCCGGGCTTACGCGCACGCAGCACTATAGCGCGGCGCGCTCCTATATAACCCAGCCTCACATGATCCGGAGGGATCCGGAGCTCCGATTTAGCATGCAGGAAGGCGCCCAGCAGTAAAGCGAGAGGCTTCCTATCTCGGGAGGTTTTCCGTGGAGCCGGCTAGCAAGCCGTGCTGCGTTCAGCACGAGATGATTAACGTGTGCTCTTTGTGCCGTTCTCACGCGGATTTTCGTTAACGATCCACCGGGAAGCCATCCTGCAGCCCGTGCGTTTCCTTAAGAGCTTTGCATTTGCTTATCTTGCTCTGTAAAATTCCTACAAATGGCCTCAGTGTGGTAGCACTTCCCTAAAGGAAAGAGGCAGCATTTGAATAGGCTGTGCAGAACAGTGTGTGTTCTCCCACCTACAGACAGAATTTTTGATACAATCACAGGGAGAACGAGCTTTCAAAAACCAGAGATGTGCACCCCGAATGACTGTCTGTGCAAAACACAGTGTTTCCTGGCTAAGCGCCCGTGTAAACACCCTTTGCCATCCTGCTCTTAATTTCTCACGATCCATGAAAAGAGTGTGATTTAAAATAACAATAATACGCTTTTTTGGTAGTGTGCGGTGCAATGTGTTTTCAGCAAATGTAAAGATGGTAGGGATTTGTTCTATTAATTAATATACAGAGCTGTGAACTGTTCACTGTGTGTTTCAAAATAATGTACACAGTCTTGGCGTTCTCTTGAGGATTATTTGAAAGCCATAACCAACATATCTTCATTGCTAAGCTGAATACTGATGCTGAGCTAGTACAACAAAATGCACTTTAACATGTGATTTTCGTGGTGCAGTAGGTGTGGAAGAAGTGAAAATGTAGTTGCAAACAAGACTGCTGGCTGCAGGAGCTCCCTTCTTTTCATGAGAGGATAAACTGTTTGTGGGAGGTAAAAGGTGAGTGCTGGCAAGTGCATTGGTACCGCTGGCCCAGTTGCTGAGCCCACTCCTCTGCCACACGGTCCGGCCCTCACAGCAGTTGTCAGAACTTGCGTGCACGTGGCTGCTCCAGCTGGAAGTGGGGATTAAGGACCCAGCACAAGCGGGCTTTGCTTAGGCACCAAACCGTGAGGTTTCAGCAGCGCCTGGGCCAGCAACCGTGCTGTCCTGCTGCTGCTCTTCCCACTGCGCCAGCTCACGCACAGGGGCTGCCACCTTGCCATGCGTAGGCGTCCCAAACTGGTGCCGTTCCCCTAAGAAGAAAGTAACACAGTGCTCCATTTAATAGCAATCCGCTAAGACAAACCGTGTGTTATTATGTACGAGTATATTTGAAATACATACAGATATCTCGTGATCTCTTTATTATGGTCTTCGCTTTTCTTACAATAATATGCATGTTATTTACTGGACATTGAAATGAAAGGATTTCTGGGTATAGGACTGTTAGTGCTATTAACAGACTACATTCTTAGAAGACTCAATTTTCAGTGTTATAGAAAAGGATGGAAATAGGAAAACGTGTTCTACTTCTAAGGATGTGTTTTCCAAATTTATAGAGAGAAAATTGAGAAATGAAAATGCTGATTATTGGATAAGAGAGTCAATTATATCTATCCAGAAGTTAGTCTAAGATCTCTTATCACCTCTTTAATGATGAATTTTTTAAGCGTGTGAAAATTTCCAGAAACAAAAATCTGACTGCTGTATTTTCCTTGCACTGTGACTGTATTATATTTAATGCTTCTTCACTTTTGAAGAGGATGTTCCTCTATTTGCTTTCGTAAAAGTAATCGGACTTAGTGGTATCTATATATAGTCCTAAGCTCATGGCAATCCAAGACCTATTTTAAGATATATATATATATGTATGCGTATATATATATACACCAAGTTAATAAAACAATTGATGATAAAATCCTATAGAGGTGGACAAAGAACACGGTTTCTCACTACGGTCTTAAATCTTAATCAGGTCACTGCGCTATCCCAGCCGCTCTGTCAGTTCCACTTAGCAGCAGCTCTGATATATTTAACCCAGAGTTTTTCACTATTTCACAAAGCTGCTGCTCATGTTCCCTTTCCTTAAATCCCTTTTGTAGAAGGCTTATTTATACTTCAAGTTATCACTGAAAGCATATTCCTTGAATTTAACGTGACAGCGCAGAGAAAGCACTTCTGTTTGTGAATTACTTGGTTTCCTTAGCACTTACATTTTACATTTGCCCAAACACATGCTATCTAGCTAAAATTTAAGTAGTAAGAATGGACATTTTCTGAGCAGACTGTCTTGCTTAAAAATTCAGGATATGTCTCAAGTCGGAGTAAGCAGAATGTTGAAGCAACTTGTTGCCACTGTGACTAAAATTTCTGAATGCTTTACTAAGAGTAAGTCTGATGAGGTTCACGATTGAGAACTTCATGTCTGAAATTATTAAAAGCAGCTATAAATATGGTGCAAGTTTACAACACACAGCTGCTTCCAATTATTTATATCTGCTTGCTGGTCCTTATCAGTGTGAATGGAACAGGTATCTTATATTTTAACAGATGAATTGATTACAAAAATATATATTTGTTTTTTAGGCAAAAATTGAAGAAACTTATTTCCCTTAAAGTTGGGTACAATTTGAGAAGAAAAGGCTTAGGGAGGCTCTCATTGCTGCATTAAAGTGGATTGGAGTATCTAACAGGAGAGTGTGGTGAGCAGCAGAGCCACTCTACTCAGACATCCACAGGACCACAGGGGCCACAGGGGCACGCTGGAGTAGGGGAAGCTCCAGGTAGGTAGACATAAGAAAAAGCTTTTCACGGTCAAGTTGGTCAAACAAGTGAGAAGAGATTACCAAGAGAGGCTGGAATTCTTTGAGACGGAGGTTGGACAAGATGAGATCCAGAGGTCCCTTCCACCCTCAGCTACTCTGTGGTTCTGCGATGCAAAGGGAGGTGTGAGCGTTTACTTAGTGACTGCAGAGGGGCCATGTAAAACTAAGGCTGTTGTCAGGTATGAAGTAAGTAACCCAAACTCTTTGATTTGGAAGGCAAAACACAGTATAACTGCCTGCAGTTGCAAAGGATTTTTAACTGTTTGATGTTTCTATTCCTCCTATAGGAGGCTTGGTGGTATCTTGGGGGAAAAAAAACATATTTTGTGAAAAAAATTTCCATTTATTTCAGCAGGAGGTAAGATTTTGAGGAAGATTTTTGTTCAGACTAGGAAAACGTATTAAATGCGATGGTAGACTAGGAAGCTAGTCTAGACTAGGAAGAAGTCTTTTTAAATGGTTTCTATAAAAAAGCTCCACTTCCAGGCAAATTGACAGATATATACTATTAATACGAATGTAAATAGGTGCTGGTAATACTTTTAAGTTTAAAACATTAAATACTTAATAAGGCACTCGAATTAGCAAATTATATGAGGAAAATAAGAATTTTCTTCTCTCACAAAACATATTTTAAGCAGTTTTCCAGCACTCACTCCTCCTGAAAACACCAATTTCCATGTTTAAGTATGACTGCCTCTCATGCCCACCTGCCATCAAGCACCTTAAAGAAAGGACTGTTTGCTAACGGGCTTCGAAATGGTAGTATTTTCTAATTAATTCATTAGTAATTGTTTGGAGAATTTGAGGAAATGCAGTGTATTCAGGCAGTCACATAAAGTTTCTCCTCCTCTAAAAAGAGGCATAGCAAATGATTTCTTACTCTCTCCCTGCTGGCCTTGAGGCGACAGTGCAGTGCCTGGATGATAAGCCTGTTAGAAAAATCGATCCCTGTTCCCACAAGCCTAGCAAAGAATAATAAAAGGAATAGTCCAGCTTTCCTGCGGAATAAGTCAAGAAAGATACTACCTGCAGACTCTGAAAGGAGGAGCATCGCAAGGACTAGGTAACTAGCAAGAGCTAATGAAGTAGTTCTTTGTTGAAGGTGAGGCAGGCCAGAAAGTATGGGGCTTTTTTGTTATTTTTAATTCAAGAGAAAAATACCAATGACATTTTTGCAGCAGAGGCCTTCAATGTTAAGTTCACTGATGCAACTAGGGGAAATCTGCATTTGCTGAATGAGACATTTTGTTTTCAAAGGAAAAATGAGCACTGAGAGTAATCAAATGATGCATAGATATGCTTTGACTTGTGATAGGATTATAATAGGATAAAATTAGAAACGAGAGAAATTACTGAGCGATGAAAATTTAATATTATAAAAAGCCATTGATTATCAAGAACTGTAAGATATCTGGAGGACAAATGAAAGAATTTGTTTGAGTAAGGCACAGTGCAATATATGTTAAGTGTTTCTCATTATTTTTTTCCTCTAGACATGTATCCAATATCAACAAGTACCCCAGTATCAAATATATATATATTTTAATGGGTGCAATATCTATATATATATTTTTAAATCAATACAATATCAAATATATATATATATTTAAATGGACACAAAGGTAGATATTTCTAATCTAGACATTCACAGATTCATGTGTAAGTAAAGAAACTGCCAGCAAACAAAGCACCAAAAACATTTTAAATAGTCATGTTTAAAGGCAAACAACAGCATACACATACTGTGCAACAGAAGAGTATCTGCATGTGTAACGACTTTGTAACAGTGATTTAATATCCTTTTAAGTTAAAATGCAGGACAAGGGGAAGGGTCATAAGTAATGCAAAGCTACCTTAATAAGTCTGTATACATAAAAAAGACAAAACTGATTCAAGGTACAAATAAACTCTAATATGGCAGGAAATAAGAATAATGAGCACGTGCCTTTAGCATCTGTTGCATGTCCTTTGTATTCCAAATCTAGATTTCTTATGTGTGGAGAAAGGTCTTCAAATCTCTAAACCCGATAAAAAATAGTCTAACAACAGTAAGATTTAAAAAGCAAGCAAAATATAAAAAGTTAAAAACATGTTTTCTGATTTTTTCTTGATAACATTACACCTTTTAAAAATTCAAGTTAACTGTGAGTCGCTATCAACAGGGTGATACCAACACTCTGTGGTGCTTGCAATAGAGAAAAACATAATCCCGAGATCTGCCTAAGATCTTGGATACATAAATCGTTGGGTATGGAAGAGCTGTAAGTTATCTACTCAAACAGTGTAACCCATGGGGTTTTCAGTGTGTACTCAGCCTGTGTACTTATATTGCATGTGAGACCAGATAAAGAGAACAGGCTGGATATTTTCATTACATTGTTTTGAAAATAATATTTCAAGAGAACTCCTGTAATCTATCATTTGTACAAGAGATGCTCCAGGAAACATCTGCACAGTGCATTAACATCATTAACAGGAGTCAGAGTTATCACCGGTGACTTTGTATAATGGAAAGGAACACGAGGGAAAAATAGATATATTTAAAACCTGCAGGAAACTTCAACTTTTTTTACAAAAGAAAACCATGAATCCCAGCAAATGCAAATCAATTTAAGACAATTGATTTCTTTCTTTTGATACTTCCCGCTAATGGAGGCGGTAAAGATGAGCCACAGATGCAAAAGTGTTCACACGTTTAAATGTAATTTTTTCCTTAAATAATTGGAAACTCTTCAACAGACTGCAACCCACCTACCGAGCTTTTCACCAAAATAGTAGGAGTCACATATTTTCATAAGATCCAAGGAAAAAAATATGATTGAATGAACCTGGCATAAGTATAATTAAGATCTTTCTAAGCAGGCACAAGAGCGCCGTTACCACTGACAGCATTGCATAATAAAAATCTGCGCTGAATGGAAGTGTGTGAGGGAAAATAGGATATATGACTAAATCCAGCATGTTGTGACATAGTGCAGTAGCTTACCAAAAACAATTATTTAAGCAATGAGAGTGTTGCAGTTAGCCTTTTGTTGTGCTGTGGTTCTGGCACATGGAACTGTTAAATCTGTTGCCTCATCTTTTTCAGTCTACCATAAAGTGTCTATCGTTTGTTCTGATGGGTTGTTTTACCAGATGAGAAAGGACATAGCTGCCAATCGTTCTGAATGACATAAAAGTTTGGCAAAGTGTTAGGGTCAGGGGTTTCCAAACTTGCTGCTTATTCTATTTGCCTAATTTGAGACATCAGAGAATCCCAAAAGCAAAGCAGTTTTCAAAATGCAATTAAGTGGTATTGCATACAATAAAGCATCCTTGTCCCTTTAGATCATGATGACACCTTGTATTTTCATTTTTTTAAATCTGGATTTTTTTCCCCTTTTAAATCAACAATATATTTAAATAAATTATTGTACTTATACAGTTAGAGACAAAAATAGCTTAGACCTATCTATGACCTAGAAAAAGAAAAACTAATTAAAAAATAAAAATTCTTTTCTATGAAAAATTGAAATGATTGAATGCAGAGTTAATAGCCAGGATTATTATGTTTGTAATGGAAAAGTCTTAAAATGGCTTTCGAAATGATTTTTCAAGAGGAGTCTTCAGGAGAGAATGTTATTTTATAGGCAGTTTCCTACTGCCAATATACATAGTCATTTACCAACTCATAACACAACAGACATTAGACTTTAGAATGCATGCACTGCTGCTAATCAATGGGAAACTTAGATATAAAGATGACATGCATCACATGAGTCTTTAGGATCAACAAGATATTAATCAGTCTGATGCTTTATAGATAGCCAATGTAAATAATATAGAGCAAAGGTAATATTCACAGTATTAGCCCAACTTAAAGCGATATGTTCCCTGTTCTTTTTGGTCAGAAGGTCGAGTAAAGCTACTCTACATTATTTAAATACAATTTGTTTTATGTGTGCAGAAAATAAAATAAATGTTACATCATTACCATATCACTGCTTTAAATCCTTTCCTTCTGCCAAACTGTCAGGCAAATAGCTTTATTCATTTGAATCTCCTGCACATCACCACCTGTTTCAGGGTAACTTCTGGCATTAGTCTAGTAGTAATAGACCCCTTCCCTTAAGAACTTTGTAAGGTCTTTTGACTCCTAAGCTTGTCTGTTTAAGGTATAACACTTCCTTTTTAATTTTAGTACTTCTTACTATAAACATTGCCACAAGTCTGACTATCTTAAGGTAGTTTGCACAAGATACCATTGACTCTGTGGACCTTTGTAAAAAAACCCAACCAACCAACAAAAACACGGCCCTTTCAACCTCTTAGTCATTAATAAGAGCCAACCAATTCAAACATGGTAACACCATTCAAACAAATTTCACTGTCGTGTGCCATTTCCTTGTATCTTTGTAATGAGAGAACAGCTGGCTTTTGTTTTCAATGTGACTGGCTTATTTTATACCTTGTTTTCTGGAAACTACACAAAGTCCTTGGAAAAAAATAGTTTTAGAAACACAGGAAATATTCCTTTTCCCCTATTAACTCTGCGTAGCATGCACCTCCTGTACATAAGTGGAAAATTGAACTATATCAACTGTCAAGATGGAATGGCTTGATTGTTTTTGTTGGTTTTTTTGGTGTGTGTTTTGGTGGGGTTTTTTGTGTGGGTTTGTCGTTCTTTGTATTTTTTGATTTGAGATTAGTTTGTTTATTGAAGTGTCCTAAGAATTTAAGTACTCCAGAACAAATATTTTGCATTCCTCCTTCGCTATCTTCTCTAAGACTACTTTCTATAAAGTTTGAAATGATGCAAGTCTTTCTGCTGTAAGAAAACAGCCCTAAACAGGTCAATGGGAAATGCATGCATGTGTGAATGAATTTGTGTTAATCCCATATTTCAGTAACCTTGAGCACTGGTTAGGCAGCTGTGATCAAAATATAGTTTGTCTTCATTACTGGTGATGAAAATTGAAGTGTTTCAGAGGAATCTGTGCAGATTCAGCATATTTACATTCTATTTAATTTTAAATAAGCACAACATAAATCTTCATTTTGCTCTTGCGATCCAGTTCCTCAAAATAACTGTAATTTGGCTGGGCTACCACGCAGCGCATTCTTCAGAGTGAAAGGGTGCTTGGTGGTTAATAAATTATAGAGGAATTAATTCACAAAGGAGGGTTGTGGCGGAAGAGGGAATGTGACAAAAAAGGTAGCACATTTTAATGTTCACGTAGTTTGAAATTCAGTACAAAAGTGATTTTTGTTTGTTTGTTTGCTGGATTTTCTGTTTTTTTTTCTTATAGGATGTGCCAGGAATAGTGTTTTAGAATATTTTTATTGAGTTGCATTATTTAACATGCTAATGGTAATTAGACCTCTTAGCTATAACTAAATACTAATACCCAACCATTTGCCAGGAAGTAACGCAAGCAGTTATCACAACTTTCATGAATATATCTTCATATAGCAAATACTTGAATTTTCTCTTCTTCACTGACAACAGCAACACATATTTATTCAACTTTAGGTAAATTACCATCATTGGACATATAAAAGTATGGAAAGAATCTGGCATACTCACGGGAAAATGCACTATTCAGATTTGACACTTGTCAGTATAAGTCGTTATCATATTTCAAAGTCTTGACAGAATAAGGACTTATGCCCAAGGTCAGGCTTCTCCGGTAATTTTTGAATGTGAATTTTGTTCAGGATCTCTTAAGAAGTAATAAATGCTGTCTTTCATTTCAAGAGAAGGAGACCCTTGTGCTTCAGTGCAGTACACAATGGCATGATTCCCAGATATATTAATTTTAAAGTCACACAGAACTTCTAAGGCTCTGAAAGGTGCTGTCTATATTACTAACCAAATCACTCAGGAAGCGTGGCTATACGTGTCCGTCTCTGCACTGAGGACAGAGGCTCTTGCACCCTAATCATGGGCAGATTACATGCCCTAAGGCAGGTGTTTGAGCGCTTTGAGAGTGTCATTCATTTGGAGTCTTGCTTCTTAAAGCCCTGTCTAACTCCCAGCTCGTGTGCCGATTAGGTCGCAGATATACCCGGGTTCAAACAAGCCAGCGCCCAGGGTCAGTATGGAGACAGGTCAGAATGTAAGCCATCCGGATCACCTACGGACCTTCACGTGGTCTCCCGGGGCCTTCGTCTGCTGACTGGGGGAGGCCCTATGGGGACTGCTGTGACATCCCGGAGCAACCGTGCACGTGTGGCTCGGGGCGCCCTTCGAGGTACCATGTGTGAACAACGGGCCTCCAAGCTCGGGTGGCCGGGGGGTGCTGCAGGTCTCCGTGAGGCCTCCATAAGCCTCCGTGCACCCCTGGCCGGGGAGCCCTTATGGACTTTGGTTTGGCCCCCAGCGGCCTCTGTGCGCCCGAGGCTGGGGAGGCCCTAAGGGCTTTGGTATGGCGCACAGGGGCCTCAGTGCACACGTGGCTGGGGGGGCCCTGCCAGCTGTCATGTTGACCACAGGGGCAGCTGTGGGCCCCAAGCTGGGGGGACCATGCAGGGTCTTGTGTGGCCCCCAGGGCCCTCCGTGCACATGTGGATGGGGGGCCCTGTGGGCTCTCATGCGACACCCGAGGGTCTCCATGCACCCGTGACTGGGGGGGCCCTGCGGCTTCTCATGCAACCCCAGGGCCCTCCATGCGCCCGTGTCAGACGGGGCCGTGCGGCCTCTCATGCCGCCCCCAGGGGCCTCCCTATGCCCGTGACCGGGGCGGCCTACGACCTCTCGTGTGGCTCCCAGAGGCCTCCGTGCGATCGTGGCCAGGGGGGCCCTGCAGGTTTTAGTGTGACCCCCAGGGGCCTCCATGCACCCTTGGATGGGAGGTACGTACGTAAAGAAGATGGACTCAGACTGTTCTGGGTGGTGGCCAGTGACAGGACAAGAGGCAATGGGTCTGTATTAAAACACAGGAAGTTGCATGTGCCTGTGAAGAAGAAGTTCTTTACTGTGAGGGTGCCCGGAGGGGCTGTGGAGGCTCCTTCTCTGGAGATCTTCAAAGCTGCCTGGATGCCACCCTGTGCCCCGTGCTCCGGGTGTCCCTGCTGGAGCAGGGGCTTGGACTAGGTGATCTCTAGAGGTCCCTTCCGACCTCAACTATTCTGTGGTGAACTCGTGAAGACACGGAGGTTGTTTGGCAGCACCTTCAGTGACACTGTTTGAACCTCCTCAGCGGGGCAGAAAGGAGGTAAAGTCGCCTTCCATCTGCGCCTGCCTTTATTCCACAGCCTTGTAAAGAGTTAAGAGTGGCCACGCATGGGCCGCGCGTCTGCAGAGAGTCACGTCTCAGACTGTCTGGAGGCTGCAGAGTGACCGCGAGCGCTGGAGCACGGGGCAGAGGCGCCCTTGGGGCGCAGGAGCTCCCGGCCCCAGCCAGGCAGCCCCGTAGCACTCACAGTCCTCTGTGAGACGTCGAGGCCCTGGGGCGTCACAGTGGCCATCGTGGTGGGTCACAGAGGTCCCATGGGTGTCATGACGCTGCCGGGGCTGGCGCTGGCCCAGTGGCTCGTGACTCTCGCCAGAGGAGGTGCCTGCTGATGGAGCGGTGCATCCGTGGAAGGAGAATTGCCACAATGGGGGTGCTGCGAGCACTCCGAGGTGAGGGGCAGMCGCGCAYTCAGTGCCCTGYGTGCACCATGRGGGTGAAGGGGCCYTGCCGGTGCCTGCGTCCCCTGCTTGGAGAGCGAGGGCTCTGCCCAGCCCTCCCTGGCCTCTCCTGCTACCCGGAGCTCTGCCTGGGGACGCCTGTGTCCTGACTGYGGGCCCGTCCCGGCAGCTGCCGCATTGTGCAACCCTYCGCTTGGCCTTGCAGGGTTCTTCCCTCGTGCACGTCCCCGGTCCGGACCTGTGCGCGAGGAGGATGGCGGCAGCGTGGCTGGCTCTGTGCCTGTGGCCATYGCTACCTTTGCCGCCATGGTGATCTCTCTGTTGGACCRTCTGCAAGACGCCCCGGTGAGTTGGGGCTGTCACRTGGGGCTGCAGGGCTCCCCACGGCACCCCAGCTTCTCCAGTGCCGCGGGCGGCTCTCGCTCCGTGGCACCTATGCCCTGCTGCCTGCTCACTGCCAACGCTGACCCTGCCGAGGTGCTGGGCAGGCGCTCCCGCTTGCCCCTCTTTCCTGGTGGAGGTGGCCGTGGTGGTGCCGGAGCTGGGCTGAGGTTGGGGTCAGGGGATTCTCGGGCGCTCCTAAGGGCTGAGCTGAGCGGTGCCCACAGCTGGAGCGCGGCCTCAGCACCCCRGAGCTGCTGTYGGGCTGCRTGTCCCATGGTGGGATRTGTGCTGTGTCCCCAGGGCGGCCGAGAGGAGACCTACCGCCAGCTGGAGGGCGTCTTGAGCGGCTCCGAGAGCTGCCTGCAGCGCTCTGTCGTGGACAGGGTGCTGGCAGCGGTGTCCGCAGAGCTGCGAGCAGCCCAGGTGAGCTGGTTCTCTGCAAGGGAGAGCCCGGGTGCCGGTGCCCYGCTGTCCTACGGAGAGTGCTCAGGAGGCGTCCTGGTGTGGGGGGCGTGGGGGGCGTGAGGAGGTGCCCAGAGCTGCGCAGAGGGGTGGCCAYGGGCTGGYTGTGAGYGAGGGGCAGCAGGAATCCCGTGCCTGAATCCACATGGTGCCTGGAGGCCGAGCGTGCGGGACAGACGTCRCTGCTCGTKGCATGCAGGAACTGTTGTCTTGCAGGGTGTGACGGCCGCTGTAAGGACAGCAGCGAGCGACGTCCTGGTGGCCCTGGCCCGCTGCCACCTGTGCGAGGTGGTGTCAGCRCTGCAGGAGCACCTGAGGAGCCTGCAGGAGATGTCGGGGGAGCTGGTGCTGCTCACKCTGCGCAACGTGGCTGCCCGCTAYGGTAGAGTCCCCAGCCTGATGCTCTGYRTTGCTGTGGGTGCCCAGCGGGAGACACCACTCTTGTCCCTTGCCCAAACGTCCACGTTGGACTGGAGGGAACCCGCTGGAGACCAAATGCACCGGGCTCTACCCCATGCCCTGCCCGCATTGCCCAGGGCTTCCCCGCAGCCCTTGGGAAGGYGCCAGCAAGAGGCCCTGTCACAAAMCTCCCCGTGCCATAGGCTGCCCCTGCCCCGTACGGCCCCACAGCCCCATCAGGCCCGGTCGTGGCGCAGAGCCCACGGGCTGTGGCGGTTGTGGCTGAGCGGGCCTGCCCACCCTGCAGCRCTGCAGTGCGTGCCCTTCGCGAGAGCGACGCTGATGGCCTTGCACAGCGTGCTGGGCACGGTGCGGAGCGGGCGGATGCTGCGTGCCGTCTGTGGTGGTGAGTGCTGGCGTCGCGGCAGGGACACGGGGCGGGAAGGGGCTGCGCGGATGCCCCAYGCTGAGCCCGGCAGCCCTGGCCTGGGCACAGGGCGTGCTGGGGAGCAGGGCAAGGTGTCCTGTGGCCAGAGCCTTGGGCACAGCGCTGTTCCCYRTGCCRTGTTGCAGTGCTGGAGCAGTGGTGCAGGGGCATGGACAGGTACCTCCACGAGTGGGAGAAACGCTCCTCCCCTCGCATGGGAGCCGCCCAGCTCGGCGCCCCMGTCCACCTGCTCTTCTGCCACGTGGGGCAGACCTGGCAGTGCTGCAAGGAGGAAGAGGTGAGCRCTGCTGCTCCAGCAGCCGTGGGCCGCAGCAGCAGGGGCGCCCATGGGGCTGGCGGGGCCGTGCGTGGGGCGGTGGTGCTGGAGGAAAGGCTCYCTGTGCTGGYRAGGGAGCCCTTSTGAGGTGGGCRAAAGGCAGGGCCRGAYTCGGTGCAGGCAGGGCCATCTRGGGTGTGGAGWGGCCAGTGCTGGGGAGCTGCTGAGCCCTGGACGTGGCGCRTCCCTGTCCCTYGGCAGGACAAGCAGGCYGTGCTGCGGGCCATGGGTGCCATGATGGGCGTCCTGCTGCGTGYGGAGAGGCACCGCGAGCAGGCCTGGCAGAGGCTGCCCTGGCTGCTGCAGCAGTACCGGGAGGTGYGGGACCCCGCCGGGGTGACCACGGTGAGSCAGCACGAGGGRCCCAGCACTGCTGGGGCCATGGGGATGGGGCCGGGCACCGGGGAGCTGCAGGGTGCGAAGGAGCGGGAGCCTGGGAGGTTTGGGCACCTTGGAGCAGGGAGAGGGGCCTGGGGCTTTACGGGCTGCACAGAGCAAGGAGCCCTCGTGGTGGAGCCGGCAGCCCAGTGTGGGCCAGGGTCTCCCTGGAAGGGAATTCAGGCCAGGCAGCTCCCCGCGATGCYGGTTCCTTYTCCCTATGGCTCGYGGTGACGACCGCCCTCTCCCTACCATGCTCTCCTGCAGAGCCTGGGCTATTTCCTGGGGGCCGCAGCCGATGTTCAGGGCCACGTGCCCCGCGTGCAGCTTCTGGCCATCAGCGCTGCTGTGCACGAGCAGGTAGGGCCTGATGCGGCGTCACCGGCCTGGCTGTGTGCGGGGCTCCAAGCTGTGGCCGTGGCCACGTGACCAGAGCTGCTCGTGAGACCATCCCCAAGAGCAGTCTATGTRGGGTCGCCCCCCTATTCACTGCTCTGGCTTTCCCTGCAACGYGCCTTGTTCCYCCAGCTCTGCGATGAGACGGAGCYGCYCAGCATGGAGCACAGGGCAGAGCTGTGCCGCTGCATCGTGCTGCAGGGTAGGGACGGGAGCYSGCCCCGCGTCCCGCCTGCYRTCCTGCCAGTGTGCACGTGTGGGGTGCCAGCCACCGATGCCGAGCGTGATTTGTGATTTCTTCCCCGCAGCCCAGATCTGCCCCCAGGAGGTGATCGTGTTCCTGCAGTACAAGCTGAGGAACGGCAGCAAGGCCGACCGCGCGGCAGCTGTGCAAGTGCTGCAGGCTCTGCTCTGCTCTGACAGTGAGTACCATGTGCTGGAGAAACGGGGTGCCCATGGGATGCCACTGCTGGCTCTGGGTTGACGACGGGGCACCACTTTTCAGCTGCCCTTGTGCACAAAAAGCCAGGGAGCTGTGGCTGGCAATGGGGGCTCATCCTTAGCACGCATCTTTCCCTGTCCCTTGCAGTCCCCAACGCGAGGGAGAATGTGCCCCTGTTGGTGAAGATGGCACAGTCCGTGTGCCACGACCCCACTGTGCAGGTGAGCTGGTTTGGGCAGGGCTGGTAGCGCTGCAGGGGCAGGCAGCTCTTTCTCTGGGGCAGAGGCCGGCAAAGCCGAGGAAGCAGTCCAAGGCAAGGTGTGGGGCTGGAGCCCAGGGGCAAGTGCAGAGCTGGGCCTGCTGCTGCAGCGTCATTATCTTGGCCTGCCCAGAGGGTCTGCAGCRCCATGAGGGCAGGCAAAGCTGGGCTTTTGGTGTGGGTTGTGAGTGCAGCCTCTGGCACAGGTGAGAAGAGCAGTGCTGTGTGTCATCGGGGAGCTGCTGCACTCGGGCGCCGCGGGCTGCTCGTCGTGGGACGCGGTGGGGCACGTCTTCATCGAGTTCAGCCGCTCCGCAGACAAACTGGTGAGGGCAGAGCGTGGCACCGGGCTGGTGCCATGTCCCCCAGGCCCCGTGGGTGTCCCCAGCATTGGGCGTCCTGACTGATGAGCAGGAGCAGCGAGATGGGTGCCGCAGCGGGAGCAGCCTGCCGTGGCCGTGTCCTGGGAGGCCTGGGAATGGGCATCAGCGGGTGCTCTGCTCCTCTGTCTCACAGACATCAGGGAGGCTCTGCGAGGAGGAAGCCCAGGAAGAAAAGTGCATCCAGCGCCTGTGCAGGCACATCCTGGGCACAGTGGATGTCTCCAAGGAAGCTGTGACCAAAGTGAGTCATCCACTGCACTGCTTCTGGTCCTTGCTCTGTGCAGTGACACTGCCCATCGTAGCCCCTGAAGCAGCCAAGAAGAGCCGGGGCTGAGCTCTGTGGGGCTGGACGTGCTTGTTAAGCGCATGCAGTGGCTGAATCGAGCAGCACCGGGCACGTGTTGGATGCCCTCTGTGAAGGAGGCATAGGGAGTGGTGGGAGCGTAGGGCATCCCCTTGCAGCGGGGAGGGGAAGTGTCCCCAAGGACAGTTGTGGCAGCTGCTTTGAGCAAGCAGGCAGCCCAAGGGAAGGGGAAGGGTGTACAAAGCAAGGCAGGTGAGAGGGAGAGAAGGCGGAGGAGGAAGGCCATGTGAGTGTGAGGGAAGGAGTGAGGCCAGGGCCTGGGTGGGTGCTGCAGAAGCAGCAATAGCAGCAGCAGTGGGGGCAGAGGCGGCGGTAGCGACGTGCACAGCGTGCCGGTTCTCGCCTGCAGCTCCTGTGGCCGAAGCTCCTGCAGTTCGTGGTGCCGGCCCCATACACGGGCATGCTGGTCCCGCTGTGCCGCTGCCTGTGTGCGCTGGCCAAGTGGCAGCAGGGAGTGGAGCGTGAGGAGGAACACGCAGCGCTGGAGCTGCTGCAGTCTGAGGAGCAAGGTAGGGAGCCGGAGGTGGAGACGGCGTGGCCGAGGTCCTTCCAGCTGCGCGTGGGGTCGTGGGATGTGGTGCTCCTGGGGCCTTGTGGGGCTGCGGATCTCACGTGGCTTTTCTCGGTGCCCACAGCTGCTCTGCCCGCACCCCAGGCCGTGCTGGTTCGTTTGCTGGTGAGTAAGAGGGCCCCGGGAAAGAGCTTTAGTGGCTGCCGAGAGGGCAGAGGGCAGAAGAGATGGTGCCGCAACTGGTGCAGGCACCCTAGAGGAGGCGAGAGGGTGTGAGCGGGTGCCTGAGCTACCCCTGCCCATTTGGAGCTCTGTCTCCTCCCGGGGGATGGCAGCACACAGGGGAGGCTCCCTGCCCGCTCCCTGCGTGGTGGCCGCGGCACTGGGGCTAGCGTGAACCCAACTCTCCTGTGGCCCAGGTGGTGTCGGCGGTGACCCCGCACGCAGACGGAGGCCGTGGCGCTGCGGCCCTGCAGCTGCTGCTGGCTCTTCGYGGCGTGATCCACGGCAGCGTGGGGGCGAGCTGGGCTGCAGAGATCCCCGCGCTGCTGCAGCAGCTGGCAGGTGAAGTGCCCGCGGGAGGGAGAGGCTGCGTGTGCAGAGGGCAGCCCTTGGGCGGGTGGAGGCCATGGGGCCGTGTTGGCCAGTGCTTGTTAGCGCAACAGCCTGAGGCTTTGAGGGGGCATGAGACACATTACTGGGATAACAGCAACGGTTTGTGATTGCTCGGGCTTGCAGGAACAAACATGAGCTCCCTGGACACGGCGCATTGGGAGAGCCTCCTGCTGAAGGTAGAGCGTCCCTGTGGGGCACACGTGGTTGGGGCGAGCAGAGCTGGGGAAAGTGCTGGGAGGAACCTCGGGGCTCCCTGTGGAGGCAGCAAGCGGCAACAGGAGGTCGCGAGGCCCCGGTGCCGGCRCRCTCAGYAGAGCTGCCCTCGGCGCGTGCAGAAGGGCTGAGCAGGAAGGCAGCTGGAGGCTGGGGCAGAGGCCTCCTCCACGAGCCTGTGCCGTGGCACTGCCTGCTCCTGGCATGCGTTGTGCCCAGGGGCTGGAGCAGCACATTAGAGGCAGGGCGAGAGGCAGGGCAAGAGGGGCAGTCACGAGGGGAGGCTCTGCCCCCGCCATGTGCAGGGTCCCTTGGGCACGCACAACAGCTCCTGGYCAAGGACRGGGCRGYGTTTGCTTCATCCCCTGCTTCTCTCTAGTTCCTGCAAAGGTCCCTGACCCTCATTGCGGACGACCTGTGGGTTATGGAGCTGAGCCGGGAACTGAACTACCAGCTGGGCCGCTCTGCACGCCTGTCCTGGGACAAGGTCTGTTCCCTGCGCGGTGCGGCTGCCGTTCGCTGCCCCGGAGCCTGCGGCCGCAAAAGCGCGGGGCCTCGGGCCGGGTTGCTGCTCTGCCCGGCGGGCCGGTTCTGCCTTGGCCCTCTTTCCTTGCCCAGGAAGGCACCTGTGCTGCCCTCCCTGCCAAGCTGGCCCCGGGGCCGGTGTGGCCGCCAGGTGCTGTTGGTGCTACGGGGTCGAGGTGGCTCCTGGCCCCGCTGTCCCTGCAGCTGGGGCCGGGCCCCTTCTCTTGCAGCGCTTCCTGTACAAGGCGCTCGGCACGGCGCTGGCAGCTTGCGGGAGGCTGCACTTTGTTCGAGAGCAGACCCTGCAGCAYCTGCAGTGTGCCAACTTCCTGGAGCTGTGGGAGGCACAGGTGAGGGAGCTCGTGCGGCGTTGCATGCACTGGGGCTCGCAGCTCTGCATGCCCTGCTCTGCTCTGCGGCTTTTCTCTTTGCTGMYGTTACCTCAGGRAAGGTCCTGCCTGGCCGGTGGGGCTGTCCAGGGCTGGGCACCGGGGTGAGAGTGATCCCCGCTTTTGCTGCRTTGCAGGGAATGGTTTCGGTTGTGTCACGCTGCGCTGAGAGGCACTTCCATCTGGCCCTGCGTTGCGTGGAGCAGCTCGTGGGAGCTTTGCGACCCGAGAAGGTAAAGGGCCGTGGGTCCTGCTGTGGGCAGCTGCAGGTTGCTGCATGGGTGGTTGAGCTGGGATAGCTCCCATCTTGGGAGCACGGGGAGTCCTGGGCACCACAGGGCTCCGTGCCGGTGCTTCACGGTGCTTCTCTATTGACCCCCTGGCAGAGGGACGTGGTGAAGGCCCGGGCCACTCGTGCAGCGCTGATGGTGATTTATGGGCGCATGGCGCTGCGAGCCCCCAAGGAAGAACTGCTGGCCCGCGTGGGGAGAGACATCGTGTGCAACGTCCTGCGGCTCTACCGGGAGGGCTGCCAGGTGAGGGCTGGGGGCGCGTGGCAGAGGCAGGTGCTGCAGCAGCTCCAGCCTCTCCTGGTCCTGCCTGTGTCAGCTCTACTGTGGCAGCTGGGCCAGTGCAGGGCTCCTGGAGGGAACAAAGGGAAGAGGAGGTTTCCTTGTGGAGCGCAGGAGTTGAGCCAGGCTATGCGGGGCTCCCCAAGGGTGCAGTGCCCTCCACGCTCTGTGCTTGCACACACATTGCCCCCGTCTCTCTTGTTCTTTCTGGCCTGGGCCCTTCGAGGAGCTCACAGGGTGTTTATCTCCCCTGGTTCCAGGACGCGCAGCTGAAGCTCTCCCTGGTGCAGAGCGTCACTGAGATCAGCGCAGCCATCCAGGCTGCAGGGCCCAGCCCCAGGTTTGAGCTCTGCYGCAAGCGGGAGCTGCTGCAGACCCTGTTGGTGAGTGCCCGGAGCCGGGGCCATCGCGTGGCTTTATGAGCCGTGGTCTCTGCCATGGGGCAGGTTTGTGCAGAGGCCCTATGGTGTCCTGGGGCAGCGCGTGAGGTCCTGAGGGCCCCGAGTCACATGCCCAGCTGGCGGAGCACGTCAGAGCTGGCACCTGAGGGCCGTGGTGGAGGGCGCCTTGCGTGTGGGCAGCGGGGCACTGCCAGGCCTGTGGGGGGCATGGGAGTGTCCAGGGCAGAGCCTGCAGGCTCTGTCAGCAAAGGCTGTGGGCGGGTCGGCCTTGCTGCCCACTTTGAGCGCTCCCCTCTGTGACTTGCAGGAGGTGATTCAGGAGGAGCCACAGGAGTCCCCGGTGCAGCCACGGGCCATTGTGGCCATGGAGCAGTTGAGGTAGGGTCTGTGCCTGTGGCTGTGGGAATGAGCGCGTTTCCCAGCCCATGTGTGTGTCGTGGCTGGGGCTGCATGTGTTGGATGTGGGGCTGTTGATGGGGACGGAGCCAGTCGGCTCCTGACTTGCTCTGAGGAGCCCCGTGCATGTCCCTTCTCCCTCTTTTGTGCTGGCAGCAAGCTGAAGCCCCGTGCGAGCAGGGCAGAGAAGTGCAGCCTGCTGTCTCGGTGCTGCCAGGGCATCGTGAGCCTGCGTCACCCGGAGCAGACGCAGGTGGGAGAGGAGTCAGCAGCAGCTGCTCCACGCGTGCTGGTGGCCACGAAGCTCTGGGCACGCAGCGCTCGGGCAACCCCTGGAGCCTGTGCGCGGTGCCCGGCCTCATGCGTTCTTCCTGGTGCCAGGGTGTGCAGGCGTCATCCCTGCGAGCGCTGAGGCAGCTCTCGGCATCGGTGCTGTGGGCAGAGCCAGCCCCCATGCGCCTCCGGGATGTGGGGCAGGTGAGTGTCGCAGGCAGCAGGGAAGCATCCATGGTGCGAGAGAGTGGTGGGGATGTTGCCCATGGAGGCGACATGCAGGGGAGCTTCCCTGTGACTTGTTGAAACACCCACAGAGTTGGTCAGTGAAATGGCCGTAGTTTCAGGGCCCCTTGCCCTAATTTCACATCCAAGTTTTTCCCATCATCATCATTATTATCATCATCATGAGCAGCAGCAGCAGGTACCTTGTCTGTGGCTCACAGTGTCCTGCAGCCCCCTAGAGCAGTGAGCCCTTCTCCCCAGGCAGAGCAGTGAGCAAAGGGCTCTGCACAGGGCAGTGCTGCCCAGCAAGAGCAGCCTGGAGTGGGGCTGTAGCAGGGCGGTCCCCATGGGGAGGCCTCCTCACCCAGGGGAGCGGTGCCCAGAGAGCAGGTCCATGGAACTGGTGGGGCCATGAGGGAGGGGGCGCTGGGCAGAACGATGCCCTCGGTGAGACAGAGCCACCCATGCCAGGTCCTGCAGCGCTGGCTGACGTCGCTGCACGCGTGCGAGCGGGAGAGGGCCCTGCAGGTGTGCGAGGAGCTGCTGGACACTCACCAAGAAGACCGCGAGCAGCAGGTGAGCAGGGAGGCTGCGCACGGGGAGCTCTGTGTGCATGGAGCTGCCTTGAGGTGTCGCGGGGCTGCAGGACAGCCCCCAGCAGTGCCCCGGCTCAGACCTGGCCCGGCCGGGAGAGCCCGAGCAGCTGTGGGGCTGCTGGTGACCTCCTTGCCTGCCTCTTGCTCCCACAGCAAGGCCGCCTCTGCGAGCAGCTCGGCTCCCTGGCGGGACTGCTGGCGCCTCTCACATGCGACACGTCCAGCGCCTCCCGGCAGCGGGCAGCGAGCTGCCTCGACCGCCTGCTCCCAACAGGAGGTGAGGAGAGCGGCGCAGGGCCCTCCTGGCCTGCAGGCAGGACTTGGCCCCGGCACCAGGGACAGTCCCCCTTAACGCACGGCCAACTGCCTGGTTCCCAACTGCCCTGAACTGCGCTGGGGGCACCCACAGATGTGACTGCAGCCCCACAAATGTGACTCCCCTTCTTGCTGCAGCCCGCACTGTGGATGTGGCAGCCCAGAGCGATGAGATGGGGTGCCTGCATGAGAGGCTCAGCGCCATGGCCTCCAAGTCTCTGCTGGTGATGTCTGCCAGCACAGCCAAAGTAAGTGGAGCCTGAGAAGAGAGCGTGGGGCCCAGGGATGGGCTCCTGCCCTTCTCCCTGCTCCCTGCACAGTCATGCACCATTCCCCGAGCGAGTGAGTGGGCGCATGTGGACATGTGAGCATGGGGCAGTGGGCTGGAGAGGCATTTGTCCTGTCAGCTCCCGGCAGAAGGAGCAGATGCCGTGCTGTGTGTGTGTGTTTGTGTGCATGCACGTGCTGTGTGTGCGCGTTTGTGTGTGTGCGTGTGCTGCCAGGACGTGAGTTCTGCACGCGAGCAGCCTGTGAGACGGTCTCTTGTGTTCGTGGTTTCTCCGCAGCTGATTTGCAAAGTCGTTCCTCGAGGGCAGGCCGCAGATTTCATGAGCTCCATTGTGGAGACGTTGCTGTGCGCCGGGCCCGAGGGYGTGTGGGCCGCGGGRAGGTGGATGCTCACCTTCGTGGGACACTGYGCAGAGCAAGTACTGCAGGAGGAGGTGTGAGAGGCATTCCCTGCATTCCCCTGTGCTCGTTCTCTGTTGTTGGCTGTCGGCCCCACAGAAGGCTGGGGACAAGATGCACTGAGCCCTTCTTTCTCGCCCTCCTCCTTCCAGGTGCCCCTGCTCGTGCRCWYGCTGTGCAGCTGCCTGCAGAGCACCCAGCACGGCCTGCGCAGGCACTTTGTGCTGCAGGCCCTGTGTCTGCTGGCGCGCTGCCACCAACAAGCGGTGCTYGAGAGCTTGCTGCAGGAGYGCCTGCCCATGGACAGGTTGGTGCTCTTGTCCTTGCCTCTGCCGTGAGAGCCAGCCCAGGGATTCGCGTGTGTCCGGGTGGGAAGCAGGTACTTTCTGCCCTGAGAAGGGCTGAGCACTGCAGCATCAGGACTYGTCCCTCTGTGCTGAGCATTSTRGTGCCAGCCCGGCTGCAGATGAGGAGAGAGTTTGGCCTCTTGTGAAGAGTTGGCAGGTCCCCAAGGATTGGGACTCATGGGGGAGCATCTTTTCCCTTGCAGCAACATGATGGAAGTGTGGAGGAGCCTGGGGAGAAGCACCCTGGGCTGCCAAGTGCTGGTGGGCTTAGCTGAGAAACTGAGGAGAGCCGGGAAGAGCAGCCACGAGGGCAAGAGCTGCCTTCAGGAGCTGGGCAGCAGCCAGGCTGCCGTGGAGCCTTGCACGGTACGGTCAGCAGCAGAGGCTGAGTGCTGCTCTGCATCTCCTTCCCACTTGTGCTTGCTGCTGAGGGAGGTTCCTGGGCTTTGCGAGTGCCGGGGAGCCTCTCAGGGCTCTGTGGCCAGGCAGCCGCAGCGTCAGCCGTGGGGGGACTCAGGGCAGCTGCTGCTGCTGGGCCACAAGCTGCTGCCACAGTGAGACCTGCAGACAGTAAAGGGCCTGCAGGCGAGCGGGGCGATGTGGATGGTGGGGAAAGCACTTTTTTCACCAGGGGGTTCTTGTGTGAATCTCTCTGTAGATCACCCGCGCCCTCTCGGAGGTGGTGTGTGTCCTGCAAAGCAAGAGCGTGCTCCAGGGGCTGCTTCCAGAACTGCTTCCCGCCCTCTTGGAGAAGATCAGCGAGACACTGGGGGAGGAGATGGTCCCGTCCCTCGGGCAGATGAGCAGCGAAGACCCACCAGGCAGGTGAGGAGCATTGGGGACAGGGCCTGGGCTTTCCCTGCGTCCTTGCTGGTGTGGTCCATGGCTTGGCAGGCAAATCCCACTGGTGCTGCACGGCCTCCCTGGGGAGCTAGGCCTGGTTGCTGCTGGGCAGCACACCTAGGGCTTTGACTGCAGCATGGCCATTGCCAGCCATGGACACTGTGTCTGTGGTTGGTGGCCACTGGGGAGCTTTGTGTGGCACCCAGCTCTCTCTGGCCAAGCTCCTGCTGCGCAAGGGCAGAAGCAACTGGGTGCTGTGCGTTGCCTGCAAGGTGCTCCCCACAAAGAGCTGCTGAGCAGAGTTCCTGGGATTGCTTTGGTGGTGTTGCATGGAGTGAGGCAAGGCAGCCTCCCTTTGCTCTTGCTGCTCATGGGCAGGACTTTGGGTGGCAATGCCATTGCTTTGGTTGGCTGGAGACTTGAAGGTTGCACAGTGTCATTTGAGGGCTACTTTTCCCATTCCTTGGTCGATCTTAGGCTGAGCATGCAAAGAGCTCCCTTAGGGACTGAGCTGTTTTGTCTCTGCTAAAGCACAATGTGCCCCCAAACCTCTGTGACTGGAGATTTCCTTGTTTTTCCCCAGACTCTTTGCATCCACACTGGAGCTGGTGCTGTCCAAGTGCCTGCAGGAGCGATGGCTGCAGCTCCTCCRTGAGCAGGGTGCGTGGGCATCCCTGTCACAGCCCCGCGCTCACACCACCGGCGTGTTTCTCCTGGCCAGGTGAGAGCCCCCAGGATGAAGCCTCCTTGTCCCGGGGTCTGTGGCTGCCAAAGGGCTGCTGAGACCTCTCTGAGCACGAGGGCCTCTCCTGAGGGGCAGAGCAGCCTGTGTGTCCCAGCGGGAGCAGTGTGGAGTCGAGGCCCTGTCTGTGGCACGTGTGTCATGAGGCTGTTTGTGCTTTGTGCGCAGCGTGCTGCTCCGCGCGGAGCTCGTCCCCCAGYGCCTGCTGCAGAGGCTYCTGCCGTGGCTGGGCTCGTCGTCGGGCAAGCTGCGTCTCACGGCCACAGCTTTCTTTGCTGAGGTGAGGGGCCCCAGGAGGGCTCGGAGGGGTTCCTGCATCCTGCCCYGTGTGAATCACAMCTGATGCCGGAGTGCRTGTGGCTTTGTTGCAGCTCATGAAAGATGGAGTGGTGCAGGATGGGAAGCTCCTGAAGCCCCTCTTGGAGGCCTTCAGGGAAAGATGTCGCGACCCTGTGAGCACCGTGCGGCAGGTGGCCATGAGAGGCGTGGGGAACCTGGCCATGGGTCTATCTGGGAAGGTGAGACAGCCGTTCCTGGGCCTTGAGCACAGGCTGAAGTCGGGAGCTGCCAGGGGACGGCTGCGCAGGGCTAGAGGAGCCTGCAGGGAGGAGCTGAGGCAGCTGCGGGGCTGTGCCAAGGGCACGCTCCTCGCTGTGGTGTCAGCAGGGCGGCAATGGGGACCCTGGGTGCAGAGCCGGGCTCACAGCGCTGGGCTCTGCTTGGGCTTGCTCTAGCGAACACAGCCCTTGGTGCAGTGGTGCAGAGCAGTGGTGAGAGGCAGGAGCAGTGAGCAGCTCATGTGGCCATGTCTTTGCAGCTGCGGAGGCACGGGGCAGCCCTGCTGGAGMTGCTGCTCAYGGGCCYGRAGGMCGGGAGCAGTGTGGAGGTGGCTGCCGAGAGCCTGCAAGTGCTGGCCAAGGTGGTGGGGCAGCTGCCGGCAAGGGCCGTGGGCTCTGCCTTGGTGGAGGTGGCCAGGGCCATGCGGGCGTTCCTGGGGGCGGTAAGTGACGCCACTTGTCCTGCTGKTGGGCGGGCGAGAGGCYCCTGGGGCTGCAGTGCCCATGGGCAGYGCCGYGCTGGTGCCGAGTGCCGTGTCCATGGCACGCTCATTCCCAGCGGCCYCATGGCTTCTCTCAATGCAGGAGGCGGARGTGCTGCGCCRCTCGGCCTTTGCYCTCTAYGGGGCCCTGGCACTCTCTGCCTGGAGRAGGAGAACACTGTTCTGCAGAGAGGTGGAAGAAATATTTGCCAGCCTCGTGCTGCACCTCCGGGACCCGGCCCCAGCCGTCTCAAATGTAAGAGCCCCACAGCACCTTGCAGAGCCGCAGGAAGCCCCRTGGCAGCAGCAGAGCTGTTCCTGTCTGCCTCTGCATGCCCTCACTGACACAGCCACGGCCAGCTTCTTCCCTTGGATCCCCGCGGGTGAGCAGCATCCCTGTGATGGGACCCAACACTCTTTTGCAGGCATGCAAGGTCACCCTSCAYCTGTGTGCCCCGTTYCTRCCATCGAGGACRTTGCAAGGGCRCATCGCCAGCAGCATTGGTCTGCAGGCAGCCAAGCTGCAGCAGGAGGTCTGCAGACACGTGGTGAGTGAGCTGGGCACTGGGGCCCTGTCTGTGCAGCCAGGCAGCCCTTGGCTCTTGTGAGGCCGGTTGGGGGTGGGTGGCTGAAGGGGTCTTTGCAGCAGAGACGAGCTCCTGTGTCCCTCAGGCCCGAGAGTGCCCTGCGCTGCTGGAGAGGCTCTTCAGCACAGCCCGCAACTGCTGCACAGGGAGCTACGAGGCCTCGCAGGCGTCAGCCTCCATCGTCCTTGGTGAGCGGCAGCTCCGGGATCTTGCGCTGCTCCCGTCTGTGAGCCCCAGCCAGGGTCATGTTGCAAGGGCGGCATCAGGGTTTGGGAGAGAGCTCTGTTGTAGTGCTGAGGGGAGACCTTATGGCTCTCTAGAATGGCCTGAGAGGAGGTTGTAGTGAGGTGCGGGTTGGTCTCTTGTCCAAAATAACTCCTCATAGGAGAAGAGGAAAGGGCCTCAAGTTGCGCCCGGGAAGGTTCCCGTTAGATCTTAGTACAAATTTCTACAGAGAAAAAGCAGTGAAGCATTGGGAGAGGCTTGGCAGGGAACTGGTGGAGCCCCTGTGCCTGGCAGTGTTCAAGAACCGTGTAGAGGAGGCACTTAGGGAGGTGGTTTAGCAGGCATGGTGGGCATGGTTTCTGGTTTGCCTTGATGATCTTGAAGGTCTTTTCCAACACTAATGATTGTGTGGTTCCCTGTGTTTCCCCATGTGTCAGGCATCCTCGTGGAGAGCGCGCCAGCCGAGTGGCTGCGGCAGCAGGACGTGTCATTCCTGTCGGGAGGTAGGTGATGAGCACTGAGCTGCTGTCCCGTGGCACAGGGAGGCCGCCAGGGGCCCTGTGGGTGCTGGTGTGGGGACACTAGTGCCTGCAGGCAGGGGAGGAGCGTGGGCTGAGGGAACTTGCATGGGCGCCAGACTCTTGGCTGGGCACCAAGGGATGAACGGCCACCAAGTGCTCACGGTGCCTCCCTGCACTGTCCTTGCAGCTCAGCAGAGGCAGCAGCAAGCCCAAGGCCCCTGAACATCGCAGGCAGCAGCACCAGTGTCCCATGGTGGGGAGGCCGAGCACAGCAAGGCTGGAGGGCAATAAAGCTCCATCCACACAGGGAAGGTGTCGACCRTGTGTGTCCRYTGKGGRRCTCACTGAGAGCRTGGCCRTAGKGCTYGTCTAGTGMCCTGCCCTTCCTRGGCACRRGGCGAGTGGGGACACGRTGGATCTGAGAGTCTGGGGGTGAATGAGAAGCGCTAGGAGTGATGGGCACAGTGTGAAGAGAAAGACAGAGGGGGATGGAGAGAAAAAAGTGTCCAGAGAAAGCATAAGAGAATGAAAGAGAGGGCACAGAGAGGCCAAGAGAGGTACAGAGAGAAGGAGAGAGAAGGACAGCAGAGAAGAGAGAAAGAGAAAAGTGAGAAAAAGTGAGGGAGAGAATGGAAGTGGGAGAGAGAGCAAGAATGGAAGAGTAACAGAAAAAGGAGAGAAGAAGAGGTGAGAGAAGAGGGAGAAAGAGGAAGGTAGAGGGAGAACGGGAAGGAGGGAGAGGGAAACAGAAGAATGAACAAGAGAGCAAGAGACAGAGAAGCAAAAAGGTAAGGACATTGAAAGAGGGGAAAGAAGAAGAGTAGAGCAAGAGAAGAGAGGGAGAGAGAGATGAAGAAGTAGTGAAAGAGGTGAGGAAGAGGAGAAAAGTATTTGTGTTGCTGTCTGGCCAAGGAAGCGGAGAGCAGCTTTGCGTCCTGTGTGACTTGGTGCCTGGTGGCCCCACATCGTCAGGGCCCGAGTACCAGCAAGAGTTTGTTGGTGGCCTCTCTTCTGAAGCAACAGCCTCTGGGAGATAGCAGGAACTCGTAAGATTTTCGTTCAGGCTCCGGCCCAGCTCTCTCTCCTTCCCAGCTCCCAGGTTTCTGGCCACAGCTGGGATGGTGATGGTTGTGGGGTTCCTGCCCGGTTCTCTTGTGTTCTCTTGTCCTAAAGGCCTTGGAAGCAGCTCTCTTGCTTGTGTGATTTGACTAAGCAGATAACAGGGCTGAGTCTTGTGGGAGACCTGTGGTGAGTGCTGTGCCCCAGGGTTGAGTGCTGGGCCCAGAGTTGTTAAACTGCTCATAGAATCATAGAATCATGACGGTCCCCACGGGCCTCGGTGCGCCTGTGGCCAGCAAGGTCCTGCGGGTTTGTAAGGCCCCGATGGGCTCCCATGCGCCCATAGCTTGGGATGGGAAACAGATATAATGTAGCATCTGTGAAACTTCATGCGACCACGTGAAAGGGGGACGTATGGACATTCGTGTGGCCTCAAGGGGCCTTGGGGGCCCTCCCGTGGGGGGAGGGACCTGCGTTGCCTTGTGTACACCCAAGAGACCTCTGTGCGCTCATGGCTGGGGGTGCCCTGTGTGCCGCTCATGTGGCCTGCAAGTCGCTCCGTGTGCCCATAGCCAGAAAGGCCCTGTGGCCTCTCGTGTGCTCCCCAGGGTTCTCCATGCGCCCATGATCGTGAGGGTCCTTCAGCCTCTCATATAACCCCCAGGGCCTTCTGTGCGCCTGTGGCCGGGCCCTCGCTGTGGCCTCTCGAGCAGACCCCAGGGCTCTCCATGCACCCGTGACCGGGCTCCCCCTGCGACATCTCGTGCGGCCCCCAGGGCCCTCCATGCGCCCATGGATGGGCTCCCTCTGCGACCTCTCGTGCGGCCCCCAGAGTTCTCCGTGTGCCCATGGCCCAGGGCGGGCCTGCGGCCTCTCGTGCGGCCCCCGGGGCCCTCAATGCGCCCATGGCTGGGAGAATCCTGCCAGCTCTCATTTGGTTCCCTGGGCGCTCAGTGCTTTTATGGCCGGGGGGCCCTATGGGCTCTTGTGTGATCCTCATGGGCCTCCGTGTACCCCTGGTTTGGGAGGCCTGCCTTTCCTTGGTGTCGCCTGCAGGGGCCTCTGTGTACACGTGCCTGGGGGGGCCTTGCAGGCTCTCATGTCGCCCCTAGGGCCCTTCATGCTCCTGTGACTTCGGAGAACCTATGGGATTTTTTTCAGGTTGCCATTGCCTCCGTGTCCACATAGCCAGTGAGGTCCTTGTGCTTTTTTGTTTTCTTCCTGGGACCTGCATGCGCAATGGGCCAGGAGGGGCCTTTGGCCTTTGGTGCGTTTTCCCGGGGACTCCATGCGTTATTGGCCAGAGAGTCCCTAATGGCTATTGTGGGGCCTCCCATGGCCTCTGGGCGCACATGGCCAGGAGGGCCCTAGGGGTTTCGTGCAATCTTTCCAGGCTTCCATCTGCAGGTGGCCGGGGGGACCCTTTGCACTTTCGTGTGGCCTCGTGGGACTCTTTTTTTATGCTGTTGGCCACGTGGGCCCTATGGCCATTCATGTGACCTCAACGGACCTTCATGAGCCCATGGCCAGGAGGGACCTGCAAGTTTTTGTGTGGCCTCCCGGGGCCTTCGTGCGCCGGTGGCTGGGGGGACCCTATGGTGGCCTCACGAAGCCTCCATACTCCCGTAGCTGGCGAAGCCCTACGGGCTTTCCTGCCTCTACCCGAGGCCTCCTTGAGCCCAGGCACAGTGTGGCCCTTGGGCTTTCCTGTGGCCTCCCAGGTCCTCTGTATTCTAGTGCAGGTGGGGCTGTTCGTTTGGCTTTCCTGAGCATCCGAGTGCCTGAGGCCAAGGGGTTCCTACAGGCTTTCGTTTTGCCTCCAGGAGCATCCGCGCATCCGTGCCCAGCGAGGCCCTATGGGCTCTTGTGCGTCCCCCTGGAGCCTCCGTATGCTAGTGGCATAGGGGGCCCTTTGGGCTGTCGTGCGTCCTCTGGGGGCCACCGTGCATCCACGGCTGGGGGGGCCCTTCAGGCTTTCGCGCGTCCTCCCGACCTTCAGATTTATGTTGAGATATGCCATTATTTTTACTGATAGGGAAAATAAATTTGAGGCTTAGTGTTGTTTTTCACAGTATAATGATCCATCAACCTTTCTTCCTACCTTCAGTTTTCCTCCCTATTGTCATCAGTTTTCCTGTGAGTTTTCATGGACTGTTCATTTATCCTATGTGAGGCCCTGAGAGTGCAAGACACGTAACACTTTTCTAAAATCATACATTTCCAAGCATGACTGTCACAGCTCGTCTGAATGGATGCTTTACACCAGCATCACTGTCAGAAAGATATACAACAGCATTCTATGAGCAGACCTCTCTTGGGCCATGTCACCTGTAAAAGCGCAGACGAACTCAGTTTTTACCTTGACAAAAAGCCATGCAGAAACACATCATAATCGTATTGCCATTCAGCTTGTCTCTAGCTGTTGTCAGCTGCCCAGCAGCCCTGAGGCTACTTTATTACTTGCTGATGCTAGCTCAGAGTATAAAAACATATAAACATGGCTTTAATTCACCTAAAGTGCCAACTTCCTCATACAAACGAAAATAGAGTCTATCATTTCTGTAATTTTTAGAATGGACAAGCTCAGTAGGTATATTTAGGGTGTAGTGAAAAGCTTTTGTAAATATATTCATGTTTTCTGGGGGAAACACCTATGTTGTATATAAGAAATTAAAATATAGAAAATTTTTCTTCACTTATATTAAGAATAAAAACAATGAACTGAACAACCTAAAGGAAACTCATTGCAAAATCACCAGGGAAAGAGCAATAATATGAAACTCTCGGAAAGCAGAGATTCTTGAGCAGAACTTGCAGCATTCTTGGGCAAAATTTCTGAACAGCAGATTCCAAAAGGCCATGAATATAAACAGCTGAAAGACAATCAGAAGATACCTGACAATACATTAAATCTGACTTTTTCGCATAGAAGCTGACTGAAAAATGCAGTTGCAGAGTGGGAGAGGTGTAAAAGGGGAGTAGTACCTCTTCTGTAGAGTAGGCTACGATGAGCTAAATGCCTGCGAGACTTCTTCAGTCCCAAGCCTTTTAGTCTTGAACATGAAATTCATTGTGAATTCGGCCACCTAAAAACCCTATTATATGAAAGGATTTTCGGCAGGTGTAACAATTTGAATTTCTGTAGAGGGACTGTAGATAAGCAACCTTTGTGACAAAAACTCATTGGGCACTTCTAATATGGCTTTGACCACATTTTAAGGTATATGGAAGAGCTGGACTGATGGTGTTTGGCCCTTTGATTGACCTGATGTCCTAGACTAAATTAGGCATCTCTTGTTAGTGAGTAGCTGATTATGATTTCTTGATACAATGGACATTTAGGAATGTCAGATACTATCATCATTTTAAAGTAAATATAAAATAAAATACTAGTGACTTCAAAGAAAAAAGTCTGCAAGTGTGGTGGTCCACAGTCCTCCTATGTGTGTGGTCCATTTATTTTTAAAAAAAAAAAGTTCGTATGCACATATTTTCAGAAGTTCTATATGATGTAATATCTATAGCTGTTGGAAAAAATATATCTGCTGACTAGGTGCTGTGAAGAATTGTTATATAATACAAGTACTATATTGGCAGCTGACTAAGTCATGAGAGTTTTATTAAATCTTAGAAATACTCAGTTTATGTTCTGCTGTGGGATTGAGTGGAGTTTACTTTACTTTTGAAGGGTTGTGAATAAAACTGCCAGTGCTTCTGTTCACCTATTAATTTTTGAACTGAAGTTTATCCTTGAACTTTCCTCTAAGGATTCAGATTTATTGTCATGAAGTAGTTGTTAACAATAAACAGATTTGCAGATGTGCAGATTTGTAATTGTAGGAAGTACAGAGAAGACCTTTGTGTAAAGACTAGCACAACAGAGAATCAGGGAAGTTTGTTTTTATGTCAGTATTGAAGAGACTTATTTTTAGCATACAAAGTAGGTTCTGTTGAAATAGTAATGTATGCACTTCTGCTTTACTTCTTTAAAAATATTTTGTGAGGAAATGTGACTTATTTTTCTGCCTAAATCAGTAATGTCAGTTGTGCTTCGTGACTTCTGTCTCTGCTACTTTGCTTCTGCAGCAGTCAAATCTCAATGATCTAAAGCTCTAGGAGAATGGTAGCTGTATATACTGCCACGTGAAACTGATAAAGGCAACTTCCTCACGATTCCTAGGATTCCGTAGTTCATAACATGACTACATTGAAGCTATCTGTGGCCCATTACATAACATAGTATTGTGCTGTTACTGATGAGGAAGCAATCTAGTGAGACAGACCCATCATGTTTCAAAGAGATAGCAAAATTGACAGCAGTCAAAATGTTGAGATCTGTATATCTGGAGGGTTTATTGAGCTTCTCCTAATGAAGTAGAGCATATTTCTTGTGATCACATTCATTTCAATTTCATTTTTGATTCTTTCTCCTTTTTTGAGAACAAAAACTTCCTCCTTTTCTTGCCTCAGCAAGAACTCAGCAAGAACAGGCACCTGACTTTGATCTCAACTGAAGTTAGTTAAATGAATTTAACATTCATATCTGGAATGTCTTCCTCATGCATAGTACAGAAAAGTAGATGATACCAAAGCCCAAATGCTAAAACAAATCAGTTGTTGCTCATATAGTTTGAAAATCTGAGTGGGAAGAATGTATTTAACTTTGGTAAAAAGGAATAATTCCCCAACTGAGTTTGCTCAGTTGAAGCTGTTATTGGTATATCCAGTGTATTGCCTACTTATCTGTCTTTTTCCATGGTAGTGGTGAAGTTACTAAGCTTAGTAACTGACCTTGTTAGCCACGTAGGATATGTCTCCTATAAATTTGGTTTTTTATGGTTGAGCTAACTGAGATACCACTACATATATTTCCTAGGCCTAGATACTTCGGAACTCTCTATATATGATTTTTAGGTATACATGTTGTTTATACAGCCTAATATAATTATATATAACAGTTCTAATTATGTCTGCAATTTAATCTTCAGTGCATGAACAGGATGTTCCAGATTTGAACTGAACCAAAAATCTTTCCATAGCTGTGTTTGAACAGAAAAATAAGACATGCCAGTACAAGTGCTAGGAAAAAGACATATGGTTTACTGGGGTGTTTGTCAGGGCTTGCTAAATGTGCTCCTGTTCTTAAAACATGCAGAAAAATTATATTTTAAATGCGAGTGCATTTGTGTACAAGTTCATTATACCATTTGCATAATGTATAACAACAGCTATGGAGGGATTTGAACGTTGACCTTCAGTTGTATGAAATGTTCCGTGTTATTTCTTTGTAGTCTTTTCACAAATCTAAATTATTTCCCTAGTTTCTCGTACCTGAAGGACACTTAATTGATAGGTCTAAATCTGTTCAAAGTGAGGAATTTAAAGGAAAAAATTGCTCAAAAGATGCAAAATAAACTTAGCTTTGGAATCTGATTATTTTCTATACTTGCATCAGCAATTGGTGTTATTACAACATTGCTTCAGTGCTGCTGTCTAGTTTTAAAATTACTGATCGTATTTTGAAAATAAGTTGATCAGTTGAGAAAGTCAAGCTCAGTGGGTGCTCATCACATGCCAACACTGCTTGTCAAATAGTCCTGATTGAAAACTGTACAGTAAAAAGCAAGCGTTTGAGTTGCCGTTCTGAAATTTTCTTTATAACCCAAGACCAGCCAAGAACAAACTGAAAAATACATGTCTGCACATCGGGGATGCAGGCTTTTCCTTGCATATGACTTGACAGAAGTGACTATGTAAATATATTTTTAAAAATCTTGCTACAGAACATTTTCCTGTAGATTGCAGACCATTCCCTGATGCTACCAAACTTATTCCCCAAAGCTGATCCAAAGCTCTATTGCTTCAGAGCGTCAGGCAAGAATAGTGCCTTATGTTGATACTGGCATCAAGGCAGTGGTTATTGTTGTGTGAACAACTTGAGAAACTTACCCAAATCCAGGATCTCACTTTACACAGCCATTTGAATAGTTAGCTGTCATCACTGCCTACATAGCATTAAGATACCCAGTGGATAAAAAAAGATAGAATTTACCAAATATGCATATATAAATGTCATGAGACTTGAAAGTAATGAGTTATTTTGTTCATGTATCTTCTCCTTCTCTCTCTTTTCTCTTCCTTTCCCTTTTACCTCTTTTAATCCCACTCCCCCAAAGTCTTTCGAGCTATCTTGTTTACAAAAAAAAAAAAGTATATAGATTATTTCAGCCTTGTTTTCGTTTACTGATCTAGCATTGCATAATTCCACACTCCAGAGCACTTTCTGAGGTACTCCCTGTGCTGCTCTCCTAGCTTGTCTTGATGCATCCTGCTCTATGTGGTCCCAAACTGTGCTGTGCTATGCTTTATGTTCCAGTTTCCTTCCAAAAGAACAGATGGAAAGTAAGCCAGAACTCCCATACTCCAGAGGTTCCTTCAGTGTGGTCAAGGGGCGGTTTCAGGGCTGCAAGGCCTTCAACAGTGCCCCCTTCTACCCACTTGTGGGCTCCATCCAGGACATGCGTCCTGGAGCCAGGACTCCCCCAGAGCTCAGCATGGAGTGCTTGCTCCCATGCATGTGCTTCCTGATACATGCATGGAAGACTGCTCTTATGACTCAGGGAAACCTTTGTATTCCTTGTTTGCAAGTAAAATCACCTCTATAAGCTATCGTTTGTAAATAAGAGAAAAAAATCAAAAAGTTCTTCTGGCCCAGGCTCCTTTCCAAAGAAAAAATGTCCAGTTATGAGGGAGATATCTAAACTCTGAATGTTCCCAGAATGTTTGCACTGCTCCCTGTAGGATAGAGGTGGATCTTTGATAATGTTTAGTATCTGAGGCTGAAAAAAAAACAAATTGGTTTTTTTTTTCTTTTCTTGGCTCATACATTTTCTTTCAGGAATCTATATTATGAGTTGACTGGCCTCTGTGTTTGAAAATAGTGGCTCTTCAGGTCTTCAGGGAACTCATTTGATATCTGTTTGGGGTGTCCAAAGAGGAACCAGATCAGAGTGTTTTGTCATCAGATATTCATATGGTTAGAGGGCTAATGAATTGCCATGGATAATGACCCAACCTTTGAAAGAAAAACTGAACTAATGCAAACTTTGAGACTGCCTAGGGCTGCCGCAGGTTCCACATGGAGCATGTTCCGGCCCACTGTGAATGCTAGTGAGGAAGTCCCAGCAGGAACAGGAAAGATCCTGAAGGATTAGATAGCCCTCTAATTAGATAGCCATCCAAAGACAGGAAAGAGATGACAGAAACATGCTTAGGGGGCTGCTTGGTGAGGGGAGACCCTTCACAGCTCTACCAACACTGCCAAGTGAAGCAAAATAAAGAAATAAAATAGCCATTGAGATCATCTTTCCTACTTGCTGATGTGATTGCATCTCCCAACTATTTTCTGTCATTTCTTTGACATTTTTTCTTTTGACAATACGAAGTTTAAATGGCTTTTGCTCTTGCATGCTACTCAGATCCTGTTTTTTTCTCACTGTCTTAGTCACGTTTTTCTGCAGCAGCCACAGACATTTCAGCATTCGGGGTTTATCAGCTTTTATAAATGAGATAGATACTTTTCATCTGCTTTTTCCTTATTGGGGAGATATTTTTATGAATACCCACTTCCTCTGTTCATGTACAATAAATGAGAGCCTTTTCCGTTAATGTTTTAAGCATCTAGGTATGGACATATGCTCTCTAGTACAATCTTTCTTGATGAAGTCATTTATTTATGTTAGAAATTAAGGAAATGGTGAGGAAGACTCAATATTGTAATTTTACTGTAGTTTAAACTAGAAAGTAGTGTGAGAGAAAGGATACGAACAGTGAACAATGAAGAAGGGAGAACAGGTACAGAAAGACCAGCTCCCAGTAGAGTGCAACATTGCAATCATGGTGATTATCTTGTATATCTTCTTCCTCTGTTGCCTTTTTTTTGTCTTTTTGATAGCAGACCTTGTAGGATATATTCACCTTGCTTAGCTTTAGGAGCCTTGTGAGTGCAATTCAGAGTTCTGAGCCTAATATGGTTGTTCTAAATCACCCCATGGAGAAGCCTCATTTTTCTATCTCGAGAAGTTACTTTCCTGTCGTTGGTATCTGGAACAAAGATATGCAAAGTGAATATTCCATGTAATGAACTTCTGTCTTTTTTCCCCCACAGTGTGCTCAGATAAGTCTGTGAAACATCTGTCAAACTGAAAGTGTTAATGAAATTCTAGTGTTATTTGGTTGAATAAGAAGTAAAAGATATTGGAGTCTGAGAGAGAGTGTAAATCTAATTGCAGACACTATGATTTCTAATAATCGTTTTTCACCTCTGAGATAACATTTTTGAATCAAAGCAGAGAATCAAAAAACATTTGGCAGATTTTTTTTATTTGTTCAACTAACAGTGTTGTGATAAAATTATCATTAGATAAAGGTCCATAACTATATTTTAAAAGTTTCTATTTACTTATCTAGGCACCCATTCTACCTTGTTACTTGTAATTTAAGTTGCTAATGATGATTAATTTCTTTGGAACTTGACCATAATCTAGGTGGTTTAAAATATGAAACTGCAATTAAGGCATCATATTTAACACCAGTATAATCGAGTATTTCAAGGTTAGAAATGTTCAAAGCACAATCTTTTCCTCTACCCATAGACAGACATAGTGTTCCCTCTGAGGAGTACGTGTTTCTTCCTGCATATACCTGCTACCAAAAGGACTGCTCCACCCCGTGTCCTGATTCCAAGACGCTCAGAAGTGACACCCATCGCAGAGGGCTCCTCTCGCCTCCAGAGAGGCTCCTAGAAGGTGTCAACCGAATCCTTAGCACTTGTCTGCACTCTCTGACAAAGCAGCACACCAACTGCTGCAGCTTTTGTGAGATGTATTGTTCCCTTGTCAAATTTCCCTATGAGTTACTCCAAAGGCTCAAACAATAAACATGCAAATGACAAGTCAAAATAGGAACAAATTAAACTTTGTACCCTACCTGTAAGAAGTCTGACCTGGAAGCAGCCAACTTTCACACAGTGGCGCAATGCTGCAAAAAGGTCCTGAGTTGTGGAAGGCTTTAGATTAAAAGAATTGCCAACACACAAGTATGTTTTCTCACGTCTCAGTAACAGGTTATTTCAGAGAGCTCTCCAGCCCATTTCCTATTTCCTTTGCCCTTGGTCTGCTGAGTAGTATTTGCATTTTTTCCTTAAAGCAGTATTATCTTCCTATCTGGACAGAAATTTCTGAGAAATGCTTTTCATGGAACTTCCTTCAGCACCTACATTAAACACCACCTTTGCCAAGGATCATTTTCTGAGGTCTTTACTTTCTGCCATCAACACGTGGCCTCGAGATTCTGTCATGTCTGTGGCTGCCACTGCTTTTGTCACATGAAATTGTTTCGAGAATTTTCCCAGAAATTCTTACCTACCTATTCAGGGACAGATAAAGTGAAAGGGAGGTATTCTAGCTAAAATAAGTAATTAAATAAATAAATAAAAATAAGAGAATGGAATAAATTCCTGTGGAAGACTGTTGAGTTTCAGGACCTCCTTAGCTGGAGTAGTACTGCCAGGTTGCATAGCGTGAAGTAAAAGAGATCTTGTAGTACAGGTTGTGAACATGCCCTGCGTTCAGTTCCTGGGGGAGTCTTCTGCAACGGAAATTTTCACCGTTTAGCTAATTTTATATTAAATAAAAAAGCAGTGGCAATTTTGGCTCTAGCAACAGAAGAGCGTAAATTGGAAAGTGCTAAAACAGGATGTCATCATAAATGAAATTCTACTTGTATTTGTTGAGTGTTTTCAGCTTGGATGGCAACATGTTCCAAGAAAATATGGTAACATTTACTGAACTAGTTTTGACTTCATAAGTTCTACTTAATCTGTGTGACTTTTAACACTAGCATCATGAGGAATTTTCTCTCTCCAAATATGAGGGTACTTTTCTTTGACTGCTGACTTGAAGGCTGAAATACTGGTGCCCCTGGTAAAGAAAAATGTACTTTTTAGAGTCAGAGAAATGCAGCACAGCTTTGGATTTCATTCCTGCTTTTTTGTTAAGAAAAAAAGTACCTAACAAAAATAAACCTTGGGACATCAGATAGCTGAGTTTAAATTATCATCATTGGACAAACAGATGGACTGTAAAAGCTTATTTGGAGTTTTTATTTTTTTTCTAAAATTGCATCCAAAAGCCTAGAGATGTCAGTCATCTTTCTTTCCTCTTTAACTTTTAAAACTAATGCATGGACTGAGAAACTGCTAGAAATCGACCTAGTTGGCTACATTATCTGTCGTACTAAAAGTCATCTTTCATCTTTCATTTTTTAATTGTAAAGAGTATACATAAAGTTGGGAGTCAACCGTGATGACAAAGAATGAGAAAAATTCTAAATATTGTGTTTGTGTGTGTGTGTGTATGTATATATAAAAATAAGAGCAGGGAAAAAGATGTTGTCACGGTTGGTATGTCACAGTTGTGAGGAGGAGCCAGTATAAAGTCACCAGAGTATTACAGTGCTACAGAACTGCTGTATTGGTCTCCGTTGGCTTCCTGTAGATAAGCGTGTGGTTTGGCCGCTTGCAGAGGTGGTCTGACTTCCCGAGTATGTCACTGCTTGTGGGCTTGGTTTGTGAGAACATCAACCCTGGTGGCACCTACTGAGGCATCTGTCTGATCGATGGGCTGTTACAGGACTGGAACGAGTCTCGAGGTCAGTGGTCATGACTCTCCTGAACCAAGTGAAAATGTGCCCCCAAAAAGTTGGCAGAAGTAGCCTCAGGTAAACTAGCAATAAAAGGTACCTGACTTCAGAATTCATATAGCAATTAACATGAAAAATATAGGCCAAATTTTGCCATCATCACATTATACAGTAATTTACCCTAGAAGATGGTAATTACATGTGCCCTTTGGTGTGCACTACACCAGTGTAGTTCAAGATTTCAAGCATAATAAGTAACTACCCTAGAACCCTTCTCAAGAAATTTTAAACCTACTTGAAGCAATATAAAATTTTCCTATCGGACTGTTGCAATGCTAAGAAATAAAATTTCTTGAGGGTTACAGCTGGGCTTATTTAAGACCTGTAAGCTAAAATAGACTTTGAGGAAGATGATTCAGCATATAATATAAGTATTTTAAGTTGTGGTGTGATAGGCAATTGCTATCTCAGCAGAAAGAGAAAACATTAAGGTGACATAGTCAGGTTGTTTGATGACAATTTTCATTTATTTTATAAAGTAACCTATTCAATGACATGCTACCACTTACAGTCTGCTGTATCATTTTCTCTTTAGGCTCTTCATAC
Source organism: Eudromia elegans (assembly GCA_003342815.1). Classification (NCBI taxonomy): domain Eukaryota; kingdom Metazoa; phylum Chordata; class Aves; order Tinamiformes; family Tinamidae; genus Eudromia; species Eudromia elegans. The sequence continues at coordinate 2,120,950 of PTEX01000024.1, read as the reverse complement.
TCTGTGATTCATACTGTTTTAATAACTTTGTATTTATTCCAAACATATTTAAAATTTAGTTCACGTGCACATTTCCATGGCAGCTAAAAATTCATTAGAGTTCTACTTTAAAAATAAAATGTGCAATAATATATGAGTTGTTTTGCACTTCTCTTTCAGTACACAGTGATTAAAAACTCATCTGGTTTCAATTTAGTAGAATCACTCCTGTCATGTGTCTCTTTTCGGCGTGATATTTATCTCTGCATCACTTACGCAAAAAAAAAAAAAAATTATTGCATATATTTGTAGGTAAAAAAGGATTTCATTTCTCTCTGCCCAGAAAAGCAGCACCCAGGAAAGTATGAGGAATCTGAAAATTAAAAATTGAGATAGCCAGTGAACAGAGAAAAGCATTTGATTTAATCTTTGAATTGAATCTCTTGTTGAAACACTAAATGAAATTTGTGTCATGAAAAAAAAGATCTATCACAGTCCTATCTTAAAATAACTATCTGCAAACTGTTTTCTGCTATTTCCCATGTTGCTATTCTACTACATTTATAAACTTGTCCATCATCTTGGCATACTTGGTTAAAATACTTCCCCAGTTGATTTTTTAATTCTAAGTGAGTTTTCACATATTCAGCAGAATTGAGCAAGTAAAGAAAGTAATTGCTTTATCTTGATCATTTATAGCAAGGCTGTGCTCGTATAAGAATACTCTGAGCATAAGACTTTAAAGGGACTTTGTATGACAAAAAGAGAATTCAGGTAGATCTTGATATACTCTCATTAATAAACAAGGTCCAAGATAATCTGCTATTTCTCATCTAATCACACATTAAAAAAGTTGTTAAACTGTGGAGTATGTCTATTAATTAGAAAGGCTTATCCTTGAAGGTGAGGATTTTGCTGATTGCAGGCTACCTTTAATATGTAAATAACCTAATTCAAGAAACGCTGATAGTAACTACCAAACAAAATGCTTTTTCCCAAAGCCATTTTCTTCCATTGGGCTCATCACTGAGTTTCATTAGTACATATGAAAGAAATAGAATATGTTTGAACTTGTAGTGAGTGGAAATTGATTTAATTTGCAGTCTTGATGTAAAACAGTAATGCAAATTTTGAACATTGTCACTGAGAAAAACTATAATAAGCTATCTTTCCCACACTTGCATTAGAATTTCACAGTGGACAAACCTTTTTTTTATTTTATTTTTTATTTTTTAGAATAAATGCTCCTTGAAGGTCAGGTTTAGCACCGGTTTTGAAGGATTTCACATTTACAAATAGACAGAAACGGTATTCTGGGCATTCACAGAAACTAGCAATAAAAGCAGAAACAGACAGCCGTAAAATACTGAGTTCCCAAGAAGTGACAAATTAATCACTTATCCATCAGCCTGTCTGGTGAGCAGCCTTAGCAACTCTTGGAAAAAATGTATTCCTTAATAAGATTTCTCCTCATAGTACAGTGACATTTATTTAACAGCATGGGGGGATAGGCCACCCAAGTAGCATATAGCTGAATGGGATTCTTAAAAGTTAAATATTAGACAGAGAAATAACTACAGATCTGATTGAGATCTACACTACAGTAACACACAGAGGTCATAATGTATTAGAAACGTACTCTGCTTCTTGTACCATAAATACCCATACGCTTTATGTGCTCTTACTAAAGATCCTGAGCCTGTTTGCTTAACTTGGAATTATGCGACCACTTGAACATGGTCTTGATTCAAGGGTCGGGGGATTCAACGTTTTAATTTTTAACTTAGGGGGTCCCTCTGCTGGATTATTTGATAATTCACTGGACAGGGATTTGGGGGGTTATGTTTCTTTTCAAATATAAATGCATTATTAGCAATATAGCCTCTTTCCATAATGAAGCAAATAAATATTCATTATATAGCTCATGCAGCTGGCTTCCCAGGATTTTAGAAATTAGTTTACAAAGAAAAAGTTGCTTTGCTTTTTCTAATTACATTTTTATAATTAATAATATAATATCTAATGTCTACAATGTCTGAAGAAAATGAGAAAAGGATGGTATCTTTTAACTTATGACTTTTTTTCTGCCTTTTCTTTTGTGAAAGTATATGTATAAGCCCTGTTGAAAAATACAAATATTTTTCATAAAGTCTATTTTCTGATTATATTTCTGACTATATCTCATACCACTAATATGTAATAGGAACCAAAACATAGCGCTTTTCAGCTCTTCACTGGGCTGTGATTTCAATGAGAAGAGATGTTTCTGAAGTTGCTTTTAAACATAAACATCAAAAAATTATATAGTAGACATTTAGGGTAAACACTAATTACTATTTATAGACTATAATATTCTTATTTATTGAGAGGGAAAAAAACATTCAGGAAGAAAATTTACTGTGCCTCAGATCTTCCCCCAGAAAAGTGCAGCTCTGCACTTGCCCTTGTTGAACTTCATGAGGTTACTCGCCACCCAGCTGTCCAGTCTGTCCAGGTCCCTCTGGATGGCAGCGCAGCCCTCAGGGCTACCAGCTACTCCTCCCAGTTTGGTATCATCAGCAAACTTGCTGAGGGAGCACTCCATCCCTTCATCCAGGTCGTTAATGAACTTATTAACAGGACAAGATCAAGGACTGACTCCTGGGGGACACCACTAACGACAGGCCTCCAGCTGGACTCTGCACCACTGATTACCATCCTCTGAGCTCTGCCATCGAGCCCATTTCTAATCCACCTCACTGTCCATCCATCTAACCCACTCTTCTGGAGCTTGCCCAAGAAAATGCTGTGAAGGACGGTGTCAGAAGCCTTGCTGAAGTCCAGATAGATGCATCCACCGCTCTGCCCTCATCTATCCATCCAATTACCCCATCATAGAAGGCTATCAGGTTAGTCAAGCACGATTTACCCTTGGTGAATCCATGCTGACTACTCCTGAGCACCTTCCTCTCCTCCACATGCCTGGATACAACAGCCAGGATGAGCTTCTCCATCACTTTTCCAAGGATGGAGGTGAGGCTCACCGACCTGTAGTTGCCCGGCTCCTCCTTCTTGCCTTTTCTGAAGACCAGGCTGACATTGGCTTCCCTCCAGTCCTCCAGTAGCTCCCCTATTCTCCAGGACCTTTCAAAGATGATGGAGATGGAGAGCGGCTTAGCTATCATATCCTTCAGAATGTTGTTTGTGTTGAGGTCTAGGGAGGAATTTGGTTGTATTTTGTAGTACAGCAGAGGAGGTAAGATTATTAGTTCCCCCTTTGTGCGTGTGGATATAAGAAGGAGAGCTGGGGTGTCTGTCTTGGAAAACATGCAGGTTTATTAGTTGTTGGCTTTCTCAAATTTACTCTGTTGTCATTCTGTCTCTTGCTAGAGTTTGAGTTCTTTTAAAAGCAATCATCTAACCAAACATTTATGTAGCAAAGTTTGGGGGGGAGGGAGGGCTACACAAATTTGATTCATTTTTCTAGGCTTCTAAGAAAATGCCTGAAATTATATTACTCAACATTTGAAAAGGAATTTTTAGACACTTTGGTGTTGTCATTTTTGATGACCAAAAACTTATAGCAAAGAGATTGAAAGAACTTCCAAAAATCAAATAAGAAACTCTCTTAGGATTTACATTAGAATTTGCAAAAATTGTTAATTCTGTAGGAAATAATGAAGAATGATGAAGAAATGTGAAATCTATTGTGTTAGCCTGAGGTGCAAAAGAAAAAAAACTTTTGATCTTTTGTCTTCCAGAATGACCCAGCCTAGAAAGCTGTGAAGGGGCTTCACTCCCAGAGGAGCTGACTATGTCAACTGTCTACAGGTACGTCCTGATACTGGATGTGCTTCTCAATACAGATGGATTAGCTCAGTGGTTTTTTTGTTAGGTTTTTCCTTGTGTGTGTTTACTCTTCTTTCTTCTTTTTAATTTTAAAAACGCAAGAAAACATCATAAAAAATTATAATTCGTTACAAAATATACAATGATCTCCTGTGAGGAAATGAGTAGCTGATAGACATGGTTTACTGTGATTGAGAGGAAGCATTTATCAGTGGGTGGAAAGAGCAGGTTTGCAGTCATATGTCTCAACAGAAGGAGAATGGTAGCGGAATAGCCCCCAAAGCAGGGGCACTTGAGCATTGCAAGGACAGGAGGTCTGGTCTTTCTCGTAGTAGTATGGACTTGTTGTCTGTCCATTTCACAGCCTGGGTTCAAGGTGATATCAATATTTTGGATGGCAAATTAATAAGCCATTAATAATGGTGAATTTGAGGGCAATGGAAGTTTTTGTTTTGTTTTACTTTTGCCTTGCATTTGATATGTCTGAAAAGTAGAGCTAGGAGGTACTGATATGGTTGGGGCGTAATTCCTGTAGTTTCTAGAGGGGACACATTCCAAATTGTAAAAGGTTAGCTAAATAAATAGTATGACAAGGTTATGGAAAGCATTTGGCAAGGTCACTCAGTATTTCAGTTATTAACAACTTAGAAAGATGTTTCTGTGTAACCTTATGATCGAGAATTGGCATGAGGATATAGTACAGGTGCAGACAGAAATGCTTTGATGTCAGATACACTGGTATGGAATAACTGAACCAGTTTGCATTTTCATGTTAGACCAAAAGAAGTTTTTAAGGCTCCTGTGCACCTATTATTTAAAAAAAAATAAATAAATAAAATAAAATAAAAAGTCTTGTTCAACATGGACTGAAATGAAATCTAGGAAAAAAAAGAATCAATTTAGCGTGGCTTTCTCTTCTTATTTCCCTATGCCTCTTGTTACCATTCAGCACGGTAAAAAAATACAGATTTTCTAAGAATTACTTCTCAATTGTTGATGAAATACACTTGCAAATCTTAATAACTTTCTATTCGGCCATCTCATGTGAAGCCACTAGAGGGTGCTAAAATATTTTCAAATTTTTCCTCATGACTATTGCAGGTGCTTTATTTATTTTTAAAAAGTGATTTGTACAATACCCTGCTTGGAGTTTCCATGTTTTTGTCCTGCTTTTGTGTATGGGAAATTATGTAAATCTGGTATTTTGAAAGATGTGGATTAAGATCTTGCTCCTGTGAGTGCCTAAGGCTGTGTCTTTATTTCCATGGCTGTTAGTGAAAATCGAACTTGTGCCTTCCTTGCCGAAGCCGTGGGACAGTAGTTCAGGCTTGAATATAAATGCAGTCAGGATTGCAGCTCATATTGGCTTATTCCTACTGAAAAACCAAAGGATGTCAGAGATTCCCACACCATCACAGCACCTCCTTGCTCCTCCCTGTCCAAAAGGTGGGGTTGCTCCGAGGTGGCTTGTTCAGGGTCAGAGGTGGTTTGTGGTTTGTTGTGAATCAGGTCTCACCCAGACAGAGATCCTGTCCTCATTCACTGTGGCTGTGCTGAACCCATCGCCTTCCCCTTGGCCTGTCACTCACCTGCCAACCCAGCACTAAGGAAGGATGTGAAATTGGGTTTGGACTAGTACATCCCCTTCTGTATTCGGGGAGAAGAATTGTTCCATGTACACAGGACAGGGACATGGGGGTGCGTAACATCATCGCCAGAGACAAAAATGGACAGTAATTATAATACACAACTGTAATGGTTTAATTTATTGAAACAGATCATCTTCGGATGTGTCAAGGGCAAAGACAGCATTTGATTTTATGTGATTTGATTGAAAAGAAAAAACCCTTAACCATTTTTCTGGGATATAACAGGTGAGGTCATTCAAATGGCTTGTTTTGCTGCAGAAGTAAAAAATCCTGGCTCAGCCCAAAAGCTCAGCTAGAATGTTCACCTACCTCTTTTTTGTTGAAGTGGAAATACTGGGTCAGAGGGGTTTTTTTTGTTGCTTGGTCCTCATTATAGACTGGAACTGAGTTTAATTTTGGTGCATTTCCATTGCAGTCAGCTTATTTGTCTTGGTGAAGCTGTCAACTTTCTCCTGCAATCTCAGCTTTTCACATACCATCAATAGAAATTTGGGATTAATTTTAACTTGAGATGCAGTCTTTATTCCTTAACTTCTTGACCCTTTGTAGAGTAGAGAGAGTGGTATACTGGTGATAACTTGATCTGCTGAAGATCAGATATACCCTATGTATTCTCTTTCCCACTCCTTTCTCTTCTGTAGTATATGCTATACCCACCCACAAGGAGGTCCCTTTCAAATATGTTGGATTTGTGCATCAACAAAACCAGAATGGGCAGCAGCATCCAGTGCTGGGTGCTCCGTAATTCAATGCACCGGTTGCATATACCAAGTCCCATTAATACACCTCGGAATAGGCATACAAACTGGCATCAGTAGGAACTTCTAAAAATGTTTGGTGGAAAAAAATGTGGCTCTATATAATAGAAAATTATAATAGATAATATATGTATTTATAGATAATATTATAATTATATATAATTATAATAGATTATATATTGTACAATTATATAATATAATATCTATTACATGTATAAATATTATAGATATAATAGATATAATATATTACATATAACAGACTGGTGTTTTTAAATTACTGCAAACTTTATAGTACCTGAATTTACAGATTTATTTACAGATAATATTAAAAATATATTTACGTGTTTTACTTTTCTAAGCATTTAAAAAATATTTTAGCGACAATGTTCTTTCCCCTAATCATTTAATGTTAATGCTTTAGCCAGCCTTTTATTTATCTCTTTCCGTAACTCAAAGTAAAATTCAATAGTAATGTAATTAAATAAGGGATATGTTACAGACTGTGTGGTACTAGTGTTTTGCTTATGCACCAGTTGCAAAAAATACAGAAATATAACTTAATAGGTGGTTTTAATTACAGTAATTACAAGGTGCCAAGTACCACTTGATTTTTTTTTCTTTCTTTTTGGATCTCCTGTGTCTACATTAAATTCCATTTTTCCCAGTTAGAGGCATGTGTCTAGCTCTACAAATGGTAGATTTTTTTAAAGTTCTGCATAATGCTGTTAAGTGTACAATATATTTTGGATGCTATAATAAGTAAGTGTACTTTGAAGCAGTCTTGGATGAGAACTGTCATCACGAAAAAGAATATGAAAGGACCTCATGCCTAGGAAAAAGCTTTCCAGGCCATCCTGCAATTCACCTGCCTTTCCACACATGGGTAGAAACACACTCAAGAAACAGGAAGTAATATTGCCATCACGGTGGTTTTGCTAACTAGGGGCAGAAGCAGGGAATACTTTTACTGTAAATTAAGTTACCCTTCTTTAACCTCCAGCACTCAGAATTAGTTGTTTGGCTTTGCCTTTTCATTTGTTGACTGACCAAATTCTCTTTTAAATCATTGACTTCTGAATTATTTTGCAAAGCTTTTTTGACTGCTTTATCTCCCATTTCATTTCCTTCAATATCTACAGAGTCTGGAATCCATACAAAAATGACATTGTTGCTGTGACATATTACCTTATTATAGACATCAATAATTTCCAAAGCTATTCCTACTCTAGTGATTGAAATTTCTAGGATGATATCAATGGCACTTAAAAGATCTGGAAAAGTGACAGATTGTAAAGGTTGTACTTTAGCAATCTAATTCAGTGCCATCAAGATAGCAAATAACTCAGCACTATAACCAAATAACTAATCTAGCTGACTTCATCAACCCAGACTCACACATGCTATATTGCTGAACCCAGTGCCACTACCATCTCTCGAATGAAAACGAAGAAGCAAAATAAACAACGGGGACTAATCACACATAAATGATTGCAATGAGATTTTTAGCCTGCTAAGGGTTTTGCAAAGAAAAGATGGAACACTTTAAAAAATTATAATAATAATAAAAAGGCATTAAACTCAAAGGTTTGGATGCTTAATTGTGCTAGCATAATGTCCTTATATCATCAGCTCTCACAAGAGCTCTTAGAAGTTGGGCTGCATAGTATTTTCACAATGTCCATTTATTACAGTTAGGTTAAAAGTACTGTAGGAACAGCTACTTTACATTAACCAGAAATTAAAGCTTTAGGTGCAGTTAAAAGTGATTCATCATACTTTATTGACCATCCCAAATTCTGCGGTCTTATATTGTAATTGGTAAGGATTCAAGCAATTACTTAGCTTAGACAAGCAGATTTGAATAGTCCTTAACCTTTTCTTTCCCCCCTCTCCTCCTTATTAATCACAGCACACCAAGTCAAATGCAAGTCGCATGGCTGTTTTCTCCACAGTCATTCTAAATCAAACCAAATCAGTCTGTCAACTTTTCCCATTTTGTTCACACCAGTCTGTTAATCTCTGAACTGCTGACAAGGAAATTGCATCCTTTTGAATTTAAAAAACACAGCTGCTGTCTTCTCTGACCCTGTAATTTTCTTTTTATTTTTGAATCCCTGAAGTATTTGATCTTACGCTATATGAGGGTCCTTCTTAGTATGGTTGCTCCTTATGTACTAAACTCTTTTATCCATCTTTCCTTGTGGAGTGTCTTGCTAGCTCCAGGTTCTTCACCCCTTCCATGGGGAAGAAGTCTATATTTAAGTAAGGAAAATGTCTTAATTCTTGTATGACATGATCTATAAACCCCCTACCTAATACCTATACTGCTGCAAAGCAGGTGATCGTTATAGCTGCTTAGAAATATTTGATGAATCAGTTGCAGATATTTTTAGTAGCCAGCCTCTACTCAAGGAACAATAAAATCTCATGATCCACAGCATCGAGACAAATAGTTTAAAGATCATCTTGCAGGACTAAGGACTTGACATATACATGCAAGTCAGAATTTTAGGTCATAGCAAGTTAGTTCCCCCTCTGTTACCTAGAAACCTCTTAATGTACTCCTAATTCTCTACTCTTTCACTGTTCAATTACAAAACTGAATTTGACGACCCTAAGATAAGTCATTATTCAGTCATTCCTCTAAATATTTAAATTCTGCAGTAAATGTCATTTTTCCTTATTATTAGAGATATGGAGGCAATGAATTATCAGTGACTTGAAAGAATTCATAGATAATTTAAATTGCCCACTTCTCTGAATATCTGACCTGAAAATTACCCAGTGCTTATGCCAAAGTTAGACCAGGCAAGGTAGGAAAATGTCCATGTTGCGTGTTCTTCAGTGCTGACATTTCATTATGTTGTCACACTATGATATATACATTGAAAGAAGCAGCAGTTTAAAGCAATGCTTAACTGTATATGATGTTTCATATTAATCCCTCCCTTCCCTCACAATGTAAATGATAGTCATTAGGAGATGTAGGAGCATTGTGGTTTGTAGGAATGTTAACTTGTGGTTTGTAGGAATGAAATTTCTTTATTTATATGATGCTTCATTACTCATGAAGCCTGCACATTCAGTTAACTGTTGCCATCCAAATGCAATCATTTTATTCTTTGAGAAAGTTTATTTTAGCAAACCGTTGCTCTCTTTTACAAAGGATATATTGTGGAATTAGGAAACTTGCAGTAATTTTGGTATGTGCATTAAACTATTTTAAAAGAATATCATAGCTAATATCGAACTTTTTTAAACAAGGAATTGTATTTTTTCTGTGTCTATAAATACAACACATAAAAACTCCTTATTACAGAATGCTTTATTAACATCAAAAGACAGTCTTATGACATGATCTATGGTTGATTGATTTGCCTGAAAGCCACTTTAATACTGAGGAAGAAGATTATTCATATCCAGAAAGAATGACAGCCAACCATAAATCATTTCCTTCATCTTCTTACACAGCGATGAAGTTAAGGCTATCAGATGATAAGAACCTAAATCAAAGCATGATCCCTTTTCTTTAGAACAGGAAGTGCACAAGATCACTTTCCTATGTTTAGAGCCTCTCAATGCTGTAAACATAATCCCTATAGATAGAGCTGTATGGAAATAATTTAAATGGGGATGGTACGTTGCCTTTTCTAATTTTCATTTTGGATTTCTTTTCATCTCATTGAAGATAATTATATTTTTATTACCTTTAATATACACTTATCAAATTAAGGTGGAAATTGGCCAAGGCAGTCTGCTTGGTATGACAGCAAAGCTAAGTTCACAGGCAGCAGCCTGCCATATGAAGGATGCCCTTAGCTAGAGGGAGATCCAAGAGGGAACCTTGACAGAATAATCTGCAACTTGCAGATTCCTTGGGAATGCCGTGTTGTTATTACATTGTGGGATTGTTTTGTTTTTAATCCCTGCCGGTTTTAGCAGTCTGAAAGTCTTATTGAGGTTTTGATTTTTCTTGCTTGAATGTGGTAAAGCCACTTAGCATTGTCTTATCGAGTGCAACTAATTAACATCAAAGGGATATTGTTATTCATTATCGTTCTATGATCAGTCATGTATACGATATATGCTGAATTGGCTCTTTTGAATCTCATTCAGTATACTTACACCAAATTCCTTATAGATTGCCTTCTTCATTTGCACAGTACTACACAAGTTAATATGCATATGCATTTAAGTGGAAAATTACCTCTTCCTGAAGAACCATCAGACCTGTCTACTGGCATTTTATAGAAAATATATCTACAAAGATTTCACTGCTAACAGGCAAAGTCTGCCCCTGCTCCCTTTTCCACCCCCCTCACTCTCTCTTTTGACCCACTGTGTTCTGTGATCAAAACACAACTTGCAAATTTCTGCCTGATTTAGTTTAGTCTCATAGGGTTCTGGTTTCCTTACATATGTCAATATTATTTTGGAGAAGCCTCAGATAGACCAAAGGCTGCCTACATAGGCTGGCCATTTTCTACTAGTCCTTAAGTGAGTCATCAGAAACTCTCTGCTTTGCAATCACTCCATGTCTTTCCTGTTGTCTCTATATAACACGCTTTCCATTTCCTGGAGAGGGGAGAAAATTTAGTCAGCTTTTTGGAAGAAGCCATGTACCTGAGACTGAACCCTGCAACGGTGCCTGTTCTGAGTTTGGTTTTTGTCAGCATCTCAAAACGGGTCCGTTCCAGAGGTCAAAACATTTAAAGAGAATTCCAGTTCACCTAGACCAGAAAAGAATACCAATTGTGCAGAAGCCCAAATGTGCTATTTTTAAAGTCAATGTATAGTTTTATCCTGGAAATAACTCTCCTGTTTTTTCACATATATGTATGTCTCATGTTATGAACATATAGAGCTACTAACTTCAGTTATGAATTTAGAGTATTTTTTAGTTGTACATCATGTTCTGCACTGAGGATGTACTGCAACTCACCCCAGAGTTAGGAGTTATTAGAGTACTACATTAAGCAATTATGATTTTCCCCCTTTTCTGGGGACATCTAAACTCTAATTACTTTCAAAACACAATTCTAGGAAGACTTGTTAAAAATCAGATAATAGAGGGAAGTGAAGGATATTTGGGTTGTTGTTTCTCATGAAACAGATTACATATTTATGCATTTTTTTTTTCTGAATGAAGAAAAGCATTGCTGTAAAGCAATCCTTTCTCTGACAAGTATTGACAAGTATTATTCACGGCCCAGATGTTTATCTGTGACTCCTTCTCTTCCAGTTCTTGATACTGAATCAACTTGAAGTTCCACATTTCTCCCTTCTTGTTTATTAAAGCAAATAACACAGGAGGGTAAGGTTTCCTTAACCTTTCCGGTTGCACAGAATGATATTTGAGTGTTCCCAGTTGAGAAGAAGGCTACATCCCTGCTCTTTCATTACCTCGGAGTCTACGTTCCTGTTAGCAGCCGATATACTACAAGGCCCAACTGATTTTAACATCCATGGCTTGAAAGCACTAACAATTTTGGACGAGGGGGGAAAGTTGTGACTGTTTGTGTCGTTTGGTCTCACCCCCTAAACATACTCACCTGCTCTCCCTATTGACTGAAAGTGACTTACTCTCATTAACCTTTCTCAACAGAATGCAAATACTAATGACAAATGTTCAGTCTTCTGTCAACAGTATTTTCCTAACTTTAAGAAAATAAAAATAAGAAAAAATGCACATTGCTATTCATATGTTCTAGAAAGTTCTGTCATAAGCTGGATATGCCTAAAAATAATATTTAGGTGTGTGTTTCATTGCAGTTCACTGTGTAGCTTAAATCTACTGTGTCTGTGTAAATCATCCTTTTCTTTTTTTAAATCATCTTACATTGACTATATTACATTTGACTAAACTGTAACGTCTCTGGAGAAAAACACTTTGGCGTAAACTCAGAATTAGTGCTAAGTTATGGCTAATATTCAATTCACATTTTAAAGTCAACATGAAGGTTGAATGATTGCTTGTATGTCTATCAATGAGGTTACATGCAGGTCTGTAGGTCGCTTCTGAGAGACTGCTGCATTTCTGTGACTTCCTTGCAGCGCTTCAGGAAATGCCCGGACACAAGGACCACAGTATCTATTGCAATTTTTTATGTTTTGCAACACTTCTAGATCATTATACCTTGAAATGTTCCCTCTTGAAGGAATGTGTAAAGGTCAGGATGTAAAACAGATTCGTTTCCCTAAAGAGGAATAAAGGTCGACAGGATGTTAGGCGCACACGAAGGAGGAGCCTGTGTGTTCCCAGCTGAATGTTTAGCTGCTCTTCCCGTTGTACTGAGCAGTTTGCAGCCATTTAGACGATAAAAATGAGTTGTGTGCTTATCTGACGGTAAGTGGGAAGAACTACTGCGACTGCAGATGTGCGCTCGGTGCTGGTGGAGTCAAACTTTGCTCCTCAGATCACACTGGGTTTGGTTTTACTGAACTTTTGGTACTAAAACTTGAAGGGTTTTCAAGGAATTCAGCAGATCAGAGCTCCCATTCAGAAGCCTGTGTGTATAGGCTAACTTTGAAAGGACGGATTTGCTACTGGGATCCCTAAACCAAATGGCATCCTTGTTAAGGGTTTTTCAATTGGATGAGAGCATTTTTGTAAAAGTCCATGTTTAATTAAAATTGCTTGTTTTCAGTGCCTGGGGACAAACTATAATTTAGTTCTGGATTTTCTCTGATACTCTGTAAGGGCTTGCTCCTGCTGCAATGTACAGCCAGACGTTATTAGCCTTATGGGGATTGTGCATTAAAACGCGTTTTGAATGATAATTGTTACTGTCTTCCCATTATTCAGGCCATGTAAATAGCAATAGCAACTGGAGATCAAGATGTCAAAAGAGGAAAAACAATTATGCTCTTTTTATTCAGTGCAAGTTTTAGCTAATTTTTCGTGATTTAAGTATTATGGCTCGTCAGAACCTGCATTTGATTTTTAATCAGCTTATAAGTAAGAGCTGACATACGAAACAAGCCTCTGTGTGTTACACTCTCATGTAATTATCTACCCTGTTGTGTGTCGTACAAACCTTTCTCCAATTAAGATGAAAATAATAACGGATCACAAAAAATCATGAGTGCCAGTGCTATAATTGCAAGCACCTCTGTCCTCTGAGGGAATTTAGTGTCTGTACAAGGAATACTGCTTTTGTAGGTGAATATGGAAGTGAAGTCATTCTCTTAACAATTCAATCATCATAAAATCCCATATTAAATATGATATCCTATTTAGTTTTTCTTTGTTTGGATGTAAGTTTGGAATAAGTCATCTTGTATTTTGTACGGACTGAAAAATATAATTTGACATTTTTTAAATTAAAACCGTCATGGTACTTAAAGATGAACTTAAGCTCTACTAATTTTATTAAACTGCAGGCTGCCAATGAGTTATAAAGTCTAATTAATCATTTTGTCAGCTTTGCCTTCTGAAGCTAGTCAATATAAATTTGAATAAATAGGAAGCTGTTGACCCAGGAACCTCTGGATGCTCTGAATAAAGATGTGCCAGTTGTACCACACTCTAACTACTACCTGTTTTGACTGCAGGTAGTGCACACAAATACTCCAGAGAATTAATTTAAATGGTAAAGTCTTAATTTAAATTATTTACTTGTGGAAATAGGGGAATATTTTTAGTAATTTCTTATGTGTTACAATATCAAGCTAGAGGTAGTGATTTTGAGGATAAACTTTTTAGTCAAAAGTTTGTAGCTGACACTGCAGTGTGACATGTCACATCAGGTTGCATCAATAGAGCCATGTTATGTAAAAGTAATGAAATGTGACTGATAGAACCCAAGATACTGTAACATACTGTAACATAATGTGTCAGCATTTCTTTAATGGAGCCTTTCAGGAATGCTTTTTGGTAAGATACCTTAAAAAATCAGTTACAGAAAGTGATGAGGAGATATAAAATATCTGCAGCCAGCTGCTGCAAGAAACACGTAAAACAACCTAAATAAAAGCCATTGGAAGTATACATGACCTTTGGAGCTATAGTAACTAAATATATGCATCGTCCTAGAGAGTCCTAACCAGGTCTTAGGAAGTTAATTTCCTCATCATGCAGAAGAATAAAAATGTCCCTGTATTTGACAGAATATTAAGTTATGGTGCCTGTGTTACTGTAGACTCTGTCTACCTGCTTGAGGAAAACAAAATAGCATTTCTGTAACATACTCTGATGATCTGTGAAACTTCATTGTCTTAAATCCATGTTCCTAGAGACAAAATGATTATTTACTTTTCTAGAGGTCGAATTCCATCTATTTCTTAATATCTCACTAAGTTTTTGAACCAGAAAACAGAGCAGCGCTGTGTGAAGGATGTGACACATAAAACACCATTGCCACTGACATCCTTCTTCTGAGGATGAAAGACAGTGAACTGTTTGTCTTCAGCAGATTAACAGGGAAGGTTGTTTTTGTTTGTCTGACTGGTCAAGGACAATTTACAGTTCAGTTACTCTGAAGGAAAGACTTGTTGATTTGAGAGCACTCCTATTATAGCTCCAGGTAGAAGATGATAGATTTAGCCGTCACTGTGATAAACTGCAGCCTGCATGCTTGCAATACACAAAATAAATAAAACACTAGTAGATCTGTTTGGTCCACCTAGTTAACAGCGAGTGCTGACATGCAGGTGTAGACTTCTTTAGAGAAGGTCCTGAAGATTTAAATACTCCCTTTGGTCCAATTATATCTCGGGGTTTATGAGAATATTTAGTGCTTGCTAGAAAAAAAAAAGAAAAAATCTGTAAGAATGAACTTGGAATTCCACTAGGTTGAAAACAAACTTTAAACTTCATACAAAGCACTCTTAGATTTCTTGAATTTTTGG
This sequence comes from Eudromia elegans, assembly GCA_003342815.1. NCBI lineage: Eukaryota > Metazoa > Chordata > Aves > Tinamiformes > Tinamidae > Eudromia > Eudromia elegans. The sequence goes on along the minus strand of PTEX01000024.1, from coordinate 2,105,886 downwards.
GGTACTTTTTTGCTGTATTCTTTCTTTCTTCAATATTAAAGTCCAGATTTTCTGAATATCTGGTTCATCTGCCTATGGAAGATAGTTCCTTTTAGAATATGTCTCTGCACACCCACCGTGGTGAAAAATCTGTGGACTTCTTTGGAGGTTTAACTGATCAATTAGTTCAGTTGCTTATAATAAGGTTGGATATTATCCCCAGTAGCCATTATCATTTCATTCGAGCAGTCCTGTGAATTCTCAAGTTGCCTATTATTTCTTTTAAGACATATTCTATACATACAGCTGCTCTTCAGTGATATTTGCTGGTGGGAATTGTTATTATGCCACTGAGATTTAACTAAGAGGAGCTTTCTACTGTGCAATGTTAATTTTGATTATTTTTCCCTTGATAACTACAAATGCAATAAATCACTGCTGAAAGTAGCAATTCAACCATATTCTGGTCACTTGTACCATTCTATGAATGTGCATATTAAAATATATTCACCCAAGAGCAACTATTAGAACTGTAGAAATAAAAATAATCAACAGAAATGTTTATCCTCAAGTTTCTTGCACCTCTAATTCCATATTCTAATCTACAGATCTCTCCTTTGCCTTCTGCCTTGTCTCATTATGAGTATCCAGCTCTGCCTTCCTCTCCCAAAGCTTACTAGGGTATTTTATTTGCCATCCAGTAATACTTGCACTAGAAATACAGCTAAAATTCATAATCAGGTCTCTTTAACTCCTCAATCAATGCAGCATTCTGTGGCTTTCCGAATGGGACCTTTGAAATATTTCAAACATGCAAATCTACATGAAATACTCTGATACACAAAAACTATGCGGAAGTCACCTCTTCTGCAGCCTAGATGGAGCAGAAAATGAACACACGGTGTGACTGCTACCTTGGCCCTGCAGGTAATGCAGGTAATGCTGTTAAAGCAAACGCAGAGGAGTGACATTGGATGGCTGATACAATAAGGAAGTATTGCTGTCTCTCCATAGCATTCTGTGCTTAATATTAGTATTTTACTGGTGGTCGTAAACCCCTTTTTCCTTATTTGTAGGAACAGTGATCACCTGGGGGAAGAGGAGGGAAGGGATGGCATTGCAAGTAAAACAAGTTTGACAGTACAGTATAAAATCACTCTTGCTGAGTTGTTTTCAAGAAGCACTTATATATCCAAAAAAAATTTGAAAGTAATGAATCTGTGTAATAAAAATCAAAATGATGAATCAGATAAAAAAATTAATATTACAAGTTAATATTGAAAATAGTATTAATGTTACCAGGGGAATTTCAGGGCAGCTGTGCCTGGTGCTGGCAGGCAGAGTGGTGACGGTGGTTCTAGTTCTGCAGAGGATGAAGCTCGCCAAAGTTGTGTATTTAGTAAGCGGTCTATAAGAAGAGAAATAAGGTTCTGGCAGTGACATTTTACCAGCTAATTGTTGCTCTTTTAAATCAAAGCTGTATATGTGGGTATCACTTAAGAATTTTTAATACACGTAATCCCTCTTGGCCTTTTTCTTTCTTATCAATAAGAGTTTCACATTGCTCTGCTCTACTTGCACAAGGCGGTCCTCTTTAGCGTGCTTCAGAGCTGATTTTGTCTCTTCCTACATCTGACTGATTGAAGTGAATTCTTGAATGAGTTTTATTTATCTGTGCTCACAGTAAGCTTAATTAATTGCTCATGCATTTTTTCACAAGTGAAACAGCATCGTAACTTTTAAGAATGCCAGTGGAAGGAGGGAAAGAAAATACAGAACCATAAAATGTACGTAACATTTCATATATTGAATTCTATATGAGAACAAGCTCAGGGAGCTAGGTAGATGATTGCAGCTGAAGGGAAACAGCCACAGTTACTTTGTATGATGTGAAAGGAAACGGTGCTTAAAGCCTGCAACCAGCTGACAAATTTGTCATGCCTTTTGTTTTGTTGTTGTTACTCTGTTTTTTTATTATGAGTAATACAAGGGCGGAGAGTACCAAATAGGCTAAACCTTGTCCATTTGCTCACCTGTGGGGATTAAATGCACCCGGGTTTTCCAGAGCCTTCCTCTGGCTTGCAAGCACTGCATTTACCTGGCTGGAGGACAAACACAATAACACGAGAGCTGTAAGCAGAGCATGACTTTTTATTGATAGTATTGAAAGCTGTTTGGTCAGCTTTTCTTTCTCCCCGGCCCAGCCTAGTGGAAATGTGAGCAGAGAAATTCCAGACTAAAATACATAGCTCATACATTCAGCATTGCCTATCAGATATGCTTAAGGATTTTTTTGATCAGTACATAGAGCCTTAAAAACAGGCTTAAAGCATGGAAATAGGGAATATGTTTGAAGTAACTGAGTAGGAGTAGCAGAGGACTCGGGTTCTCACTTTCTTAGTAGTTCAGCTGCCAAACACCAGTTTCAGTGTCTGATTGCTAAAACAAATGTTTTGAGCAGGCTTGGATGAAATCTATTCCAAAATGTGCAAGTCAGATTTTTCTTGTGCCCAATTCAAAAGTTATCTGAAAATCTGGTGGTACAGATACCACTTAAAACAGTGGGATTTGTTGAAAAGCTTCTTCCAAGTGCCACTCAATAATAGATCTGTGTGTACTTGGTGACAGCCTAGGAGGTCTCTTGCAGTTCAGCTGATGTTCAGAGAATTGTCATTTCCACCAGGCATGTCTGAAGCATTTTGGTTGCCACTTCAAAAGCAAAACTGGTAGAAATGATACGATTTGAGACTAGGATGCTTTGCCAACATTGATGTGATTTACTGGAGTTAACTAAAAATGCAAGCATGCCGTACCAATTGCAGAAAGTGATTGTAAATGTGTAAGTAGTTCAGGTTGTGTATAATTTATTGCCTTTTCCTCTGTGATTAGAGCAAACAAACAAGTCCATCTCTGCACTCAAGGAAATTAGGGAATCAATTTCATGGAGGGAACAATAACGCGCCTCCAGAAAGCCTCTACCCTGATACAGAAATAGTCACATTTAGAGAGTTGTGCAGGTTAAGCAAAAAAAGTTTCTTCTTTCTTCGCAGTGTGATTTTTCATTTTGCACCACAGGCTTTTAGAGTTATTAAATGTCTAGGTTTCAAATTGTATTTCATCAGCCAAAGCAGTGCATGGGCAGCCAAACTCTGTTTCTTAAGATGCAAGCATCACTCTTGCTGATTCCACAGTGAATTTTTCCTATATGCTCAAAAGAAATGTTTCGCTCCGCAGGGCTCTGATGTGTAAGGTGGGCTCTCCATTGGCATTCTAGAGGTTTCAAGAAAATTTTAATGCATAGAGTCACTCAAATACAGACCTAAAGAGGGCTTGAGGTGCCTTCTGCTCTATGAGTGAAGCAGGGCTATGGGTGTGATTCCTGGGCAGGGCTGGTCTGCTTCGCTCTGGGAGGCTGGCAGAGATTTTGGACGAACTCCACAGCACAGAAACAGGGTGAGCAGAACACAGGGAAAAAGAGACTCTAAGGGAAGATCAATTGCATTGCAGCTCCTAGGCTGAGGAAAAGACTGAATAGACACTTGATTAGGATATGACTGCTTGCCTGGTGTCACATGGAGGGGAAATCTTTTTTTGTACAAAGAACAAATTCTAACATGAACCCCAAGTTGGCCAAATTAAATAAGGTTGTGCCATTATGCAAGATGAATTACATATATTCCCAAACCTCAAGCACCAACAGCCCTGGTGGAATCAGAAGACAGGAAAGGAAAATTAAATATGAGGAAAACAGTTTCAGGAGTTTTCTGTTGCTAGTACTAAAATGTGTACCAAGATTATATTTACATATAGTTTCAATTCTTGTCACAGTAGCAATAGCTTGGCTTTTAATGACTATCACATTGCATCAATTCAGGAAGCATTCGTCTCTGCTGAAGGCAAATAGGGCTAACTACCAACTAGTAAGGAAAAGTTGCGAGCCATAATTAAGGTGGTGGTCTTCCAAATTAAATCATGATTTTAAATGGCTAAATACCCCAAATTCTTGTTCATCCAATTTGCATATATTCATATGTGTAAAGATGTATTCGTATTTTTTTACACTCTATTTCTCAGAAATGAGGGCTAGGTAACACTGTGGGTGTTTGGGGGATTTTGTTTGGTTGGTTTTTGCTTTTTGTTTTTTTAAATGATCGTGGCAGTCCAACCATGTCTACGGATAACGGATCTTTGGAAATTTTTACATATGAAATTATGTCTTGTCTCCACTAGGGAGCAGCAGATGACATAAAAACATAATATTACCTGTCTCTCCAATCCAATTGAAAGTTACAACACTGAAGTAGGAGGAAAATTTCTTTTATTCAGTGAAAAGGCAGTTTTCAAGTGAGCTGCCCCTCAATTTTTGTGTGGTGTGATTTTCTGAAAATCTTATAGTAGCCTTATTCCTTTTTCTTTTTAATTTATAGTGTTTTTAATTCCCCATCATATATGGTTGCTTTAAGTGGACAAAACGAGGGTGGGGTTTTCATCTTCAAGCTGCTGCCCATGGGTTAATGATGTTAGATCCTTTAATCTGTCTCACCTGGAGACTCGGTATGCTTACTGTCTGAAAACTAAAAATACAGTAAAAAGGAATCTTCACTGTAAGAGCACTTTGTGTTAAAGAACATATCCAGTGATTGTGAATACAGAATTACATACAAAGTGAAAGATCAAGGGTCTTATCTCCCTAATCATCTCTGCAGCATCAAGAAGAATATGAAGATATGAAGAGTGTGTTGAAAATGAATATATCGGACCGTGGAGTTATGGCAAAAGACTAAATGCGTGCAGATAACATATTGAGAGTATATACATGAAGAAAAACCACAGGCATCCGGGATGGCAGAAAGTTTCTGAGTTTCTTCTGCACGATCAGGCTCAAACTTAGGATAAAATAAACCCTTGCTCGTTGTGGCTGGCAGCTCTTAAACTACGGAGTCATGTTCCCATAAAAGTGATGGATGCTCTTTTTGGTAGCCAGTTAAGACTGGACACGGAGAAGTCCTAAACCATGTACTGCAGGGAGCCTTGCAGTGACAGGAAGAGAGAGGCAAAATCGCAGTATTTCTTGGCCCAATTCTTCTGTCTTCTGCCACTTAACTGGAATAGATAAATTATAGGTATTAAAAATGGGAAATTAATTTCTGGCCTGTAAGAAAACTTCCCGGTGAGTTTGTTGTGATTTGAGTTAGTCTCTGTGGTTTGATGCTCTCAGCAGCTTTCTGAATGCTGGACAGGGGCCCTGGGCGCCGTACGGCGGCGGTCCCCGCGTGCGGAGCGCGGGACGCGGCGGGACGGGTGGCGGGACGGGGACGGCGGCTCCTCCGACCCGCCGCGGGGAGCGGCCTGGAGCAGCAGGCGAGGGAGGTGACGCGCATGTGACACGAACACGGCCCGTGTTCCCGACGTGGTGAGAGGGCTTTTGGAGCCCTCGCATTTCTGCACAACGTCGTTATTACCGGTATGTTCTGAAACGCTGGTGCTTGGCTTAATTCCAGTCTTCAGGTGACTTTTTCAGCTAAGGAAATCATCATTTCATAAAAATAACAATAACTATAACATGACTATATAACCAGTGTTCTCTCATGCATTTACATGTGCAATGGATATTATACATTAGAGGTATATTGTAAAATCAGGTAAGTACCTCCCCACAAAAAAAAAAAAAAAAGGAAAGTTTTGTTTTTATTTTTTTAAATGAAGACTTTTTTTATGTTCTTTATTTAATATGTATATATATATTTTGGAAGTTGGTCCTTTGTGGACTGGAAAAATAAATTGTGGATGGTATGTTTTGAACATCACCACTTCAAAGGTGATGTACCTAGTCCATGAGGCAGCACTGATGGCATATTTGTCCTGTGTCTCTGGTACATTAAGCAGCCAGCCCGAAGGCAATTGAAAGGCCTTTTAGAGTCTAACCCACCTAACCTTATTTCTGCTTTATGTATGTCATATACACAAGGACTTCAGTTTTCCTAAATGTTTCCAAAGCAATTCAAAATCTTCCACCTTCCTACCCTTTTTCTTCCAGCTTTTGCTTAACTGCTCTGAAGTAACCGGACTCAGCAATGCTGGATATATGGCAAGTGTATGTGTGCATGTCCCTGTTTTGGCTCTGAGTGACGTGCTGCCTCCCAGACCAAAACTAGTGGAATAGTGAAGGTGCACGCCGTTCTTCAAGGCGTGGAGAAGGGGATCATTCGGGAAGGGAAAGACTTGGAGTCCCCTGGGAAACTCAGTCAGCTGCATAGAGACTTATCCAGCCTGGCCCTAGCATCTCACCCCTTAGAGGCACAGATCCTTCTAGATCCAGCCTTCAGAGCCGTGTACCTTTTTCTTCAGAAGAGCTGCGTGCATCATACGTGGAACTACAGGTGTTAGCCTCATCCATGTCTGCTCTGCGTGATTAAACCTTCTACAGAGCGCTCGGCTTCCTCCACGTTCCTGCACGTTCTTTATGTGTAAAGACAGAGCACGGTAACCTGCACGGTTACTGCTTCGTCTATTGTGACAGTCTATTTACCCCTACATTAGACTGTAAGGGAGAACTTGGCACAAAAAGCACTATGGATGGAAAAACACGTAAGGAGAAATGCTAAAAGGTATGACTGGTTCTTCCTTTCTTCCACCAACAGGAAAAACAGATACTCAGATTTATCAGTTTTCATATGCCATGCATGAAAGTGATTGGCATAATTTACATTCACACTTATTTTGATAGACAGTGAATAGATAGATAGTGAGTTCAACTTTTTATCACTAGCCATCTGTATCTGAAAGCAAGAGCATTAGGAGCATGGCAAATGACTCTGTCTTGTGGTACAGTTATAATTCAATGGAAAGGGAAAAACTCATGAAATACCTGGGAAGTGACCATAAGTTTTTTTGTTGTCTTAGGATTGCACTGGATATAAACTGTTGAATCCTGTTAAATTATTTAGGGGATTGGAAGGCTCAAGGGGTTTTTTTAGCATGTCATTCAGTTGATTGTGTTATAATTAGAACTCTGGCATCAAGTTGCACGTAAACCAAAAATAAGCAAGATCAATCATGAGATCATGATATTGAGTGAAAGAGCTAAAGTATGCTGAGTTCCTAATATATGAAAAAAAAAATACTACTTCAGCTGCTCTGTTAAGACACAATTCTGAAGGTGTTGGAATTTTACACTGACAGAGACACAGATTTTATAAAATATAATATGTTTTCTTCCTCGTGAATCCGACATGTAACCATCAGTACTTTATTTTTCAGACAAATTTACACATTTGTCAGTGCCTCTAAGTAGTGCTAATAATTGGGCTGATAACTCTGAAGAGCAGTAAAAACAGTCTGTGTTCTCAGATGCATCTTCCTAAACCACAGTAGCCCATCGAAGCCTATTAGAGTGTACTCTCATTAAGGCTAGAATTTTGCCCAGCACTTCCAGCAAAAGTATTCCTGCATTATAGGTAGTTTCTGTTTTGTTTTTAAAGTGTAGTAAATTGTTTTGTAGAAAGCTTTGATATCACATACCACTGTCCTCGAGAATTCGAAGTGATTTTTCATCACTCTTAGGTAGTAATCAGTTTTCCTGCAACTGTTGTCTACGTTTTTCCAGGTTATTTAATGTCAGCAGATTCTTTGTCCATTCTCACAATTTGCTTTCCTTAGTAGAACTACGACTAGAAATAAATTACCCTAAAGCTGAAACATCTTGCATATTTTATCAGAATTCTCTTCATCATTTGCTTTCTTTAATCCTGTCTGTTTAAAAATAACACAGCAATTTAACGGTCACGAATACTCTTTTTTAACCACTGCATAGGAATGTCTGTCTGAATACAGGCGCAGGACTGTACCCTTGTTTGGAGTGGTTGCATTATGGAGGAGTGAGCAAAGCTTGCTTTGAACATATCTCATTTTATCCAAGGTTGTTTCCTTTATTAAAAAAAAAAATGCTATTTGTTGCTGCTATTTTATAGCTCAGTAAGCAGAAGGTAACGACACGTTAAACAGAGGGGTTTGTATATCTGTTTTTAGAAGAAGTTGGTGCTTTAGTTTGTGCTCTTTCCGTGCAGGAACCTGAGCGACTTGCATTGTGTGGTGTGATCATGCACTGAGTGTTTCTATGAGCTCCATATTTTTGAGTCTTGAGCTCATACACATATCGAACATCTGGTGACAAGACGTTCAGTGCAACAACAACAAAAAGGAAGGGGGGGGAAGAAAAGAAGACAAGGAGGAAAAGCAAAAGGCAGTAAAATCTTTTGTATGGCTGCTACTTTTATGGCTTAAAATATTTTTCCTTCAATCAGTGCATCTAGGGAAACTTTTTTTGATGTAACAATCAATTTTTAACAAGGAAAAAGTCTGAACTCATAAATATTGTACGTATTAATTGTGAGGCTTAATGGAACATTTTGTGTTGCTGAACAACTACTTTACATAATTAAAATCTCCTTTGATCTGTGAGTAAGTGATTTAATCTTAATGCTCATTAGGCTAAATGGGTCTTCTCTTCAATTGTATCAAGATGGCATGGAAAATTCTCAGACCTTCAGAAAACATTTGTTTAGTTGTTAGGCAAACACAGAAACCTATTTGTGAACAAATATCTTTTATCTCTATGAGTGTATCTGAATCTAAAACTAATCAGATTAAAACTTTTTGGCTTTTATTTAACTTTTTTTCCTAAGAGACATCCACAGGTTCACTGAAATACGTGGTTTGTGGGGGGAGGACGTGCCAGCTTATGTACATTAATTACTTGGGTTTAAAACCAATTTTTAGTCTGTGGGGAGGAAAAGAAAAAAAAATCAGAGCCGCAACCAACTGAAATATGAATGTGTGTCAGTATGGATTGCTTTAGGGAAACCAGCATCTTCTGGCAGGAAATCTTGCTTAGAAATCTTTCCTGATGACACAAAGCCCAGTAGCATCTGGGAAATACATGACAAGATTTTGATTTTTTTTTTATTATACGTATAATTGTATATAAAACCACAGCAGTGTTTATTGAGGAAAGACTACCACCTGTAAATGTTCAAGCCAGGATTCATTCTTTCTTTTTTCCCCCAGTTGGTCCTAGTTTTTCTCCCGTAATTATTAAGTAAGGAAGCACTAATCAATGTAAGATTCTGTGAACTTAGTATGTAATTTAATAGACAAAGTTCATAAGCCTGTCTAATAAGAGAAATAGGAAGCCTACGTATTACATGCCAATGCAGAGACCGAAAGGTTGCAAATTGGACAACAGGGCCACAGAATTGATTTTTTTTTTCCTTAAAAATTATAAACAAAATAATTGTTTATTTTGAAAATAATCTTTCGTTACCCCATCTGCATCTTTAAAGCCACTTCTCATTCCCACAGGGAGCTTTTTCTGTTTTTTTAAGAAAGGTAAGAATTTTAATTAGCTCAGGTGGTGCAATAAGCACAAACATCTGGGGCCCTTTATTGAAGCCCGGTGCTGTTCAGAGTCCCCTTCCTTGCTCCAGAAGAGAAGTGCAGCACAAAACCGCCCCCGTGCCACCCTGGTTAGCACTGAAGCGACAGGTAGGGATGGCCACGGCTGTACTGCATCGGACCATGGTCCATGGTGGGTTCTAAAACTAAATAACGTAAGAGCTTGCTCGAGCACGGAGGTGCTCCAGCTTTTCCCCCTGTGACACGTTGAGCAGCCTGTTGACTGCACGTTGAGACGGAAGGTTATATCCACATTGGAATTCTATTGAAACTGTCTTCTGGAAGACATTTAAATGGGATTATTACATATATAAAAAAGCAGATAGGATGAAATACACTCTTGCACACAATAAGTACCTATGAAAACAGGTATTTGTTTCATTCTTGGGCAAACAATTCTGCTCTGCAAAATTTAATTCAGCTATTTTGACACTGAAAATTCAGAGGAATTACTACGCTTAAGGACCACTTAATGTGACTTCTTAGTTTAACAAGTATTCGTTCATTAAATGTCTCTCATTTTATGTCCATATACTGTATTGGCTTCAACTCTGTATACAACTAAAATAGTCTTAAAAAGAATTTCACTTGTGTAATTAATGAAAGCTTTATTTATTTTAATCAAAAAAGAAGTTATCCTTTTCATACGAGCTTGAATGTAAAGAAAACGGTTTTTTGGCCCTACTGAACGGCAGGAATTTACACAGCAAAGTGCAAGCCTCCAATAACACATCCCTGTCCTCCAAAGGGGACCTCTGTGTACACAGAGTATGACATGCAGACTCGACGGGGTTTGGTTCGGCGTTAGCGTGATGTTATACAACGCTCCCGGAACCACCTGGGGATCGAGGCTCCGAAGGGCTCGGCTGACCAGAAAAGCCCTCGGGAGTCTGCCATGATTGTCTGCAACAGCCGGCCTGCCTTGTATCGGGGAGAGCTTAGCACGTCTATTAGCTATTACTGGCTTTAAATTTGGAGCAGACTTATCTATTTTAAGGTGGAAAATAGCAGTAAAATTCTTTTACATCTGTTTCATGTGTCTGTTGCCTGAATAAGCATTTCCTCGCTGCCTCACTTCAGTACTGGTGATAATTTGAATAAAAGGGCAGGCAGGACAGAAGGAGGAGCCCCCTTGGCCCTCTCTGGGCAGTAGAGGGGGTGGATCTTGCGTTCAGCAATGCCAACTCAAAGCAAACAAACACAAACCACAAACCAGAGAACTCATTTCAAGGTGCTGTGTATGCAGGTTAACGTTAAGAGAGTAAGGATAAGACAAGTATCTAAGGCTTGGAAATAAAGGGTAAAGAAAAGTTTCTTTAAGGTATGCTCTCGTTATTTTCAGTCTAAAACCCCAAAGACTGAATCAGTTTAAAACCCCCAAATCAGTTACTGTATTTATAAAGAATGGTAAGTATTTTCACTAGACTATTGATTTTTAGTTAGCTTAACAGCTGTAGTATGTGATTGATGGTTGTCAGAATAATAGTTTTCTCTATTGAAACTGATATGAAGGATATGCGTGCGTGTTATTTCTGTACACCAGATGTTGTACTCCGTTCCTTTGATTTTTCAGAAATGTTGGGGCTAAACACAGGAAAAATGTCTTGCACAAGAAAATATGAACAAATACAATTCTGTAATATCTTGTAAGCAGTCATGCTGAATATCTGTTTCCTTTTTTTTTTGAAGGAGGTCTAAGTACAGATTTTTGTAGGCTTTTGTTGTGTTTTGTTTTGTTTTTTAACTCTGGGCAGGGGAAGAAAAGGTTACCCCTAATCTACAGGGAGTGGTAGATTCAGAAAGTAATTAATTCTCACTGGGAAGTGAAAGTAGCAGTGAAACATCGTTTATCTACCTTCAAAATTAATATTCAGGTGGCAACATTTATTTCCTTATTTGAAAAGGATGTGGTCATTATTTTTTTATATTGTTGATATAATTTCAAACTTCTCTCAAGATCTCATGATTTTCTCAGGACAGTTTTGTTACAAGTCTTAGGACTTGTAAACAAAAGACATGTTGATAGGGAGATTTTTTTTAATGAACTTTGGATAGAGTTTAAGAAACCTTCAGTAGTTGCTAAAAACTTTTTTTCTGCTAGCCCGATATTTTAGCATATATTAGTACAATGTAACTTGTTATATATTATACATACTTTAAAAAAGCAAAACCCTAAATAACTTCCGTAGCTATCTAGAGGAGTTTATTCTAAGTTTAACTTTTAAGAGTGTGGGGTTTTTTGATTTGTTTTAAATTTACAACAGATTTGAGGTGACTCTTAGCTGGGCTGCAAGCTACGGCGTTCATAAATGCATCTGCCCTCATCCACGAATGGTTGTGGACATTGCCCGTCTTGCTGGCCTGTGCCCCTCCCCTGTGACTGCAATATCCCTCGTGGCTTCCCCGCTGCGTAAAACCCCTGTAAGGGGTCCCTGGTGAACCCTCAGGCACGTCAGAGGCTGACACTGTGTCAACTGCCAGGGTACCCAAGCTCATGTGTACCCAGCATGGCGCGTGCTCATCTTCCTCATCATCACGTACTTTGGAACACGCAGTGTCAGCCTTATTTATGAGGCATAACAGTATAATTTTCATTGTATGTCATTGGGTGGATACTCGGGATGGTCTTAAGGTGCAAATTCTGTTTAACGCTATACAGATTCTAATTGGTCAAAGTGAATTCAATGCTGAATGAAAGAATGAAAACACTGTGGACACGCTAGAAAATTTAGGTTTCAAACTGCTACCACAAGAACATTCTAATCTTGTAACGGGAAACATGTCTTTCCATTCGCTGTTCACATTATTTGCTTATGGCACGGTTTGGATGGGAGTTATGGATTGTTTTTACTTGCTGCTGATCACTCCCAGACATATTGGAGATTTAACAAGATACCTTGGGTGCTTTTGCATCAGTAGGCCTATATAAGGTGCCTCCTAATCTGCTGTCCTGCTAGGTCGTCTGGTATGCAGAGCCAAAGCTCTAAATGAGCTCCAGAAGTTGTGCAAACGTTTCAATGTTCCTGCCCTGTGTGTTTTCCTGCGTATATCCCCTGGGCCTGACCTTCCTCCAACCCACGCAGGTCTCATCTTCCTCCAAACGCTTTTAGAAATTCACCAAGGCAAGGGGAGAGAAATTTTTAATCATATGTGAAGGTCGCTAACTCGCATGTCAGGGCATTCCAAAGCCTTTCGATGGCTTCCAGAGGCTGACAGCGATCACCCTGTGTCGGGATAGCTGTCGGGCAGCCTTTTGTCTCTGGCAAGCAGCTCAGGAATGAGGAATTCCCGGTTCGCAAAATGTCCCGGATTTCACCCGCGCAGCTCGAGACTGATGCACCTTTGCTTGTAAAGGTCCCCTAAGGGAAAGGGAAGAGCAGCATTGCAGACGGAAAACCGACATAGGGAACGAAACCAAATGTGCAGGAGCCCGACTAAGAGGTCTGGCCTCCCAACGTGCTGTTGGACCTGCAGAAACCCAGGCCTGTTCACGAGAGTGTATTTGCTTATATTGTACAAGCCATGGAAGGGCACTCAAACGACTTGGAAAAGCTTGCTTTTTTAGATCATTGAGAGGTTCTCTTTGCACTTTTATATTTCAAAGTTCATCAAATATATACTTTAATACTTTTATCAATATCAAATATATACTTGGATATATACTTTTATACTTTTCTTGTTATTTCCTATATTGCAGCTTAGGCTAGAGACAGTAAGTAGGGTTTTCAAAGTTCATTACATATAGAAAAGCATATCTTTTTGTTGCCTTTATTTTTCCTGTTAATATAGCAAAATATATGGATTTTTAAAGAGTTTGAGAACAGTACATTAGAATTTCAAAGTATTTCTTTTTTTCCAAAATATCAAGGGCACCAAGTGAAATTTGAATGCCATTTTCTTTCTAAAATGGACACTCATATTTTTATGATACATAGCATGCTATTAAATGAGCCTGCAATATTTTGGTGATATCATGATAATATACAGACTATTTCAGATAAATTACTGACACATCAACAACTGATACATTGAATTTCAGATTACTTTTGAATATACAACTATTTTTAATTCATAAAGGCAGGGATTATGATAGATAAATAGCTTTAGTTGCCACTAAAGGTTGCCATCACAGGTTGCTCCCATTAACTCTTCTAATAATTCATTCTTTTACAAATGACACCTTAGGCCACGTACGTGTATACACGCCTATCATTCAATTTGGTCAGCAAGGTTCATTTTTCATATATGGATGAAAAGACAGGAATTAGATTACAAAACAGCAATATCTGGGAAATATTTTACTAGTTCAAGATCTGTGTAAATCTGCCTAGTAATACTAAAGATGGCAATGCACAGATAGAATAGATAGTTGGCAATAATTACCTATAATTAGATGCAACTATGTTGGGAAACTTACAGAATACACTAAAATGAAAATAGATATTTTGCAGGAAATTTAAGGAAAATTAAACGATCCTGATGCTTTTGGCTAGTGGGGCATTTTTTACAGCAAGAAAGGACAGATTCAAGAGTCCGTAGCTCAAATGATTTATTTTGTAATGCAAGCAATACATTTGTAATTGCTTCCCTTTATCAACTGAGTCCCGGGAGCACCACTCCTTTCAAACAAGTTTACAAGGTCGTAGGCTGCTGGGTGCTCCCTGGCGCAGCGGCAGAATCCAGGTAGAATCCAGGAAGCTTATTCTGAATATGCTACACAATGTGTGTGTGTATATATATATATGTATCTCTACAGGCTGTTGTGAGCAGTGGTCCCAGGCCCGTGTCACGTTCCTCATGACAAAGCAAGCCTTTCCCTTTGATACTGGACCACCTCCCTCTCCAGCGCAATCAATGCCTCCACCGAGGGCACTCGCGGTAACACAGCTGTCAGCAGTGGCAGACAGATGAATCACCTTGACACTTCCACTTTCGTACAGCACCTAAATCAAACGCATCTGTAAGCGTAGGCTATAAACTATGCGTCACCTGCGTGGGGGAGATGGCGAGTGAGTGATGCAGATGACACCGACATTTCCTTCATAAGAAAAAGTATCCTGGGAAGACAACGTTTAAACCCACATGTGGCCAAGTCTTCACTGAAGTTTTCTGAGAGAGCCAGTTTCATCAAAAGAGAGACAGTTTTCTGTTTGTTCCCCTCTTCTGGCTTCTTTTAATCATTTCATTGAACAAGCTAGTCTATAATTTAGTTCAGTTCAATAGTTCCCATTTTACTTGAATCCAAAGAGCGAGCAGACAGGAGAATGCACCTAACGTTAGTACTGGTACAGGAGGTGATGGGTCATTTGTTTATGAAATTTGCTCTATACATCACACACAAAAAGCTTGTATCAGCACGCACTTCATCTATGAGGGGAAACTATATTGCAGGGTGGCTAATGAGAAGCATCTTTGCAGCCTATTGATAGTAAGTATGTTTGAAAACTAAACCAGATTGGAACCACAGTGAATATTTCTGAATTTACAGCCTGATTCTCACTTTCCATGAGCAAAGGCATTTAACTACAGAAGCTAAAGAACTGGAGAAGTAGTATAGAACACAAAACACTGAACAAGGTATTGAAAATGCTTGTTATATGCTATAGTATTTGTCACATCTCAATAAGACTGTGTTAGAGACATGGAAGTGTTGGTTATCATAGAAATCTATCCTCCTCTTTGGAAAATGGGAGTACATTTTAAGGGTCTGGTGTCAATGGGAGGGGTTTGTGCTCAGCACTACAGGTTGATATCGAGATGCGCTCAACGGAGCCGGGTCTTGGCATGTTCCCCAGACCATGAGGTCTGGGATGCAGCTTGGTACTCGCCCGCTGGAGAAGCCAACAGGAACGTCGCTCCCCACGGCGTGCGGCCAAATTAAGGGGCAGCGAGTGGGGGAATTTAGAGGCCTTGTTTTAGCTGCGTGTGACTAAGTCTTTCCATCAATGTTATTGACCTAGCAGTAGGTACAGTCTCTTTCTAATGTGCAGTCTCTTTTTAGTGCTTTGAGGTCACAAGAGGAAGAAACATCAGCATCGCAGGTGCATGTTATTAGACACACAAAGCACTTGTTAACAGAAAATATGAGATGGCTCACATTTATCAAAATTATTCCTGACATTTCCTTTTGCTCAGCTGAAAACAATTTCAAAGCTCCCCAAGCAACATGTAACAGGAGGGGGAAAAAAATGCCTTTTTTTAAAATAATTTTTACTATGAAGGACACCCAGAGGAATATGCAGTGAATAAACAGAGTTTCTGGTAAACACTGAGGTTGTCAAAAGAGCCATATTTTATGTCTGATATAATCAAGTGTATTTTTGTTTAATTTCTATCTATATCATATATCTAACGCATTGATAGGTAGGGTCTGTTATACCTCTACAAACTTGAAAACCACACAGTTCAGTACTTGCCAATAATAAAAGCTACGGTTCCCCTGTTCACACAGTAGCAGCCGTGCCATCAGGCATGGAAATACAAACTTGCCTTTATTCTCCCTTCTGTGGGTATTGGTGGCCTTGCAAAACACCTACTTTGAAGCAGTCCAATCTCTTACCAGTGAATTGGTGCGTCCATCTAGTGAGACCACAAATAAAGGTGGATGGTAGTGACAGTTGGGCTGATTTTTTTGTTTTGGTTTATTTTGTCTGAAAACTTTTTTCCACTCCCTTGAGATTGCTCTTGGGATGTATATGTGTGTGTTTTGGTTGTGCGTTAATTATAGGATGCCCTTTAACAGGGAGAGCTGATCACTGAGGCGGTGATAATGTGTTTTATTTATTGATATGTATCTAAAATAAAATAAGAGTTGATTGCAGAAATAAAGGGAAGGCAAGTTTTAAGAAGTAATTTCATAATTTTATGATGTATAATGGCTAATAAATCTGCTTAATTGTCACATTTGTCTTAAATTAATAATTTATACCAACATTTGGTGTGGGCAGACACGATGAATATTTTTAAGCTGGCATATTCCTGGTGAGTGGCATCTCGAACATTTAGAACATAATTAATTGTAGGTGCTGCTTTTATATGTCTCAGGCAGTAGCTGGCAAAATACAGGTGAGAATTTCACAGAAACCAACAGGCAGCTAGGCTCTGTCCAGGGATACCCTCCAGTTTATTAATTCCAGCAATAGGAGGGATGAGTTAATAACCTGACAGGCACCTGTAGGCTTCGTGCTTTCAAGCAACCCAGCTCCATGATGCTGGAGGAAAGACCTTCCACACGACAGCGCGGCGTCTTCAAGCCGACTGAATTTCCTATGTTCCTTGGTAACGCTGCTCCCTTTTTTGGCTAATCTCCTTACGTGCCCTTCTGCCTCTCGGTATCACCATGAAAACACACAGGTATTTCTTTATATATCAGTTAACATCAAGCAAACGCAATGCTGCAGTATGTAAATACAATATGCAAATATTAATTTGTTTATCATAGGTTTGCTTGGGACCTGCTTCGAGTGATTTAAACCTTGCTGTGCTTATTATTCTCCTTTATGCTGGCCTACAGAAACTTGACTCTTTTGCTAAATGGCCTGACTCTTCTCCTGCTGTTCCCCTCCTCCTCTACCTCACTTTACATCTTAATGGTGTGCATCTGTTACTGGACAGATTGCACAAGATGAACATAAGGCACTCTTTTCCAGGGTCAGCTAAATTGCCAAGCTAGGTCCACTTAGGCTATTGAAATGTATGTTCAAAATTCCAGAAATTCTACTAATGACAGATATCTCTGTCATATTATGCTGCATAATAATTATACTTATGCAGGCCTGCGTGAGGTCAGGATTAATATGTTGTTTCAGCATTGGCTATGTGCTTGCGTGCCTCAGGAAAAATGGGTAAAATTACTAATTGATTTTTCTTGTGATATCAAAAATAGTGATATTCAATTTTACTTTGCTTTGGAATAACAAAAATGAAGTTCAGGACGTTTGGTAACAATAGCTTTGTTCCTATATTTGTTTTGTTTTGTTTTGATTTTTCAATATGCTGGCCATGCTTAAAATTGTGCAGATTAACAATTATGAAAAAATACGAGGAAAATGAGGTATGTATTGGTAGCCATTGCTGTTCTTTGTATACATGTGGTTCCCAGGACTCTTTCTGGGGGGATAACTGTAGAGTAACATGGCACTGATTTGTCTTGATTCTGCACACTTTGGAGTTGGACAAGGATGTGTCGCAACACATGGCTCTCAAATAAGTTGATTGTAGACATATTGTCTGTCAGTCAAAACTACAATATTGTAATTGGAGCGGGCCCTGTCTCTCCATACGTGCTTCAGCTGGCAATGAAATAACCATAGAAATGCGTTGTGCAGATGCTGCAGTTCTGCAGATGATTGCATGATATACTGGCGTCCAAAGCCCGTATCCCACTGTACAACAACTGTCAACTAATTCATAATTAGCATTATTGGAAAAAAACTTCATATTTATCTGTCATTATTGGAAAGTCTTCCTGTTTCTCAGAACTAAAAACCACAAATAAGGTATTTCTCAGTAACAGAAATACTTAATTCACATCCACATGTTGAAAAGTAAAGCCTGAGCAGCCAAAAAAAGCAAAATCCTCTCAATTAGCTTGTGTATCCTGGAAATAACTGACTGGGTCACTCTGCATTAAACGGAAGGCTGTTACTGGTGCTGCTGAAAAAATGATTTCTGTGCTGTATCTGCTGGAAGTCAGTAGATGTGAAGTTTTACACAGAGTCATATTCAAAATACGAAGCAATGGGGAGGGCTCTGCGGATTGTTTGAAGGTGTAAAATGAATTTACAGGAGGAAATTGTAGTCTGGAAGCCCCCAAAAAGCAGCAGTTCTTCGGATGGGGAGAAGGGGACTTCTGAAGTCATTAAAATGAAGCTCCCGGGAGTTTTATGAGAGACAATGTCTGTTTTACTTGTCACAGGCCGTTACAGCCGTCCGGGCAGCCCCGCGCCGTGTCCCCGACCGAGGCACGGCCGGGCGGTGAGCGGAGCTTGGCGTGGTCCGGGCTCCCCGGGAAGGGGCACAAGGCGGCCACAAACTGGCGCCTGGAGGAGGATCCCCCTCAGGCGAACGCGGTGGCCGTGGAAATGGCTCTCCAAGCCCTTGTGTCTTTTTCCAACAGGAAAAACCGCAGCCTTGCAGCAGGACGGCTGTTGCTCATAAAGACCTTATTCATTTTGCAAAATATGGAGGCAAATACAGCAAATTTTAGTTAAGCTTACTGGTCCTTTTTTAAACCTGGAAAAGAGCCAGAAGGAGAGAACTGGTTACAAAAAACCACACGCAGGGAAAGGGTTTAACCACAGTTCCTAACAGTCACCTGGTAGGACCTGTGAATTTTCCTGGTTCTGTGCAAAGCATCCCGTACATGATTAGCCGTATTGCTGATGTATCGATCTTTGTTATTTGTGATTTACAGCAAAGCTATTTGGAGAGGAGCACCATATGGCATGGTGCTCTATTTGTAATTCTAAAACTTAACAATTCAGTCTTCTGTAAATACCGAGTCTGTCAAGGGTTTCTCAAGTGATGTGGGGCATAGGAAATACCTTTTTTTTTTTTTTTTCTCCACACTCCGTTCTTTTATACAAGTCAGTCAGGACAGGGGAGGACATAGGAGAGAAGGGTGGCACGAAGGAAAATAAAACAACTGTCTCATTCATAGCCAGCTGCCCCCCAGCGTCGTGCCCCCAACACAACCCCATGTTCTGCCTGTCTGCACTGTTAAAACATTCTTTTAGTTCTCCAGGGGATGGTTATGCTTTAATAGTAACAGACGCTGCATCCCTAAGTTCATTATTAAAGTTCAAAACTATAATAACGTAATATACATAGGTAACAAAATCTTTTGATGGCCCCCAGTAAATGCTTCAAGGCAAAGAAAATTCTGTTTCCTTCATAGATGAAGGCAGTAGTTTGAAGGGTTTCATTTGTTTGCTTGTTTGTTTGCTTGTTTTTTAAACAGTCAAATAAGATGCTTTTGAGTATTTTTGAAAACTGGAAGGCACTTAAGGTTTACTTGGTATTAGTGTATTATACCTTTTAAAGGTAAAATGTCTATTTGTTTTGGTCTCAGATTTACAAATCAGGTTCCAACAAATATCTTTTCCTTAAGGAGGAAGGATCCTCAGCAGTTTTTCGTTTTTAATAACAAACAGATAGAGAGCACATTAGCCTTGTACTTTAGAAACAGAACTTGTTCCTGGTACTTGAAAAGACTATTTGGCTGATACCAGAAAATAAAATTATGAGTAAATAAAGGCACGTTCTCCCCCAGGATTTTACACTGGGAAGCAGATGGATAACGATGAGAAAATCTCTGCCCTAGCAAAAGGGACTTGGGAGTCCTGGTTGACAACAAGTTCCCCATGAGGCAGCAATGGGCTCTCACGGCCAAGGCCAATGGGATCCTGGCTGCATCAGGAGGAGCCTTGCCAGCAGGTCGAGGGAGGGGATCCTGCCCCTCCTTTCGGTCCTGGTGAGGCCGCACCGGGAGCTTTGGGTGCAGCTCTGGGTTTCCCAGTACAGGAGGGACGTGGAGCTGCTGGAGAGAGTCCAGTGACGAGCGACCAAGGTGATCAAGGGACTGGAGCACCTACCATATGAGGAGAGGTTAAACAAGCTGGGCCTGTTTAACCTACAGAAGGATGAGAGGGGATCTAATCAATATGTACAAATTCCTGGGGAATGACTGTAGGGACGAAGGGGCTAAACTGTTTTCCGTAGTGGCTGGTGATATGACAAGGGGCAATGGTTTTAAGCTGAGGTTTCCTCTCCAGGTGAGGAGGAACTTTCCTGAGAGGGTCACGGAGCCCTGGCACAGGCTGCCCACAGAGGCTGTGGAGTCTCCTTCCCTGGAGACCTTCCAAACCTGCCTGGCTGGCACCCTGTGCCCCGTGCTCTGGGTGTCCCTGCTGGAGCAGCGGGTTGGACTGGATGACCCCTGGGGGCCCCTTCCAACCCTAAAGATTCTGTGATTCTGTGAAAACACAAGTTTCCATATTTGTTTTGTATAGACACCTGCAAATACTCTTTAATGTATTTTGGACCGAAATATAAACAGCCTCTCAGAAGTCTATCCCCAAATGTCCATGTCCACAGCAGAAAGCAGCTGCTGCCAAAATACCTGTTTATGGCAGATCCCTGCAGAAATTTACTCTTGACGTGATAAAAACCAGTTTTGTTGGGCTGTTATCTACTGCCCTAACTGTTCATAGGGAGGACTAAGTTAGGTGCCTACTCAAGCTGCCTCTTCTGCTGCTTGGCCAGGATTAACTCCTAGTAATTCCACACAAGCGCAGCCACAGGAGGTCAAAAATAGAGCAGGCTGATAACAGCACACTCACCACTGTCTGTTTGAAAGAGCATTTCCTGCCCTGGTCAGCATTGCCAAATAACCGCCTCAAATACTCTTCTTTCTCTTTTTCTTCCTTTCCGTTTGATAAACATCCATTTGTTGCCTTATTTCTCATAGAGCTTGAAATTAATGCTGGTAGCAGCATCGTAGCGTGAGCAGTGCTCGGGTGGGCACCCTGGCAGTGCAAGTCTATCACCCCCCCAGGAGCAGTGTTAATTATTTCATTAGCAAAGCAGGGGATAGAAATTGAGAAAAAAAACTTGTGAAGGTCTTACAAAAAGTAAAATTTCTGCCATTAATTATATAATTGATCAGAAAAATATATCTGTATGTTGCGATCCTCAATTTTTACTTTGCCTAAGAATTTAGGGCTTACTTACAATCAGTTCTTCCATTGCACTTTCATCTGTCCATTAATTCCTATTCGTGTTAATTCCTATTATTAATTCCCATTAATTCCTATTAAATGTAGGGGTGTTTCTCAGTCTCAATGTAGAAATCAGTCTAACTGTTTCAATTGAAGTTGACAAGAATTTAAGTGTTGTTTACTCCATCTCTTCTCTTGCACAGCTGTTTGTTTCAGCTTTGGCTGGTTGGGCTTTATGTGATAGTTTAAGACATAACAGACTTGGTTAGGGTTTTCTTTCTTCAACTATTTGAAAATGTACAAGGACCCTGATCAATGTAAATTAGCATTGCTGTGCCTTCTGTTAGCAGTTATTTCAGCTGTATTTCAGCTCTATTTCAATATAAAATAATATGGTGTACACATTTACAATACATTTTTACTGTTAGGCACCACCAGGAATATCTGCTTAAGGGCCCTGTAAGTTAAAGAGCTTTTTGAGGATCTTTTTATGCATAAAAGAACAATCTTAGTACAGTGACCATGTTAGTAGCAAGACAGTTACTGATCTGAAACAGACACCCAAAAAGAAAAATCTGTATTGCAACACAGGCATTTTTTGCTGGAGAAAACAGGGTGAATTGGTGCTCTCATTTCATTATAATCCACAGGAATTTTGACGACCATTCAAGGGATTCATGATAAGCTTTATGTTTGGAATGGACAAAAAGTAAAAGGCAGCAGCCAAGGGGCACGTATGCGGCTGCATTGGTATTCTCTGGGCCTTTCCTTTATGGAAGTGTTGGGCAGGGAGGTTGTTGCCCCTATTATTGACCTTTACGTCGTGTTGGCACTTAGCTATCAGAACGCTGCTGACATTTGATGGGGTCTGGAACAAACTCTTTTGGTGTAATGGAATTTCTACGTCTCTGACTCGTCAAGGAAAGAAAGAAGGAATTTTGTGAGCACGGAGTAAATCCAAAGAGAACTTCTATTTATCTCCAAACTTGATTTTGTCTGGATATAAAGGATGTCAGCAGCTCAGAGGAGCACACCTTCTCATTAATATTCATCACTCACATGAAATCTTTACATTTATCCGTGATTTCAGAGCTGCTGCTGCATTAGGTGGTGAGTCAGACTCTCACAAGGCCTGATGACTGACGCGTGTGTTAAGCAGAGAGCTATAGGCACAAGAGTACCCTCTTAGGATTTGCCTAGATGCAAAATACACAAATTACGGTACTAGTGAGTACTCGAGCATCCCATTTTGCACAATATCTGCATTTAACACACGTTACCTTGTCTGGTTCCCGCCACTATGCTGCATCCCAGATGGTCACAGGCCTGCGAAACGCGGCTGCTAAAACGCAAGGCAGGCGGTGCAGAGCACGTGTGCGTGTTGGTCACTGACGTGCCCAGTGGGAATCACGTCCCCAATGGGAATCACGTCCCCCATCTTCCGCAGCAGCTGCACGGAATTCTGCCCTCCGAGGAAACCGGCACTGCAGGAAAGGGACAAAGATGCGGGAGCAGCTGGAGCCCTTCCGTTTGCTCCTCCTTTTTCCCCACATATAGGTAAACACAGAGCAAAGAAGCCCGAGGGCTGCCTGATAACCGAATGCAGGACGGGGAGAAGGATGGACGAACACACTCAGCTGCGGAGAGGAAGTGACTCACACAGGCCCTGCCTTTTGTCCGTGAAGTCAAAGTCCTCTATGGAGGAAGACGCATTTTGGGCACAGCCTGCTCAAAATCAGACTGCCCGCAGAGTAACCTGCTTCACACACATCAGCAAGCAGCCCGTCTTCATAACTCAAGGAAAACAGTCAAATCACAACCTATTTAGTGAAGAAAGTCACATAAGGCAGAGGCATAGAGTGTTTTAAACAGTGGGTTAAGGCCCTGTAGGATCAGCCTGGATGGTGCTGGGAAGCCAAGAGCCTTTTCAGCTCCACTCCCCTGGATCAAACCATAAATGGGCCAATTTCTGACCCTTTGGGGAGCTGTATCATGGAAATAATTGGGTAATTCAGAGGGAGTAACAGTTTGTGTGGGTACAACAACGGGGTACTTAGTATTGAGAAAATGCTGCAGGTACCAGTAGAATACAGAAAATCCGAACAGCAGAAGTCAAGCCAGGCTGCAAGTGTATTCTCAACAGAAATCTTTCCAGAGTCATAAATGTAAAAACTGTTTACATTATTTTGAGTCATAATATGGATTTCTAAATGTTAGGAGGATTGTACACGGATTTGGATAATGTAATGTAATATGATATCAAGGAGGATTATGAAGTATTTGTGTGCCTGAGTGTTTCTAGATGTGTGGCATGCTGTTGACTGCTTTCTTTAAAGACAAGTTTTCCTTGCAGGAGAAATGTCCGAGTTCTGGTAAATTAGTTCACAGAATAATCTTTATTGCTTTTTTTTTAACTCTCTCTACTCCATTAATTTTTATCCAGGCTGCACTGGAAGCACCTGAAAAATTACAGTTAAAAAATCCACAAAAATTTGATTATGTTTAACAAATCACCACTCTGCAGTAATGAGGTAAATTGGGTCCATCGACATAATTTTCCTAGCATTTAGGAAATCTGTTGATAGAGCAAAACACAAAAGAATAATCTGCAAGGTCTGTAATTTTGCTGCTTTAGAGTAGCTGAGGTATGTGAATAGATAAATCATCTTCTGAGACATCAAAGAGGGTATTTGTGAGTGGGTAGTGGCTTGGGAAAGAGGAAAGTGATTAGTGGAGTGCTACAGGAGATAAGTATTAGGACCAATTTTGTTCATTTTATAAACCAATGGTCTGGAAAGAAGAAAAGGCCGTGCAGTAGTCAAGTGATAGAGCAGCACTCTTTGGTTTCTGTGTTGCAGGGGAGTGGTGGGTCATGAAAAACAGGAGGCCATGCAGTCAAATTCAGAGAGATTTATACAGACTTATGGACAGATAAACAAGTATAATTTAGTTAGGAGGATGTAGATAATGTGGCAAAGGAAGAACTGGGAAGTAAAAATGTGTTAAAAGGCTAGAAAACACAAACAAAAATGTTGTGTGTGAGTCAAGGCAGATATTTTAAATTTTTTATTTGTTTGTTTTTTGTATTTTAAGTTAAGAGGTCAGTTATATAAAGTTCCATGAGCTACGCTTTTGGAATTAAAAAAGTACATCTACAAAACAGCTTGTGATGTTTTCACTGTTACTGTTTTCCTAAAATGCAGCGCCTTTAACTTTCAAAGTAGTTTCCACAGTCCGAGCCTGGGAAAACAGATGAAGAGTTCAGAAACAAATCGGGGCACTCTGGCTCCAGCGACTGTGATACTGCTTGGAGCCACCAGCCAGAACTAATAAAGTAGCTCCAGTTCTGTTCTGTTTAGCTAGCTCTTTTCAGCAATTAGATATGCTGTATTTGTTGACCAGGAGAGTTGTGGGTCTGGTCCTGTAACTATGCAGGCAAGACTACAGTTTGTTTTCCTTGCCCAAGTCTACTCTAGCAGTGGTAAGTCTCTTGGAGCTGAATTTCTTGCACACAGCACACAGTACAGGTGAGCAAGAACATCACATTATTCTGTCCATGTCTGCGTGTGTAGAGATAAGCTAAGGAAGTGCTGGTGTTTACAGAAAATAAATAAATGAGTAGACAACTGTGGTGTTCATTCCAGAAGAAAGAGGGGTGCTTCAACTGGTGCTAGCAATCTGACTCCCAAGGAGTACTCACCAAACGTTTGCCATCTGGAATTTGCTTTACAAATTGTTTTTATAATGAATATTGCATCGTATGGAAAAGGTATATAATGCATTCCAAAATCATGTTCCTCAGTAAGGAACATGAAATCATGTTCCAAACTAAAACCAGTTCTCTTTAGGTTAGGGCTATCAGTTTGGAGGGAACCAGGAGTTCCTGCTCATTTCAATTGCTATACTGCTGTGTGTATATATATATATATATATATATCTCCTATATGTAATTGGTACAGGCCTACATACGTAACACTTGTATGCTGACAGGTTCAATAACTGTGTAAGGAAACTGCTTTTTCGTAGGACTGTGCTTGCCCAAGGAAATGCACCACGCTCCCCCCACGCAATCCTCGAGGAGCTGCGTTCGAGGCCCTGGAGCTGGGTTAATGCTGGGTTAATAAACGACGGGGCAAAGGCATTGCACGTGGCACGGTAGAAATAACCAGCAGGGAGGAGCTTGGGGTTACATCAACCGCAGTGGGTGCCAAATCCAGGGGCCCGGGTCGTCGGATGGGGATACAGGACGGGAAGGAAGCGTTAGGTGCTACAAGGGCTGTGTGCAGTGGGAAGTGTCAGCGCACGGACCCCTGGAACCGGGATACGAGGATTTGCAGGAATAGACAGAGATTAAAAACAGATATAGGTGAAGTCTGTTACAACTTTAAATGCTGCCTCCTGTGCACGGACAAGCAGAGCCCTGAAATAGTCTAAACGGGCCCCACGCGCCCTCCGGCCGAGGGAGCCCAGGGTCACCGCCGCGCGGGGCAGAGCCCGGGCACCGCCTGCCCAGGGCGGTGCTGGAGTCTCCTCCTCTGGAGACGATTCCGAGCCCGGGTGGAGCCGCCCGCGCTCCGGGCGTCCCCGCGGGACAGCGGGTGGCGCCCGGGCACCCCCGAGGGCCCCGACGGCCGCCACGCCGCGCCGCCAGGTGGCGCCGTGGCCGCGGCGCCCGGGCCTGGCCGGGCCGGGGCTCCGGCGGGGCCGCCTCGGCCCGGGGGTCCCTGCGCGGCCGCTGCAGCGGGGCCGGCGCTGCGGCAGCCAGACCCGGTCCCGGGTGCGAACCGCCCCGTCTGCCTCCGTGCCGGGTGGACGTGGCCAAGGAGGGCGGGGGCGGCGCGAGGGCTGGGTCCTCCCGCTGCCGCGCCCGGAGAGCCCGCGGGGATGCGGTGCCCGCGGGGATGCGGTGCCCGCGGGAAGGAGCCTGTGCCCCGCGAGCGCCCCGCTTGCTCGGCTCAAACACTTCATTAAATAAAAGATAAACTGGGCTTTGAAAATTAATTCAGTTTTTTATTAATTTCGAAATTTCAGCATTCGGTTTACAAAAGGGCTTAGGGGGAGTTCAGTCCCTAAAGTGTGTTTATTTTTCACTCAAATGTCAGCAAAAGCAGCAACTGCCAAAAGGGGAAACGTACCCCGGCAGCACTTGCTCCCATTACCTAGCAGAGCTGCCGTTAGGGAAACCCTAAACCTTAAGCCTGCGACACATCGGCCCTGAAATAACATCACCTGCAAACTACCGTTAAAATAATTTGCTTCCATCCGTACAGTGATTTATTATTGCCGAAATTTAATTTTAAAAAGAAGCTCCGGGCCAGGTAAGCTGATGAAGACCTGTCTGTCCTGCCACGCGGGAAGAGGACGCGAGGCCGGCGCTGGCCCGGTCGGGCCCGGTCGGGGCCTCCTCCTGCGGCCTGGGCCATGGCGCGGCTCCCGTCACGTTGGCCCACGCTGTGCCCGGGGCTGGCTGCTGCTCGGCTTCGGAGACCTGGAAATGCCCTTCCCGGTGGATGGACGCCCCGTGTGAGGCTGCTCACTGTGCTTGTGCTGGAGAAAACGGGAGTTACGGAGCGTTGTCCGAGGGAAAACACAACCCAAGTGTCTCCACAAGAGGTGTGTAAGGGCTTGGAATTGTTTCCATCCTCTTTGTAGTTCCTCTTCACCGTTTCAGAACTATAAACTCTGGTGCCTTCTTTCAGCGGGAGGTTCGAGGGATCTGATTCGTTTTTGAAGTGTTTTATTTCTTATTCCCGATCTGAGCAGGGAATCCAATGTGGCCGCATTAGGAGTGTTTTTCCTAGTGGCATTCACTGGGATGGGATGGGACTTCTCCAGCAGGCTTGACGAATCCAAGGGCAGCACCGATGCTGTTGAAAACAGGGAGAATATGTGACCCTTGACTGGGATGAAAACACATTCAGGAAGCATCTCCTAAGGGAAGAAAGTTAAGCTAGAGAGTATCTTAAAATAGGTATTTCTCAACCTGACAAACATACAGCACCTTAACATCTGCTTTTAGGAAGACTTGCATTTTGAGATCGTTTCTGTGCCTTGGGAGTGCGGAACGACCTTTTTTATGGGTTTTGGCCACAAGGAAGGGCAAGTGCTCGCCAGGGCAGGGCACCGTGATGGTTTGTGCGGCTCCAGGTGAGGCAGCGTGATGATGAAATTGCTGGTTTTCAAAGGAGGACCTTTCAAAATGTCCCTAGAGAGACCTTGGAGCGTTGTGCCGGACTACCTGTCGGCTGAGTTATGGAAAATGATCCTCAGTTCTTTCCAACACACAAAGAAGTTACCGTAAAGGAAAAATAGCATGCGCAGCAGAGAGCAGATCCTGTTCTTGTTTTAAGTCACTATCATCTCCAGCTGCAGGTTTTCGGGTTGAATTCCGCGCGCAGAGGAACTCCCATTCACCTTGTTCCGCCCCGCGGTTGGTTTTGGGGCTGTGCTGCCCGTTCGTGCTCGTTGTAGCCCAGGCCTTGGCTTTTCTCCGGTCCCTTTTCCACGCTGTTCTCATGCCTCGTTCTCCTGGAAGGCCGGAGTTCGGCTCTGCTTCCACTGGGGAAGAGGATCAAACTACCATTTCCTGACTTCTTGCTCCAAAGTCACTTTGTTTTGCCTTAAAATGCTTAGCAGCCGATACTCTGTGCGCGTTGCAGCGGTGAGGGGGGTGTGATAGATCTTGTCTGTCGTCTGCTTCCGTGTCCCCACAGTCCTGTCCCGCTCCCACAAAACTGGTTTTCCAGCCCTGTCACCGCTGTGCCAGCAGAAAGTCCCCTTAAAGCAGGTGAACCCCTTTCTGGATGTTCTAGGTCCCTGGTGAAATTCCAAGTATTTTTACTTGGGAATGTACTGGAGCCAATGGGAAAGTGACCTTGGTTTTCCTTTTGGTTTATTTCTTCTTTTTTTCCTCATGTATTTCCTTTTTAGAATTGAGGAAAAGCTGTTACTTGTATGTTCGTGTTGCATTAAAAGCAGAGTCGTGTTGGGAGACAATTATTGAAATACGGAAATTCTTAGAGATGTTTTAGAGGCTAATAAAAATCTTAATAGATATTTTTATAATATATGACACATGAAAGTAGCAGGCATTCACCATGATGCTTTGGAATTAGATTTCTTTGCATGTATTAGTTAAGGAGCTTGAGGTGTTATGTGTGTGAATAACATGGCAAATGTAATTTGGGCTGCTGGTTCTAATCGTTATTATCTGCCAATTTACCTAATTTGGATTTTGCTGGATTTAAAATATGTGCAGTGGTTTTTCTTTCATTTGTAATAATCTGCATTCTTCGAATGAATCATGCGATTTGTCTTTGTGAAATAATAGCAGGCAAGTATGTTTTGACAGATAAGAGCCTGTGAGCAAGAAGTACCAACGTACAGGTGTTAGCGTGTGGTGTCTTTCACAGGGATCGTCTGGGATGTTGGGCAAAATGTTAAAGTTAATATTTAAAAAGAAAAAACAAAAGCCCTATTAATCTTCATGCTTCAGGTTCAGATTTCTGGGAGCGATGTCGCTGCTTTGCTGTGTCTTTGGAGGCCCAGCACATCCAAGCTGCAACAGAATTCAGGATGTGGAGCTCAAGTTTGGTTTAAAATCCATTAGTAGCTATTTTCTCTGTTGCCTTTAGTACTTCCTTTTTCTTTATTTTAAATAATAATTTGTGTTGAGGCCAACCCTGTTTGAGTACTGGTTTGGACAGCTTTATTGTCTAAGAAATGCTATTGATTTTGCTTTACTTCACAATGTCTGGCCCGCAGTGTTGAGATTTCTCACTGACACCATGAGGTCTATAGGATCTGCAAAGGAGCTTGGCAAAGCCATTGTGTAACTATTGCAAGAACTGGAAAATTAGAATGCGTTTATTCCAGAGTGAGGCAACACAGTTATTCATATTATAGTCGTATGATCTTCTGAATTTGATGAAGACTTAGAGAGGATCTAAAAATAACTCACATCCAGTACAGAAAAATATGTGAAAATATACGGTCTATCCCTTAAATCCACAGCATTAAGGTAAATTAATAGAAGAAGTTGTACAGTGCATGATTGAATCCGTGAGGGATATAGTGTGATATTGTATATTTGCCTAAAAGCTCTCTCTGACAGCAAAAACAATGTACCACAGTATGTTTCTTTCTTATCTAATGGAAAGAATAACACACAGAGGCTCAATTCTTGTAATGAAAACCCCCACATTAATTTTATTTTTTGATGTGTCATTGTAATTCAAGAGATGTTTTTAATCTCAGGATTGCTAGGGCACAATAAACCATTTAAAAAGTATTTGGCAGAGATCCCTGTGCTTAGCAACAGCTCCTTTCATTTAAAACTGTTTTTTGAACCGAGCTATTCAAAGCTTTGTTCCACTTATTAAAATAAAGTATCTTACTTCAAACATGTATTTCAGAGAATATAATCAAGAGGACAGCATTCAGATACAATGCACAGAAAACATAAAAGGCAGCAGCATGAAAAACTAAAATACTTTGTGTATGTTTCCTTGTTTTTCATTAAGAAAAACTATATAAAAATGAAGCATACTCACGCTTTTTACTTGTTTGTGTCTTTGTCGGGCATCTAATAATCCATTTATTACCATGGTCTGAAATCCATTACTAAATTTAAAATAAAATTAGCTGTGAAATATTTTAGTGAATATGATACTTCATTAAAATGGTGCTTTTTCCAGTCATCTAAGTGATACGGAACAGCAACAGAGACACTAAAAATAGACTGAGGTCTGGGCGTTTTGCTCTTGGCTTTATACTCTATTCGTGAGTTCCAGCGTTAACGCTTTGTAGCGTACAGTTGTGAAAGCTGCACTCTGAAGCGAGGCAAACCGCTCCGCCTGAGCGCTGCCACGGGAGTTCAGGCTGGTGATGCACCCGAGGCCTCCCGAGCGCCGTGCTCGCTTTGTGCTCGTCCTGCCGCGGTTGCCGCTCGCCGTCTGCAGCGGCGGCGGCGGCAGCAGAGCCCAGCCCGCAGCGGCTGCAGGCACGACGCGCGCCGCCTCCTTCTCCACTGACCGGATGGGATTTGCTCTTCCGTGGCTCGGGTTGCCCCTGCGTAGCCGGGAAAGTTGCGCTTTGCTCTATGCAAAGGGTTTGGGACCTAATTTTGTAAGGTGCCGGTGCCTTTTGGAGAGTCCTCAGAATCCTCAATTCTCTTTTTCCCTGGAGTTTTGGAGTGGGGGCTGAGCATAAGGAAGAATAGTTCTGTTTTGCATAATAATGTGCTATTTTAAAATGTTGTTTCATTTGGAGTGAAAACCCCTAACTTGACAATCCCTCATCAAGAGCAGGCCCTGCATTTTGAGCTCTGGTTGCAGCTCGAGCAGGCTGCCCCGGGCTCTGCATTGCAGCCCCCAGCTCCCCTTCCCCACTGCCGCCCGGGCCCGCGAGAACCCGGCCCTACCATCCTGCATGCAAATGATTAACAAACCCACAGGTCTGGGGAGAAAAGCCTAGGAAAAAAGCTTTGGGTAATTTAAAGCCTATTTAGATAATACTGTATAGCTTTTCAGAATGGTCAGGATTTTAGTATCAGGGCAATTTTTAATCTTGCATTGCGTGGGCAGAAAAATGGTTATTTCCAAAATGTTAAAAAGCTAATCTATTCCATTAGATTTCTGTGTCTTGCATAGATTTAGCTGCTTTTTCTTTTTTCTTTTAATTTTACAAACCGAGTTGGGAGTCTTGACATTTATTGGGCCCCCATATTTTTCATTTATATTCTCTCTAGTCTTCGCCATCTGTTATGACAGTAAATAAGTTTCAAATAAGCCATATCTTCCTCAGCATGAGTTGCTTTTCCTGAAAAAAAAAAAAAAAAAAATTGAAGTTGCAGTTGGATGTGATATTTGAAGTCACAGCTTGTCTTCAAATATTTAGTAGCATATTCCTGTGCCAAGGGATATCAATCTGCCATTTGCCTTGCTTACAGTATAATAAAGAGTATCCGTTCCCTTCTTTCACAGATTTGTCAAGATTTTTAATTGCAGCAGTACAAGAAATAGGCCTTTCCACAGCGTTTTGCCATTTTTGCACTGCCTTAATAAGGACCCCTCCAATATTTTGGCTCATTACATTCCAAAAGCCTCTGACCTCGGTGGATGACCTGTGATCTTCCCTAATGAGTAAATTCCTTGGCTATGGGGACAGCTGCTTGGTTGTTGCTGACCTCATTCCTGGGTGGTGGGAACTGCAGATGTGGGCACACAGCCTTGAGAAGTCCTGCAGGGAGCTGTTTTCCCCCTTAGATTAAGTGTAGGCATCATCAGTGACTCTCAGGACCTACCCATACTTTATGTTTTATCTTGATTTTGTGCCCTAGAAGTACACTCCGGTGGAATGGGGGAAGGTGGCTCAGAAGTCAGCCTTGGACAGGCTTCACTTGATTTACTTTCTACCTTACTTTCTCTGAAAGTGGAGGATTTATCAATTTATTTTGAAATCTCTTCTGTATATAGATGTAATATAGAAAATATTCCTGGATATTATATACAGATATATACTGATAGACAATTCTTTCTAGAAAATATATATACAACCTTTAGGAAAAATATATTTGTATTTCCTTTAGGAAAAAGAATATTTTTCTACTAGAGACGCTGCTTTGTTCGTCAGTGTTTGGGTGTGGGCAACCAACTGGTACTTTTAAAATGGTATCACAAACGTATGGTGGTTGAGCATCACGTTTATAAAATGAGGAGGAGATGAGGTCGACTGCCTTGTGGTTCAGGTGAAAAGACCTGGGTGACTTGTGCAATAGTTACAATATTCATATGCAAAAGCACCTACTAATAAAGAAAGATTTTTTTTTTATAGCATTAAAATCAAGTCTGTGATGTAGTCAAACCTGATTAATTACGATCAACCCTTTTGATCATTTTGATATTCACCAGCTCCTACTATAACAGTAAAGCTTTTATTCTTATTTTTATGTATGCAATCGTTTCTCCTTTTCTACCTGTAAATAGAGTAATTGCACTTTTTTATGATTTTTTCCAGTATTAGATTAATTTTATAGTACATTCTGAAATTTCATTCTCTTTCAGCATCAATCTTTGTTTTCCTTTTATTACAAAATTATACTTACAAATAACATCATTTCACAACAATAAACATAAAAATATAATGCAATACAGCGGTTACAGGTTTATAGAGTAAACATTTCATTTGAAAGAAAATTCTACCAGCTTATGCTCTTATTTCACAGAAGTGGCAAGGTCAGAAACTCAGAGGGATGATAGCAAAGCTATCTATATCTGAAGAGACAGGGGCAAATATACAGGTATCAGTAGTGTTTTTTTGTTTTTTCTTCCAATTCAGCAAGGACTAAACTTGTCATAAAATACAGAAGGGGCTAGACATCTTGGGTATGGCTTATATTTTTGCAGAATTGGTCTTGGATGAAACAGTGGTTTTCAATTAAGTGTTATTGTAGGGTACATTGTATCAAAGCTAAATGATATTGGAGGAAATTTAGTTTCTTTCAGCTGATACTGCTGAGTGCTGGGTATTTCAAAGGAGAACCACAAGTCTCCTACGCTGTCTTTGCAGCCTAAGCAGATTTCTAAGTATTATAGAAAGATGCTGAACATGAAAGCAGATGATTAGTGCAAGACAGGAGCTGTTTAACAAAAACAAGTTTTCATTAGGAAAAAGAAGAAAGTTCAAAGGTGCAGAATAAATTTCTGTTCAGAGAGATAAAAACACAAGTGTGGGTGATCAGGAGATTCGTAAGGAATCTCAAGTGGGGTAGGATTTTGACTTGGGTCAGGATCTCCTGATCGCTTAGCAAAGCTGCTCGCTATATGTATTTACTCACCAGAAAGCAGTGTCGGATCAATATTGTTCCCATGCCTTTGTTTTATTTATTTATTTTTACAACTGTAATAAAAAGCAAATGAGAAATATCCTGAAATCATTGTCAACATGGAAGGGATACTTTGCAACTTGGAATAGGACAACAGTATCCCTATAAGGTGAGGTCATTTTTCTTTTCTCACTTTTCAGGGTAGAAATGAACCCTGAAAATTCTTAGCGCCCTAGAAATTCTTAGATTTGTCATCTAAGAATGAATGCTTAGAAATCTATGGGTTTCAGTTCTAAAGGAGAAGTTTTATTTATCCTATGGTAAAAAAGATGTTTAAAAAGCAAGATGCTGTGACTTGATGACCCAAATTAAACATCTCTGCATAGTGCTATTACTTTCCCATGAGGATTGGCTTGACTTGGAGATTCCTGCCCTATCTGTTGCCCTGTAGATGTACTCCTGCCTTTTAGCTAAAGCACCTCCACTTCCTGAGATACCGCTTAATCTTTTGAAGGTCCTTTCTTCAAAAACCTAGAATTGATTCCAAGTTTATTAAAGAACTTTCCAAGAATTTTTTCTCATTTCTAACACATATGCATTAATTATGCAGTAAAGAAAATGCTCCGTGAAAGCTTGGTTTGCTATGCTATTTTTGACAAAGTCATTTCAGTTGCCTGTTTGCTTAATTTCTTCCCACATTTTCCAGATAAGTCTTAATCTTGTGCTACAGAATTAACCTGACTATAATTCCCAGTTTCATTTTTCTATTTTATTACCAGTCAAAATATATGTGGATTACCAAGTTTTCAGTACTTTACCAGTCTTTTTCAGGCCTCTCATGTACTGTTAATTATCCTGAGACCTACATAATTGGTGTTAGTGTCGAGACTGATGCACAGGTGTATTGAAATCCTCAGCCATCTCGTTGTGTTGATAGTGCTATTGAATAGTGAGCTGTTAAACCACGTTTTTCTCTTGCTGCTAATATGCATGCAGAATGACTTCTTGTTTTTTACTTTAATAACTTTGCTGTTTCTTGCTAGTTGGATCTCAGTTTAAATGCGTCTCTTTGACATTAATGCTGTATTTTAGGCTTTTGTGCCTTCCCTTAGCCATTTGACCTCATTTCCACTTTCTGTGTTTCTCTCTTGTATGAGAGGTCAATGAGGGAATCATATTTCGGTTTTAATTTATACTTACTCTGTCTACTTAAAATCCTCTGGTTTTATTTTGTATTCTCTCCTTTCTTTATTTAAGGAGTTGGATGTTCTTGTCTCATCCAGCTTGCCTGAGATCTTTCTCAGCAAGTTTCTCTGTACAAACTGTAAAATCATTTCTGTTCACAGATGTCTGCTCCTACCACGGCAAAAGCTGTTATTGATGCGTTCTAAGATTTTCCCCAACAGTTTGTGTCTTATTTCTTTTATCAGTCTGAGTATCTAAAAATCTTCCTTTCTGTGGCAAATTCCCATTATTTGGTGATGATAGCAGTGTATTCCCCAAAACCCTCCCCAACTCATTTTCTTGATCCGATATTCTATAACAGCCATTGTGATAAATCCTCATTGTCTTTATCATATATAATCTTGCTCTTTACATTACTGATCTCAAAGCAAATATATGAAGCATTATCTCCTAATAACAAAAAAAAATGATGCAGGAGGAGAGGCCAGTTCAGGCAAAACTCTAGGGTGCTATCCTTCAAAGTCAAGCTCTTGGAGGCTTAATTCAGCTGTAAGAGCAGAGAGGGCAACCTTATAATATTTGCCCTTTGAAATGCTATCTTTCAAGGGTGACCTTTAAGCTAACTTGGGAGTCTAACAACCTAGGTCCTCAGTATAAGATTCCTTAGCTGCCAGCCTCTCACCGTTGATATCTTCTTTGCCTCCGTTCAGAATAGAATCTTTTCTCATTTATCTGCCTTGCTTCATAACTCTCTCCTGACTCATACTATCGTTCAAATGAAATAGAATTGTTAGGCTGATCCCTTTCTCTTCTAGAGACTTCTCTGAGTTTGCAATTCTTTACATGCCGTGTTCCCTCCAGGCTAGAAGAGCCTTCCTCCCAGTCACACAGCAGAAGTGTTGCCAGACCATTGGAAGACGCCTGGTCCTGCAGCATCCTGCTACCCTCAAGTTAATCAGGAGGGAGCTGAAACACTCCCTTGACCTAACAGGAGCAAAATAACAATGTGACAACGTACAAAATTATGGAAAGCTCCATTAAATGATATGGATGGTTTCCAAGAACAGGAGGGCCACAAGAGCGCAAAATCAGCCATTGCCATCTTTAGCCGTGGCCATTGTCTGGGTTTGCTCATGCCTGACCAGGCCACGGCTAACACAGGTGTCCCTAAGAGCAGCTTGGAGAAAGTCGAGCATCCGTCACGGAGCCTTTTGAGTTCTGAATTAAAATTACACATTCAAATAAGATACAAAAAAAGAAGGTAGCTTCAACAGAAATTGAAAATTCAGTGAGATTTTGTGTAATAGGATTGTGTTGTCAACTCTAGGAGTTATTTTGATTTCTTTACAAAGGTTGGAAATTACTATTTTTCCTATTGGTTCCTTATGTCACATCCACTCTACTTTTCTAAGCTCTTTCTGGAGACTTCTCTGATAAAAACTGTTAAAGGCCCTGACCTGAGCGGTGTCCCTCCTTTGTGGGAGCCTACGCATCTTTATCACAGAGATAGTTAGAATTAAAGGGGGGGGAACCTAAAAAGACCCGTGGGATTTTCAGGTTTGGCTTCTGCGTTATTTCAGCGTGTTCCTGGCGGCTGTCAGCACTTTGTGCCTGATTAGTTGGGCAGCTAACAGAATGCTGCTGTTATCTCTGTACGTCTCCATACTGCCCTGAACTATATTGTGTTCCTGCCTTGTCAGTGTATTTTTTTTATCTATACAATTGTTTCTTTGCTTGAATTCAATATGTTTGCTTTTCTAAATGACAGCAGAACTGTTATTCCGCTGCACTTCCATATTACTCCATCAATCATCAGAAGAGGACGTTGACACAGTGTTAGGTTTGTTTTAAGTAAAACCAGGCTCACTTTATTATTTTGTTGTGTACTGTTTGCCACTGCTCCCTCTGGACTGGAAAATTTGAGATTTCGTAAGCCTGATCTTCTCAGCTAATATTCTAAACTGCAGCTAAGTAGCATTTGCTGGAAAGTGAGAAGTTAGTATTGTGTTCAGCTCATTCTTCTGTTTGGCATAGATGTAACAGATACGTTGCATAAGTTGATTCATGGAGTGAAAAAAAAAGTCTCAACTTTTATTTAGATGATTGCTGGTTTAAAAAAATGAATATGATCTGTCAAAAATTACGGATAATAAAATATAAAAAAACCCAGTTAATAAGATGAAAGATTTGACTCAGTACTTCTAGTCAAAATGAAACTATGTCAAATGATTTTAAAAATATGTAAGCATAGTGCAAGTGAATATGAAAGGAAGAGATAACGAGAGAGAAACAGAGATTTTACAAAAGATCAAAGCAGAAAGGACCTTTCATTTGGTTTGGATTAGGTCACTGGCCATTGGCTATAGTTTAAAGATTAGAGGTTAGATTAAAGACAATTTAAAGGCTGAAAGACAAATGGATAAGATGAATTGAGAGCACTGCTATCTGGAGCATACTCAAACTGTCAGTAACACCCTGGAGAATGGTAGCAAGTATACGAATGGAGAAAACAGTTGAGAGGTGGTAATTTGTACTGCTAATTACAGGAGGACGAGCAGTATTTACAGGACGGAGTTACCTTCTAGTACAAGAATATGGGAGTGTGGTTTTCAGAAAGAAGTAAAATATTAGGTGAGAGCTGAGATAATGAAGGAAGCAGATGGTTGCGGATTGACGTGTTAGAAGTTGGTGCTGTGTTCTCTGAAGAGTCCACGACCAACAAGTGGGAGAGGAGAATTTGGGAAGAAATGGGTGCTCTCTCTGGACTCTGGCTAGTTAATGTTTTAATAAAAGTCTTTTTTTAAAGAGAATTTAAAGTGCTGAAGGGTTTGAATAGCATGCTATGAAGCATAAGAGAGTTCAGAAAGGATTTACATTTAGGAATTGATCTGGATGAGGAAAATAGAGCTGTTAAGAGAAACTTAAACAGGCCTATGATGAGTACTTTGGTACTTAGTGCAGATGATGTAGGATGACAAGCCTGGTGGAGAAGAACATCCTGATATCTGAGTATTCTTCAGTTCCGCTTCTGAATATGCGAGGAGGAACTCTGCATGTCCTTCATTTGCCATTAACAAGTATGAGTCCTGTATGATGTGTTCTTGTTCATGCCTTTATCATATAACCTTTCTAGTCGCTTGGAATTCTCATCAAATCAGATTTTTTAAACGCAGCCTATCTTTCCATCTGCTTTCTCCAAATATCTTGTCGTTTTGCAATGATCATGTGAGACCATTACTGCAGATAAAGGCAGAACTTTCTTTTTGAAATAGCATAATAAATTTTTCGACATTATAATTTCATCTTACTCCCACATCATCCTGTAATCATCTTTATTTCTAGATTACACCTGTGCATGATCAGCGCTGGTTTGGATTTGCTTAATGGGAAGTTTGAGTCCCTTGATAGAGCTGATGGCATTAATTTAGAATTCTGTAAAGTCCGAGTGGGGTCTCCTTTTTTTGCATGATATATTAGCTTAAATAGTTTTGTGATACAAGTGTTAGTGCCTCACTCGTCCCTTCAGGTCATTTATAAACGTAATGTATTCCATATGCCATAAAGGCAAACCTTGAAGTACTTCTCTGTTCGTTCTTTGCCTTGATGGATGTTGACCAGTTG
Source organism: Eudromia elegans (assembly GCA_003342815.1). Lineage (NCBI taxonomy): Eukaryota > Metazoa > Chordata > Aves > Tinamiformes > Tinamidae > Eudromia > Eudromia elegans. The sequence continues at coordinate 2,068,104 of PTEX01000024.1, read as the reverse complement.
CACTTAATATGTTCCCAGCCCCTTAGCTAGTGCTGATATTTAAAAAAAACCCTCTCATTTCATGATTGCATAATATTGTTAATGTTGAAGTAATTAATAATTCTTGTGAAAGTCTTTCCTTTTATCATAAGCAATGTAGTTACCAAAAATATTAAAAAGCGGTGACATTTATTAGATTTCTCTGTAAGAGATTATTGTCCAGTGATGGGTGTCAGAAGGAGCTGCCCTTTCCTTGCGTGAACAGATTCAGTGGTTTGAGAGGCTCCGGTGCCTCTTCCCCTCGCATTACCCAGGGCTGGAGCGGCAGCCGCAAGCGGCGGCCCCGGGTCTTGCGGAGATCTCGTCCCCTGCAGTCCGTGCGGTGCTCCAAGCACCGACTCACTCCGCCGCTGTGACGGACGCGGCGGGACTGCGCTTACTGAACAAACGGTATTCTTCAGGAGCAATTTTCCTGCCTGTCGTTTTTTGGATGAGGAGCAATTTTTAAAATGTGTTGTCAGAAATCCATCCCTTATGCAATAAAAAACTCGAAAGCTGTGCCTGATGACATACAAGATGTCCAGATCTGCATTGGCTCCTTCTCTGCAATCTGTTTACAAAAGTTAAAAAATGTAGCAGAATGAGTTGGTTTGTAAAGGTGCTTTTTTGAATGCTAAATCATAGCCGTAATACCGAAACACTAGAATTGTTTGTTTCACTATGTAGGAGGGAATTATTTATTTAAATTGAAACATGAGATCCACCCAATCAGTATATGGCATTAATTTATGTATGGACTGGTGTTTTCTTCTATCTGTAGAAAAATTACTAGGAATTGAAGAGAGATCTCCATGTGTTTCCTATTCTAGTATAGGAAATATATAGTATTTCTTTACAAAAAAAATCTGATAAAGTGCATGTGCACTTGTGACTATTCTTTCCAGTGATATTCACATTAAACTATCACCTAATTTTTACTTAACAGAAACCTCCCTAAAGATAGTTCTATTCATAAAAATATTTGTTCCTGGTACATTTTGAATGGAAAAAGCTTACATCAGATATTCCCAAGCTATATTTGAATATTGCATGAGTAGTCGGCTTATCAGGGATGTAGTGCATCTTGTCTGCCTTTGATTTAATGTGAGGTAAAGTCTTTGCACATCTGAAAACTAATCTGATGATTTTGTGCTTCTTTTTAGATTTTGTTAAACCTATGAGGGATTATAAATTCCTAAATAATTGTTAAGAAGTAACTTCTTCAGGTTTACATCTGCATATATTCTCATTAGAGTGCATGGAGTCCTATATATCTGCCTCCTCAAACCTGTTAACTGTTTTGGTTTTGCTAGCATGCCTGTAAATTTCTGGAACTACGGGGCAGATGAGCTCACTCCAGTGTCGTCATGCAGTTTATCCAGGCAAAACAGATGTGTGATTGTTTTTCACATCTTTACAGTAACTACAAAATTCTTTAAAACTGTTCAAAATTTCAAACAGACATAAACAATGAAAGCTGGCATTTTAGGACAGTTAAATGAAATAACATTTCCTTATGCTATAGCTTGCAGCTTATCTATAGAGTCCAAACCAGGAACATGCATTTCTTTTTAACCTACCATCTACCAAAGTAATTGTTATGGATACATGATATCCAACACATTAGGGGATTTGCTTTTTAATTGATGATAGAAGAGCAAAGCAAATGATGAGTGACTTCCAGTGTATTTTTAGGTTCACTTGGGTTAGGTTATGCATGAGACAGGATGTTTATCAAAAGAATATCAAAATATAAAAAAAAAAAAATCAAAAGAATATCCACCATTCTTGATTATGCAAAAATTAGTTGGAAATCCCCCAGCAGTGGGTTTTTTCCAAGTGAAGAACGTAAGTATTCTGTAGAATATGTTGAAGAGAATGGAGATTTCTTAATGGATTTAGCAGTTGCTTTAAACATGTGATCTAATTCTGTCTTAATGAGACTCAGATGATGAAGAGCTAGAAGATGAAGGGACTATTCACAAAGTTTAGCAACTTTTGTAGTAGGAGTAGATCAATAGATTCACCCACTGCCTATTTTAAAATATAAACTAAGGGAGAATGCAGAACACGTGGGTCCTGTCACCTCCCCAGCAACATTAAACAATAAAAAACAATATACTGTGGCTGGAACAACAGGCAGGTACCTCAGCCAGTGCTGGGAGCGTAACCAAAGCGAGATTCAGGAGTGCTTTTGGTGTCACAAGCATGATGTGGGGATACAATCTTGCCATCCAAAATCTTAGCAAAGAAGGGCTTGTTTAACCTTACACATTTACAGGTCTCAGTGAGTCTGGTGGTTAGAAAGCCAGTATTTTTCCAACCACTTGTGGTTTTTTGTTTGTTTGTTTGTTTTTTTGATAAAAGAAGTAGTAGGCTGATGAAGGGAGGTCATAAAATGATTCCTCTTCCTAAAGGGTATGTTTGTCTAAAGTTCACGCTGCCTCCTGTGTCCTGCTCAGTCCCTTGTGCATTTGGATTTGAGAGCAAATTCTGACCCAACTGTTTCATTAAAATCAGTAGAATTCATTAGAAGTCAAATTGAAAAAATAATGTGATTAAAATAGTGTTTTTCTTCAGAAGAACAGTCCTCATTTTCCTAGGAAGTTCAGCACGGCTCAGGCAGCGTGGGAGGCCGGGCATCCCCTGGGATAAGTGTGGCTCATGAAACACAGCAGAGCTAAATCCTCGGGGTTTCTTGGCAAAACTGCTGCTGCCGTGCTATGTTGTCTGTCATGCTAGTTAGCATTGCCTTGGTGTTTCTCGTGTTTCCATCCCTCGCTGTATTTGTGTGTACTTACACATGGAATCATTCCGTTTCCAAGACTTTACGTCCTCTATAAATGTCACGTCTAAAGCGAGTGATTACAGACAAACTGTAGGCTTGAGAATTGCTTTTAGTCGCAGTGTGCAGCAGCCAGACCCTTTTTGGGGGTGGAGGCAGCAGCTCGGTGTGCTGCTGCGTGCCCGTGCCGCGTGTGCCAGCGCTCCTCCTAGGGTGGCTTCACTCCTCTGCAACGCGGCCCGCTCAAACCACGGTCTTTTTCAGGCTAAATACAGTTAGATTTCAGTTTTATGTAGTTTATCTAGTAATGAACTATCTGATCTGTGAGGGTATCACTTTTTTTTTTCTTTTTCTCTTGCATGACAGCACTGTTAAGGGCTTTTGGAGTAATGATGATGGAAGAGGAATCTGCATTCCAGTGGCACTTCACCATTAGGCTGGAAGAGGAGAAAACAAACCTTGCCTCTCTTGAGTGCCTACGATGAAGTCCAAGTATTCAGGTTAGGCATTCTGTATTGAGAAGTAACCAAAAATACACTTCACAACACACATAGCCCCCCCCACAATAAATGACAGGGTGAAATGTGAGATTACGTAAAGCTGAAAGTCTGTTTTGAGCTAAAAGGAGTTAAAACTGTACTGCAGGCTATAAGCAAACCTAAATTCATTACTCTGCTTGAGTTTCAAAAGTTAACCCAATTCCTTTTGTCAATATTCATATGCAACCATCATATTTTGACTTGACTATTATGATATATTTGTCGACCAGCCTAACAGTAAGTGCTGTCCATTGCTAAGGCATCCAAGGAACATTTTATTCTTTCACTGTCATCCCCAAGCAAATAAAAATGCTAACATAGAGGCCAAAGCAATATTGGTTTTTTAAAAAAATACTAACAACAGTGAAAGTTGATACCTTTATGCATTCTTTTTCCTAATGACCTGTATATAGACCAAGGAACACTGTATCTATTTTTTTAAATAGATAACCTTTCTGACGTTTCAGAGAAACTGCCTAGGGAATAATAACATGAATAAAATGAAATACTCAGTTTTACATATCTGGCTTTATGGCTTCATTTAATGCTATCTTTCCTTGAGACACTTAAAGTATATGCATAGTAATGGTAAAGATGCAGCGGTGCAATCCGATTTATTGAAAACAATCATTACTATATTGTTCCTCTAGCCCAGGGTACACTTGGTAGTTTGTAAATATCCACATTTTTTCTTGTGTCATTAATGAAAGTATTCAAAGGGCTGAAAACAATTATATTAGTCTCATTAAGATAGTTCCTAAGTTTTAGCCATATGGACTGAATTAAGGAAGAGTAATTTGTACTTCTCTACAGAAAGGAAATGAGTTGCACCTCACTGAGTACTAAAATGACCTTCAGAGAATAGTTTGGGGCTCAAACATAGAGACCATTTCAAAATGCCAGAATTTCAGAGAATCTCATTTCACATGTTTTTGTATTTGATTTTGTTTTGCAAAACCCATTTTTATACCAGAGGAAACTGCAGGTTTAAATGAGAAATACCATAAAACTCGTTACTCTTAAGATGCAAAAGCATGAATTCTGCCAGGTATTTAAGGAGTCCTGAGGAATCTTCACCTTTTTTTAAAATTCCCTGTGGCAAAAGAAGTGCAGTTAAGATCCTTGGATCTTTTATAGGAAAGCTTGACTTAAAGCATATCAAAGTCAAATAGCTTCCAGCTCCACAACCAAGCAGCACAGTGGTGTGACTTGACCAAGCCCTTTTTCACTTGGAGCCCCAGATAGCTGAAGCCTTCAGTAGCAGTCAGACATTACTGAAACTGAGGAATAAAGGCACCTGAAAAGTAACTCTCACTGCTCTAGGCAAAGAGAACCTCTGCTGCTCAATTACTTGAAAACGGTCATGGTACTTTTAGTTGAATCTTGAGTTGAAGGCCAGTGAAGAAAAGAAGAACAGTGCCAGCAAAACAACACATATTATTAAGGAAAAAAATAATAAAAAAGTATTTATCTCATGTAGCGTAAACAATTTCTTTGAAGATGTAAATGTAAGTGGACCTAAATTGAATGATGCTAAAGAAATTCTGAATTTGCTGTCCTTGAAAATGTAGGAGGGTCCACTGTCTCACAGATCTAGTGCAAATTCATCACATGTTCTGATGGTTGTCTGAATCACGTTAATCTGAGAATATACACGCAAACCTGAAAAACAAAACCAAAAAAGCTTCTGTGCAAATTCTACAGTTATTAGGGTTAAAATTTTGTTCAAGGAGCTTCTCTCAGCCTTTCACAACTTTCATTTCTATCTAGACTTATTGGGGCTGCTCCAATGATTCAATAGATTTATACCCTTTATAATTGTTACTTATTTGATAGAGCACTCGTATGTATTTGATAGAAAAAACATATATCAGGTAATTCTTTTTAATGAATGAGTAAGGAAAGATGGATGAATTTTTAATATGCCTGCAATATTTGGCACATCTGGTTCTCATGAATGAGAAAATTCTAGTTTTGAGGAGAAATATTTGTGGCAGCTTCACTTTTAATTTATATAATATTACCTTCTTCAGAGGAATATTACTAAAATCTAATTTCGTTTCACTAATATTTACTTCTTTACAATTCTAAGTGTGTCATTTTTTAAACTAAAATTTAATTTCTTATAAAAGAAATTCAAACAAGATAAAGCTGATCTTTAAAAAATAACCATCTTGATTAGATTAAAATCAGAATTTCTCTATTTGCTTGTGGAAACATATTAATGTAATGGATTCTTTTCTGAATTGGATGACAGACAGATTGATGTGTCAACAGCAGAAAGAGTTATAACCATCAATGTGTCTCTCAGTGTTTGACAGTGATTTACTACAATCCAGCAAGTCTGTTAGTTTAACTTTCAGATTAAGAAACTCAGAGATCGTCTGTTGCCCTAGGAGGGTTTTTTCTGACTGCACACAGAGCAGCAGAACGGCCTCCCAAGGCCGCCCAACAGAACGTTTTACACTAGTTTAACCACCACCACATTCTCAACATCATTCAGAAATCCATTACATCTTCAGGTCTCTTTCATTATATGCCTTTTTTTTTCCCCCCCGTTAATCCTCTGTACTCTATGTTTGAAGTAGTAAGTGACAATTCTATATCCCATATTGTCTTGACTTGAATAAATTCTGGAAACTATATTTTAACCAGAAGTAACCATAGCAATTCAAGAAGTGTAACAGCAGTTAACAGCCGCATGGTCAACGTATTTCATTGGGCCTTCATTTAACAGAAAGTGTTGCATTTTCTACTGCGTGGTCTGCCTGTGGGCATAGAAAGAATATGGCATTGCACAAAGAGCAGTAATATTACTAATAGAGCGTGAGGAAATGCTGTAGACTAAGGAGTGGTTTGTTGTCCAAAGAACCACCATCAGTTACGGTGAGAAATAAAACACGGACCGAAGAAGAGATTGCAGTTTCTCCCTCACCTAAATGATTCTATTGTAATTCCCATCTGTTAGAGCAAAATCAAAAGTTTACAATAGAGCATATGTGACTTGTGAGGAGTGTTTCTCCTTTAATGTGCCTGAGCGTTAGCTAAACAATCATATTATGAGGTAGTTGTCATAGTAACTACCATTTTTTCCCTAAATAAAATGCATTATATGAATACTACTATGTAACAGTGTCATTAATTTCTCCAAATTAATGAAATAATTGTGGAAACTCTGCATAGTTTCAGGACGCTGTGAGGATCTTCAGGCAGCTTGAGGTGCTCCCTGACTAACGTCTGAACATTTTCAATTCCCTTTGATCACAAATCACCGCCGTGAGAGGCGCAGATTCACAGCGTGCTGTAATAATGTTGTATGTTGAGAGTGCAGGTACTAGAGAACACAGTAAAGTGTTTGTTCTTTCTTTCTATGTAATTTGTGTTATGGCTGTGGGATTCCTCAGCTGTAACAGCAGAATGCTTGGCACAGAGGAAACAAAACCACTAGACATAAGGGCAGTTATTCTGTTCTTTCCTGTTAAGTTTCATTCGAATTTTTAAAAAGTCACCATCATCCTTTAGTTGATCCTCAAATGACAGCAGTATATGAAGTAAGAGTGAAAAGCAGGGGTCCCGTTACTATACATCCCTGGCATGACAGAGTGAGGTCCAAACGAGCACTTTACAACTTTATATTCTTAACTTGTGTTACATTCTTAGTTTGTTTAATTATTAATTGTTAATATTCTCAATTCTTAATGTGTTATGTTCTTCATATTTTCACTTATATGCTCACAGATCTTCTTCTCTTTTATTATGTTATTTTTATAAAGCATGTTGATGAAAGTACAAGTGCCTGGGCAGATTTGGTTGGAAAGGACACGTACTGGTGAGAAGTTTTCTCCCAGAATGGAACATATTCTGTCCATCTCCAAATGTGCACCACGTTCTCTTTGGGTTCGTCTCGGATTCTCTCTTCCCTGTTTTCTGTGGAGCTAAGCTAAATACTTCAGCATGTATTGGCCTGGGATGATTCAGTGCTCATGTAAGCAAAGACTGAAGTCATTTAGGTGGTCTTTATTTTGTTTCCATGCTGTGGGGAGCTACCTTGGGGCCGTGGGTCACCCTCAGATGTGCCTGAAATAGGTCTGCAAGAGATGGGTCTGGCAGGGAAAATATAGAAGTGGCGGATAGATGAGAACTGGACTCGGAATCATTTGTGCTGTAACGAGGATATTTCTCACTGGTCTAGCTGTGCATAAGCTTGCAGCTGCTCTGACTGCATTGACTTTACGTGCTCAAGTGTGTGTGGTGTCTAACTTAGGCGCTTCATTGCAGCAGGTCTCCTCTGCAGTCAATGAATAACCTTAAACATCCCCAGGGGCACAGGAGTGTCCAGCGTGGCTGCTTCATTTAGGCACTGAAAGCCAGTCCTTTGCATTTTATTTTTTATATTTTGGGAATGGGAGTAATACTAGGTATATTTCAGAAATTATTTGAAACCAAATTATATCAATATTTGTAATTCAGTAAGAAAAGAATGGACAGCAAAGGCCAACTGGTATAATGAGTGAATAACATATGTATTTCAGGTATGTACTAAGAAATGTAATATGAAATCTAACTGTAGAAAATTATAAAAATGCCCCACATACTAGGTTCAGGTGTAACCCCTATGAGGTTAGGTAATCATGCAACATATAGAATTCTCTCATAGCGTATTAACACAGCTGTTCTAAAAAAAAAGATATTTACTTTCAAGATCTTTTTGCATAAACATTTTTATATTAGAGTATTAGAGTCACGCAAATCTTTTTTTTTCTCTCAATTTTTTGCAGACTTCAAAACTGCCAAGGGACTTTTCAAGGGAAGCAGTTAATAAAATACCAGCAAAAAGGGTAAATTTTGGCATTAAATTAAAAATCACTTTTTTTTTGTTACTAAAGTAATTATCATCAAAGCTTTCATTAGCAGCAGATTTCTTATCAGCAAAGTCAGTATCAGAATTGGAAACGGGACAATTTTCACCCGTTATCAAAGGAGAAAACATTTTGTAGGTGCTTTTTTCTTACTTTGTCCTTTTAGAAGACTGACTATAGGATACAGAGTGGGAATCACAAGTGCTCATATTACCTCAATCTTTCTTCATTTTAACTTGGTGGGAAACCGTAATATCCAAATACCATCTGATTAACTAAGCTGATCTTATCTGAAAATCAGTTTCTGCACATGATTAATTAAAAAAAAAACCCCTAATTTTGGTATGGTAGATCAAGTTTGAGTGAAATTGTAATTTCAGAAATTATCTAATATTTCATTGTGATTCTGTCTGCAAAACTGGCCTTGATTTCTGGATGAAATAACTTTAATCTTATTTGGCTGTTTCAGTTCAAAAAAATTGCCTGCCAAAAATTCAGCTCAGCTGCGTTTTACTAGTTTTGACTTCATTAGTTTTGACTTCTATTAATAATTTATAATTTCTGTTGGCTGCTTTTTGGATCATTTCTAAGACCAGAACTTCCACACAGCTTATGAGAGAGTTAGAAATGGTTGGTGTGGTCTGAACAGTAACATAGCTCTGTTATGAACACTTAGACTGTGTGTATACTAAGAAAAAAATCTAATAGAAATGAAAAGCACAAGAGTCATGCTTTTTTTTCATTTTAATGAGCAAAGGAGATATTGATAACTTTTTTAAGAAGGTGTGGGACCCGGTAGCTCATGGAGATACTGGAATGCAACAAGTTTAGAAGACTGAAGCATTAATCTAACACTATTTTTGTTTCTTGTATCGTGGTAACTGTCGTGGCATGATCCCTGGTTCAGAGTTGAGGGCTGCATTTTGGGGGTTGTTTGGGGAAGAAAAGTATGGTATTAGTGGGGAGAAGTGTTTGCCTAGCACAGAGGGTCCGCAGCAGCGTCGGGCGCTTGCCAAGCTCCTCCTGACGCCGTTGGAGGAGGATACGGTGGGATATGGAAGTGATTCCGAGCGTTGGATTTCCTACTCGGCGCTGACGTTGCAAGGTCCGCTGGAGCACTCAGACTGTGCAGACTGTCAGATAGGGTGGAGCTGCCGCCTTATTCATTGCATGGGGACTGGTACAAGAGCTCCACAAGGTTTGTGGGCTGTAATTATCCCGAGTAATTTAAGAATCCATTTACCTTCTGCAGATAGAGATACAGTTTAATCAAATACGGTGGTAAATCAGCCTTTATTAGGCACATTCTGTAGGCTATTATGTAGGTGTTAACACTTAAAATGCAGCTGAGTTAAAACTCTTCCCAGGTGAACAGGCACACTTTTCAATTATAAAATTTCACAATGATGACCTCAAAGGTTTTTTCATTAGAAATTGTATTGTTTTGAACAATGACTCTTGATGCTTATAATTCAGGGTTGTGATTTGCAAACATTGTGGTCACTCCGTAGACCAGATGGCTATGTTCAGTAATTAGTGGCTGCCAACCTATTTGGTTAACAATTAACCCAAAAACATCTAAAAACTGAAAACTTGCAAGCATGTGCTTTTCTGTTAGGAAAGCTGTTTCCAGATTTTCCCCTTGATTCCTTCAAGTGTAGGGGTGCAAGCCCAGATCCTCTCAACACTGCTCATGTGCAAGTTTCCCCTCCCTTCCTGTTTCTGTTTGCCGAGCTCTTACATGGAAACCTCTGTGTTAAGAAATAGTTTTCCTCAGAATTTAGAACAGCGATGCCTCTTGGGGTTTCTTTTTACATGATTTATCTCATAGCAAACAGGAGTTGTACCATAGCCATAGTTCACAGCAGGGTAGTTGCAGCACACTGGAGGGACACAGAGTTTGGTCACTCCGTAGGCTCGCAGCACGGATGCACTTGCAAAACTGGTGCTTACGGATCAGTACATTAATGGTGCTAGTTCTTCTCTGCTGTCATCATTAAAAGCATGCTTATGTGGTATATTCTCATGGAAAAATTAGACTTTCTGCCTACGCCAAGAATAAGGAACACCAGGTATAAGTACTATGTATATTACTACCAGATACTAGATATAAATCTTTCATTATTGCTGTTGTTGCTATTAGGATGTTCCCATCATAGATTTCAAGAACTCATTTATGGTCATCTCGGCTTGAAAATGTTAATGTTTTGAGTTCCTGAGTTAGGATAGTATCAGAGGCTATATTTTGAGGATTGGTGTGAAGTGGTGCGGTCATTTCAGAAGGGCTTCCATTTTTGCTCTGTAGCGACTGAATATGAGGTGTTTGGGAATAATAAAGCACCCGGGCCGGGCTTCTGCCGAGTTTACAAGCACTGCTGCTATAGATAGTGCCCTCGAGAACAGCAATGCTGCAGTTGTGAGCTTGGAAATTAGCACCCCCCGGTACCTCCCCATGGGTTTTAGGAAGGTCTTTAAGCTGTCTCATGATTGGAAGCTCTAAGGGTCCCTCTCAAATTCTCACATGACACATGGACCTGCAAGTCAGAATGGAAAAGAGAGGATCATCCCCCCCAAACCTGTAAATTCTACCCAAGGATTAATGTCCCTGAAAATTTAAGGCTCTGAAAACAGGGTTATGCCTATTTAGATAAATAATAAATCTGGTCTGAAATAATTCAGCCTGCATTTACTGCTGACTTCAGTTTCCTGCAGCTCAAAATAATGTGCTTTTTTGAACACTCTTTTTAGTAAAAGCGCCTATTCCGTAGGTCAGGTGAGCTGACAGTCCATGGTTTCGATGATGATCCCATCTAGATGAAAAGTGGGATGAAGAATAACAGCAGGTTTGAGGTGTACATTTAATTTTCACGTGATAAATTTTAAATAATAATTGCAGGGCTGAATTTCTTTTCAAAAGTTAAAGGCTAATCATCGATGCTGGTAGCTTTGCAAGGTGAAAATGCCATCTAGATGCTTGGTATTTCTGGGTTTGGCTAACACTAAATCTTGAGAAAATAGGAAGTCATGCCAGCTGGCCTTTCTATACAGCAAAGAAAAATGAAAGCACACACATCCAGTGGTGCAGAGAGTTGCTTCTTTCTAGGCAAAAAGCTGATTTTGTCTAATTTCCATTTATATATCCCTCACTGGGATAATGTTTTCAAGCTTCACCATATAAAAGGAGTAGAAATAGTTTCTCAGCTAATAAGCCCCAGTATCCAGTTTGTTGTGTAAAAATCAGAGGGACGTTTTCCATTGGCAAGCTGGTGTCCTGCCAGTTGGCATGCCGAGGGGAGCAGCCCTGCACCTGATGCTGCAGCTTGAAAGGCCAGTGGTCACATACTCCAGGTGTTCTGAGTTAGCTTATAGGTGCTATAAGGTGTGAAAAAATACACAGTTGTCTAATAAGTACTCACTAATAAATAATGACTGCTGGCATTCCAGAAATAAGGGAAAAGGTGGTGGTTTTAGTCAAGTCTTTGTTTCCTTTCCAATGCACTGATAGTCCAAATATGAATGATATTTGCATTCTTAGATGGGAAGGCAGTATATGTTATTGTAAGCAAAATTGTAATTGTATTATTGCATTGTAAGCAAACTAGTGATTTTTGTGCAATAAACAGCCTATTCCTGAAATGAATATTAGAAAAAAACTTAACAATTTCCTTTTTTTTTTCATAAAGTTATTTAGATTATCGATTTTTGAATTCTTTGAATAGGGATATTTTTTTCTTTCTAAGTAAATGGCCAGCATGAACGTCATCAGTTGTTCTGAGTGAATTTACTGATCTTCAGTATTGCCAGTTGCAGGCACCAGCTAACACTGGAAGTAGTAGAGGAGAGTGGCAAATCTGGAGATTATGAAAGAAATGACAAAAATATCATTAAAAAAAAGACAGTGTAATGAGTTTAATTTTCTCCAGCAAGCAAATGAGAGATTCAAGCTGTGAATAGGAGGTTCCTAAAAGATGAGACAAATGGAATGCTTAAGTCAGTCAGGCAGCCAGCACATCTATGAAGCGAACTGCAGTGACTGCTGGTCTGCATGTGAAAGGGGTTTTTCTCAGGCAGGGCTGATTCTCACACGTCTAATGTTTTGATCAAGGCATCTGCTGCTTTAGGGTATTCTTTTCTATTTGGTAAAATGTGTCTTTGAGGTGGTCCCATGTTCTGTTACTGGCTGTGTGGAGATCGTGGTTCTTTATAACTCTCAACTATCCTAACCTGTTTACAGGATTTAACGCTTAACAAATTGGGTATTTTCCCCTCAATTTCCTAATTATTTTCTCCATAGATGAAATGTGTGTAGTGCAAGCAGCAGTTCCAGGTGTCTCTGACAGTTCTGATCCTCCCTCCTCGTCCCCAGGAATGTTACAAACTTGTATTTTATTATTATTATTATTTTATTTTTTTAGCAAACAAAGGCTGAACATGTAACTTTTTTTTCTTTCTTATGTCTTGAAAAATCCCCTTTTATATGGTACTGGCTTAGTCCCAAAGAAAACCTTTTCCTACTCTCCCTAAAAGCGTTCCATTGGCAGTCTTTTTGGTGACATAATGTTTGTTCAAGGGGAGATAAGAGGATTTTTTTTTTTAGGATTGTTTATTGTGAAAGAAAAACAACGCAGTAAAATAGAACACATAAAAATGAAAATCGCTATACAGTTTAATGAATATTTTGTAAAAATCATTTTCTGTTCTCATTGTACGAATTCATGATAGGAGCACTGCTGGCTGCTTGTACATGATTTATCATGTCAGATTATACTGCAGCAAGCAGACTGCATACCCTTTGACCTTGAGAACTCCTCTTTACTGCTATAAATTTTGGTCTCTTAAAGGAGAGAGTGCAAATGCCCTTTCATCTGGACAGCTACTGGGTTTAAACACCTAGCAAAATGAGATTTTGCTTTGGTTTTGCAACTATGTGTTGGCAGATGATATTTTGTTATTGTGATTTTTTTTGGTGGAAAAATCTTTGGTATCTTTTGCATCTCTGCCTCGGTGTGGATGTCCACAGCTAGATGTTATTTTCAGCACAAATATGTTGACCACATTAATAAAGCTTTTCCATGGTAATACCTGCTGAGCTGTGGAAACCTTGAAGCTCTTAGTTTGTTTTTTCTCAGAAGCTTATTTTTGACTTTGGGTTTTGTTTCAGATGAAGTATTAGTGTAGTGAGGAAAAAAACTGGGAGAACACCTAGTGAAATAAGGAGGCCTGATTTTCTGTGGACACATATGCAACGTCCCCCTTGTATTTGCAAAGCACAGGACCTAGATCCAGAGTTCCCTGTCGTGCCGTCTCCGTGCTCCTGCAACAGGTTCTCACGTCCTTCAGCTCTCGGCTGGAAAGAGCTCCCCGTGCAGCAGCGGAGAGGTGCTGACGAGCAAAGCAGCACCAGCTGCTTGGACCAACAGAGCCATAGCGCTGACCTCCAAAGCTCTCCTCGCTTAGCGACACTAGTGTCCATGCTTTAGCACTGCCAAGCTGCTGGTTTACATAAAACTTGAACTTTACGTACCCCCGAGAGCTCTATTTCGTATCAAATTGGAGTTGCCCGGTAGATCCAAAAAATGTTGGCCTTGGGGAGAAGGGCAAGACTGTTTTGAGGAGAAAAAAAAATAAAATTATAATAATAAGGAAGTATATACGAGTCTCTTGGCTTTAGTGGAGCGTGCTTGCTCACTTAGCAGAGAACTCAGTTTACCATAGTTTGCAATAAAGCAAAGATTGAGACTTATCTGTCGCCCTATAAGTGGCAAGTAAAAATATCCTTACAAATATAATGGAGTTAGGGAACTCTCCTGGTTTTTAATTTATTTTCAATAATTCATTAGCATATACTTTAACCTTAATGACTAGTCCCCACAGGATTCTTAAGCTGTGCCAAAACAGATTTCTCATAGGCAAAATTAATTTTCTGCAAATACCTTTATTTATTTTTCTTAATTCAGGGGCACCAGAAGGCAGCACATCTTTGGTGATTTCATCTCAATGCATAAGATTTCAGCAGTCATTTTAGCCCCTCTTCCTGTGAATTGAATTTTCGTTTTTAGACTGCTTAACATTGGGTGTGACTTACAGGAGGATATGATTCATTTTGATGGAACAGCTTCTAGGTATCCGTATTGGTGCTTATTAATTACTTTAGCAGAAGTGTTTTGTTCCTTCAGTTCCTCTAGAGGATTAAATACCACATAACATATGTTAGATTTTGGCAATCTTATGTTTACAGAAGTTTAAAAAATATTTTGAGCAGTTGTGCATGAAATTATTTAATATCCCTCATGAGAGGAAATGCTAACAATGTTAAACCCAAGTACAACTGCTTTCTATGAATACACTTTTCATATCTCATGAGAAACTGCAGAAAGGAATATGAAATTTCCACACATCTTTGAGCGCTGGAAAAGCGAGCCAACAGCGATACCCGAAAACAGATATTGAAGGGGAAAATGTAACATTGAAAATTGGTCAGGTTATGGCCCCCAATTAGGAAAAAATAAAATTTGTTTCATTAGTAAGTCTAGATATTTAAAAGACAGACTGTAGTACGGAATATAGGAATATAAATACCCTGAGTGGGTAATAAGCTGTTTTCCTGAACATTATTCTCTAAGAACTGTTTTATTCTGTTTGATATTTTATAGAGAGGGTGACTGTCTGAGAAATGAATCCCTAAGCTAAACTCATGTGGGATGTAAAGAGGAATTAGGAGTTGCTTTTACGCACGTCTTCCCTGCCTTCCCTACCATCCCTGCTCAGCAGGAGCAGCCCTTGAGCCACCGGAGCATCAGTGCCCTTACGTGCTGGTAAAGGTGGTGGCGGTTGTCCAGGCAGGTGGCAAGCATGGCGAGGGGCAGGTGACACAGCTTAATCATTCTGCAGCTCCTTGATCAACTCAGCTCATCTGAACACTTGTGCCGTGCTGCTCATGGCTCCTGGCTTCATTGCTTCCACGTGACAGGCCGCTGCTTCTCTCTGCTCCTCTTCCTCCCGCGGTTGGCATCATCATCCTGCCTCCCGCCATGTGAGGGCTAAGGGGCTGAGGAAGAGGGAACTGCTGCCTTGCTCCATCAGATTGTGGAATTCTAACCTTATTTCTCCCTTTTCCCTGCTATTATTTCCATTTATGTAATTTTTGGGAGAACAAACCCCATCCTTGATGTATCTGACACAGCAGGTTCAGAATATTTCAGTCCCTGCTCTGCTCCTGTCTCGGTTTCCGCCACCCCAGGCCTGAGGATTCCCGTGCCCCTCATTCCTCGTCCAGAGGCGAGTGTTGTCTGCCAGGCTTGAAGCCTCAGAGATGCTCTGGTGTGTGGAGCGGTGTCGCTGCCGAGGCTGGCGGCACGCTCCGCCGTGCTGCACGTGGCGCTCCCGACGGCAGACCCGTTGGCACGCGCTGCTCCACAGCGGGGCCGGAGGACGTGCGTGATGCAGCCACTGAGCTGTGCGGGTGGGAAACACCGTGCAGAACCGTAACACCCTGCTGGCCTGCTCTGAGCGGCTAGGCACGTGTTTGTCATCCTAAATCTTCTCAAAATTACATATGACAGAGGTCAGTCCCCTTCCTTTGGGACAGGGCTGAGCGCTCTGAGGGCTCTTAGACCCACTGAGAGGTCCTGCTATTAGTGTGGGGCAGCTCGGTGGCTGCTGCTTCAGGTGAGTTCACATTGCAGGAGGGTTTCCAGGGGGGACCTGCTCTCAGAAATCAGCAGCTCCCTTGAATCTTCTCTCAGGGTCGTACATAAAACTTACACTGGGTTGCTGTAAAGATAATGAACCCTTTTTCCCCTAATCTTTCCATGAGACTGTTACGAATTTCCTTGAGTAAATATTGTTCTTTTTCTAATATAAAATGCACATGAGCGGTTTGGTTGCATTGCCTTTATTTGTTGGAATGATACAGCTGAGACTGTTGGATTTCCTGTATATGAGCTTGGATGAGGTTATTTTCCAATTTAGGGTTTTTTGGCTTTTGTTCTTTGGCCTTCAGAAGGAAAATAATTTGCAGACAAACATGTGCACCTGGTGGTAAAACAATAGCTACTAATACATTTATAAAGAGGATGAAACTGGAACCCTCATATGCTAGGTTTCCAGGAAAGCAGTCAGCCATGACCTACTCTGAGCCAACAAAATAACTGTTCTGTTTTGTTGTTTTTACTTAGAATGATTGCTAAAGCTTTACCCTTCATGTGCACTGAGTTTAATGACAAGCAGAACTTGTAAATAGTATTATGCTTTTAAAATGCTCTCAAAGACTATTATAAATGAATAAAATCACTTTCTCCTAAATGAGAGTAAATTTTATTTGAGAGAAAAATAATGAAGGTGGAACGCAGCTCTATTCTGTTTATTCCACAAGAAAGATCAAAGTCTTCTAAGTTATGTATCAAGTAGACTAATATTATGGAAGTAATTGAGATGTGATGTAAGCATAATTCTGTGATGAGTGTCATTTATGCCATAATTCTGTGCTAGGTACCATTATTTAAGTATCATCTATCACAGTCTAGCCACTGTAGTACCAGGTCTTCCTCTTTTATGCATCGAAATTAAGTTCAAGGTGAATGTCATCAGCCTGGATCATTTATTTTAAATATTCTGGATATGCCTCTATATCTGTACCTAAACTTGAATATGGAATGGTATCATCTCATTTGTTTTCTGTGTGTAGCTTTCTATAATATCTATTTAATTCTGTCTTACTCAAGACATTCAGTCTCACCCAAAAATTTAATGATATTTAAACTCTGATTTAGGTACTTCTTAGAGTATTTGCTAATTTTTTCCTTCTTTATTATTGAGCTGTAAGATAATTATTCTGAAAGCATACTCTGAAAAGACTAGAACAGAAATTCACAAAAAGGTATAAAAACACCATGAGAGACATATGATGAGTGGGTGGGTTTTCTTCATAGTCCATCTGTAAAACTTTTTTAAAATGACATCCTACAAATATTTCTAAGAGGGAACAACTGGATCCGAAACATTTAGAGAAGGTAGTTAATGGAATTGTGACAATTTACACCGACTGGGATATGCTTCGGAGAGCTAAGTATTGAAATCTCAAAAGATCAGTATTTAGGAACGTATTAGCACCTTTGGCTAAATAAAGTGTTTGGAATTCTCTCTGCTGAGAGGTTATTTGCAACCTCTGAGAAAGACCTGAAGAGGCCCATTTATAGAGACATGATGTGTCAATTTGACAGCTTTCTTGCTGAGCCAATTGTGTTCCAACACTACTAAAAAGCTGTTTAAGAGTTTTTAAGATATACTCAGGGCCAGGGAGTAGAAATGGTTCTAAACCTAAAAATATCTTTCCAAATTATAATCCAATTTACTATAGAATACTACTAGTTTTCTTTGAATCCATGCAAATGAAACATAGCTACTCTTACTCCACACACCAGGGCAAGAATGTCTTGACTGGAGCTAGCGACATTACTTCTTTACAGGAACTGATTGCTATTCAGGAGAGGACCCAAGTGCCCACTAGAACTCAGTCCAAGCTCAGTCCAAGCTCAGTCCAAGCTCAGTCCACTTACTGGAAGCAACCTGTAAGGAGTGTGTGCTGTGAAATAACTCTAGATGTTCCAAGCGTTAGAAAAAGGAGGAGCAGTGAGTTTTTAATGAGGGACCAGAAAGTCACAGTGAAGAAGCCCAAAAATGGGGAAGACTGAATCTGGGAGAAGTAAAGCACAAGAGACCCTAAGAAGGAAGTGTGATGAGAAGTGGAGATCAAGAAAAGAGAATTCCTAGCCAGGACTTCTTCCAGTTGGGATCAAGAAGTAGGAAAGAAGAACAAAAACTTGGAAGGGAACAGCTAGTAGGAGGAGAGGAGTGCTTCTGAAGGGCAGAAGTCAGGGTAGAAATGTGTTTCAGTGTGATTTAGGCAGGAACAGAATGGTCAATGGGGGAAAACAGACTTTGACTGGGATGAGGAAATTGATCCAGCAAGTGTGAGTGAGGATTAATTTTGTTTGGCTGCAGGTAAACCAAATCAATTTATGAAGACTTGATTGTGGGTTGAATTGATGCTGATGGTGCATGCACTAAGTAGTGTTGAGTTACAGAGGGAGTTATTTGAATATGTATGTCAGCATGAGGAGAATTGACTTTGACTGCGGAGGACAAAGTGACTGAGAATTGATTTTTACTGTGGAAGGAAATTGATCCAGAGGGAGAGGGAAAATCAGTTTGATTTGTGTGTAAAAGAAACCCCGAGATGGTAAAGAACTGATGACAGAAAAAATGGACTTGGAATTTGGTCATGACATGATTTGGAAGGTGATATTTGTAGCAGTTGACACGTTTTCTGCATGAGTTTATATGAGCTCTTTTGTGATATGGCAGTAATAAATTTCTAATCAGAAGATTGGTAATTGAATCAACAATGATGATTTTGGAAAGCACCGAAAAAGGTTCCTAGGTATGTTGCTATAATCTCAGTTCACATATATACCTTCTGACATCTTGTCTAGGATTATGGTATTCAGATGTATAGTTTGGCCACCAAGAGACATGTATACTTGGTCTCAACTGTTCATTTTTGATTTTCTAAGCAATGCTTGCATAATTTGTCTATTTCATTTTTTCAGTTATAGAATGCTTTAGATATTCATCATTTACTTCATTGATCTGTTTTGCATATAGTAAGACTCAATCTGCAAAAGCCCTCTTATCACTGTTGCACACAAGCGAGGTTGGGAGCCTCAAGACACTCAATAAGTCCAACAAGATTTTCTTGTTCTATCAGTTCTATCTGTCACTTCTGTGCTATCAATACCTTCTCTACAGGAATTATTAGTTAAAATCAGCACTATTTTAATCACATCAAATACAAAGACCAGGCATGGAATAAGTCAATGCATGGGCTACAATGCATAGCAACGGGCTATGGGAGCAGCTTTGAGGAGGAAGATTGGAGAGTCTCAGGGGTTTTTTTGGTTTGGTTGGTTGTTTTTTTAACCTTATGTTGCTTTTATTAGTAGTGGCTCAAAGCACTACCTGAGAATTTGCTGTGTGTAAAGCATGTCCCATGGCCTTCAATCTCAGACAGTTATGTGTGTTAATCACAGAAATTTTGGCAATAAAAAGCTATTGTCTGTTACATATTGTCTGTTAGCAGATTTATGCCTCTGGGTGCTTAGTTTTGAGTTCATAAACAGAAACCATATAATGTCTTTCTAAACTCTGAAACACTTCTGAATACAAAGCTAATTGTACCAGTTTCTCAAAGTTGTTCTTTCCAGTTACCGGTGCACTGGCCTTACCTACTTGGACATCCATCTCTTGTTTTGCTTCTGTGACCGCCCACAGTATTTGCATTTAACTAGAATTAGTCTGTTTCTTTTTCTTGAGTGGATATCACTACCTCTTGGATATTGCTGATTGCAGATCCTAGTAACTATTTTCAGTAATTTCATGCTGAACTTTCTATTATCAATGAACTTTTTATTATCAATATTTTTTTCTTCCCAAAGTCATTATTTGTGAATCTTAATTAATCTATTGCAAAATTTTAATATACTTTCACTATTATTTGCCACCTATGTACATTTATTGAGCTAAATATTTAGTAAGCTTTTTTTTTAAAAAAAGTAACTAATAGAGTTCTCTTCAGTTTATGCGCTGAAAAATGTACATATATATCTAGCTGTGGACACATCAATTGCTAAGTATATATGCACACTAAGTATATATGTACACTCATGAGCAAAATCAGAATCCTTTCTTTACCATTGAGTAGAAATGCGCAAAGATTATGCACAAAGCACATGAAATGTTGAACTGTACAACTATTTATGAAATAGAAATCATAAAGATTCTTTTTGGAATAAAAGTTATATATCTGGGGGGAAAAAAAATCTCCGATACGAGCTCAGTATGTCATTTCAAAGTGAAAATCGGGCTAGATCCCCAACTATTAAAAAGTAGAGAGAATAGTTTTTAAAACTGAGTTGGAGTTATCTGGCCAACTTACACTCTGTTGATGCAAATAGTTCATAAATACTGCCTTTATCAGAAACATTTACTGTCCCTGTTTTCCTTTCACAAGTTCCTCTACCGTTATCTTAGGAGTTTGTCCTCAAAGAATTGGTTTGCTCTAAAATACATTTGCTATAAAATACGTTTTATAGCATAATGGCAAAAATTGCAGGGAACTTTTTATGCAGTTACATACATATAGAGGGATTCCAACTTAGGCAGCCCTCAGTTTTGGCCAGAAGTTAATTGTCTGCAGGTGAACTAGTTTGTTGTGGTATTACACACCTTTTAATGGGGGAGTCCAGCAGATAATTAAGATGCGAGCTAGAACGTGCCAAATCCAAGTTCACGTAGCCTGAGGAGGATCTCACAATAGGCTGGCTTTAACTAAAAGAAAAAGAAAGAAAAAGGAAGCGTATTTTATTCATGAGAAAGGAAGTTGTTCTTTTCATATGGGTTTTCTTTCATTGTGAAATATATAGGATGTAAGAGGAAATGTATAGGATGTAATAAATCACAATAAAATATTCAAGATGAGGATTTTCCCATTTTTGAGAGGTGTATGTATTATGTGGTATTTAAAAATGTTAGGGACTTAATAGTTATTTCTCACACAGACAATTATTTATTGCCATCTTACTTTTAAACTAAATTAGGAGCTGTAGCCAAAAATATCCCTCCAGGGTTTATATAGTTGTGTCTAAATCCATGCTGATATATTTTAACTTATGCACATATCCATTTAAAAAGGGGTTTATCTCTTGCTTGACAGTTCTTAATAACACAATAGACCACTCCTGTATCCCCTTTCCATCCATTAGTCAACATATCCACAGCAACCAGCAATAACCCAGCAGCAAAAAGCATACTTAAGAACTTTAAAACCTCCCACCTGAATTGCTGTAGCCAGGAAAAACAAATGGGCCTAAATATACGCGGCTACATTTTAAAAACTGCTGAGCACCTGCAGCTTCGTTGAGCGGCGTCGGAAATCAGCGCTTAGCCCCCGAATTCGGAATATCGACCGCGTGGAGGGACGAAGCAGCGTGCGGCGGGGCTGGAGCCCGGCCGGGTCCCTCCCTACGGGTCCCTGGCGTGGGACCTGTCGGCCGTGGTGCCGAGGGTGCTGGTTCTGCTCTGTGGGGTGCTGGGCCCGCCAGGCCGGTGCACGGAGGTGTGGGTGCCGCTGTGGCCAGAGCCCTCGCAGGTCTTCTCCTGAAAGGTCTTCTCCTGAAAGGTCTTCTCCTGAGAGCAGGGCTGCTGTTTTCGAGATGGGTCCACAGCCTCTTCACAGCTCTGTAGACAATAGCCGTGAACTTGTTTTTGTAGCTCAGGGGACGTTTGTCCTTATTAATAATAATGAATTAGCTATAAGCTAATAACTAAGTCAGTTACTAGCTGGCGACAAGGCCGAGGAGCCTCGTGGCCGTGTGTAGACGGATGCTGGTTCTCACGCTGCGCCTCCCGTGGGGCTCGAGCCTCCCTCCTGCCTCAGCGTTGATGGTCCACGGCGCCCACCGCTCCCACCCGTCCCCTAAAGCGCTGACCCCGCTCGGCACCTCCGCGTGTGTCAGAGCTCCCACGGGCGCTTCCCGGGTGAAAAGCGGGACCAAACGCAGCGGATGCCCCGTGCCCTCGCACCCAGGCTTTGCCACCCTGCAGGCATTGGGCTTTCTGTCCATCTGCTCATTTCATGACAACTCTAGTGGTAAAACTTGCTCTGAAACGGCTTGTACTTGGTGAAAACTGGCCAGTGAACCCAACCTTATCAGGGTCTGAATTCAGGGAAGTGACAGATCCGTGGTGACCGCCACAGAAGGGCAAGCAATAGTTGGTGCCTTTGTCACTAGCACAAGGAAGGTGGAAAGGAACCTTAGGATAGAAAAAAAGATGGACAGATACCGTGATTTTATCAGAATAGTCTCAGACTGTGCCCGTGAGTCCTGGGTATGTTTCTTGGATACAGAATTTTTAGTGTTCCATATTTCA
The DNA here is from genome assembly GCA_003342815.1 of Eudromia elegans. Classification (NCBI taxonomy): domain Eukaryota; kingdom Metazoa; phylum Chordata; class Aves; order Tinamiformes; family Tinamidae; genus Eudromia; species Eudromia elegans. The sequence goes on along the minus strand of PTEX01000024.1, from coordinate 2,045,914 downwards.
TAAGAGTTAAATCAATTAGTGCTTTGCAAAAATGCAGAACTAGAGCTTCAAAATTACTCTTCATGCTGAAAGATTTTGCAGACATCTGCCTTTTTTATGCATTTTGATAGACTCTAACAAGGTTGTTTCAAAGTCATGGAACTGGGGTTTTCCTGGGGATAAGTCTCTAACAAAATCCTTTGGTAACTGCGAAGTTATGCAGAAAAATAAGTGTGTGAAACGAGCAGAATATACGCTGGCTGGGGCAGGTTACTGCTCTGTACACTTTGAAATCGAGCAGTGTAAGCATCTGAACAAATCTTCCTACAGCTGTGTGACTTGTTCCTAATACTTCCTAAAAGGTCCGAGTTGCTGTTTTAGATGCTGGATCTGGGAACATGGTTGTCTGCCTCCCTCTCTGCCTCTCTATTTCTCTCTCTGTAAACATATCCCTAGTTTCCCAGCAGGTTCAAACACAGATGGCTGCCTTATTGCGACAGAAGCAAAAATGCTACATTAATGTTTAAAGAGATTAAAAATCCTCTTGGCAGCAGTGGCATATGTTACCAGTTAATTGTAGCACTGGAAGCTTCCCTGCTGTTTTAAAACATGGACTCGTTTTACTTGCTTTCTGCAGAGCGGTATGAAATGTCAAATTTGTTGGTATAAGTTTTGAATCTAGTCTGACAAAAACGAGTCATAAAGACCGTGTTGTTGCCCTATCTACCATAGTTTTTGAATCCAAATAACGTTGTATTGCTATGCCAGCTCTGGCAGAAAGCTGGCTCCCTCCTCCAGCCCAAGAGCCATGTGCCTGCTTTATGATTCTGACGGAGGGTGATCGCGTTGGAAAGACAATTTTTAGCTTTTCACCTGTGTTATTTCAGATTATGTTGACCAAAACAGGCTTCTCGTTCAAATTACTTCTAAGATGCAACGCGAGCTTTTCCTGGCTCAAATCCTCGGGTTGGAAAGAGAATAGTGGAACCCGCCCTGTGACAGCCTGCTAGCGACGCACGTTCCCGTCGTGGCGAGGACGAGGACGTGGTCAGGGGATGAGCACACTGCCGAGGAACGCCGTTCTTTCCAGGTCCCTATTCACAGACTAACAATTCTCACCGCTCTGTTGCTGACGGTGTGCAGCTACTAGCTGCTGTGTTTTGGGGGGGGGGAAAGAAGAGGAAAAACACGATTTTTAAACAATTTAGTTTGTTCGTTACTTTAAAATCTGTGGTTTCCAATTTTTGAGCTTCTCTAGTTCTCCTCAAATCAGGCAGCAGGTGTCACATACACATTAGATTAAAACAAAGGGTTCTGTCCTCTTAAGTAGCCCTGAAACATCAAACATCGTCAACAGACCATTTTTGCTTCAGTACTGACTTTGTTTTAGCACACTGAGTAATGGCACATTACCCTTGTGCACATTTCGGCTATTAGAGCTACAGAGGGTTTTTCAAGCTTAAGTATTCTGGAAAGTAACTGCCGTATAAATATATTCTCATGCTGGAAAGGTAAACAAAACTTAGCATCACATATTGCCTGTGATCCTTTTTTTACTATTTGTTCTTTTGCCATATGTGCACATTAGGTTTTACAGACAAGTAGACGTGATCTCTGCCCCTGAGGGGTTTACAGTCTAGATTAAATATCACACAGAGAGGAGACATTCTTGTTGGGAATCTCAGTGGGGAAGGCCAAGGGTACTGCAGGCACGAGCTATCCTTGCTTGTCTAAAAGCAGCATTTCGGATCAAGGCTGAAACACATCAGTAGGGAAGAGTGCACAACTGCTCCTGATTTCTTCAGAGAGCTTCAGACTGCATAGCTCTTGTCTGATACCTTTTTTCTAGCGTTTTGAGAATTATGAACCTACATTTTGAAAATCTGTGCTGGCTCCAGTGGTTTGCCTTATTATCAGTAAGGTTGGGTAGTCTAGGAGTTTCCAGAATAAAACTTTAGTCTTTTTTTTTTTTTATTGCTATTACTTGTAGCAAAAGGGCTAGAAAAATAGCAATGATATAAAAATAATGTATTGGTATAATTTGGAACAAATTTAATATTTGCACACTATACTGCAAAATATCTTAGTTTATAAGTAGTAATAGCTGAGTATAGGGGGTTAGCTTCTCTGTTAGAGCTGTAGAGGAGAACAGAGGAAAAACTGTGTAAGCTAGCATCCTGACACATCTAAATTAAACTTAAAGCATGGAGAAAAATGTCACTGGTGAAGCAGGTGGCCTGTTGGGCTCTCTGTTTCTCCCTCCTTGTCCCCACGTGCTTCCCTGCAGTGTCCTGCTGCAATCTCCCTTGTGGATGCTGATCAGTCTTGGGCCTTCCAACCTGGTTGGAAGATTTCTTCTTCCATGGTTTCTTCTACTGTTTTTTCCTGTCCTAATTTGATTATATCAGAATATAGAGAATGAAATATACAGTTAAGAAGCCTGATTAAAAGAGCAAGTAGTGTGCTAACACAACAGAGATTTAAACTCCCCCCAGGTCCAACTTTATGGATTCATGTCCTGTGCACGTTAACTGGTCAAGGATACACACAGGTCCATGGGACTTGCAGGTGCTAAAGGAAATGGTCTTTCCCAGATGTAGAAGGTTCTTTACAATTTAAAGCTACTTACGTGACATTGCATGCTAATTAATGTGAACCTTTCAGGACAGACTATCACAAATGAGCCTGACTTTGAAGGATTTTTGCCTAATTCCAAAGGCAGCTTTGGGGAATGGTAAACCTTTGAAGCAATGCTTGTCACCCACTATTTCTCTTGCTAGCTGGAACACGCATTTGAGTGGTAACCTTCCGAGTATGACATTCGATGTCACATTCTTCTTTGACTGAAATAGAATAATATTCAATCTAGATTGCAAAGCAGAGCTCCTGTCTTAGAGTTATTTACCGTGCAGTGGACACATAAGAAACAGTGATATTGATGACAACTGCTCAGACAGCAATATGTACAGGCAGAAATAACTGAAATAAATTCCTCATATATAACAGGGCCATGCTAGAAAGTTTTACTCTTGTTTTAAACTGATGGTCAGCCTTTCAGTATAGAAATTAAATCCCATTGATCAAGCAGCTGCAGCCAAAATATTTATGTAAGATTCATTCAGGTATCAGAGCTACAAGTTAAAATTTTCTAGCCCAAGTTGTAAACTGTTTATTTCAACTTCATTTCCGTACAGTGCTTTTATTAAGCATTTTGTGAAAAATTAAATTTAGGAGACTGAACTGCATTGTGAACTCAAGAGCCCTCAGGAAACTCTTGGTTTCCAGTTAGCCTCTGGACTGTTTGTGCTTCCAGAGATCAGAATTAGCACACTCAATAGAATGCCTGTACGACTGAGCTAGTCAGTATTTAATAGAAGACTCGTCATTCTGTGCAGCAGAATAATGAAAGCAACGTTAACATTATTTTATTTATTCACTTGCTATTAAGAATAGTGCTGCGTAAATGCCTTTTCTAAAGAGGGAGATCTTGTTCGGCTTGTGTGCGTGCTTGAGATATTTTGGAATTTGGGCTAATCTGCACTAATTCCTTAGCATTTACAGCTGTCATATTTAAATATATTTCTAACTTTTTCTGTAAGGGAAGTTTCAGCTAGAAGGGGGTATAATTCTTTTTTTTTTATCCTTCTTTTTGTGAACTCATGACAGATAGCATAAAACGTTAAAAAATCAGTCTTGATTTCATTTTGAAGCCGTGGTGAATCTGTTAAAGATACAAACAAGAATATTTAAATAGTTACTTTGCATTATTCATGTAACTGGAAAAGAGTCACTCTGGGTAGACAATTACTGTGTATTAACATCTTGCCTTAGGGCAGCTGAAATGGTTTTTAATGAGGTGTTACCAATCCTGAATATCTTTCATTTGCCACTTGACCCAACAATTTATTTTTTATTGGGTCATCTTGACTTAAAATGCTTAGATTTATTATAGAGATTCATTAATCATTTGCTGTACTCGAGCAAAATTTTATCAGCATATAAGGTATTTATTGAATTATTCTGTATTATTCTAAGTAATGATTACTAAATAGCACCCTTGGAGTGAAAATCATCAACATTTCCTGAGTATTAAGATCCAAAACCTAAGAATCACCCTGCTAAATTAGTATTCAGGCCATGAAAACAGCTAATGAGGCTTCAGACCTATAAAAGTCCACTCAAGCAAACATCTGCCAGCGTTTTAGAGGGTATTCTGGCACTGGCATCAGCCATGACCTGAAGGGCAGAGCAATATGAACTTAACTAACACAATGTTTCAGATAATTGAGATCTTGAAGAAAGGAGAGGAAAAAAAGAATCCTGCAGCATGACATAGATATCTGCTGCTCTGCCACCTCGTGACAGCCTGAGTAGGAGTAGGACTTCTAAAGTTGCTTTGCTCGGATGATACGGTTTGGGTACTTGTGCTGCAGTCGGTTACCTGATATGACTGAGTATACTACACCTGCGTGTACTTAGCAAATAAACTGGTATTGTGCCAGCCAACCCCAGGAGCTAATATTGAACCGTAGGCTGGGAGTGGAAGACGACGTGGCTTTCGTTAGGGTGGCGTAGGAACATCCTTCATGCAGTTTACATCCATGGGGTCCTTCACATGGGCAAGTGTTTATAGGGCCGTTTGTAATTGGTTCTTCTCTCTCCATTTCTGCACTATGCTCCATACACAGAGTTATGGTCACAACAAAGCTAGTTTGGATCCACACTACCACGGAGCTCTTCTTGGTTCATTCTTGTTTTAGACAGCGTTCAGGCACCTCTCTGTTCCCACAGCCCATTCCCATGGTGCCACATACATTGCTGGGGCAGCAGACTGGACGCCAAGAGCAACTGTGAATGATAGACAATTCAGGGGTTCACGAATAAGGTCCCTTGGTCTCCCGTGAGACCATAATAACGCTGTATTTGAGATAATCAACAGTATAGAAAAGGGATAGAGACAAAATATAGACTGACTTGCAGAGAAATGGCAGCGTTTAAGAATAGGAGGTTGACCACTGCTTCTTTTCTTGATGGAACATATGGTGCACAAACATTACTCCTCTGAGTGCGTGGGAGAGGATAGAGGGTAAGAGCATCTTTCTGGCATGTATACCAGTGCAACACCAGTTACTCTGCTGGAGTCTTTTTCTCCCTGTATATGTAATCTATGTTGAATTAATTTGTAGTTGGCTGAATTTCAAAAACATCAGGTTCTTTTTCACGTATGTTGATGGGATTTTCTTTTGGATCAGTTTCTTACGTTAATTAGACCTCCGTTTATGCTGCATTGTAATCAGCGTTAACAACTCTGCGTGTGCAAGCCTGGGGGGAAATTGGCTGTATTTGCACAGTTTCAACTTTTCTTGCTGCCTGGTTTTGATGCAGTGTAGATTTTCCTGCTTTCTAAGTCATGGACAGTATAAGTAGGACAATCAGTTGTTGTCTAGTTCTTCAAAAACTCTTTTTTGAGTTTTTTGGGGTTTTTTTTTTGAGGAATGCAAAGCCCAATGTATTAATTTGTGTTTTGGATGAATGATTGAGATGTTCTATCCAAGAGACTTGCTGATACTTCTAATCTTTAATAGCTGTGTTAAAAAGAGAAAACTGGAAGGGCATTTTATGTCTGAGAACCGCTGAGACTTGGAAATACTAGATATCCAGAGTACTTCATTCTATATTTGAGTTAAAAAGAGAGTAATGCAAACAAACCTTACATTTTCTTTCTTTTTAACAGAATAGGGGCACAAGTTTTTGCATTAAAGGAATTTCCACATCAACTACTTTGTTAGTATATGCAAAACCTGTAAGGACGTCTGATTTTTATAAGCATATATCGCCCCTAACATGTGTCTGTTTTATTAGGAGCTAAATAATGTCTTTTTTTTTACAAGTTTATATATTTATGTTTATTTTGAGCAACTGAATTCTTTTCTCTCTGAAATCTAGGATCTTTATCTGTCTACGTGTGCCTATATAACAGAAATGTACCTGTGCCAACAGGGATCTAGCCCACAGAGTGCAGACAGGTCATGTTAGTCCAGCATTCTGTTGAATGTCTACCAGCAGCCTGCAGTGAACATACAGCCTGTATCCTCCCTGCGTCCCTGTTAGCCCTCCCCGAGGTGCAGGGGTTATCAAACTACTTGGAGTGGGCTCTCTTTCCTCCTTATTGAAATGTGCTTAAGTATCATGAACATAGGAACTGAAATAGCTCCTATCCCAGCAGTTTGATTTCTCCCTTCCTTTTAATTATAGGTTACCATTATATGTTCTGGCAGAATAGTCATAGAGGTAATCTGAAAAACGCGGGACTGTGACTAAAAATACTAAAAATATTTTGACTTGGACACACACACACACACACACAAAAAAGCATGTCGTTTTGCATATTGCAGTTGTGTCCCTGATAGCCATATATTCTTACTGTTTGCTTTCTGTGATCTTGTGTTATCTCTGGAAATAATTTAAAATGTTCGTATTTTCATGCTATATTGTGGAAAGCAAATCTAGAAGTTGTGGCTTAGACTGTTCCCTTTTCTTGAAAGAAGCTTGAAATAAACATTCCTCTTAATGAGGCATCATCATTAATATTTGACCTTGGGTTTTTTAGCAGTACATACTTCCAGTGCCCTTCTTTAAAATAAGAATGGACTCTCATTGCTCATATATCCATGTATCACCCCAAAACAATTTTTTATATATGAAATTATCAAGTAGTTAATTATAAACTTCACTTTCCAAAGCATTTGTTTACTGAGTCATTATGGTCAAAATGCACCATTCTGGAGCATGTCTAAAACTCTTCCTCCTCACTTAACTGAAATAATCTGTTTAGTAACCCAGGGAAATGCTTATAGAATTTCTCACATGTAGCAGGAAGGCATTCCATACTTGCATGTGATGACAATTAGATTATGACAGGAATTATGTCAGAGTATTATGTAGTAGGTAATAGTGGCTGGGAATCTGAGACTTTATTTTCTGTGAAGTGTTACAGTGATCACAAAACAGAAAAAAAGGGATGAAAGGGATGGAGTTCCCATCCCAAATGGGCAAGAGAGAGCTGCTCGTGTGCTTTGCCACAGTGAAGATGGACCTGCAGCAGGCATGAGAGGTGTAGTAAGCATTGGCCTTTAATGGAGCGTTTTAGGAGGCTGGATGGTCAAGGCAGTAGAAAGGTTTTTTGACTCTGGGAACCCATCCAGCTTCACCTTGTGGTCGGCTACACACCGGACTGAAATCCCAGTATTTCCTGATTTTAGCCTTCTAGGAAATCAGACTCCTATCTATTAATTGAATATTGGTTTCCTTGGGGAAACAAATAAGCGTCCTGGCCCACAGTTACCTATATGCAGCTTCTCAGCTGTGTTGCTCATGCAGTGGTTTAACTAAATCAATGTGAAATGAAAAAAAAGAAATGCAATTAACTTGTAGTTAATTTTTAGACTGAAAGAAATTCACTAATACTGATAACGTGGTAAGATATTCATGTTCTGAGCTCTCTCCATGGTTCTTCCTATGTGCTTACATGTGGTCAGGGATATAGAGATGAAATGCATTAGGTAATTTGCAACCTTGGGTTACACCAGAGTCCAAAAACAACAACAAAAAAAAGAGAATGAGAGGTCATGTATGTGAGTCTCATCATAAATAAAGTATGAAGCAAAACTTCAAGAAAAAAGGAAAATATTTCTATTGAAAGTCTGACGTCAATGTATTTCATAGCTGGGAGTGATTCATTATACAACTGCTTCTCTTCAAAAATGTTATTTCTCATCTGCCATCTGATCCAATAGTCTCTTAAACCATCCAACAAAGTATTAATTATTTTGATAGATGTACATATATGTAGCTCTAAACATGTTCTTTCTGTTTCCCCATTGATAATCAGAGTTCTGATGTTCCCAGGAGCTGCTCTTGTACACCATAATCATGTCCTACTGATACAGCCCAAAAGGAATAGTGTTGTTGCAGGCCTGCCTTTTAGTATGTCGTGAGCACAAAAGCCATGTGAGAATCCTGCATATTTTTCTTTAGATAACTAGCTACTTGTCCCCTTGCTTGTCCATGAAGATTGTAAAGTCAGTTGTCACTGGCTGGGACCACAGCATTAGCAGAGATTGATCTCAAGTGATGTGATTTTTGCCAGGCCATCACAGGACTCTTGCTGCTTCTGCCCTGGCCTTTGTCATTTTCATACGAATTGAACCAGTTATTGAGTGTCACCATATCTGAGCTACTTGCACAAGGTGCCATTGGGTTGTAAATGCGCTTGGTACCCTAACCCTACAACTTCAGACATTCATGAACGTGCTTTCAAATGGATCGTGATTTCTTACGGCCAGTTTTGATTTATATAGGAAAAGACCTCCTTTGCATATATATTTTTTTAATTGTAAACTATATTGTGGGTGACGTTATACCTAGACAACTGACTAATTGCAGAATCCGATCTAAAGATATCACTTTGATAATGCAGACCGGATAGATGTGACCTTCGGTGAATACTGCATATACCAAACTTTGTTTGGAAAGAAATATTGAAGGCTGACTTACCAGAGTTTGCCCAAACTTTGCTGTCCTACAAACAGATTTTAATTTCGTAATCATGTATGCCTTTCCCATAGTGCCTTCTTTTTTTTTTTGTGGCATTGGATGAACACACAAAAGGAGCAGAATTAAAGTTTAGAAAGAATTAAATTGTCTGGCAATTCCAGTGCTTCTGCTTGCAGCAAAATATTGTTTTAACGGCAATGTGATTATATATTGGCTCACATAGGGGAACTGCAGAACTCTGCCTGCTGAGCATCATTAAGCACTTCGGTGCTCGGTGGGAGTTTGTTCATTAGGAGGAGTGTGTTAGGAATTTTACTCTGTGTGCATCAATGTCTGAGAGAGAGGGAGGGAGAGGCAGTGAGAAGGCAACATAAGATAAATCATTTACACCTGCAAAATAGCTAAATATCAGTACTGTTCTTTCGCAGAAGCAAAAAACTGCTGCGGAAAAGAAAATAAGCATCAACCAGGGTAGTAAAACGAGGCTTCCTGAAACCTGTTGCTGCCCCTCTTTGGAAACTTTTAATGCTTCTTCAAATCTAATTTTGTTGCCAGAAATACATTTCCTGCCGTATTTTGCCTTTGGCTTTATCATTAAATTACAGATATTTGTCTCATTTGGGGATCTTGACATACAAAAAGGTGCAAGACATATAATATAGCTTATCTGAGCCTGTTATCCATGCTTACAAATTCTGTTATCAAGAAAAAAAAAAAAAGTTATATCTTAATCACTGTAATTCCTATGCTGTAAGATTCTTTTGGTGAAATAACAAGTTTGTTGGGCTTTAATTTCTTTAAAATGAACATGCTGAAATAGAAAACAATCATTCTGAACACAATTCTAAGACTTGAAATTGCATATGCTTTTTTTCCAAAGACTTTACGATTTTAAGTGAAAATTTTACTGTTGAGACAAACCAGTACAAGAGTATTTGTTTCATTTATGTCACGGTATCAAGAGGTAGAAAAAAGCCTTAGAGGCATTTTGCCAGTGAGTAGGGGATGGGCTGTTGAAGTGTCTGAAAAAGTCTATTTTGTAAGATGTACGAAATTTGTTTGATACCTTACTGAAGTATAAAAAATAACACAGGAAAAGGATCACTCGTTTGATTCCGTTTTTGCAGTGGCTTTATTCTAGTGCTCTGTGATTCTGCTGCATTTTCTGATATATCTGCTTATTTACATCTGTATAGATGTGAAGAAAATCAGACTTGCTGCTTTGTAAATTGTTTTTCAATGCAGACTCGGAAAACCTACTTGGCATAAGTGATATCCTTAAGATTTTTAAGGCTACTTATTTTAAATAATATGGTATGTATGCTCAAGATACTATCTGCTCTTTCTGCATGCCATAAAGCCAAAGAAACAACTGCTGCAGGCAGAGAAAAATGTGGAAAATTGATATTTTCTGTTCCTTTAAATTGTCTCTCTAAATATTTTTTTTCTGTGAAAGTAGCAAAAGCTTAAGAAACTCCTGCTGTCTTGTTGTTCGACATCCACTACTGCCCATCTGCCTATTGATTGGTAGGAAACTCCAAATGGGAATTTCATCTCATTAATCATGTCACATCACAGGGATTAGGACAAAAAAAAATCCTTTATGCTTCACAGCAGCCATCTAATGCCCAGTAAGACAAGTGAACGAATATGATATGGATAGAATATCTTCCCACTAATTAAAGGTCATCTTCTAAAAACTGTGAATGAGACTTGCTCTGAATGTGCCGTAATCTAAATTTGCACATAGTCAAGCTTTTGCAAAAGGAAAGGGTACAGTAAATATGCATTTATAAGTCAAATGTTAGCATAGCCTGGGGAAAAAAATATGCATCCATTATAGGGCATTGAACACTGTGACAATACAGTGCAATAATCATTCTTCTTGAATGGCTACTTACAAAACCCAATTCCACTGATTCGGTCATATTCCCCCCTAAGTCATCATTACTATTCATCTACATGTTGTTTCCACTCCTCGATACTCTTATGCCAACACCATAGTTGTTGCTCTTCTACTCAGAACCCACATAATCTGTATTGTGAGATACTGGGGTTTTTTTTTTAAGCCTGGTTTGTACTGTGAAAACCAAGAAAAAGCAATTAAAATTGCTAAGATGTGGCTGAGCAGGTGAGGTGAGTTTTCCTTCCAGTTAGGACACTCTGGCAGATGAGAGGGACACACGCAGCCTTGGAAGAAAGCCAACTTATTAATGGAATTTGACCATGCAAAACTTGTTGAAATCCCTCTAGAACATCAAATGCCACATTATAATATCTTTACCGAGGTCCCTGCCATTCCCAGGAAGTCTTTAATTCCCTTTTCAAAGTATGATTTTTCAGTAATGTTTTCCAAGCAAGATTTGAGGAGTATGTTTTGTTTTGCATTTATATTTTCCTTTGTTCTCCTCTAGTGAAAGCTGTCATTGGGTACAAGTGGGTAGGCGGGCTCTGCTCTTTCATTGGAAACAAAACCATCAGGAAATTAATGTTTGTTTGGATAAACTAAAGATTTATTTTTGGCTTTTGAACTAAGAATTAATTCTTAAATCATAGCAATTTTGTCTCCTGAAATCACTCTTTATGACATCTTATTTAAAACAGTAGAAGTCATTTTGCACATACTGGTGACTTGAGGGTTTGATGATTCCTCTTGCTCAACTGAGTCCCACTCTCATCCCGACTCTCTGCCATCTTTTCTGCCAATTCCCAAACTTTGGGGCTTTGCTGCTTACTTCTTTACGTAGTGATGCTCCGTCACCTCAATTTCCCAATCCCAGAGCAATCTATTCGGCCTTTTGCCTCACAGAAGGAATCTTGACCATCTTTCTCCAGAATACAGCTTCATGCCAAACTTCCCATGACGTTCAGCAAACATGGCCCTCACGGTAGACCCTGACAACGTTTGTCTTGCCAAATTATTCCTGTACTTCATTCTTAGAGAACACTCATAAAAGAGGCTTGATACCTTGAAACGTTAGGATTTGGCACTGCATTCAGCAAGGAGATTTCAGTGAATTGTGAGACATTTCTGTTACTTTTGTCACACGTGGTAGGGTTGAAAAGTGGAGCAATGTGGTGATGAAACCAGCTACTTTTGATGTTAAAATAAAGCCATCCTGACCCTGCCCAGCAGGATCAGGAAAGCTTGTTTTATGTGTTGCTTACACTCTCACTTGCTGCTTACAGAAATGACTGTACGTTGGAAGTTGCTCGGCCCTTTTTTTAAGTTACAGATTGCAATTTTTTGTTTCCAGCCCTTGGAACCGTTTTCAGGTTAGATGGTGATACGCAAAGTGGCTGTAGGTGGCAAGAGGAGGGAAAGGCACCCAAGTGAGCGGGCGCGGGACGGGCCGTGCTGGAGACGACCCATGGAAGCCTCGCTCGGGGCGGGATGCTGCCTTCTCCTGGGATGCTCGGAGCAGAGCAGATGCAGACAGAGCAGATAGGCAGACCCTGCCAGGCCCAGGGCCACGGGCCTCCCGCGGGTCCCCTTGGCTCGCGCCCTGACGTCCACGACGCGCTGCCCTCGCTCGCCGCCTCCGGCACCGCACGTGGGCAGGGGTGGCTGCTCAAGAGCTGCCCGGGGCGAGGAGCGTTACCATAGCCAGCCCTGCTACAGAAGGGTAATCGAAACCTCTCATGCCTTAAGCTTGCGTTATCAAATGGAGTGGGATCCGGAATTTTAATTTTTGTACCTGTGGTTTTCAACTTCGCTCTGTTTTGCAAGTGAAGAAAATAGCTGGAGGGTTTAGATGTTCTTTTGCCCGTGGCCTTTAAATGCACACGTGCATCAGTGTTCAGACTTCTGCTCCCTAGCATGTATTTGTATTTGTCAGTTTTCTGACAAGTATTCATACCTTGTTTTGATGCCATTTTAAACAAGAACAGCCCTTGTTTGATTTAAATCATGGGAAAATCCAAAGGACCCTGGATGTCAGTGAAGTAGGAGCAATCCTTTCAGATATGCAGTTCATAGAAGACATTGATTTCTAGTGTTTCATGGTAAGCAAAAGTTTAACAACCATAATTCTATGAAAATGACAATTGAAGAGGACATCTGGTGAGAATTCATTTATGCCTTTTTACATTTTTAACAACCTGGCTATTTTTACTCTTCTCATCCTCTCAAAGGGAGTACAATGTAATGAAGCATGGAGCTGGAACTAGGCCACACCTCAGCTGGAAAATGTCAAATTCTATTATGCCATCCTCAAAAGCATAAATCATAAGTGCTCATTTTTCAAAGTAGAAAAGGAGGAGGGAACGATGTAAAACATTTATGTGAATTCCATGGAGTGTATTTACAGCAGAGAATGGTAGAATTTGATTAATATTTGTATAATTCAAAATATATAAAAATATATAAAACCAGTAATACATAATATCTATCTTTGCTGAGAAATACTTTTGAATATCTTTCACTTTTTTGCATTTAGTTTTTCACCCAACCTGTTTAATTCCAGGTGCTACTAGTTACTTATTACTAAAGCCTTTGTTTCATGCATAAAGTATTTGTGATGATTTTGAATTTAAAAAATGTCTCTTGACTTTAGGATAATTTCCAGGATTTCAGATTTCAGTTAAATTGTGCCTTTGTCACGTTATTTGCAATATTTCACTGGTTAGATAATGTATGGGGAGGCAAGAACTGTCTCTTCAGCAGTAGCAGTACCATTACTATTCATGGCTCATGACTATTCAAATAAATAATTAGCATTTGCTGAGCACTTGGTAGGGTAATGGTAGATTAAGAGGCTCACACTCTTTTGCTCTCGCTCTTCCTCTTTTCTCTAGTCTTCTCTTTACTCAAGAGGATTCAGTCACCTCTGTCTTGCCCCAAGTAGGTTTCTGTCGTTCAGGGTGTGTTCTCCATCTCTTGGTTCCATAACACAAACATTTTTATTGCTTCCGTGTTGTTAGTATGTTACAACACATGGCTGGATGACGTTTGCACACATGACACTTTTGGTGCCTGCTGATAAAAGCACATGACGAGCACACGGTGGATGGATTTTTTCTCCATCCATCAGCCTGTAGCAGATGAGGTTCTTGGCTTAGTTTTTAAAATACAGACTTGTACTCTGTAAGGCTACTGGCATCCTTACCATGTTCCAAAATATATATTAAACTTATTATAGTGAGTAGATTATGGTATATACTGTGGAACAAATAGGCTACATTCATCATGATATAAAGTGGCTAGAAGGTGGTGTGGAACCAAACTCACTCTCTCTGCAAATCACTTCAAAGGTCTTAATGTACAGAAGGAGTTAACAGATGAACCATTTTATCCTGCGCAGTTGAACGTTACCTTTCAGCACCAGATTTTGTTCTGACTTGGTCTAGGGGCGCGGAACAGATAGGACCTTGTCTAATTATTGTTTATAATGTTGTCTGTGTTACAAAAGGATGAGAAAAATATCTTAAGCGCGGAAGAAAGCATGGTAAAGTCTGCAGTGCCCCTCAGTTTCTAGAGGCTCTGAGTCCCAATGGCCAAATTTTGCTGTAGTAGAAACTTCCACACTAATCCTTGGAGGAGAAGTTCAGGCAACACAGTCCTGAGGAAACAGAATGAATCTGCTGTACTCCATGGTGTACACATCAAGTAAAATTCATCTTAACTATATAATCTTTTTGTTACAGAAGAGGCTATTACTGTTTTCCTATTAAGAGGAAGATCTTGGACCAAAAGTATTTTATGTTATTTAGTGTTATTTATTTAGTGTTAATTAATGTCATGGAGTACCATGTGTTCCAGGCTTATGTCAAAGCAATGTTCTTGTGCAGAAAGGTGTTTCAGCATTAAACATTTGAAATCTTACCTGCTTCTCTTCTCTTTTATTGATGCAATCTCCTGTGGCTTTAAATAGTCTGTCTGCTGTCACTACAGAATGGATCAGAAGAGGAGCACTCGGATAACTCTGATGGAGGTTAAGAAGTTCGTCTTAAATTATTCACCTTCCATCTTAAACCCACAACCACTGGTTGCCCCCGTTCCAGCAGGGACCGTGCTCGGTCCTGCACAGTGTTGGCAGTGCTGATGTACTCCTCTCCGTTCGGAGCGCTCGGTCACACCTACAGCCCGTGTTCTCCTTCGGCCACGCTCTCCATTCGGGCCAGGCAGCCGTGAGGGAGAGGCCTCCTGTGAAACACGTGAAGAACCAGTGTGGCTGGTGAAAAATGCTGGGGAATGAAAGCAATGAGGTAATCCAGGGCATTCCCTGCCTGAGCAGGGCATCCCAGCCCTGCCTCCTGCTCGAGGCCGCAGCCTCGCACAGCGGAGCGGCGGCATCGTCAGCAGGGTCCTGGGGACTGGCTGCCCCCGTCTGCTCCGCTCACTGCCCCGGTCTGAGCACGTGTGACGGGGCTCGCACCCGCACAGGAGACCTCGCCCTGTGCGCCGCTCGGCTGGGTGTCCCCTCCGCACACCGGATAACCCACGCGCTGTCCTGACGGCTTTGAGCAATCAGGAAAGCGTTAATTTTGGCGGGTGTTGCTCAGCCGTAGATAGACACGCTGCTGCTCATGGTCAGCTCTCCACTCACACTTAGCGTGGAACTCCAGAGAAATGGATTTTTTCAGTGCTTGAGTCGTCCTTTGACAACTTGTGAAGTGTCAGATGAGTACTGGTGAATTGGAGAACTAGGGTAAATGCCTAGTCAGAGAAGGAGAAAATACTTGCAGCAGAAGGCACTCCAGCAACCTGAGAAGGAAGGTACCTGAAATAAACCCTCTTTCAACTAGTCTATTCTAACGATGTTAAAGGCACATCCGAGCTTGCCCTTCACTGCTGGCGCTTTATCGACTCTGGCGCAGCAGCAAAATTTGAAATCTATTTTGAAACCCTCGTCAATATAAATGCAACTATAGTAAAGGTTTAACCCTGAACATAACAGGCTGTCATGGGGCTGAAGAGTCCTACCCCGAGTGTCAGCAAGCCTGAGAGCAGACCCTGGGGCTCCGCGTTTCTTCCTGGTCCCGGGCTGTCTGCTCCGGAGGGGAGTCGCTGTTACCCGGGTGTCCAGCCCGTCACCAAGGTTCTGGAAGCAAAACGTGGCTGTGGTTCCTCCGTAGGTGTCTCCTGGATGCAGTGTCCATGCGGAGCCTGTTATGCTGGAAATGCACATGTGCAAAAGTTCTGCTTCCCTCCTTTCCACGCTACTGGGAAACCCTTCCCTATAGATTTGTATTCCAATGATAAAAGACGAGGTAAATCCAAAATGGGCTGTTGTTCTGGAATTTCCCTATTAGATTTATCACTGCTTCTATTAATTCTCCTCAGTGCCTGTTAATTTATCACAGCGTTCGGGGGGGGTTTTCTGCAGCAAGAGGTGCTGGATGTTGACGGTGACGGAAACCTCACAGGAAACATTGACAAGGTTTGAAAAATAATTCTGAAGCCCTTGTGTTGTTAAGGAAGTTTCATCAGTAGAACCAACAATCTGAGATTGTTTTCACAGCACTGCATGAGATAAATGAGAACTATTTCCAGATTGAGTAATTTTTGAAATCCGAAGGAACGATCTTAGCAGTTTGCTGGCCACCCTGAAGAGATTACATCAAGAAAGATAAATATGAAACAGGGATACCTTGGGATACCTGTTCTGCTTTATAGCGAAAAGAACAACATCAAAAAATAAAAAAAACACTTTGCATTACATATAATAGCTAGATATTACTTTATATGGTTTATTTTGCTTGTATACTGCTAGGATTAAAAAACAAAAAGAATGAAAAAAGGAGAGAGAGAAAATTAGGCCAGATTCATTAAATCAAAAAAGGAGACGAAATAACTATAAGTAAATATCGCCAACATTATATTGGAATAAATTATTTTTGGTAAAATTTTAATGTGTGCTTGGCTGTCTTCCTAGCTTTTCCCGAGGGATAAAGGAACCTCTCAGGAGAACCTTGTGCACAGAGGCTCAGCCTTGTCCTTGGGGAGGTGTGCACTGCATATGGGATTTCTCTGCTAGCTGCAAAATTTGACTAATTTGACTCATCTTCAGCTCTACGACAAATATATTGAACACAGAGTGGTAAATATAATCAATGTGAACATAGAAATCTAGATTTAAATACAAACAAACCTCAACTTTCAACTCCTCCCTATATACAGAAAACTAATTATATTTATTAAATACAAAGAATTCCACTCCACTTCTATAGGAATGGGCCTGGGATCATGGAGAACTAGTGGCAGGTGATATTTTATTGTAACTGTGGCGTATTTGAGCCATCCAAGGGGAATATATGACACATATCTGTGTAGCTCGATTTAATGTGCCTGGTTAGACAAGCACAGATTTTTACGTGCAATGCACTTTCAGCATGTAGACAACATTCGTGTGACAATATATCTTTACACTAAATATTTGCAAATTTGGAGGAGTATATGAACTCTTTCTAAATAGATTGTTAAGATGTGTCAAATACTTTTTAAAGGAGAAGAAATCTCTTATTTTTAAATATATTGTAATGATCATTATTAATTAATGATGTATATTTTTCAATTGAAGGGCCCATTTTGAAAAGTAAAATTGTATTTTTATTCTAACTGCAAACATTTTTATTAAAATTATATTTTTAATTCTAATTTCAAATATTCTGTGCATGCAATATTGTCAGTCATAATCCTGCAGTAATAGTAATTAATTTAGTGTTATTCAACATAAGGAGTTTTTTAAAATACATTTCATGTACATGAATTACAACTAAAAATTCTCCAGATTAAAACTGTTTCATTCATATCATGTGGTTCTAACTTGAGGATTGCTGGTGAAGGGAAGAGGGGAGTATTTTCTTCTATTGCCAATAAAAATAGATCTCATCTATTTTTGGATTCTGAACGCAATTTATGTCATTAATTCTCAGACAGTGTCTATGATTCTCTGACTGCGTTTCTGAAGTCTCGGCTTCAACAAGCTGGCCAGCTCCTGACCTGGAGGCAATGGGCATAGTTTCTCTGAGACTTGTTAATCAGACCTGACTCAAGATTTCTTATGTTTTTGCTTCTGTGTTTCCTGACGCTGTGATTTTCCTTTTCTGTTTCTCATCGCTTTGGAATGGTTTCAGACTATCAGTCCATGAAGTCTGAGTTAGTTCTGAGGCCAAGTCATTTGTTACTGACTTTTTTTTTTTCCGGTGGAACAATATAATCTAAGATCTAAGCACTGGGTTGCTTTTATATGGTATAGTTAATCTGATCAAAGCCCTCTAAATGTGTTCTCTACAAACAAACTGCTGTAAATCACAAAGCAGGACATAATTTGTGTTCATCTTTAGCTCTTCTTTTCTGTTTCAGTAGCATATCTTTGTCTGTCACATATGTTTCTATCATATGGTATCTGTTTTCATGTTTACACATATGTATTTTATTTCACATGAATGGGCCTGATTTGTAATTCATATGTGTAAACTAGTCTCTATCAAAAATGTTTACTAAGGTTATGAAAATTAACATGGTAGTAAGTTGTTCTTTCTCGTTTTCAGTTTCAAAAGAGATCTCTGGGTTTGCCAGCTGTTGGACCTACAGCTACTTCTTTGCCAAAGAATTCCAGAAACTCCTTCCTTTGGGTAATATGAAGGTCCGTGTGTTCTTTCACTGGAATCAGGGATTTTCTTTAGGCGATGATATCACTTCCTGATTAGAGGAAACTTGGATTGTTTTTTCATGCAACAAATACATAATTTTGGAAAAGTTTTGATAATAATCGCCAGCGATTATCAGAAAACATATCCCTAAATGCATAAACAGCCTTTCCAGAAGGTTTGGAGATGTCCACCACCTATGAGGAAATCTACTTATTTTATTACGTTCTCACAGGAATTTGCCTTTTCCTATACAAAAGTGGGCTTAACTTTAAGTGGAGTTTAAGTGTTATTGTTAAACAATTCTAAAATAGTTTTCCTTTGTGAGTGTGCACCTTGAGGTATAGAAAACACTGTTTTGAATATTTTCCTCATCATACTCTTTTATTTCTGTTCCCAATCGAGCATATAATCTTCTCATGAGCTTTTTTTCCCCCCAGGTTTCTTTTTTGTCAGGTACTGTTATATAAAGAAGAATTAATGTAAGGCAAGAAGTAGATGCCTTTAAAAAGCTAACAATAAATCATTCAAACTCTGTCATTTTTCTGCATAGGCTTCCAAAAGATGAGAAGTAATAGATGTACATGCTACAGAAATATTATACAGTGCTTAAACTTTTCTCATCTGGCAGAACACTGGGCCAAGGCACAATTTGAAACAGGCCGTGTCATGGGTAGACCTTCTCTACCAAAGATGTGCTCGTTTCCATCAGGAAACCCTTGGATTGTGGGGGAATGCAAATATGTCTCACTGGCATTTTGAGAAGCAGATGATAAAGAACACAGCAAAGAATATGATAGAGCAGAACTTAGCAAAAATTTGATTTCCTTTTGTATTTTTAGTCTTGTTCAGGAGAATGCTAAAACAAAACTTCAGCAGCCACATACAACTGTGTTACTCCTCATGACACTATAAAATAGTGACACAGTTTCACAAAGTAGATTAAGAATCATAGTTTATATTGTGGCATAAAATACCTAAAATTGCATAGAAATCTCTGTTGTAGATCATGTTACAGTAGAATCTCAAAGCTATTTTTTTTTCACTTTGTCTGCTTAAGCTACTAGGCAAGTGGTTGCATGAATAAATATATTTTCTTCCTCTGAAAGTGTGTAATATTAAATGCTGTGTTGTTGGCATAAAATATAAGTTGATCAGACAGACAAAGATTATTATTCTGACAACAGCATACACAAGGGTATCGTTGTACATTGAATTTCAGTGTGTAATATGGTATAAATCTTCATGAGAGGCTCAACTTTTATTGGCTGCACAGAAGGTGCTTTTCCTTATTAAATACGGGAGATGGTCCCAGGAGATTTTTTTAAAAAATATCTTTATCCATTTTTTCTTTTTCTCTCTTTCTTCTGGTCTCTGCGCCCTGAAAGGCTGACAGATACAATCGGGTAAGCATTTCTCATCGGGATGCTTGACTACAGATACGTTCATGCCCTAGCACTTGAGACACTGTGACGCTTTTCCTCAGCAGAATCCATCACATCACACACCAGCTCGGCATCTGCCTCTCCCTCAATGTGTGTGTGTCTGTATCTACTTATAACACTTGTAAGACTTTTGTCTTAATGCTGGGAAATGGTACTTAGTCACTTGGTTATTCAGCTGCAGAGCAGCGGTTGTGCTTGTGTTAAGTCAGGGGACACCTTAAATAGAGTAAATTTTCTGTTATCTTATTTTGGAATCAATTGAGAAGAGTGTGAAGAAAGAGGTGTACTGTGTGCCAAGCTGATGGAATGGTCACCCCTCCATCGATTTGGACATAACAGTGAACAAGTCGCTTGTGTAATCATCTGCTCCAAATTTGTAAATGAAAATGGTGTTTTACACACACAAACCTCTTACACATGCATGTGTACATCTGTCTGGTAGCCTTATGCTGTAGATTGGGTAGGGTCACCAGCAATGGACCCAGAACTCAGTTCAGATGTGTGTCCATTCTGTAGATGGACCAATTCCAGGGTCACTACCAGAACACCAAAATTCTCTCACTATTTTTAGGTTCTTCCCTGTGAGAAGTTTTGTACTGTGATATTTCAAGCTCTTTTAGAGCCCATTGGATGTATTATATTTTTACAATTAAAGGCATCAAAGTTTGCCCAGATTGCTCAGCTATCTGTTTTATCCAGGTATTTTCTCTTATAGCTTTACAGCTTGATACACTTAAACTTTTAGACTATACCAGTATTTTTATATCAGTAGCACTATAAAGCCTGTACATATCACCTTTATGGCAGAAGTAAGGACTATGTAGTGATTATTGTTGAAGTACATTTTGTTAATGTGGTCTCGCCTCTACTACCGTGTGTATTGAGATACCAGTGCATCCTTCAGAAGTTTTCTAAGTGAGGTCATGGCACTTTCCCCGTGTTAGGCTGAGCCTCTGGAACGGCACCCCATGGAAGCATCATGAAGAGTGTTTCCCACACTTCTCGTGGTCAATTCAAGCAATGTCCTAACATAGCCTGAAGGGATGACCACATTTGCAGTTCACAAAGTACTCCAAGGTGTTCCGTAGGCCTAGAAGACCTCCTGAGGTCCTATTAACCTGAATTATTCTATGAATCTATGAAATCTGTAATAAATAATTCCTTTCAATGACAACAGGAGTATATAAACATTTAAAACTGTTCCTTGACAAGCACGCAAAAGGTTACACAGAATTTGTACAAATCCTGTAGAAGCTCTACAACAGTTGGCAGTTTTCACCCATGTAATACGCTCCTTTCCGAGGACGCAAGACGCTGCTGGTGCCTGAGGTGCATTTAGTTCTACAGCCCAAATACTCAGCAGTAGCGCGGCGGCTGAGCAGCTCTGGGCATTAGTGCAGCTGTGAAGCCGCTGACGTTTCTGCGTGTGCTGTTGTGTCCTCTGAAAATATGCCAGGCTGATTTCCTGCCTTTTTTTTTCTTTTTTTCTCTCTCTTTCTCCAGGGAAATCTGCTGACATGATTTGTGAAACAAGTAAATGACACAGGTTAACCACAGGTTTTACGTAAAAGCTTAAGACAAAATGAGAGGTGAGTGTGCTCATCTCTCTGGCCATGTACAGGCTAACTAGATAACTAACCTAGTATTTTAATATTACTAATTATGAGGGAAGTAAGGTCTTGCCTGAAAACATACAATTTGTAAGAAGGAGGACTGACTTTTCTTTTTGTTTTTTACGAAAACCAGTGGCGTCAGGAAAGAACAAATACTCACATAGCTGGAAACGGGCTTCTGGAGTTTTCCCAAAATTAATTCTGGCTCTGTGTAAATCAGGGACATGCAGGCGTATGCCCAGCCAGTAATGTCTTTTTCTCCTGCATAACAGATGCACAGAGGGAATGGGAGTGTTTTATACCTTAGGCATTTAAATACCATGAATAGCTTGTATTCTCACCCTGAGAAGGTTCGATATTTTACCCACTGTGTAATATTGAAGTATATCAATATTTTCCTATATAAAAATATTTTTCCTTTTTAAAAAAGTAGAGTATAGCTTAAAAATGATAAAACATCACAGCCTGTTTCTAGATACTCTGCATCTTAATATGGTTGAAGTTAAAGCAGTAATTTCTGAGTTTTTCCCTTGAGCTGCGTAGTTCTTTTCATGTGTAATTATTCTCTGAGTGCATTAGATAATGCTATGGTTCCCACAGCTGTATACACATCTATAAATCATTAATGAGGCAGTTAACTGAAACAAAACTATAAAAGATTTGCATTACCCAGCAGAACCCAGCCTTAATTGACTTCCAGTTATTTACAATTAATTTTTCCATTTGCAATAATGATTGCAAGTAACTTTTCTGTTATTACTCAGGAATCAGATACTGACTATTCATCAAAAGTTTTTACAGCAGGACCCTGTCAGTGGCCAGTAATGAGCTTAAGGTAATCTTGTTTTCACATGCACACACATATATATGTATGTATAGACACACCGGCCCCGCTCCCATACCCTCGCTGGCAGTGGGGACGGGGTGGGAGGGGGCCTGTAGTGAAACGGGGCCAGGAGCAGGCACTGAATGTCTTTATTCTTATCACATGCTCAAGTTTAACAATTCATTTCCTTTCCTTATGGCATGTAGCAGGAAACACAGCGGCTCCAGCTCTACATAGAATAAACTGCATGTGGAGTGAGGAAATATATTTTTCTATCTTTCTATTTTATAAAGCTACAAGACATAAACAAGGGAATATAAATCCATTATGCTGTTTTTAAAATGATATTTGTAGGAATGTAGCAGGCAGTGTAAATCCACGTTAGTTTTTCAGTGTTTCAATAAGCCAAAAGCCTTGAGGCTGAGACTCAGGCTTTGGACATACATATCTTATAACAAACCCTTCCTCTGGTGTATCAGCAGAACTCTCACTGACATTAATGGGACATGTATGTGATGATCAAGAAAGGAAGACATGTTCACATTTCCAATGAAACTAAAGCCAAAAGGAACCAGAGCCCATTTGCAGCACGTTAACTTCATTATCTTTTAATCTTTAATTTTCAAAATGCCTAAGTTTAGTAATAACTGCTGGTCAAATCTCTTTCTAAATCGTAACTATAAAATAAGCAAAAACTAATGTGTGAGGGTGCGTTATACTGGAACCACTGACCATGGAAGCCAGTCCCCTCTCTGAGGTTAAGTAAATGATATGTTTAAGTTAATGATATCTTTAATATCTTTCCCTTTGCTACCTTTATGGGTTCAAGAAAAATAAGATAGATGTTTGGATTTATTTCTTTTCTACCCCTCAGACACAGCTCTCATGCTGATGAAGGGAAAATTGCCTGCTTTTCTTTCTCTTTTTCTCAATAAATAGTTCTGTTGTGCTTTGACTTAAATGCATTCAAGATTTGCTCTTTCCGTTCGTGGGACCTGGCCAGGAGCGCCGCGCGCGGCGAGGCGCTGGGAGGGAACACGGCGCGGGGCACCCAGCGCAGGCGCCTGCGGACGGGCCCGGCAGCTCCCCATGTTCTGCTGCAGGTCGTGCAGCCAGCGCGCCGCGCCGACGCTGCTCAGCACGGGAGGGCTGGCGGGAGAGCTAATGCCCGGCTTCGTAGCTCTATCCATAGAGGCCAGCAGAAGGCCGCTCTGATTGATCTAGAAAATGTGGGCACGGTGACAATCAGACACTCGTAACCTTGAAAATCTTGCAATCCCATGCCGGAGCAACTTTTTTTCCGGTTATATGTTGCTGGATGGTGTTACAAGGTGTAATGTGAGGTAACGTGACAAGACCAGACACGGGTCATTCCGGCTGTCAGCGTTCCAGAGGCCGGAAAATCGTTCCGCCCTCCTCACCAGCCCATGAGCTTCACAGATACTTACCTTATTCATGCTGCTACCACGTTATCCTAGCTGGAGGAGCCGCTGCGATGTGTGACATCAGAGAGGCTCCTCCTTTCAAACTGGGCTGGGACCACGTGAGCAAACAGTATCATTGTTTTCACGGAGGTAGCACAGCCTGTCAACACATGATATTGCCCACTGCATTTCCAATAATCATGTACTTGACAAATTTCACAGCATGAATTAGATCTTCTAAAAATATATTTGTAGGGCAACAGAACCTTCTTTATTGGCTTAATTTCCTGGGGTGGGGAAATCTCTCTATTCTTCTTTAATTCTTCTCTATTCTTCTCTATTCTTCTTTATTCTTCTTTTTCTCCAGTAAGTTTTTACACAGATGATACGTGAAATTGATTATGTAATGAATCAATGCAATCAATTATCTTGTTTTTTTCTCTAGTTGCAAATATTTCACTAATGCTATAACAGAGGCATTCAAATTCCAACCAAATTGGAAAGCTTTCCAGAAATTCCAAATTCCAGAAAGTTTTAAACTGATGCATCCTTTCTTCTTTCTTATATGATGCATGGTAGGGTCTGTAATGACCTATCTTCAAAACAACAAAAACGAAACACCTTAGCTTGGGAATTTCATGAAGGTTTTCTTGGAAGAAACCAAAAACAATTTCAGTGAATATAGAAGTTGTATTTGGTGAAAATTTCTGCTTATTTGAAAAACTGTTCACTCTCAGAAATATGCAGAGTTCTTATCCGCTTTGTTATAAATCAACAGTCTCAGTCCCACGGTGTTTTCCAGCACAGTAACAGACTTCTCATTTTTCCATGGCTCCTTCTAATGTTATGAGCATGGAAGTTACTATGAGCTGAACATAATAAATACTAGAAGAAATAAAGAATTACAACTGAGGTGTGAGGAATTAATTTTTTTCCTTTGAAATTAATTTGTGGTTTTAAACTACTAGGTAAAAAAAGCCATGAAAGGAATCAGTGATTTTTACACTGCTTTGCACGGTGTAGAGTCATTTCAACGTTCATAATATTGGTGTCAAATGCTAATAAATCAGCTGTCAAATGCTATCAAATACTTACTTTGCACAAGAAGTGAATGATCACATAAAATGCAAAGCACTGATCTGACACCAAAAATCTCTGAGCTCTATTCCTGTCTTTGCCAGTTTTATGGAACTATTAAACAAAATTCAATGGGGAATTTCTTTCTTGATATTTTTAAGTTATTAGGACAGGGCTTTTTTTTTTTTCTCTTTTCTTATTTTGGGTGGTTTCTCCTTCCTCATTTGACACCAAGGGAGAAAAGGCAGCAATTTATCTGACATTGCTTTGGACTGTCTGCTAAGAGAAAGGCTGTTAATGTAATGAATGGTGGAGCGTTTTCCTGCCAGAAGGTCTCTGTGAGTGCCCCGGCATCATCAACGGATGGCAGCACAGCGCTGGGAATGAACTGGCTCCAGCTAGGGGCAGGAGGCAGGAGGGGAAGCACAAAACAGACACTTTCCTCCGGGTACAAAACAAAATGTGATCAAAGTTGAGCCCAATCCTGCTGGCACTGGAGCAATAAAGTTCATTCTGCACTTCTGCTTTCTTCTCCTTTTCCCCTAATTCCGTGGGAGCTCCCGCTCCGGTGCCCCGCTCGCTGCCTGGCCTGCCCTGCCAGGGAGGTTGGCAGTTACCTTTTCCCATCATTAAACCAAAGCAAAGGGTTGGGATCTGGGAACAGGGGTTTATTAACTAGCGTGTATAAATTCCAGTGTCACTCTTGCACAAGCAGCATATGTATTTTCAGAGATGTAGGACCAAATGTTTAAACATTATAAAAGATCTGATTTGCCAGGTATAATTCCTTATCAGGTATCATAAAAGCATTTTGATATATGGTGCAGTATTGACGTTCATCATTTTGGATTATGTCAACAGTATTACACAATGAAGATGTAGTAAAACCTCACTGTCTTCCTAATTGGGCCTCCGAAGAGTAGAGTCCTATTTTTATTTTAAAAAATGAGCTCCAACAGGAATTTTCTCCTACCTGGACTGTGCTGCTCCCTGGCTTTCCCACAAATGATGATGTATTAAGATGCCTGCTTAGCTGTCCAGTGAAGGCAGGAATGCATTGGGGTCTAGTGTAAGGGGAGCAGCCAGCAGCAGTTCCCTCGTGCTGATACTGAATAGGTTAATTCCGATTGATCTCTTCAACATACACATATGAAATAACAGTAAGTCATAATTCATCTACAAGTGAATCGTTTAAAATCTTTTTTCCCCCCTCTCCTTCCAGCCTAGCTCCAAACGCGGCCCTCCTTGCAGGTGGGATTGGAGCCACCGTTTTTATTAACGGGTGTTTGACACGTGCCCAAGGCTCTGCAGCACGTACGGCAGGCGAGGGCAGCCCGTGACCCGGCTCTGAGGACAAACCTGCTGCCCCCGCGCGGCCGGGCGGGAAGCAGCGGAGCCGCAGGAACCGCCACGGGAAGGGAGCCGGTCTGGATGTGCCGGCCGCTGCCCGAGCCGCCGTGTCGCCGGGTCCCGAACGGAGACCGCGCTGCGTTCTCATGGAGCGGCTTCCTGCACGTGTGTGACACGTCCACGCGGGAGCCATCGCCGTGATCGCCTGGGGCCGTGCGGGAAATTCACAATATTTCACTTCAGCCCGCTTTTGTTTTTTCTTTTGGTCATGTTACCAAAAATATTCTATAAATAAATATATTAATGGGCCACTTACTTGCAGATCGCAATTACTTAAGCCAGTGTTTGGCTTTTAATGCACAGCCATGCATTTCTATAGAAGAGGGCTCTTGCTGTGTATTACTATAGATCCAGATTTTAAATTGAGATTGGTCACTATTGATTCTGTTACGGTATATTATGATAGAGCTCCGCATTAGACAAGATTCATAAAAACTGCTGAAATACGTGGCGCATTAACCTGCCCGCACGTAGCCAAGATCACCTTGTGTCCAGGCGCCACCACCCCCAAGTCTTGCCGTGGTTTCCAAGGCAGTTCCGAGGGGGGCGGGAAGGCCGCCCTGCCACCCAGGCCCAGCAGCGCTATGGGCCCCACCAGGAGGAAACCCTGAGAACATGGGGAGAGGCAAAGCCTCGCTTCCCACCTTCACTTTCATGGGGAAAGTAAAGACCTAAATAGAAAGCCAAACCCTGAGGGACCATTTCACACTGATCTAGGGGACTGCACGGTGTGAAGTCTACCCGCTAGGCCACAGGACACGGTTTGTCCCATACTTGCCTTTTGAAATTGTTAAACTGTGTAAATCTCAGAAGGGTTGAGGTTGAAGGGACCTGTAGAGATGATCCAGACCAACCCCCTGCTCCAGCAGGGACACCCAGAGCACGGGGCACAGGGTGGCTCCAGGCGGGTTTGGAAGATCTCCAGGGAAGGAGACTCCACAGCCTCTCTGGGCAGCCTGTTCCGGGGCTCCGTCACCCTCACAGGAAAGAAGCTCCTCCTCATGTGAACATGGAACTTCCTGGGAACAGTTAGGCCCCATCCTCTTTGCATTCTCCCCACAGGTATTTATACAGATTGATCAGATCTCTCCTCAGTCTTCTCTTCTTCAGGCTAAACTGACCCACTTCACTCAGTCGTTTCTCATACGGTGGATGCTCCAGTCCCTTCATCATCTTTGTTGCCCTACACTGGACCCCCTCGAGAAGCCTCACGTCCCTCTTGTCCTGGCAAGCCCAGAACTGCACCCAATATTGCAGGTGCGGCCTCACCAGGGCTGAGCAGAGGGGATAGATCGGGATCCCCTCCCTCACCCTGATGACAACGCTCCTCCTGATGCAGCCAGGAGCCCAGTGGCCTTCTCACCCAGGAGGAATCACTTTGTCACGCTCAGAGACAACCGCGTTTTCCTGCAGGAACGTTCACAAGGAACACTGCTCGATGGAGCTCTGTAGATACACCCAGCACCCCATGTGCTCCTCCTGTGCTTGTAGCTTAGACTGTTGACAGCATCAGGAGCTATTGTGAAAAGTAGCCCACAGGTCAAATCATATACTCATAAATCACGTCTGTCCTGTTTTATGGGCAAACTACACTAATTTGCAGTGTATTTTTTCAAACTATTACAAACAGTTACGTTTTCTATAATTTGGCTCAGCTGGTATGAAACGTCACTACTCGGTTACGTGGCTCTTCTCAAGCAGGGGTCCAATTCACCATTCCGTTATTTCAGGGATCTGTCAGTCAGAAACAGCTAGATAAGCTTTTGTGTCAATGAAAATGACAGCCTATGTAGCTCCCTACGTAGATCTACACAGGTCTCCATGTAGAAGCACGTCATTTGTAATATTAGTATGGGGATGATAGGAAGTACAAAGACATAAATGAAATCTGCACTTTAATATGGCCTAATCAATTGCAATGGGCCGAACTTACCAGTTGCTCTGCACCATAACAGGCTTTTGCAAACGCAAGTCTGCGTCAGATGTGTGCTCAATAGGTAGAGCGGGCACACAATAAGCTCAGTGTCTTGGTTTGCCAATATCTATCAGGAGCTACCTAACGAGGACTGAACAACAGAGGCAGTCTCTGAAATTTATCAGTCCCCCATTTGCCAGTACTTTGACATTTAAAACTATTCTGGGTAGGGCAAACGAGAAACCAATGATGTGCTCATCAACCCAGTAACAGCGCAGAGTTAACAAATGTACATCAGCCATTAAAGAAAAAAAACACACCCTAAAACTATCTTTATAAGGAATAAAACCTCCTCAAATATTTAACATCTCAAAGACTAACATAGTTATATTTTTTTTTATAAAATGTATTGTAATTAATCAAAGAGTTGGTGTTTTTTGGTTTTTTTTTTCTCAAAATCTGCTCTCAGGAGTAACACCAGAGTTGGATTAACCAGCCAGAATACTCAGAAATACTGTAGTGCTCTAAGGAATGTTGCAAGATCTTAAAAAAAATATTAGAACTAAGATTCACTCATCTCAGCGAATAAAGATGGAACAGAATCCAAAGGGGTGAATAACCCACTCTGGAGCCGAGGCTCGGGTACCGCCGTGTTTTAATGACACGGGAGGTTCTGCGGCGGAGGGCGGGCGGTGGCGCCCGCCGCTCCCAGCGCGTCCGCTGGCTGGATCGCTCAGTATTTTCCACTGTTTAGTCATAAGGCAATGATGTGATTGCCGCAGTTTTATTCAGAATGACTGCAATAATACGGAATAAAACACACTTATTACACTGAAAGGCCAGACGAAGTCTGCCCGTAATTAATTTGATCACCTCTAAGACAGAGGCCATCCTGTTCTCTTGAATCTGTTCTTGGTTGAGATAAAACGTTCCGCTGTAGCAGACGCAGCACCGTCCGGAACTAGACTCCAAAGCTGGCTAACCAGGTAACCACGACCCCCTGTTGGAAAACAAAATCTGCTTAAAAATAGAAATGAAATCCTAGAGGCCACGCACACAAGTGTATGTAATACTATATATATATAATGTTATATATAGCATACATACAAATATATTTGTAGGTACAAATATATATATTTGTGGGAAATACATCCATCCTGCCCTTCCCCAAATATATATATAGTATTGATTTAATTTGGAGTGTGTATGTGTGTATAAATATAAACAGACACACATAAACATGAACTTATAGGCAAATAAGCTTTGTGCTTTGACCAATGCATTATGGATGGGATATGTGATTACTATTTCCACTTGAGTCAAAGCAGACGTCGGTCACCTATTTTTCCAAGGAAAGTTTTGGTTATTTTTAAAGTAAGTTCAGAATTTTTGACATGCAAGAATTAGGAAAATGTTTAACACCAACCCACCCTCTTTATTAAGTGATTTCTTCAAGTATTTTTAATAGTGCAAAATACTCTTTTGTATTAGTACAATAACTATGGGAATTCACAGTCAAAAAAAAAAAACCTTAAAAGATTTCCAAAGTCAAACAAAAAAATTTTAATACTGTATTTTTAGCAAGAACATTTTTAACAAAGAATGTGTACTTTAACTTAATATGGTACAACAGAGAAACCATACTTAAAAGTTTCCATTATCTAACACTCTACTGCATATTCATTTTTTTTTTCATCTTAAAAGACCAAAAGCCAAGCTGAACTGAGCATAAAAAAGCATCAATTATAATCCTCATATTACGTCAGCTATTAGGGTTTAGCTCACACTTTTGAATTGGTCATCTAATGAAAGGACAGTTTTTACATCATTCTTTTAAAAAATGTACACACATTTCTTTTTAAAACGTAATATATATCGAGTATCTGCTTCAGTAAACAAAGCTTAATTTATAAACACAATCGAAACAGCTCCATGTTGAACAGTTTCAGTGATAAACTGGGCTGGTATGATGTACAGCCAGTGAGGACCTTTGTGGCTTAAAATCATTGTGCCATTGCTATCCAGTAATAGCTACCGCCCTAGGGAAAAAGAGAAGTTCCTCGAGGGGGAGGAGGGAAGGGGAATAATTCCTGTGTGTGCTTAAAAATACTAAAACTCCTTCCTATCTCCTGGGACCTAAAAATGATCTGTTGCAACAGGCTTGGTTTGGTATGGTGAGCTTGTAAAAAGTCTCAATATTTCTTAATGACAATACGGCAGTTTTCGATGCAGCAACAGTAAATTGCTTGGAATTGTCCTTCAAGTTTCATGCTACAAATCCTGTTCTTCACACAGTACTGAAGGCCTCAAAGGTCTGAAGGGATGTTTCTCATGAACTATATAGTCTTCAAAGAGTGATCATTATACATTTTTCAACAAAAGGTGTTTCCTTCAGTACATAATAGTAGGTTTGATGTATGTTCTGTTTTCTGGAGGAAAAAAAAAAAAAAGAGAAGAATAAAGGTCAGTGACATTTTAAGCATGCTGTAATTAATTCCAATGCAGGTAGGATTCCCCCTTGTTTCTGGGCTTTTTCTCCTCTGTAGACTCCCTCCTTCAGCACATGCCATTAGTCTGTCTTTACCCAAACACCCGGTTTTTCTTCTTTTTCCTCCCATCAGACAGCATGTGATGTCTTGCACACAGTAACATGGCTTGTGTAACACCGGTGTTACATGCACAAACCCTTCCAGAGAATGGTGTGTTAAAAGAAAACCACACTGCATTAAAAATGTAATAGAAATCAATCAATATCTGTTCCTTGGAAAAGGGTGCTTTCATTCAGAAACCTCCGCATTTCTTTGCAATTCATTTTTCATTATTTAGGGAAATAAGTAGAAAGCCACTTATTTCTTTCATAAATATATTCTTAGTTATAGTACATATCAACTGTGATTTTTTCACATTAAGCAACTTTAAGCCCAGAGGAAAAAAAAAATAAATATGAAAATGCCCCCAGAAATGAAAGCTAACAAGGATCCATATCCCTGTTTATTATACAATGAATCATGAATTCACCAAGCTAAACCCGCAAGTGCTGATCTTGAAGATGATAGCAAAAATGATAATATTGAGAAGCATTTCGTGTAACGTTGACATCTACCCCATTACTGTTTTACATATGCCAATACCGAACACTCATAAGGAAAGAACAAGTATTGACCTGCTGACTGACACTGATCCTCGGAGCAATCTCAAAGTTTGCCACACTTCAATTTCAAAATGCATTTCAGCTATAATATGAGTGATTTATCATTTAGCAGTAGCTGTCAAAGTAACCTCCTAGATAAAACAAAAACATCTGGAACCATAAACAGAGGAGAGCAGTAGCTGAATTTTAATCCAAATCCGACATGTTCACTTCATTAGGAACAGGAAACAGCTAATTAGTAATTGAATGTTTCATGGTTTTAAGGAGGCTCATACTCTCCAAACAGAGATGATTTAATATGTATTCTGGATGTAAACAAGAATAAAGATCAGGAAGAGCTGGGGACATAACATCTCCAGAGGAATGTCTGGGAGCATGGGAACCTCAAAAGAAGCGGCTAAAATTAGTTCCAAGCCTTTGGCTGATTAAAATTATTGTCTTAAGATTCACTGGGCTCAATATTAAACTTGAGGGAGGGGGCAAAGAGGGCTGCAAATCTTGAATGTTGCACTTTTTCCCGTTTTCTTTTTTTTTGGTTTTCTCTCTAGTTATTAGGAAGTTTCATGAGATCTTTACAAAAAGGCCATAGATGATCCAGCCTATGTTAATGCCGCACTTAAAAAAAAGGAAATAATAAAAAAGCAGCTCCTGAGCGAAGGCACAGGTCCGACTTGCTGCCTCCACCAGATGGCTGGGAGCAGGGCATCCACGTGCCGGCACTCCTGCTCAGCAGGCCTGGCCGCTGCCGCCGGGGCGTTCACCGGAGCCTGTGTTGTGCACAGCAGCGGCTGTCCCGGCACCAGAGCCTCGGTGGAGCCGGGGCTCCGCCGCCCAGGGTCTGCCGCATCCCGGCCGTGCCACCTCCACGTGGGGCGTTTTCAGGATCGCTCGGGGCGTTAGTCCGTGCGGTAGTAACGGATGCCAGCAGAGCCCGTGCAGGCCTGCACATTTGCTAGATTCCAGGGGCCAAACTCTTCTCGGTGGTGGCCAGTGACAGGACAAGGGGTAACGGGCACGAGTTGAACCCCAGGCAGTTCCGTCGCCATGTGAGGAAGAACTTCTTGTGAGGGTGATGGAGCCCCGGGACAGGCTGCCCAGAGAGGCTGTGGAGGCTCCTTCCCTGGAGATCCTCCCAACCCACCTGGAGCCACCCCGTGCCCCGTGCTCTGGGTGTCCCTGCTGGAGCAGGGGGTTGGACCAGATGATCTCCATAGGACTGCTGCCCCAGCAGAGACACAGGTGGGTCATGGGCACTACCCTCTTCACTGCTTACACTCATCAGGCCACTAAAGACCTCAACTATATACATATGATACCAAATATATGGTCCCACACCTTTACGATGCATAACGGCAAGCTAAACCCCAGGTTAAATGTTTCCTAAGTGTGCAATTATTGATATTTAAAATTGTATTTTATGTTATTCCCAAGAGTATCTTTCAAACTGAAGTAAGATGCGGGATGGTTCTGAGCCAATTGCCTATGTAAGCTCTGGAGCAGGTTTCAGTTGTTTATTTCTCAAGGAACATTGAATGAAGGTATCTCAAACACTTGGGAGAGTCCCAGAATAGTGTAATCACTCAGCAGATGCTATGGCTCAATATAAATAAAAGGCATCTTTAAATATTTCCTTCTATTTTTCAGAAAGCTCTTAAATAAACTCCAGAAATCAAAATACATTTTTATTGCTGTGCCATAAACTTAATTTAGCATCAGCCATGTCACACGCCAGTCATCTATGAGGAACTAAAGTGTTAAAAGTACCTTTGATATCAGTTGGGCACAAAATACAATATGATGTTGTCAAATTCATCTTTTTGAAGAATATTCACTATCTCCTTAGTGTAGCTTCCTGCAAACTACACACCATTTTATAGCATTTTATTGTATTACATAGCAAAGATCTGAATAAATCTGTGTGCAATAAATGTATTCTTTTATTAGGTTTATCCCTTAATCAAATATTCATTTATGTGGGCTTCATTCTATTAAAAAATGAAATTATACAAAGGTGAGCAAAAGTGTAGATTTACAGTAGCTTAAAGCCTAATCTCATTCTCTAGGGGTAATATTGACAATATAAAAACTGTATAAATGATATTCCCTAACACTAAAATATGCTTATGAGCCCCCTGTGCATGTTATACTGCTTTACAACCTACAGTGAGATGCATGACTGGCTTAATAAGCAAGACATTTAGAAAGGATTTGTTCCCCTTCACGTTGTATAACATGAGTAAAGATCTCACAATTTCTCTGTGAGCCAAAGCCTATACTAATAATGGTAATTTCCCCTTGGGATAACGTTTTCTTCCCTGACTTGGTGGTTCAGACTATGGATCCCCAGTATTCTCTTTCAACCACACCATCGTTCATCATTTTCTTTTGAAGGGTTTAAGGTCATCATAAAAAGACAAATCAAAAAATAATTGCTGTATTTTTTCCTTTTTTTTTTCTTTATTTTTCAGGCTATTTTTCAATTTTTTTCCAAACTGAACAGTGAAAGGGGAAAAAGAAACGCACTGTGAGTAATGTGTGTATTCCTCTGGACTAACATAAAAGTGGAAACAGGCGCTTCTGAGAGCCGTGCTGCTGCTGAAGCTGGTTTTCTCTCTTCCCATCTCTCGTGCTCGTTCATCTTGCCTCTTTCCCACTCTGCAGATGGGCAGTCCCTGATGGCTAAACCTGCATGAGCTTCTTAACATCTTCCTCAGGGCCAACATTACAGAGGCCTGCTCTTTGCAGCTGTGTTCTTCTACAAAGGAAGGACCTGTGGCACCTTCCATTTCAATGTCACCTCCTCCTCCTGTATACGTGTCACCTGCTTCTTTTTCCCCCCCACCTATTTTGTGCTTAAGACCACTGAGTCCTCCTGACAAGTATTTCCACATTCTTATGGAATCCAACCCAGCAACATGGACTTAAACCAGGATTTCTAATGAGAAACAACAGCCAAGGACAATAATGTGTTCACTGCATACAAACTATGCAGATGCTGGACTGCAGTTGTCAGTTTGAGTACACCGGGAGATACCACAGTGGTTCCTGCTGAAGAAATATCCCAGCCTGTGGACACTGAATTGCTGAGGAAATGTTTCAGCCTTTGTGAGAATAGAAAGATATGGAACTTTACACTCGGTCATCTCCTGGGAAAGCCTTTCTCCATCA
Organism: Eudromia elegans; assembly: GCA_003342815.1. Taxonomy (NCBI): domain Eukaryota; kingdom Metazoa; phylum Chordata; class Aves; order Tinamiformes; family Tinamidae; genus Eudromia; species Eudromia elegans. The sequence continues at coordinate 2,011,756 of PTEX01000024.1, read as the reverse complement.
GTTGTAACCAAGAAAACACAAATTTTCAGCTTCTTCCTTCATCTGTATGTCTACGTGTGTGTGTCTCTATATAAACTCTAAAAATATTCTGCATAGGAAGTACAACCGGACTGAGATCAGTGACAGCGCTGTTTTAAAGCCCTGCACGGGGGCCACAGGCAGGAGAGCTCTGCAGTGCGTTATCCCGGGGATCCCAGGGCCAGCGACTAGGGAAGAGGCCGGCAGCGCCCGAGACGGCGCTCTCCGGCACGCGGAGGAGCAGCACAGCCTGGCACCCGCGGCAGAACCGCGGCGGGAGGCGGCGGGCGCGCGCCCAGACCGCTGCCAAGCGGCACGGCACACGGTCCCCAGCGCGCCGGTAACGCACGGCACGCAGGGGAGCGCACGCCGCAGCGAGAGACCAGAGCGAAGACCACCCAAGGTTCAAACGAAGAGGATGGCTAAGGAGCTGGCCACACGGAAAACACCCAGCCTGCGCTCAGGTTAAAGAGGAAGGGGCTCATCAGCACCACCAGAGTCCCTAACCACAGGGTCCTGTTCCTATTTAAACGGCTTGAAGACTCGTTTCAGTGGAAGCAACACCAGGGCAATAGTGCTGCAACGTCCACGATGCTGAGCCCATCTCCCGCAGCTGCAGAGGCTGCGGAGGCTCCTCTGAGACAGAGAGGTTAAACCTCTTTAAAAAACTGCCTTCCTTTTCTGTCTCCTGTGCACCCTTTTTTACTATGGGTTGGGTTTTTCAAAGTGACTGCTTTTATTAGAATACTGAAGAAATACAGTGTGTGGGGGGTATGATTCTAAAAATGTTAAGACTACCCAACAGAAAACAAGGTATGTTCCAGGTCTAAGCAGTCCTTTACCTCTGGGAAACAGACAAAGAAAAAGAAGTTATTTGGAGTTGCTGACAGGCTCGTGCTAACTCTGTGCCAGGGTTCTGCACTAACTGCCCCGTTACTGCACAAACCCATGTCCTCCCCGTGCACGTACAGGGAACCTCGTTTCCTTTGAGCTGTGTTTTCACCTGGAAAACAGTCTGTCCTACCGTGCTGAGGCTTCTTTCCTGAGACTTGGAGGCTCTTTATTTTTCCGTAAGTTGTTATCATGGAGTATTACGGTACCTTGTATTTTTTAAAATTTTAAGATAACATTGCTTGGCTGATCGTTCCAATATCCCCTAACAATGAAATATAGCAATACAAAAGTTAACTAAGGTATAAACATGCAAAAGGAGAAGTCTCTGTGCGATCATAAAATGATGTTATTTTCTGTTCAGCAGTTCATGTTACTGCTGTTCATGCTAATTAATTAAAGGAGCTGTTGCTGTAATGTGCAAACAGGGAATCTGAGAAACTGAGAGGGCTTTTAGGTCTCCGAGTGAAGTTAAGTCAATCTGGGCGCGGGCAATCAAATGTAATGAAATCACTTGTCAGTGCTAAGCTTGCAAAAACTGTGAAGTTTGACTAGGGAGTAAAAGGATTATAATTAGATTTCCAATAGGATAATAACTAAATGGCAGAAAGCAGTAAAGAGAAAATATTACTTTGTTAGCTAATGGTGCTGCTGTTCAGTTTTAGTTTTTATCAGCACACTTGTAGTTGTGCTAATTTAATTTGCTTTTATCAGCACAAATGCACTACTCGAATGGTACTTGAATGTCATTTGCAAAAATCATTGATCTGAAGGTGCACTTAATGACACCCAGTATGTTTATTTTATGTGAAACGGAGATCAGTTGATAAAATGGTTGACGCACTCGCTTGCTGGCCCGCGAGTGAGTTGAGGAACCAGGAGCAGAGGGGCCTGGGCACACAGGGCCCGTCCCCCAGGGCCGCCAGCACCACGGCAGCTACTACTTCTTTACCCCGTCAGCTGGAAAGCTCCTCTCGGGTTCAGCTGTGCTGGACGAGACGACCGGGCATGTGGAAGGCACCGTGTGGCAAAGTGGGAAGTGCTGGTATTGTACGCAGAGAATTCCGATTCAATTAATACACAAAGCATGGAGGAAATGCATCAGCTGAACGGAAATGATTTACAGTGCATATCAGAATCACGGTATACGAACAGCTTGTGTTAATAAAATCATTTTAAGAAATGAGCATAAAATATGATATGACTTAATCACTCTAAAAGGTGGTGGTGCAGTATTTCTGTAATTTTCCTTTAAACCCTCTTAAGGAGATACTGGCAGTGGAACTAATTGAATTTCAAAGCAAAGGCACTGTGTGAATGATAGATTTCTGTCCAGCAGAGCTATTGACAAGAGAAAAAGAAAGGTCTGCATTGATGCTAAAGCTTTTTTCTGTGCACTACAGAGATATTTTGAAAGCCTGAAAACAGCTTTGTGTTCGGGTTGCATGTTTTGACCCTCACTCCTCCCAGTGCCCCAAAAACAAAGCCAGCAAATGAAGTGGGCAATGAAGGCAGTGTGCTCAAATTGCTGAAGACTAAAGGGCAGCAGTAGCTGTCAAGTTTTAAAAACCGTAATCAAAGGCAAATAGAATACAAAGATATTATAGTATCAGCATAAAGGACAAGAAAATGAAGTAGATGGTGCTAGAGGACAGAAATGCTTTGAAATCTGAGCAAGCTGAACAGAGTTTTTCAGAACGCTTATCAGCCCAGAGTGTTTTGTGGAAGAACTGGCTAAGCTCATCGCCCTCTCAGATAGGAGCAGGATTAGGATATTTAAGCTGTCAGCGAGCACACGGTCATTACCGTGCACATAGTCCTTACTGTGCTGAAGACAAGGCCATTTGCCACCGAGCAGCAGCAGGAGCAGCAGACTACAGAGAGGAAAGTTCTCCAATTCCTTCCAGTAAGTCAGTGGTGCTTGGAAGTGACTAGGCATCCCTGTCCCCACAGTTGTTTACAATCATTCTGATGCAAAAGTAGACAGATTTGAGCCAATGCTTGTAGTTTTCTGTTTTCCTTGTATGTTTTTGGTGTATTACTGCAGTCCTTTTCTGCCTACCCAGAAGAGGATCATTTGTAGTTACCTAAACACACATTATTTTTTGCTCATAACAATTACATGATTCAGTAAAAAGGCTCTAAAGCTCTAGGAAGAGAATTACACTGAAACTTGCAGCTCTTTGGGCTGCTTTATAACCTAGCACAGAAGCCTCATGTTCTGTAAGGAACATGGGGAAGGGCTGAAGAGAGAAAAGGTGGGTTTGTTAAAAACAATGCTATAGAACTGGATCTTCTCCAAGCAGAAGTTTTAATATTACATTGTTCGAGTTGTTCACAACAAATATTTTCATGGGTGACTATTTTCTGTTTCTTAACCTCTGGAGGCAAGTGTCCATAATATGACACATGCCAAAATATGAGACCATGCAATCTGATCTACAGGGGAACCAAGCACAACTGTCAATGAAGTCAAAACACAGCAGTGTGTTTTAAACACATGAAACGGGGGAAAATCCTACTGTCCACAGAAGAATCCACTTCTGGGCGTCTCCAAAAGGCTGCCAATTTCCAATGGAAATATCTGATGTTGAGACCTCTCTTATCTTAGGTGCCCCTCTATAACACGATTACACAACCTCCTCACTTCACAGGCCTACAGGCACTGATGATTATGGGGCAGCGCTCAGGCAGAACCCGAATGTTCTGTATTTGCAGTGAACAAAGAGGAAAAGGAGCATTACATAATCGCTCGTCACACGAACACTATCACTGCTGGCACTCCACATTATCACTGCTTTGCATCCACAGTTTGTGGAGGGGGCTGCCCTCGCAATACAAAGGCAAGGGATCGCACAGGAATACATACAGCATGCTTTTTGGTGCATGCATATATACTCAAACGTATAACTAATATTTCTTTTAGGCATTCTGGACCTTCAGCATTGCTGTATTTGTCTTCCTAGTTACGATTTCCAACTTCTCTGAATTATGTATTTTTTGAAAACATACAAGTCTCATCTCTCTATGTAATCAATTTAATTTCTGATCTTGCTAAATATTAATCTTACCAATGACTTCTATTCAGAACAGGAAAAGAAAATTAACAGAACTAATTTGTTTGTTTTTAAGTAGGAGAACACAGAGAGAAAGACATTCCGAATTTCATTCAACTTTAATATGAGTTATGACAAACGTGCTGGGATGAGGGATATACTGCACCTTGCATTGCTGCACTGTCATGTGGGGTTCCGTTGTGTTCTATTTCCATATCTGGGATTCCAGCATCTGAAAAATGTGACACCTGAGATTAATGCATTTCCCTTTGTCCTTCTCTGTTGCATCTTCAGAAAAATGTTTACAGCAAAGTGGGGTGATCTCCAAGTTATGTGGTCTTGCATAAAACATTTGGGCTTCACAGAGTTTTCAGCAATAAATCATTTTGAAAACATTGGCAACATTGGAAACTCACTCTTACAGTGAGTTATTTTTAACATCTTTAGTGATGTTAATGATCATGGAATAATCAGAAAATAATCACCAATATGTCGATATAATTCTCTTTTGCAGAGTGAGGGGTTCTGACATATCATAAATAAAAGTGAAAATTAAATTGTGATATTAAACTGAACAGATTCTCCTACTCATATATCTTCAAAGTAAAAAAGTAAAGAATACAACCAATGCCTATTGATATATGCTCATGACATGAATTAAAGCTAATATATTATTGTTAGTTTCTTAGGTTATATTATGTATTATTTTCTTAAAAATATTCCGGGGAATAAGGTATATCATATGGCCACAAAAGCCCCGGCTCTTTTTTTTCCAATTCCTAAATATTTTACATGTGTGTGTATTGTGTATATAAATAAATATGAAATAAATAGGGAGGATATTTCATTTAAAAGACTGGGCTCTTGATGTTGTAGGAGTGAGTGCTTTATCACCCAGCACAAAGTCACGTATGTGACTGTGCATGTGAAACATTTCCAGATTTCAAGAGCTCCCGAAAAGGGATGGTGCTTTTCCTCCAAGTTGAGAAAGAGTCTCATAATGATATGCACTTTTGAACTATTTAATTTCATATTGATAATACCTTTGTATGCACAGTCCTTGCGGGAGGGGGGCCTCCAACACCCCAGGGTGTTATAACAGATGCCACGATGCACCCCGTGCCAGCAAGGATTAGCATGAAGGGTATGTGATTTGAATCCATGGCACCTAGAATCCTGCAGAAACATCTGCTTCCCTTATAACACAGCACTTGGAAATTAAAGCAGGAGGAAAAAAAGACTAGGAGGGAGCTGTGCATAGAGTTTGAATGCGCTTCTGTTGAGGTCGGTGCTGGACATTTTCAACAGGAAATAACTGCAGAGCTACCAGTCTATCTGGAGGCGTCAGTACCTGCACGCTGGCCACGCTACAACGTCCACCAAACTCCATGCAGAGGCAGGGCAACAGATTGGAATGCATCCCATGCACAGAATAAATTAGTGCTATCTTAGTGTTATATGCATATGGGAAATATATGTGAAAACTATACACAGAGAGACCTATGCAAATATATGAGCAAATAAACAGTGTCTTGCCAGATTTAATTTTTTGTTATAAAATTACAGGCGACTTCTAACACACGAGGTTTGCCATTTTCAGATTTCTGTTTGGAAGGAAAATTCAGGGCACTGAACTGTTACTCTAAAAAGGTTATTTCTTTTCAAACCTTTTACAGTACATGTTGTATATACATAAAATGACGGAGTCATCTGTAACTAATAACAGCATCTGTTAAAGGAGACAGACTGTCAGAGTTAAATTAAAAATATTCAGAATAGCCCTTCACATTTTGTTGTCATAAAATTGTACCTGCAATTAAATTGTGGATTAAGATGCTAATGAGCTACCTGATTTGCATGTGCAATCAGATTAGCATGTAAATATCAGCTTCTTGCAGGCACTACCATCTACATGACTACCTGAGTGTGCTTGCAAATCAAACCATGAGCAGCCAGGCCCACGGCAGCAGCTGTAAGAATCGCTCAGTCACACCCTGGCGTGTCGGCACCCCTTAATTTGTGCCTTCAGAGCTGCTGGGCATTGGAGGGAGGTTCAAGTGTTTTCCGTCAACTGCAGCACTTAGGTGAACGACCTTGCAGAAATGCGGATCTTTTTCTGGCAGTCACCTCTGGATGGTGGCTGCGCCGTGGGGTCTCCTCTGGACATTCCCCCAACCTGCCCTCCCCTGGCTGTTGGGTCCCTGTCCCTCCCCACGGCGCTGCAGCAAGCTGTATCTCCCTCCCTGCAGCGCTCCGGGTCCCTGCCCGCACACCACGAGGGCCAGCCCGCTCCTGGTCACACAGACACGCTGGGCTGTAACGCCCGGCAGCCGAGACTGCCTCGGTGTGGCTCTAGCAGCTAAGAGTATCAGCACGTCACGGGCGCTCCCGATAAATGACGACTCAACACGCCCACTGCAAAGCGTTGCAATGGCAGCTCCCGTCGGAGGCTTGTCCTAACTTTAAACAGCCGTCCGGACGGCCCTCACCGCTAACAACCCGGGACACACCACAGGGATTATGTTTACTCCGCAGCTCAAAGCGTTCTGCAGTGTGCTTATGTTAAGGCTCAGTTGCAAGTAGGACCCAGACTAGGGAGGAAGAAGCATCTTAAAGCCTCCATGACCTACAAATGCAGCAGAGACTGCAACGTAAGTCTGCTTCACGAGCCTCTGCTGCATACGGCTGCAGAGACTGCAGGGCAGACACGCACAGAGCCAAGAGGGGCTGGAAAACCTGACACCGCCTCAACCTCAGCTGTGTTCGTGGCTAAAGAATCACAGCGCGGACCTCAGCTTCGGTCAGAAACAAGTCAAGACGAACCCTCCCACCACCCAAAACATAAGCATCCTATTTCCGAAAAACTGATTTCGTTTCATCTCACAAGGGTAACTGGGAAGTATCTGAAATCTAGTCAGCGCTGAAAGCAGATACAGATTTCACAAACTTGACAGATCCTGCGGCTGAATAAACAAACAGCTTTCAGACAAACAGCTTTCACAAGGCAGCTGAGCTGCTCTGAGCACGAATCTGCCGGGAGGGAAGAGTTCAGAGAACCCAGTCAGAGCCCAGCTTCACATTGTCTTGGCGAGCACTGTAACAGAGCTCTCTGGTAACATAGTCCACACTCTCATGATGCCCACGTAAACTGCTGCTTCCCTACTTAGAGACTTCTTTATTTTTTAATTCATGACCCAGAGCACAAGTCCTGAAATAGATTTTTAATTATTTCAGGAAAGGACTGCGTTTCTTATAATGGAATTTGCTTTGTGCATCATCTTATATTTCTCTCTTAATTAAACATCATTTTAAGCTAACTGTGAAAGGCCAACTAAAACATTACCATTTAACATCCTGAGACCGTCACCTGATGTGGCCTGTTTAAGCGCCTGTTCCACTTGTTCTCTTCTCTTTGATTCAAATTCCAAAGCTTCCTGCAATTTTCTCTTTGCCTTTTTTTCTTTCTTCAAGCGTTTCTGAATTGTTGCTGAAATGGAAATGTATTGTAAGAATGGCTGTTAATGCACAGTTAATATATAATGGAGATGGTGAATGAGTTTATGTGCAATGTTTAAGAGCCCAGTTCTAGCTCAAGACAAAAAAAACTCCAACATGAGTCTAATATAAAACCAAAAACAGTCAACCCACATCCTCTTGTGAGACAATGAACAACCTGAGAGGGCTTTAGATCTTGTAACTTTAAAGACCTTAAATCACGTTCACAAGCTGGAACAGCCCCGTTGATTTATTTCTGCTGATCAGAAGCTGAAAGAATTGGTGTCAGAAGCCAGCCACAGCTTTGCATCACACAGACTCCACAGAGTCCACCCACCAGCAGTTCCATCTAGAAGGATATCCAAGTGCACTGGTAGCATGGGTAGGTCTGTGAGTGCCTGGAACACGCCTTCCTGGGCTCCTGCTGGCCTAGTACACCATCCTGATTACCCCTAATGAACTATCTTTAACAGGCCCTGCAAAAATAATGTCTCCTGGCTCTTGTTTGTAGGACCTACAGCTACCTTAGCTGGCTGAAACTGCTCAGGAGGATCTGTACGGTGCCATCAACACCTTTCTGGGGGCTTGCTCAGCACCTGGGAACGGGCAGCTCTGGGCTCTGCTCTCACGCAATCTGGTGCACACCAATTCAGGTCCCGTTTCCATAATGAAAGGGTGCCTAGGCCAAGGCCAAGTCTCCAGGAAGCTGGATAGATTATAAACGCCACAATGCGATCTGGAGAATGTAACTTTGGAAAGTTGAGCAACTGAGCAATCCTTGTGATAAGGGTTACTCCAAAACACCCTGGCTTCCTGTAACAAACATGGTGTGCAATGACCTGAAAGACAAGCAAGTCTAAAGCTATTGATTATGGGTGAAATTCCCTTCTGAGGCAGAAGTCAGCAAAATCTCTGAACGAACTAAAGTTGCTCTTGACTTAAATGTGAATCAGGACTGTACCGTCTGCCTACAAAGAAGTAAGTTTTGTTTTACAGAAAGAGAGCAGACTCACACGTACCTAAACCGAGGTGATGAAACGATTCTGAATCACTGCACTGCAGTGCAACAACTGCAACAGTGTTTACTGACATCCTGACTGAGAAGTGTCCTCCTTTCTCAGCCTCTCTTCTGAGCCCTGGAGCTGCACACGGGTCTGTTGTGCACACCTAATCTCATTCAAACACGGAGGCAGACGGTACTTGGCACTTACATTTTTGGTCTTACCTAGTTTTATCTTTCCGATTTCATGGATGAAATCTAGAAGTAGCTTTTAGCACATAAACTTTTATCCTTCTCCTTTAGATGCAGATTTTAATTTTAAAAAGAATGCTACCTTCTCTATCACAGCGGAAAAATTAGACTTATGCATTTAATTGCCTATAACTATCCAAAGTTTCTAAAGAGCCATGGTGTTGTCTTAGAGGGCCCCATATTAGGATTGTTTTTGTAAGTTACTCTCATGAACAAAAACAAATTATCTAGAGTTATTTTCATCGGATCCTGCATGGACAACTTCTAGTAGTTGATCTGTTTAGTTTTACTGATATTATCTAGCTGACCAGCATCTAAACTACAAAAATTACAATTATTCAGAAAATGTAGGCAAGACAAGGGGTAAGGCAACAGGAGAGGAAGTCCTCTAAATACACAGATTGCAGATGTATTATCTTACTCAAAATGGATCCTCAGTGCTTGGAGGATAATAGCAGGAAACAAAAGAAATTAAAGGTGTCAAACGGAGAAATCAGGCTGGGAATACACAGGCAGACTGGCAATAATATGTGTGAAAGCCAGGCAACTGAATCAGCTTTCCTCTGAAGGATCGGCCAAAATTCTGGGGCCAGTTGCCCTCGAGGAACTAATCCTTCAGGCCCTGCTCCGCCTGCTTACAGCAAGGAGTGCTTCATTCGGGTTTTATTAAATTTAAATCTTTCATTACCAGCGCTAGCCCACTGCTGCATTACACTCAAGGATGAATGTCAGTTAACTCTGAGTCCTCAAAAGCTCCAGCTGGAAATGCCAAGGGGTTACACATTTAATAGATATCTAAACTCCATTTTTCATTCACTCACCTCTGCTTTGCAGCTCAGCTGTGAGTTGCCTTTCCAAGCTCTCTCTCAGTTCTCTCTCTCTACAAAGCTCCATCTTTAACTCTTTCTTTTCCTGCTGTATCTGCTTTTCCTGGACTCTGGCATTGTCCACAGCCACCTTCAGCAGGCCCTAAAACACACGTAAATATAAGACTTGAAAACAACATTTGGTTTAGCAGTGAGAAAAGGCATCCATTTTTTTTTCTTTTATTTCCTCTAAGAAAACAGAAGAATTAAAAGCCTCTAGACAAAAAGTCCAAATGAGCACCTGACATAGCTGAACATTATATCTTAAAATTTATGAGCAATTTTGTAGCGTGGAGTCACTTAAGGTATCTTTTGCAAACTCATCCTAGTGATGTGGTTTATTACAAATGGAGTGCCAAATTATTTCTGACCTCGGTCAACTGCAGGGAGAAGCAAAGGAGGACTAATGAGATGGGTGAATTTTAATATGACCATTAATGACAACTATTAAGTGAAATAGACACTGCATAAAATCCTTTTAATATCGATAATGTCGGGTAGTCAAAGCACTACTTCAAATAAATAACAGAACTGTAGGTAAGAAATAGTTTCTGAAACTTTTTAGAGAGATGAAAAGGAAATGTATTGTATCAGTTACGACATAGCCTGGTTTTATGGAGAATAATTCACCTGAATGTTGGTTAATAGCGTTTCTACTGACGAAAGACCATCGGCAAAAAGAAACGGAGCTGGAAACCCAGGAGGCAACGCCTGTCCGGCCAGCTGGACCTTATCTAAGGTTGGCTTCATTATCGGAATGGCGATCTGGACCTCTTCTGCAAAGACAGGTTTAAAAGCAACATTAGAAAGCCCTGGCAATACAGGCAAGTGTAACTGCTAGGAAGTGGCCTGCTGTTTAGCTGGAAGCCAAAATACAGGTTTGTTGGTAAAATTGACATTATGCAATCTTTGCACAGCCATGCTTGTAGCTAAGACAGGCTTGCAGAAGATAATAGCAATAATAATAATAATAATAACAACATAGGTATGCTAGATTATACATGATGAGATCTCAATTTCTACAGAATTATACTACAGATAACAGTATTATGCAGTTCATTAAAGCCAAATGCCTTTCCGTCATTCTGTCCTGGTTCTTATTCTGTAATGAACAGGGCTTTTCTGCTCTTATAACCTTGAAAAAAAACCCTAATCAGAAAACGTATCACAGCTTTTCATTCCTTAATGTTTTGCTTGCCGTCCTCAGCAATAAATAACCCCTCTGAGTCGTTCCTCCTGCTCAGCTCGCGCTCACTCGCGCCGTGGCCAGAGCAGAATTCTCTCCACCAGCCCCTTCCAGGGCAGAGCGGGGCCAGAAACGCCCGACGAGAGATCCGGGGACGAGAGCAGCCCCAGGCGCAGGACGGGGCCCGGCTTTAGGTAACGGACCCATTTTAGGGCAACGGGCACATCCCCTCCTCCCGATCCCTTGGCTTCCTTCACCGCCAGCACTCGCTGCAAACCTCCCGTACGCTGCTGAGAAACCACAGCATCAAAATCTCTGTGTCTTGAAAGCAAACGCCTGCACCTTATTTTTACTTTAAAATGCTAAAACCCCCTAACATTCCACAGAAAACAGTTTAAATAAAACACATCTAGTTTTTTGTCACGACGATTACATTCTCGGCAATTGCTCTTCAGTACAGCTTGCCTGTACGTCGTGACATGTGCTTCCAAAGGGCAATTGCACACCCAGGCCTGAGAGCTTCATCTATCAAGTGCCCTGCTCACTCTGCTCCCGGGATTTGCAATGAGGTGCTCAGGAAGCCACTTTCTCCCAGCCCGTCACAAACCAGGGGCAGCATCTGGAAACGGCAGGGGCAGCCACGGGGGCAGCAACAGCACCTAGTCCAGCAGATTCCAGCAGCTCTCGAGCAGCGAGCTCTTTTTGCTGCTCCTAAAACATCCTGCTTGACAACAAACTCGGGAGCAACCGCGGTTTCCAAGTATCCACCGAAATCCGGGTTAAAGGAGGATGTTTTTGTCACCGTGAGCGAGCACATTAAATGGAACGACTTCAAAATGCCTCTTCAGTATTAACAGCAACAAAATAACGATAGAAATCTTTTCACATCTATGTCGCTGTCATTTCAGAGTTGTAATTTCAATGATCTCATTTTAAAAAACACCAGTAACACGCTCAGAAAATGGAATCCTTGCAGATCAGATATATTTTCTCAGATTTAAATATTTTATACCAGTGTCACAGTTTTTAAACAACTAGTTTTTGCATATGATGCTACACAAAAGCAGCAACTAATATCTACGTGGTTAATCAAAAAAGACTCACCAGAAGTGGCACTGAAAAAGAAAGTACTACTTAGAGTATGCGTGACACAAAACCAAGGCTGCTTGGAAATGTCTAGAAATCGCTACTATTTGGAGATGAAAGTAATAACATTAAATTGGCTGAAAGGAAAATTACTATTGACTGTGGAGACAGGCTGCATGGTCTATGGTTTGTAATGTTACTGTACAGGAGATTGAAGTTTCAAAATAGTATTACTCTTCTTTAAAGAGATAGACACAGCTAAATTAGGTGCTGCTTGCTGCAGTGAGGATCAAATGCAAAAAGAATCATATTTCATCAGACCTAGTCAACACCAGGAAAATAAATAGAAATATAAGAGGTATGCAGGCCATGATTCATTTTGATAATCTGGCCCAAGAGAGACACATAGAGACAGCACACAGATCTAAGCTCCTACCAAAAGACAAATAGGACACAGAGGGTGGGAACCGGGATGACAGTGTAGCAGAGGTCACATCGATTTTCAGCAGCAGTTTTCACACAGATGAGATAACCCTGGACTCTATTTGGCCCATTGTTCATATCCTACCTGTCCCACAAGCAATAAATTCCCAAGTCCCAGAAAAAGGGCAGTAAAGAAGAAGGATTCTACTTATGACTTCTTATGATTAAGTTTTTGTGCTAACCAAACATGCTTTGCAGACCAAGGTCACATTGCATGTTAAAGTCTGTAATAGCTGAAAACTAGCAGAAGCATATTATGTTTTAGCGTATAGGGGTGGAAACTGTCAAACCATTCATCATTTTTTTTCTGATTGAAATCACACTCTGCAAAGATGAATGATAAATGCATTAGAAATCTATTTCCATCTTGTAATAGGTCTTCACATCTGAATGGTGCCTACATTTTGCTCATATTCGGCCTAAGTGCACAGTTAGGCAGCAATTTATTAGCTAGGTTTGAGATACCCTAATTGGTAAAGTAATTAAAAATGGCACATGTTGGAAGCATAGCTGGTGGGTTTTGGCAAATGCATTTCTCTACCTTAATAGAAAAAATGCTGATTTGAGCATTTTGATTTTGAAGAGCATTAAAGATATATATGCTAAAAGCTGCACTCATGTGCAGAGTACAGTAGAATAAACAAGAAATAAAGCTAGGACAACTACTACCTAACCAAGGACACAAAACCCCTTTGCATTTATGGAAGCAAAGTGGGAACTACTTTTATTGAGCCTGTTTGTTACACCTGCCACGCTTTATAACAGCACTCAGGAATCCATTTGGAGTGCAGTCTTTTTATTTTAATTTCTAGCTGGCATCCACATGAATAGACAAAAGCAAGAATTATACTGCAGAAAGGAAGAAGCACACAGCGGATGGAGAATTATCCCAGGAAAGCACATGCAAAGTTGCTTGTTATCAAGCCAACATCCTGCCTACACTGCAGGAATGGGGACTGGAAAAGGAAGCCCCAACCTATGGGCTAAATGCAGCGCTGGAAGAGGAGCAGCAGGAATTGCCAGTGCAAAGCCCAGAGCAAGAGGCAGTTTTATCAGCAGGCAGGTTCCTGCTCGTTGCAAGGGCTCGCTCCGGATGCAGCACTCATATATCTGACACACTTGACACGCCGCATCGCTCTGGAAACAAGCTAGAAACACCAAAAGCTGCAATTTACATCGTTATTGCTAAACATTTCTAAGACCACCGAGTGAGTTCTTCACATACACTTCAAAGCTGATAGGGCGCTGTATAACCAATATATGTAAACCTCACCTCAGCTACCCACAGAACAGGAGATAACTCATGTACGAAATAACTGTGCGGCACGTGGAGAAAAGAGTAGCAAAATTCATATGAAATTTAGGCTTATTGATCTGTTAGTTCCTATCTAAGACATTTGATCTCAGCAGGCATTACTAATATGTTTTTAGATAGAGAGGCCACATGAGTTACTCCTATTCAGTATCTGCGGCATACAATCTGGAAAACCTAAGGAATAAAATGGTTTATTGTAATTATAATTCTTTGACCTTCCCATTTAGTTATGGGCTTAATGGCCCATAGTTACTGAAGAACAGCCTAGATGCTCTAATGGTCCATTATGACCTTTAATAAAATAAAACAGTATCTGTAGTAACAGCTGAATTGTAAGTAATGAAAATAAGGTGCTACGTTTTTATTTGCATTAGCCTTACTGGCCCAAAATTGTTACAGAATCATCCACTATCATCCATCCTGACATATTTTTACAGTGTCGAGAGGTCCCTTGACTTCCAGCTGTGCATCTGCTTCAGGAGGACAGCAGCAGGCAGCACGGCCACGTGCAGGCTTTGGGGCACAATCAGGGCCCAAGAACTAATTTTGGACCGTGAAAAGCCCTGTTTTCCCCCCAATGTGAGACTTCTTCCTATTTTAGTTTCAAACCTTGCCAACTTCTACAGTCCTCAACTAAAACCACTAGAATTTATGTCTTCTACAATAAGCCAAGTATTAAAAAAGAGTGACCTGAAGCATCGTTAAATTCCAGTAATTTGTATCTGTTAGTCTGCAAGGACAGGGTTATCTTTCCTCAATGTCCTAACACCTCTGAAAATCCTCCATAACCCTCTGCCTCTTTTCTCTCCCTCCCTCCCTGCTTCTCTGCCAGGAGTTGGGCCCTTCTGCTCATCACTGAGAAAAGAAGATGCCTCCTCTTAGCCTGGCACAAAGCAGACCTCGAAATTTACCGCTTTAGCCTTGTGATTCAGGTGCCAAATTTCAAGTCACTGCTGTTTTTCTTAATTACAGGCCCTGAATGAACAGGGTCAATGAATGCTGTTCGGGGGCAGCTGATTAATCCAGCGTGCTAGCTTTAAATCAGACTTTCCTTCATTTTCAAAGGATTGATACAATTTGATAGCATAGGAGCTTTTTTCTCTAGAGAGCTTTGCCATAAAAAGCACATACTATAAAAAACACCATCCTAACATTATATATATATGCATTTCCAAGATGCATTAAAAATTCGAGAAACTATCACAAAAAACTAATAACATCAACTATCACCCGCATCGGGGCATCCAGCCCCCATCTCATTCTCACCCATTCACTCTGAAATCCATTGATTTTGTTCTGTACAAATCTTTAAGAAAACATTTCCATGGTTTTCAACAGAGCAGGAAAAATGGAGCTTATTTCTTTATCATTTGGAGCAATGTGCTTGTTTGGGGAAAAATGACTTAAAGAAAAAGGAAGGCAAACTGTGCAAGCAGTGCATATACTGCCCTGTCTGTGGACCTATTCTCAGGAATTATGAGGGTGCCTTTTCTTGAAGGACATCATAAAGCTGCACTTGGGGTTTGAATAGGAAAAGGAGGCAAAAGCAGAGAAAACCTGAAATGAAAATTTCACCAGAAAAGGCTGAAATTACAGTTTACAAATAGTCTTTATCTGTGCAATCTTTAGCAAGGGATGCATAGATAATTATATAGCTTGACATTTTCATCAATGTATGCTCATTAATGACACAGAAAATTATACCTATTTATAACTTCGACATATTTACAATATACTCTGATGTTCGCAGGGCACTGACAGCAAAAATAGCTGGAAAAAAATATTAATTCAAACCTTTGCAAGCAAAAGACCCAAGTTAGATGAAGTATTTTGCTTAAAGTAGGTAAAAAATCCCCAAAAAGTACAGGAATTCACTGGCCAAGCATCAGAACTAGCATAAAGGGTTTTACTGCAAATAAAACGGCCTCATTCTGAAGCTCAGTATGTTCCGATTAATAAAACCAAATACAACTGATAGAACTTGAGTAAAATTGTGTTCATTAAGAAAAGTCGTAAGTGCAACTAATGCTACCTATAAACCTACGGCAGTCCTTCCAGGATGCTGTCCCCGGCGCCCTGTAGTTATTTACAGTTTCCAGTTGGTGTTGCTGTTCCGGCAGCTTTCTCCTGCCGTTTTGGGTAATCTGGATCCCAACCCTTTCCCGATGCTTTATGTGACCTTTACCGAGCAGCATTTAAAGCCCCCAGGAGGTTAAGTGCTATCAGGCTGTATTTTCTCCTATGGCAATATTAAGTAACCGGTAACATGGAGCTTACGAAGCCGTTCACGATGAGGGTCATTTCTCTGACCACAGAGAAAAGCAGGAGCATGAACCAACAACCGTCTCACGACGTGGAAGAACGGAAGAAAATGAAACCAGATAAACAAAATCCTGGTCGTGGCCACAGTCAAGAGGTTGCAGCACCTTCCTCAGCTAACCATCCCATTAACATTCACGAGGGATTTCTCGCCGCGATCATTAGGTACCACTCTAGTCAGACTACTCTTTTTCCACTGCAATTTTAAACTGTCAGATGAGGATGGGGAGGTGAAACTTGCCAAGAAAGAAAAGGATTCTTTAATTTTCTTGGCGGTTTCAGCTTTTCTCTATTAATGTTGAGATTATTTCTTCGACTATTTTGTTGCAAATATTTATGACTCCATATGGAACAACAGATGTTGAAGGGAAGGGATAGCAGAAAAGACTTCATTTTCAGCAATTACCCTGCGACTTGTTGTCATACTGTAGGTGTTCCTAGTGCATCTATTTTACATACCACCCCGTCCTCTCACACACTGCAAAAATGTCAGCTTGGATAATTAATGTAATAACTTTAGTCCCAATCATATCCACAATATTCATTTATGTAAAAAAAAAAAAAAAAGGACAACAGAAGGAAGAAAATGGGAATAAAAAGGGAAGGAGAGGAACTGCCGCCCGAGTCCTGCGGCGGCTGCTGAGGATTCCCGTTGGGAGCGGGCGGGATGCGGAGGCTCCATGCTGGCTCTGGCGGGGCACAGAGCAGAGCGGGGCACACGTGTCACGAGCCAGCACAGGCCTCAGCCTGGCGCCTGCGCAGGGAGCTGCGGTGCCCGCGCAGGACGGGCCCCGCCGGGGCGCCTCGGTGGCTCTGCTCTCCTTCACATCCCGCTTAGAGCCGCAGGGACACGCAGCCCCGCTCCGGCTGGGAACGCGCTCGGCCCGCACGCGGCTCCCTGAGCTCCACGCAGCGCCCTGAGCTCCACGCGAAGCAAGGGCAAACACCTTCCCCTGACGTCCTCCCCTTCTGCAGGGCCACGGCCCTTCAGTGCTGCACGGCGATGATGTATAGTTACACCTTACACCGTTTACGTTAGCACAGTAATTATGACACACAAGACACTTCATCCCTCTTAATACACTTAAAAATAATACCACACTAATATCAATATTATTACTGTTAAGGTCCATTTCTAGAAGTATATGTATAACCAGCAGTTAAATCTTTGGGATACTTCAAATATTTGAAGCAGGCACAGTATTCCATTTCCTATTCCTGGATAATTATTCCTGCTTTATTAAGGTTTATTTTACAACTGTATAAAATAGGTTATAAAGGACAATTCTGCTATTACGTCCTCCTCTGCTTAGGCTTAATAAATATTATATCCCACACTATCCTTTAAAGCCAAAGAGTGGAGAAAATAGGAGGAGTAGTAATCTCCTCCACAGATGTAAAATACCTCTAATAAAATAAGAGTGTATAAGAGTCAGGAACAAATTACTGAGGTCTGCTTTAATAAAATAGTACCCTCACAGAAGTATTACTCTTCAGGTACTGACATTCCCATTGGCAATGCAGTGCGTCCTTTCAAAGCAGTATAGCTTGTTAAAATGGCAAGATATCTTTTTGCAATAGAGTGTTTGTGTCCAAGCAGATACAAGGTTTGTATAGAATGCATCCAGGGAGCCATAAAGCTGGTGGGAAACATATTTCTCCATGGTATTTTAGTACTTGGAAAAATTCAATCACTGGGAAAAAATGTTTTGCTGTAAACATCTGAAGAGCCTTATAAAAGCAATGGTTTCCCACAGCACCTGCTTAAATAACTTTAAGAGGGACTACGTCTTTGCTCATCGTCAACTTACAGAAAGCTTCACCTATTAATTTCCCTGGTGCTGTCAGGCCGGGGCACTTTTAATCAGAAATAATTACGAGTGCAATTGGGAGATGCTCACCAGCGTGATTTTTGCACTTCAGAAACAAGACAACTTTCAAAACTGATCCCTGGGAGAAACACGATTGCCTTGAGAGGAAAGTGCTTCTAACCAGAGAGGCTCCCCTTGAAATTCTCCTTCCGAAGGGCCCCAGAGCCCGGGGCCCTGGAGGAACAGCAGCGCAGCCCGATGTCCCACTGCAGGGTTAGCCAGACCGAGGTGCTCTGAAGGACTCCGCGGTGCCACAGTTGAGATATTGCCTCCATCCCCTACAAGCTCGTAAAGGGCACGGACCCCAAACCTAACACAACCCAGACTGTCTGGGGTAACAAACAAATGGTGAGAAAGCTGCTTATCCCGGTCCTCCTCCCATCAACAACCAGGAGGACAACAAGGCCTCTCATAAAACACGGTCCTGCTCTACGGACACTATATCTTAGTGACAGAATGATTAGACTCACACAGATCCGGGCTGCGGCCGCGCTCGCCGTGAAGTGCCCTATGTCCATGGCAACGTAGCAGGACTCCTTGCCACCAAATAATCACGGGATGCTCTGGGGAAAGACACGTTTTCCTAGCTCGCGGCCCATCTGTCAAAAGGGAAAGCTCTTTCCGACCCAAATGGCACTTGCAATCAGAGTATAAATGTAAGTTAACCACCAAGCAATCCACATCCACCACTTTCCAACCTAATAGCTGTTACGTCTACTGCTGTCACTTGCCCTCCTGAATTCTTCTAAAAGATCAAACACTGGGGAGACGAAAGACAGGGTGGAAAAAATGAGCGAAAAGAAGCTGCTCTCTGACATTCATTTACCGTGTTCTTCCTTCCTGTACTGTCATCCTACACCAACCAACAGCAGGATGCAAAACGTAATGGTCTGCTACGTAATTTGGCATGTAGAAAATCTTTGCAAAAAAAAAGAGCCCTGTTTCTTACACTGATTCCATTAACAAGAGCTGAAGCCAAAGCACAAAAGCTTGAGAAAATGGAAATGGTGGAAATGCAGGTTTTGAGGAAGTTTTTAAGATTTCAGGAAAGTCGTATCTCTAAGTCACTACCATTTGTAGTGGAAGTTAAGACAAACAAAAAACACCACTGGCGTCGTCCTTACTCAACGAAAACCACTACACAGATTTGCGATGACTCTTTTGGACTTGTTTGCTTCTCAACTAAAAACAAAGTACAAACTAAACATAACACAACCCCAAACAAACCAGGCCGAAAGGCAGCGCTCCAGAACTCTCATTCACAGCCAAACAGACTCCCAAGCATCCTTGGATTTGGTGGGATCGCTCAGAAATCCAAGCCTGTGGACCTGCCCCCTTCCTTTGGAGGGCTCTGCCGTGGCTTCCAAGAGAAAAGAGCAAGAAGGAAATAGAGTCACCTTAAGGGACCTCCCTCTAGAAATGCAAACGTCACCAAGACCAAGGGCACAAATATCTTGCCCGTCTTCAGAACAAAACCACAAATAAAAGTATCAGACAGCAGTCTACATTTATTCTTCCAAAAGACAAAGATAAGCTTTCAGAAGCACCACTGGTGCCGGTACCGGTCCCGTGGGGCTTCGGAGGAAGCCGTGAGGGTCGCTGAGGAGCGTGAACCTCCCGATGTTTGTAATCGCTGTCAGAACCTCTATATGCACAAACTGCTTCTACGTTGTTTAGGTTGTGATCAATGCTGCTTTGACTCATGGCTTTTAGTGCCCACAGCATTTTCCTTTTAAAACTGATCCACTCTGTTGCGGGGCGTTTCATGTTTTCACTTTGGTTTATCCTATCTCCTCACTCTGCAACTGTGCATTACTTGAGCGAGGAGCTGACAAACCCATTCACGACAGTGCAGAAAATGAGGCTTAATGAATCCCAAATGCAAGGTACGTTATGTGCTAAAATCAATGTACGTTGCCTGCGAGAGTATCTCCTTGTGAATTGAGGCGTTTGCTCACAAATTTCTCTCTCAACAGGGGCCTTTTCTTTTTTTGCAGCACTTAACTGCCTTTTGTCTGCTCTTGTCTCCCTCCAGTGTTGCTCAGATGGCAATCTTTTATTCCTTGTGCAAACTCATTTGGAAAATGCTGGATGGGCTACAGCTGTGTACTGCTATGTAAGGTCTAATACATGTCAAGCAGTGCTTTCTACGCGCTGAATAAACACAATGAAACAATGTTTTAATTGATTATTAAAAAGGCAGGGTTCTAAACGGAAAGCGGTATTTAAAATCAGCTTTAATCAGCTCATTTTGTGCAATACTGGAAGGTATTGATGCTGTACGTACTGCTAGTTGAGCTTCAGAGTTTTCACAAAGGCTGCTGCAGCCCAAAGGGATGAGGCTGTTTTCCCTGAGGTCCATGCAAATAACTCCAGAGCTGACCAAAAAAAACCCCACCAAAACAGAGGGGCAAAATGTGAATGAAGCACAAACCTTACCCGGAAAGGTGGTTTCACACATATTCTAAGCAATGAAATTAAATAGGCATTTTTCAAGAGCCAATCTCCCTTCAGATCACTGAAGCAATACCGAACCTTTGCAGTTCTGTTGTTCTCACAGAATAAGCTACGTTCTTGCCTTTATGATGTCAGACGCCTGGATTTATCCTTCCTGATAATAAATACTGCCTTAAAATCAAGCTCTGAGATTCCTTCTGAGAAAAAGTGTCTACGTTCATGTGTATTGGATATGTAGTCTAGAACTATATTAAAAAAACCTCCCAATATGGTTTGAATTGACAAATATTAGACCGTTTGGGAAACTAAAACTTTCTCAGATTGCCAGAAAAGGAAAATGTTTTAAGTAGTAATCAACTGGTAGTTAAAATAATCACTGATGCAAAAGAGGTGCCTCTAAACTCCCCACAGAAGTGTAACTGGGAAGCATCTATCTCGTAAGGGTTATTTCGAAGTTTGGGTAATGATTAATTAAAAACAGCTCCTCACACGAAACTCTGCTTTATTCAAACAAGAGCGTTCCACAGTTTTCTCTGTGGGACGTGAGTGACATTCTGAGGATGCCTAGGTGAAGGAAGGCATCATGATGCAACCAAACCCTTCTTCTTCCTCCAAGCAAAAATGCCAATGTTGCCTTGAAATGTAGGCAGTTAAAAACTGGTAGGTTCTATTAAATGGCTATATAAAGAACCTTCATTAGCTTGAAGTACGTAGATTATCAATCAATAATGGGAGAAATAAGCATGGAGCAGAGGCAAATGGCAAACTGCTATAATTACAAATGATGTTTTGTGCATGAGTGTGTCTCAAGAATTGTTACAGGATGCTGCGAAAAAAAAAATTCATTTATATCCACAGTCCAGCATCACACGGCCCATTACAATGATGTACTTTGGAGCAGAAATGTCATTTGTTATGTCTCACATTGTTTCTGTTCTATCCAGTGAATCTATATTTAGCTTTATTTTTTAGAAAGGATGAATTCACTTTAGAGAACTGACAGCTTACATGAATATATTAGATTTGCTTGCAAGGACCAAAAAAAAAATACTGAATAAAAATCAAGCTCCAAGTTCCTTAAAATGACTTTTAAGAATAAATTCTGTTTATTTTTATTTCATTTTGCTTGAACAACTATTTTTCCCTTGGGTATTTATTAAAGGCATAAAAAGAATGAGCCAAATTTACCTCTCCATAACTTCCACTGAGCATTGCTGAAGCTTGTAAAATTGCACTACACTAGCCCAGGGGAAAATTTTACCCACTCTTTAGTAAATACATATAATTCTTTCTCTGGCTGGGAAGATGTATTGGTTCATCTTTACATTCTCTGCCTGCTCTCTCAACAAACAAGGGCAGCCATTTCGCTACAGGAACCCATATGGGCACGGAAGTCCCGTACACGCTGCACTCCCTCTCTCGGTTACTTGCTTGGGGTCCGGTTGCACTCTCCTCGCACGGGTGCATTTCCCACCGGCCCTACTGAGGAGAAGAGCAGCTGTGGACTCCATGGGGCTCGTTGGATTTGCTAGTGTGGGATTTGTTCCAAGGTGCACATAAATAATCCATTCACATACATTTTACCCTCATTATGAAAGACACCAATCGATAAAGCGTTAGTAGCAGGGAGCTCAGAGAGAGCTCGGGCACCAGGAAAGGCTGTGTGCAATGCAAGACCTGAGGCGCACGTTTACACTGCAACACACTGGAGACAGGTCCAGCTTTGCTGTAGAATTCAGTGAAATCCCAAAAATAAAAGGAACAGAAGTTCCTGCGGTTGGGCCCACCATGGGCCACAAGGGAGCAAGGGTCCCTGGAGCGATCCCTGGGCTCGCCCTTCACTTGCCAGCGCAGACGCCTTCAAACTGCCCCAATACTTAACAAAACGCCCAGAGCGGCTGCCCCTGCGCAGGAGCACTTCCTGCGGGGCAGGCGCCCCTCTCCACGGCGGCAGCGCTGCAGTTTGAGCAGACCTTTGCAGCGAGGTCTGCAGCAACAGTCGCACGGGGCACGAGTGCAGCGGCAGGCGGCTCCCGCTCCCCACGCAGCGAGCCCGCTCCTCGCCGGCTCTTCCCCAAGGAACCACAGCCTAGAGCAGAGCTTGTTAGCGGAAAAACGAGGTCTTCCAGGGCTAAGCCAATGGCTTCAGAAATACCTCGGACTGTCCTTATTGCTGGCATAACAACCCCCCCCAAAATATAATAGCAAGAAATGCGAGCATTGCCCTTGGCAGCGCCATTAAACCGGGCAGTGAACTACTTCAAATAGCTGTGAGTGTTAAACATTAGTTCTGCCTTAAGTAGGGTGATTTTAACCGCCAAATGTGCACGGCAGTCTATCTGAACATTAAAAGCACCTTTCAAACTTAATTTTACAGAAATGTTAACGACCAGAACAAACTATGGAAGGCAGAAAAGAAAAGTAATTGTTTCAACAGATGAAAGGAAACAGTAAATTAACCCTCCTGTTTTAAAAGGGCACTCAGAAACTTATCTGCTTTAAGGAAGTACCACTAACTGAAGGCACTATGGATATTTTACTTAATGTGCTTATGTTTTGTGATTCTTTTGTTTTTTCACCTTTGGCCTTTAAAAATGAGATTTTAGGCAACAGGAGAACTGGAAGTCTTTAATAAAATACATCGAATTCCAAAAATCTTTACCAAAATCGTAGCAACCAAATGGTTCCTAAATATCTAAGTCATGTGCAATGACATTTAGGAAGTGAGAGGAAAAGAAAGACTAGAAGAAGAAAAACCTCAAGAGTTACTATCTCAATAGCTGTAGCTTCCTCAAAGAATTAAGGAAGAGAGTAAGACAACTAGAATGATTCAGAAGTATCTAAATACACCAACAATGCCTAAGTACTTACCATAAACTAGGAGGAGTTAATCTAATCCTATTACATTACATTAAAAACTATCGAGGGAGAAATTTGTCACAGTATAGAAAATATTAAGGCATTTGTTAAAAAAACCATAAAAAACCACGAATTTTGTACATAAACTATTATGGAGTGCAATTTTTAAAAGTGTTTAAAAGCAGTTATTGGCTTGCAAGCAATATTTTCCTGCCATTTGTGTTGCACTACGCAAGCAGACTGTAGACATCTACAGAAGGAATTTCAGATGCATGTTTTTTAAACACTTACAGCAAAACTTAGATGATCATTATTACTTTGAGCACATGCACTTTCCATAGAAAAGTGCAGTGATGTGAATATGGCTTTTGAAAACAACTTATTCTGCATAAACAGTATAGCTACACATGATTTTCATTCGGACACTAGTCATGTGCAGGTTTCAAAACATGAAATGGTGATTATTCTCTTAAGTGGTTTATCCAAGCTCACTTTGAAAATACGGCCCAACGTAAGGTTTACTCAGCAAAGCTTCAGGTCCATGTCAATGTGCTACACTCAGAAAGGTGGCAAAATGAAATTTGCATTTCAAAAAAACCCATGCATTTTGGTCAGTATTTTAACACTGCTTAAAGTGGCTTTCAGATTGTCTTTTTAATAGCTTGGGATAATAAACAAGCACAAAAGATACTTTAGTAAAGATACGACATTGTGTTACCTACATATCATGTTGCAAGAGTTTATGCATATTTATATGGATATTTAATGTGACATAAACACATACACACACTCCCAGGCATTCATATATCACACATGATCTAAATATATCTGCTGTAAGGAAAGAACCACGTGGGGCTTTAGCAATACTGAAGTAAACTGGGACTCAGAAGGTCAGGCAACACTGGTGGGGTAGTCTCACAAAATACCAGTGCCAGCAGAGAAGCCCATTTCAACAGTGTCCCCGTGGCAGCACAGCTCATCGGCAGCTCCGTGCACCTCTCTTGGAGGCCTGTTTTTAAACCAGAGACTCCTCATGAACACTGCTAGACCATGGGGTGCATTAAGAAGAGCATCTCCAGCAGGTCAAGGGAGGTGATTCTGCCCCTCTACTCAGCCCTGGTGAGGCCGCACCTCGAGTACTGTGTGCAGTTCTGGGCTCCCCAGTGCAGGAGGGACGTGGAGCTGCTAGAGAGAGTCCAGCGCAGGGCCACAAAGATGATTAGGGGTCTGGAACATCTGCCCTATGAGGAAAGGCTGAGAGAGCTGGGCCTCTTCAGCCTGGAGAAGAGAAGGCTGAGAGGGGACCTCATCAGTGTGTACAAGCATCTCAAGGGAGGGAGTGAGGAGGATGGGGCTGGCCTCCTCTCAGCGGCAGCCAGCAAAAGAACTAGAGGAAACGGCCACAAATTGAGGCACCAAAAGTTCCACAGGAACTTGAGGAAGAATTTCTTAACGGTGAGGGTGACAGAGCCCTGGAACAGGCTGCCCAGAGAGGTGGTGGAGTCTCCTTCTCTGGAGATCTTCAAAACCCGCCTGGACACCACCCTGTGCCACATGCTCTAGGGGACCCTGCGCGTGCAGGGGGGTTGGACTAGATGACCTCTACAGGTCCCTCCCAACCCTAGCCATTCTATGATTCCACGATTCTATGTAAGATCACTTGTTTGGGGAAACCCTTGCTGGCCTGCGGCATTCCAAGGTGGATATGGGCACAATCTGTCTCACTTGTACCAATTCCTCGGGAACTCGGGACATCCAGGGCTGCTCAGCAAGAACCAAGGCGTGAGCAGGAAGAGGGCTGGTGGTAGGCAAAGCTCTGGCATCAAAGAAGTCTCCCCTGGAAATCAACTCTCCCTTTAGCAGCCTCTGCCAACTCTGAGGTATTTAAGGGGACAATTCAAGGAATAAGCAATAGCCCAAGGTGGCCTATGTCAAGGTATGGAGGAACCCCCTCAATCCCTTTGCTGGACCCACTCACAATCCCCAGGCACGCCATCCCGGTCAAGCTGCAGGCTGCCAGCTCAGCGTCAGCCTTCGATCCCTGCGTGTCAGATCCATCATTGTGTGGTATCGACTCTGATAACCACCAGCACGTCTAAGACTCCGGATGACAACTCCTGGTTTCATAAATACGTTTTGAGAAAAGCGTTGTTATAAAAATATCTTCATCAAACATTAGAGTAGTTGTGTACCACCAGGCTACAATCTGAAGTTTTAGCTGCACATGGCAAGGTATACACTTATTTAAAAATAAATGTGAAATTCAGTCTTCCACAAAAGCAGCAGTGTCATGAGAAAACTCCGGCTTTGAGTTCTGTGAACGCTGCATTTTCAATATTGGAGTGTCAGTCTTCATTCCCTCTCTGACAAGGTTGTCAATCAAACCGCAATCTAGTTTGGTAAGACTTTAACAAAGACCAAAGCAATGATACTGCTGAGTTCACACTACCTTCCCAGAGATAACTGCTTGAACACTTTCCTACGGCCGCATCGATATTACCTTTGCACCACCCTTCCTTCCCAGCAAATCAAGCAGCACAGACTGGGGCAGCCTTTCCGGCTTCTGCTTTGGGCCCTGCTGCAAGCGAGTCCCAGCCCCATCCCCTCCAGCCCGTCGTAGCTGCCACCTCCGTATTGAAGTCGAGGATTGTAGGACTTGCATTCAGTTAAACTTCTGTCAATTAAAAAGAAAATGAAATGTGCTTTTTGCCTCCTTTGGGAAACACGCCGAATGTCTTTTATTCAATACGAATAGTTGGGCAATAAAAAGATGAGTGAGCAAAATGTGGTATATCATCCTTTTGCTTTTGACTTCGGCCCAATGGCAAATGAAAGGCATCCAAAATCAATTTCAAGAAGCTAATAAATTCAGTATGTGAAAGCAATGAAAATATAACTTTTGCAGCCTCATCATCAAGCTGATTTGTAAGCAAAGCTGGGCCCAATTCCTGCACAGTGCATCTCCCATATTTTCAGTTTCATGCAGGTAATATACCATTTCTACAGGGTTTATATTCTCAGGCTCGGCATACATATATATATATATATCTTCTTCCCACAAACATATGTCCTGTTAATATCGTAATAAAAATCTGAATGTTCTATGCCCAGGAAATGATGCTGATCACTATCAGTTCCTTCCCCAGGAACGGGGAGAGAAAGGTGAAGGCGAACGCCGCACGCCGGGCGCGCGAGAAGCAAAATCCCTGGTTTCCACAGCCAGCTCCCAAAGGCGCCCTCTCTCTCGGCAGGATGGGGAAAGGGCTGCTTGCTCTTTACTTGCTTGTGTCTGCCTGTTAGCTGATGGAGGCGCTTGCCAGCCCGTGTGCACCCGAGGCAAGCTCCCGGAGGGAAAGGAATCCATGTAACTATGACATAATTTAAAGTAATCCACGAGTGATTCCCAATTCCTTCACTATGTATCTTGTGCTCTCCCTGGGAAACACATAGAGGGCTTTCACTTACCCCAAGCAGCTACTTCAAATTTGCATGAGAAGAAAATTTGTTCCACGGTTTCTAGCACGCCCCAAGGAACTTGCAGCAGGGTCCAAGGCACCGGCGGCCGTCAGAGCGGCTCGTAGACTCGCCGGGACGCCGGGGGGGCTTTGTGCAAGGGGCCAGCCTGCGCCGCAAGAACAACCACGGTGCTCGGCCAAGGGAGGGCAGCCTGGCTGTACCCTGCGTGGGCCGCAGAGGCAGCTGGCCGGGACGGAGCGCTGCCCTTGGGCCAGGCAGTGCCGAGGGGATCAGCTCCGCTTGCGCACTGGTGCACGTGCCCATCCCTGCAGCACCCCAAGGGGAGGCGGGAGGAGAGGGCCGTGCTGCAGCGCGCGGACAACCCCGGGAAAGGGGAGCAGCGGGAGAGCGGCCGGCAAGAGAGGGCAAGCTGGGAGGTGGACGGGAGCTGGGAGCACGTGGGGCTGGGCGCTTCCCCAGGACACGGCCCTGCGGGACGCAAGGCTGGAAGCACGGCAGCGAGAACTCAGGAGCATCCCAGCAACATCGCCCCAAAGAGCAGCAGCTTATTCTGCTGCCCGTGAGAGCCCAGCCCTCCCGGGCAGGCTGCAGGCACCAAGGGAGGCTCGGCTGAGGGGAAAGGAAGGCCTTGCATCAGGGGTGGTTCAGCTCTCCTTCCGCAGAGAAGCCCTGCGGCGTAGCCTGTAGGAGCACCCAACTCCAGAGCTTGCAAAACCAAAGAGAAATCCACAAGTACAAGGCCAAGGGAGCCCATTTGCCATTTCTGATACAGCCGTGATATGTGACGCTTTTGCTCTTTTTGTTTACTTATAATCTGTGAAGAAAGACAAAAAGAAAAGGAAGGGAAGCTGAATGCTGGATGGAGATAGCATTGGCGGAGTAAAAGATGAGCAGAAAGCGTAATGGAGAATGCTGGTGTGTGTGGAGCGGGGACGTGCAAGTTTGAGAGAACAGCAGGTGGAGACAGAATTATATTTAAAGGGGAGAAGAAAAAACAGCTGAAAGCAGTAGGGGAATCACACCCAGAGTGTAAAATACTGCTCTTGTCACTGAGGACATACTGCGGACGTATCCCGGTCTTCCTGTCTTTCCCAAGGCAGACACAATGGGGAAGGCTGCTCCTTCTCACCCTATTTCTACACCAGAGCAGCTTCCTGCTATGGCGGTGGCAGCTACTTGTGCCCAGTCTGTTATCATGGGGCCTGCGACACCTCATGCTGCAGAAAACAACACTTTTCACATCAGAAATATCACGTCTTCTTTCCATGTCTTTACTCAGGATTTTACTAAGCAACTGAAAAGGAGACTACCAAGAAAAAATCTCAACTACGACGTTATTTTCATTTTATCTATATCTGTTTCACAAGCCTAGAGGAACGGGGTCATCCAGGGCTGGTGGTCCAGGCTGCAAACACAAGCACAAGGTGGGTGCTCCCAACAGCGAGACGGAGCCACAGGAGCTGCAGGCCCAGCCCAGCCCCGGGCTGAGCACCCACCGCGCATCCCTGGGCACTCCTGCACACCAGGCCTGGACACCCCTGCTCTTCTCCATGTTTCACGTAAAGAGCTCCACACTGTAAAAGCTCCTCTTGGAGGCTGACAGTCCTTCCTTTCCCACAGGGTTAAAAACTCATTTCTAAAATGTAAAATTTTAGATAAACTCTTCTGCCTTTTCTTTCAGCTTTGATAATTCCACACACAAAAAAACTGCTCCTCCTAAATTCATCTCTTGTCCTGACAGTCACCTTAATGTATTTATAAAGCCAGCACTGAATCAAAACATGTGAAAAAGCTATAATAATCTAATTAAGTATTAAAATAATAAGCCCCACTGTATCCATAAGTAATTCTTCATTTGGTTTAAAGCTTTGATATTATCTCTATTATTTATTCTTCAAAGGAGAGTAATAATCAGGAAAGTTCTGCAAATTTGCACTAATGAAGCAGAAAAACCTCTTACGAGTTTTATTAATTACCTGGTAAGCAAATAAATACAGAATTTTAAAAATCTAAGTATGCCTTATCCCTCCTTTTAATGATTTTGACTATAGCTTATTTTAAAGCTATATGCCGGAGAGCAGCGGCACCAGAGCCCAAACCGGGCAGGTCTCAACCTCTTCTGCTGGTTGGTCATGATCAGCTGGTATTGGGAAGGAAACCCACAGTCCTTTTTTGTTTATATCGCTCTTGCTTCTCCCCTACACAGCATCATTTCTTCCTGTCTTTCTCAATTCGCTCTAAATCCAGGGGAAGAAAAAGATGCCATTAACAATTGCCTTACGACAGGATGGGTTAGCACCATTATATGGAATAATTGCTCCTTGGGAGACTGCAGACAGTCAATTAACCCCCAATTCACAACTCAAGTGGCAGAGCAGGCACTCAGTGAATAAAGGGTTGGGGTCCAGTTTTCAATGAGGATGATTTTTTTTCCTTAATAGTTTAATCTGATGGTCAATTAAATCCCCTAGTTTTCTATTAATTAGTATAAGAATCCTCAGCAACTTCCAATGTTAATGGTTAGTTATGGTGTACTGTATCTGGACCAGAGTCCTGGCTGTGTATTTTTCAAAACCGAAAGCCCATTCTGCTTAGAGGCAAAAAATATTTCCTTTTGAAAAAAAAAAAATTAAAAAAGTCGTTATACTGATCTTTCCTAATCCAGGATACTTAAACTTTCCTATGTTTTTAAAGCAGAGGCAGGATTTCAGTTACACAACAAACCATTAGAACTAAGTTTACTATTGCAATGCACATTCCTATCTATTATACTAAGGAGTGTTTCTAACCAGACCCGTACAGATCTGTATAATCTCCGACTGCTGAGCTGAGCTCCTCTCCTACCTTGCTGGATGGAGCAGCTTGGCATAGGAGCTGCCTTGTCCATCTGGGAGACGCACGGACCCTACCAGTTTGTGAAGCACTTTCTTGGTGCTCCTTCTGCTGGAATAAAGTCCTGCCTTTCCTCAGGGGAAGCACAGCACATATGCTGATGCTCCACAGCTTCTGAGCTGCGGCGGAGACGAAGTCTTCTTGGCCAGCATTCTGTTGAGTAGCGGCTGGAATCATATAAAACAGCTACCAGCAAAAAGAAAAGAGGTAAAATGGCGAGTTCCCTGGCCAAACCAGTGATGCTTTTTTCAACTAATTATTTTTCTTGCTCAAAATGAAGACAGTCTGTCTTTGAAAAAGACAAACATTAATAAAAAAAAGTGTTGAAAAGTTTTTGAAACAGCTATAACAGATGTCATAGCAGTTGAAAGTACAATTAGAAAGCACAACGCCGCAGAAATAAAACTTCAAACAAAAGCGGAAAGAGTTCTTTGTGCACATCAATAATTTAGAATGATTTAAGAACTGTTTTATAGATGCAAGTAGAGCTCTTTCTGTCTACATATAAATTGAATGTGGTCTTTATAGGCAAACAAAAAGGGGATACAATCCTTTTAAATTATTTTTAGGATAATTGTTTCCGCAACAAACATCATTATTTCTCACTTTTGAAAGGAAGCCAACTGCTAACATTTGAAATGCACAAATCTTGGCACACAACATAGAAAATGGTAATCTCCCCCGCCCCTTCAAAACCAGTTTTGCCTTTATTTTACACATTTGTCAAGTTCTTATCTCAAAGCCCATGCAGTGTTACCTATTTCTATCAGAAATCATTATATTTTATTTCTAATCATTTTCCCATAGCTAATTCGGTTACTTAGGAAAGGAAACATTTATTGCTACCAGATGCTGCTACCTTCCTGCCCACTTATATAATACTATAAACTGACTCAACAGCCTGGGAAACAAGGTTTGATATTTACTATTTTGCCTTCTGGATTTCTCGTGCTATGATCTTTCTTTTAGACAGTCTCACTTTACTGAATGTTCTAATTTTGCACTACAGCTACCCACCTGTCAGGATATGTGTGTATGACGCACCGTGGTGCCATGCAGGAAGATCGAGCTGGTCTGAACTCAAGACTTCCTCACCTATTTTGAGATAGCAGATCATCCCTTTTCTATTTCAAATTAACTGTATTAATTTTCTGGGTTCTCGTTCGTTGGGGGGCCCTGTATATCACGGAAGGATTTTGACCGAAAGACCATTTGGCGTAAGGAGAGATGAGATTTGCCATTTCACAAGAGAAGATAAGGAAGACATGGGAACAAATTACAACCCTTGAGGATGTGAACCCGTAACTTCCCTCCTAACTTCTAAGAGGGAAGGACAGCAAAGGTTTGTATGCAGCCATGCAAGAAGGGGAGAAGCCAGTTCCGGAATAACTTCCACTTAACTGGTGTGAAAACCGGCACATGATGTCACTGAAGGCAATGAAATGACCTACCAATTGCAGGAGGGAAAGTCAGGTCCCAGCCCAGCTATCACGCTGTGTCCGAAGGCACTAACACACTATGCACTGCCCTTAAAGCAGCGCAACGCTGACGCGAGGGACTCGGTGAACTACGGATTTCCCATCTCTGAGACTTCAGCTATCTCCCAGGAAAGTTTGCTAACTCACATATTTAGGCAGGTTAGCATTCATTGCTGGAAATAAGCTAGAAAAACATATTTTGTCAATTAGCTACAACTCAGTATCATGGTGGTTTTTTAGATACTGGAGGGTCTTTGTGTGTGTGAGACTGATGATATCTGAGCTATTTATGTAAAATCAGGAATTTATTAATATATATTAATTTTATGACAATATTATGCTCTCCGTAAAGCACAGTTTAAAGAAAATGCTGAAGAAAATACACTCTTTTTATAGAGCAATTCCACAGCTCTCCTTTCCATCTAAATCCCTTTCTGCCTGTAACGCCTTAGGCTATATGACAAAAATGTCAAAAGTCAAACAGCAACTCTAGCAGCTCATCCTTTAAAATGTGAATTTCTCCACGCTTTCGCCTGGAGGGCACCTTCATTACAATCACTTTCTAGCTTTTAAATTAACAAAAAACAGCACAACAATAATTAAATACAGGCCAGCCTACTAACTGACGGCCTCTAAAATGTCTCTAAAGGCTGCAGTTGTATCTGGAGTTAACATGTTATTTCCTGAACACTCCATATTTGCTGACACCTGTGGACAGACACATACACAGACATACCCCATTTCCTGCTCCAGCTCAGCCAGCCACCAGGGCTGCTCCATCCTCCAGCAGACTCCTGCCCTACCCGAGAGGGGCCGTTCCAGGGGACTGTCATTGAGAG
The DNA here is from genome assembly GCA_003342815.1 of Eudromia elegans. Taxonomy (NCBI): domain Eukaryota; kingdom Metazoa; phylum Chordata; class Aves; order Tinamiformes; family Tinamidae; genus Eudromia; species Eudromia elegans. Next base: position 1,979,916 of record PTEX01000024.1, on the reverse strand, counting down.
CTCCACACCCTGCACTGACAACATCAGGCAATCGTGCCATGGGATACGTCACTTAGTTCACAACAGACTAAGTGTAACTATCAAAATATGGTGCTGCAGCCCAGGTGATGGCTAAATAGACAGACTTAAAACTATACCATGTTTTATAGATGAGAACATCTCAAAATACACCTGGAAGCAGAATCTTATTTATTAATCTAGTTGTTAAAACCTGTCGTATTCTACCAACCGAGGAAAAAATCTTCTTTGGAAACCACTGTAAAACCAGCTACAAAATAAAAATAAAGAATATATACTAATTGTTATTTCCAGAGCATCATGCAAGGACCAGATACAACCAAAGGAGCATGCCTGGGGAGTAAGGTACTGGAATAAGAACCCTATTTTCCAGTTTGCACTCATTTTCCTTGAATTTCAGACATCTAATAAAAGATTACAGTTTGCCTATGTAGGTATGGTCAAACTTTTGAGCAAAGTTATTCTTTTTTAACACGCCATTCACATGATCACATTACAAATATGTCACAAAATGAATTCAAATGAATTTTGAATTTTCAAAACGACTTGGGAGTCAAACTCCTACTTTTAAAAGTGAGTGAAATACCTAGCAGCAGATTTTTGAAGGTGCTCAGGCAAACCTCAGTTAGGAAATTAATAGCAGTGGTGTGTCAAAACCTCTATAAAATCTGATCCTTCAAGCTAAAGCCACAAATGCACTTGGTTTCCTAAAAGCTGGACCCAGGTGAGTCAATGAGGCTTTGATGAGATACCTGAAAGCATCAAGGGCCAGTCCCACAGCTGTCTTCAGCCCTCACAATCTGTGCCCAAGGTCCATCTGGGACCACACTTATTTTTCCTGTGGCGCGTACGAGGTTGTATCTGTAGGACCTGGAGCAGTGCAGAGGACGTGAGTACAGCCCAGGGGTGACAGGACTCACCGGCTGTCTGGTCTCATCATCTCTGACTGCAGTAGCCACACGAGAGATTGAGGTCCCATCAACACACCATTGGTTTGAGATTATTTACTGAAGTTGTTTCTAGAGGGTAAAAAAGGACACTAAGCAGCTCAGCGATATAGCTGTTAATGCAGCAGGGCAAGGAACCTGGTCAAGGAGCCTGCCCTTACGAGTATTTCATCATTGAGATAAAGTGGAAGAGCTTCCGCAGGAGAAAACACCATCAACACATACACGGACAGCAGCCTGGAAGCAGATTCACTCAGGAAATGAGCCCATTTCCTGCTCCAAAGTGAGAGGGAATTACGAGAGAAGTTTACATCCCAGCATGGACCCTAGTGAGGTGACACAGCAAGACAGACATGTCCCTCTTTCCAGCCTTCTAGGAGGAGAAGGACCCTCCTGCGTACCCACTACGTGGATTCTCATAGCTGGAAACCCCAGGAACATACAGGCACTTCCCTCTCACCTGGCAGCAGGAACCAATCTCTAGGAGTGACCCTAAGTGTCCTGGTCACAGGCACATGGCGCAGGCACCTACATGGAAGGGACTGACTTTACAGAATAATATATAGAATAATAACATGAACCTGGAAAAAATATGACTCAGCAAGAACCAAAAAGATAAAAAAATCTTCTCAGGCAAATGTTTCTTTCTATGGATGTGTGTGGTTTTCTGTGTGAAGATCAATCAGCTTTTTTTTGTAGCATATAATATAAATTTCATTTACTTTCTCATGTTTATGCTATCTCACCCATAGTCAATACTATATTAATAAAAATTATGAAAAGGACATCACAGCATTAAAAAATTACTATAATATTGAACTTAAAAGAAAAGATGCAGGGAGTTTCATGGGCAGAATTCAAAACAGAACATTTTATGTTCTGAAGTGCCTATTTTAAAATAGTTGAAAGTACATCAATAGCTCACTACCGTCGCCTCCAATGAACGATCCTGCTCTTCCAGATACAATGCATAATTCTCAAATATACTTAGAGATGATAATACAGAAAGCTACTATAAAACTGCCATCCCTGGAGATCAGTGTCATTATAATAAACCAATGCCTAGCACAGTGAACTGCACTGCAGTGATGCCCTCTACTCCACCCACACAGCGTGAAATCTGATTTCCCTGGAATTGCAGCCTGAGCCGGCTGCGGTCCCGACTGCCTTCCGTTCTGAACTCAGTTTTGAATTCAGTTTATGGGTCATACCAGCTCTGCTAATAACGTACCACGTATCTTACTGTACGTAATTCAACGCAACGCCTGAAATATAAAGAACACACTCCAGGTTTATAAGCACCCATCAGTTTCAAGCGAATAATCTTTTTCCCCTTGCAGTCTGAAGTATGTTCACAAAATATTACTCTTATGTCAAATTCTAATGCAGCACGGACACAAATAGTTTGGATACAAGCGTTAAAGGCACACTTCGGTTCGCAGGCAGCTAGGCACTGGAATATCAAATCCTTCTGAATGGGGAAGAAGAGAGATGTCTTGCTTGCAGTCCTGCTGTGCCTACTTCCATAGAGATATTCCACGGAGAAATCTTAAGTTATTCGAAAGATCAAATCAAGGGGGAAAAAAAAAAAAAGAAATCAGTGCTCTTAAATATGTCAGCCAGTGTTTCACTGGATGAAATACCATCTATGGGCACCATGGCAAACTCGAAAGCTTAGCTTACGAGCTTCTTAAGGTTACCCTTAAGAAAGAAATCTGCATTTTAAATAGCACAGCTTCTATGAATTTCTTGAAACAGTCCTCAGACACAAATATTGCCAGTCCACCACCATGAAAATACATATATATATATTTTGGTATTGATTTAAATCTCTATCTGCTGACCTACTTTGGCTCAAATCGAACGCACGAAACACGCCAAGAAGATCCTTGTTAACAAACACCTGCACGGGAAGCAGAAATCAGCGGCTTCTGCGCAGTTCCCCGTGAAGAAGTGGGTCTGAGGGCAGCCTCTGGTGCCCCTGTTGGACACAGCGCACTGCTCGGCAGCCCGCAGTGCCTGGGCGAGCCCGACGCGCCCGCGGTGAGAGCCTCAGCCCGGGCAGGGCCTGCAGCACCGGGAAGCGGCAGCGCCCCGGTCCCAGTCCCGGGCCAGCCTGTTCCAGAGGCCTCGAGGACTCCTCCGACGGGAGCAAGGCTCCCTCCCGGCAGGCTTCCCGCGGGCGTGTGCTTCACATCTCAGGCTCTTAATGAGGACTGAAGGCAAACTCATTAAGTAACTCACCGACATTAAGAGTGTCACCATCTGCAGTTTTCAGGTTAATGACTTGGCACCAGAGGCATTAGGATTCCGAAACAAACCGGAGAATTCGAAGGGTCAGTTTTAATACAAGTGCTAACACCAAGTAAAAGATGACTGGGTCTAATCCAAAAGCCTTTCTTAGGTCAATAGGCGGCAACCAGCAATTTCTTTCCTTTTTATGCCTTTCAAATCTGCTACAGCTCAATGTACATATTAAAAACTCAATTCACAGTAGTGGAGGAAAAGTGGAAAAGGTAAACACTAAAGAGATATCCACTTTGGACAGCAGCTCTCTTTCAAAATACCTCATTTCCATCTTATTTCCTCCTTATTTGCCCATTTTACTCCATAGACTTAAAACAAATAGCTTATAAAAATAAGAAAGTATTTACCCAGAGCCTTTTGAGCAAACAGTTTCAATATTTCAGCATGTCTATACAGACTCACTACTTGTAAAGCTTAGGCAGTAATATGTTAAAATAAGTCATTAAAATCTAATTAATAAAACATATCAATAAAATATATATGAATGTACAGAACTGTCTTGGCCCATCTGCCAAGGTAATTACGAAGCATCCATTTAAGTCTTCAAAAAGACCGCATTTTTTAAAATGATTTTGAAAATAAATTATTTACTGGCAAGACCCCATATCAGTTAAACTTCATTTAAAAGATGGGGCCCTAGAAAATGTCTCTTGTATAACTGCCCCTGCACTTATAAATGTTTTAGCGGTGGTTAAACACTTAACCATAATGATGTAAGACTTGACTCTTAAAAATAGAAAACTCTGCCAGTGCTTTTGATTTACACGTACTGTGAATCCAGGCGTTAGTAAGAGCTTGCCTCAGTTTCATATTTTGTTTTCTTTCTGATTGACTGACTGACGACAGATCGCATCTACTGCCAGGCCACCATCTTCACAGTTGTCAGTTCACTCACAGGTTAAATTTAACAGCAGCAGAAACTGGTGGGAAGAGGCCTTCACCCAGAACAGAGCATCGTGTTTCCTCAGCGCTCTCCGGGGACAGAAAATACAGAAATTTGTCTGAATCTTCTAGTGAGCAGTTGCACTACGCAGTGTCACTGGAGACGTTCTAACTCTCACAGCCTCCAAACCTATACATTATTGCACTCACTGCCTATGGACGACTCTTGGGTCTCTGATACGCACACTGAGAAACATAAAGCACATGAGTTCATTTCTGATTTCGGATTTCTTTTTATGTATCTCAAGAGCACATTCACCAGCAAAACTGCTTATTTCTCATTACATCTATAACATGTAAATATTGATACGCTTTACTTGGGGTCTATACGGAGGCCTTAATCCCTCTGTGCTTAGACAGTCAATAATTCTGGAAATTACGTCCCATAAATTAATACAAACAGCTCAACTTGATTAGAACAGCTAGTAAGAAGAAAATGTTGAGCTCATTTCAGCTCAACCCTGGTTAGTTTGAAATTACATCGATGAGAACAAAGTGACAGGTTTTTGTCTGGGGCTGAGATCACTTTAAGTAGGATATGGAAAGACCAGAATTGCATCTCCTGAGGGATACCACATTATTTGCTTAAAATAAGTAAAGTAAATTCTATTGTTTTTTATGTTTGGCTTTCACATGAGCGGTAGCACTGCTGAATTTCAGTCAGTTAATTTTCATTTGTTGCTACCCTAATTGTTACAGAGTGCTCCGATTTGTACAGATGTATCAGGGCGCAGAACACCGAAAACACCGTCTATATACGCCTTCAATAATTTCCTTGTTGTTTGAAAACTTCCAACTTACAGCAAAGCTGGCATTTTATGGCCTGCAGAGCTATAAATCATTTTTAAAATCATGACGATATTACTCAAAACAGATGTGAAAACATATGTTTGCCACGGTTGTATAAACCGCTTACTTGTCATACTTAATAAATGTTGATACTTTTATTTTAACTACATTCATTCTTAATAACTTTGGAAATCTTTTCCATGGTAAATATATTTCGCCTTAGTAAAAGTAATGGCAGGTTTTGAAAACAAAGCTTGTTCCGTATGCAGATTGCACATATATTTTTTGCTGAGCAACCCAGTACACACAAACGCTTCAGTGACTACCGGAATATGAAAAATGTTCTTTTGAAGTGTGATCTATTGTAAACCCCCAGCAATGTGTTTCACGCTGTCCTCCAATACAGGGGTTTTAAAGTGCAGACTTGTAGAGCTACCTAAAAGATCAGCTATTGCTGAACACACAAGCGCTGCTGCATGTACAATATTGTTCCTCTTAACACTTCAGCATTAGTCCCCTTATAATGTCATCGTAAGGTTCCAGTTGTGGAATCATGCAATTAAGTGAAAATTATGCCCTTACCTGACAAAAAGAACTATCTTCTAGTTCTTTTATTTGCAGAGAAAATACATACCCATGCAGACTAAGGATTTTTTATTCTATCCTTAAAATCACAATTCTAAAATAAGTCTAATTTAAATGCTTAAGGGAGGTATTATTTTCTCTGAAACGGCCAAATCTCTGAACTGTTCATGTTCAGAAAATCCCCTAAGTGCCTGGAGAAATAACACGTATATAAAGACTATTTTCCCAATTCATAAGCAATTGAGTAATACCATGCAAAAAACGTAGACCAAGAAGTGAATAAAGTTATACAGCTTTAATCTTAAGATGAACTATGATTAAAACAAAAAAAATGGTGTCAGACATGTATGACTTCATACATGTCACAATGAGTGTGCAGTGGATACGGCACTTGGGAAGTGAGTTCAAGGGTGGTGGGGTTTAAATGAATTTCACGGTTTGGGGCAGACTGGGTGTCAGAAATGTCTTTCGTTATTCTTAAACGGTACGTTCCTGCATCCCAAGTGAAAGGGCTACAACTACCAATAATAAACGATCTGCATCTCGGACCCCACCGGGTATTGCCTTATTTTGCTGAAAAACGACTAGACACGTGGCAGGAAACTAGGCATAGCTCAATGAAATTTAAATCAACTACACTTCGAGGCTTAGGCTAAATACTCTTCTAGATAATTACCAGAGAGTGCCATTTTTTCATCTTAGGAGTGAACGCATGGTTGGTAACTCTTTAACCCCTTAGGTATTGCTTTGGACAACATAAGCACAGAACTCAAGGGAAAGGATCCAGACAGAAAATAAAACTAAAATGGCACAAAAGTGCTCCACTGGGGATCAGTGAGGAAGGTGTTCAAAGGCCTAGAGCAAGCCCTGTATAACAGAAAGCTGCTTCCAACTTCAAGAAGAGGGGGAGACGAGTACAGAAATACAAAGTACTTTAAGTTTCAAGTTCTCCCTCCCCATGCCTGGATTAGAGCTGGTGATATAAGAAGGTGGTGGTCTTTTTCAATTAGCTGCCTAAACAATTTTACATAACTGTGGAACTACAAATATTTGCTAGCAACCTCATAAACAATCGCTTCAAAAGACTGGCAAACTATTAGTCCAATATTATACAAATACAAGGAAGCAAAGATCTGCTTGATTACATCTCCTAAGGAGAATGCAAGCTAAATTCACTGGATATATTATTCATTGCAATTAGGCATTCAACTTATTAATATTATTCTAGTGGATAAGCAGTGTATGAGAAGAAAAAGTAAAACAGACCATAAATGTAATTAAATTTCTGATATGAAAATCAGTAATTTTACCTTTCTCTTTTTGTATTTTTTTTAGGCTGGTCCCAGTTTCTTGATCAATGAGTTCTCCTTCTCTGCTGTTGGTCAGCAGAGCTAAAAAAGGAAAATCAGACAGCACAGCTACACAAGACTGTCAGTACAAAAGGACAATATTAAATGATATTACTAAAAACAATATGAAATGAAAGTATTAAATTCTATTTTTTTGGCCAATATTTCGTTGTATTGACACTTATTTATACGATGTAGTTTCTAAAGGAATTGACTGTCCATAGGGACTGCAGTGCAGCACGAAGACATGCAGCAAAAGCAAATTTGCTCAAGTAGATTACACAAAGAATCAAAATTACCACTGGGATGCGATTTCTTACAAAGTGTTCACATTAACCAACTGGAAAAGTACCTCACAGAAATGATTTTCGGGAAAAAGGTATTTAAAAGAGCGAATGATTTAAGAATTAATAACTATAAAAAAGCAGCAAGTTTAATAAAGAAAATCAGACAGTTTATACACCAAGTTGGTGGATGACATCTATAAAAACGTCCTTTGTACTACTTTACTTAACCCCTGCAAAAATGAGGTGCAAGCCCAGAATGAACCGCAACGGCTGGGCTCTGTGGAGTGAGTGACCAGCTCGCTGCTGTCTAAAACAGGCCAGGCCAGCAGTTTTCAGGGGGCAGGAGGCTGTGAAGCAATGCCAAAGCACTAACCAATTCTGTCTGGTGTGTTGTCGAGCTGGGAGGGAGAGCTGGACACGCTACTGCTCTGGTGCGAGGACGCGTGGCTCCCGGGTCTCTGCCCGTCCTCGAGGGAGGGAGCTGGAGAAGGGCTGTCTTGAATCCTTTCCTTAAAACAGAAACAAAACAAGGTCTGTGCAGGGTCATTAATGAACTTCTCCACAGAGAAAAACAGCGGGGACTGAAAGGGGACTGGAGGAGAAATAACAAATATTCTTTGCATGATAAATAATGAATAGAATTCACATCAAAACAGTTGGTATGATCATACAATGCATCTGGGCACAGTTTTTCATCCAGAGCGTCACAACCTACTACTTACCACTTTTTTTCTTTTTTTAACCGTGTACCATCTTATCTCTTAACTTTTTCACCTATAGGATATAAGTAATGCTCTCCAGTACACTAGTACTAGGATATAAAGAATAATCTCCAGGACACTAGTTTTAATCTGCAGATATTAAAATTGAGGATTGGAAACTCACACGAAATCATGCCTGCACCTGCATGCACAGGTGCAAAAACACAGCACCGCTGCAGGAACCACCTCATGTGAAATGAGCTTACACTGAGATTTATGTGTAATGGCATTATTTAATGTGTTGCAATATAGCTCGCAAGAATTAGATCACCAGGAAACCTGACAGGCTGCAAGGACAACCGGAGTTGACTTTCCCCTGGTGCAAACGTGGTCCCACGTGGTTAAGAGGTGCTCACGGAACCTCAACCTCAACATTCTGTGCTTTTACTTTTCAATGTGTCCTTTAAGTCAGGCTGCAAATGGGAACTCTTTTAAACGAGATAAAACAATAATGATTGAACTATGTGCCTTCTGGTCCTAAGAGTTTTGCTAAGGGCCCTGGCAGTGTACAGCAACGGCGCTTCTGCACGACGAGCACTCTAGGAGCGAAACTAAGAGTGAGCTTGCAAATCTTGACGTGTGCATTTGCACATAAAAGTTTGATTTTAACTCTAATTAATAGCTGGGATTGACAGAATTCCAGAAAATTAATCTCTGGAGTTGCCCATGTCGCTGGTAACCAACTGTTCTCTGTGGAAAACGAGAACTGAAACACTACCTGCTTTTGTTGTTTTAGGAAGGGAGATCCTCTTGCCCCCACGTCATTAAAAATCCCAATTACAGGGTAATCTGGGAAGTTTGTCTCAAAGGAACTTCCCAATCTTTCTGCCTTTCTAACCTATTCTCAGGGATTTTGCAATAAGAGTTTGCAATCTGGTTATTTGGTGGCAATTCACCACGTGCTTTTAAAAATACCTTGAAAAGCATCAGAAATTTGCACTGAATTTTTGTTAGGAAATATGCTAAGTCAATAATGTAGCTTTAGCAATTGAATAGTAGTTCCTATTATTTTTTTCCCACTGCATACAGCTACCACAATTGCTTCTGTTCATAACCTACTGAGGCAACTCATTAATAGCACTAACAGCAAGATCAACATTTTCCAGGGTGTTCTGTTACCCATTAAAATGATTTTTCAGAAACACACTAACTTTCATATTTACAGATACATCTGAGAATGATACAAAGGGAATGTGAGAACAGATCCTTCTAATAATAAGGGGTGGTAGTTGTCTATTCCAATCACACCAGCTGAAAATGCAGCATTGAATGTGCTTTTAATAGGATAGTTATTGTACATTAAATAACAAGCGAGCCTCAAAATCATGTAACAGATGTGTATCTATTACACAGCTATTAATCCTCAATGGATCTGTTTTCACTAACTCTCTGTTATTTAATGAACATACAATAACTAATAAATCTTAAAGAGAGACTTTTAATTGCAGTATTTTTGAATGCTAATTAAAAACGTTTATTAAGTTTTCACTGATAGGAATCTATTATGTTGAGTCACACATCTTAAGGTTGTGATAACCGAATTGTTTCAATGTAGTATTTCTCATTATTTCAAATTCTGTGGGAAAGATAACAGTCCAAATCAGTGATATGAAAGTCTCCGTTGTTGCATCGGTTCCGGAGGCCGCGGAGGAGCGCAAGGCCACGAGAGCCAGCGCGCGCTCTGTGGAAGCTCCGTTTAACAAGGCACATTCCGAGTCACACCAAGGTGTATTTTCCTACTTACATGACGAATCCTACTCATGGAACCGTGAGCTTATAAATGCTGCATCTTTTCCCTTTCTTTAAATAAATTTCCAGATTAGCACCACAGAATTCCAGGTTAGATTACAGCTAACAGGGTATAACTGTGACTGTAATGGTATCTGCCTGGATTGAAGTCCCGTTTAGCGCTGCTTCATCGTCTTCTTACCAAGAGGAGTACTTTACTTAAAATTAAATAGTAATTTTAAAATGGTTAAATTTACAGACGGGTATATAATTTAAAGGTATTTCACTGTCTTTTGCAACTATGGAAATCAATAGCCAAGGAGAGGACATGCCAACTGTTCCACAAAAAAAAAATCTATGAACAAAAATGACTCCAAATTAACACTTAGATGTCACACAAATAGACATATATGTCATCTTAAATGCGAGTTATTTGAGTAATTCAAAAGCTGATGAATTGGAAAAGCAAAGTATTCCAGCTCCTTCTGGTAACTGCATTTTCTCATGTCTCTCATTATAAAGTAATCCTTGATTCAAGCAATTTGCCTTCAAACTCATGGTCTTTACTCTGAAATGCTCAGGCAGAATAAATACGTCAAATAATAATGTCATTCTTAATCACACTGTGAATCATTTACTTTCTAAGACAAATAGTTGACTACGTCCTCTAATGTCTTACCAGTTATAAAAATTTACATGCACAGGGAACACAGCTTTCCTTATACGCAAGAAAAGTGCTGAAATTTTCTGCATTTTATGTAACACAAATAACTATGATCATGCGAGACTGCATACTGATGGAGAAATTGTTTATTTCTAACTGTTTGTATGGAAATATAATGCTGAATTTCCTCTGCTATAATAGATAATATGATGAGCAGTCTCTCTTTTTTTGCAAGTAAACAGACCCATTTTTCAGTCCTGTAATCAGTATGCATCTATTTAGCTACTTAACAGCAATGTGCTCTGGTTCATTAGGTAGCTACTGTTGTGTCTCAGCCTAGTTAAAATTTCACAGCAAGTTAATCTATTTTATTACAAATGAGAACACAAGTGATAATGTCCTCACCGTTTCCCAAACACAGGGTTAACAGTATTTGTAACAAATCAATGAGGGCATTTAAATAGGAAAATCGCAAATGTAAAACCTTCTTTTACACACTGATGACTTCATTTTATTTGTCATTTATGAATTTTACAGCCTCGTTACTTTTCATATATACATACATATATTTTTTTCTTTTGAAAACAGCTCAGCTTCCATTGGCATATTGCAGTTCAGGCTGGTTTTACAGGAGGAAGGCTTACATTACTGGAGAGATATTTCTAAACAAAGTTGTATTTTCTCAATTTGAATTTCCTCATTTTTCATAAATTTGCACAATGCACAATCCAGGTTATAATGCAATGAATTATACTCGTAATTTTCAGATTGTGAGAATTTTATGAAAAATGAAAACATCTCTCAAGATCTCACCTACTTATCTAACTACAGTACCTACTTTATCTTATCTTTTCTCTTCTCTTTAGAGAGCTGTACCATAAATTTTCCAAAAAGACTTTTGCAGTACTTAATCTGTTTGAAGGGCAATATATTTCTGTCCTACTAAAGAACAGTGTCTTGCTTTGGCTCAGAAAATGCAGCTACAACACACGACACTGTTAATTTTAGTTTGGATTTAGGTAAACAGCACTGACTCATCAGCTCATCCCATTTCTAGACACATCCTTGGTTTCACCTCAGTATCCCTCTTCTATCTCCTCTGAGGTAGGATTCCACAGAAATAGTATGAAACAGTATGTGACACTTGCCTATATGGTAGCTTTATTAGAAATATATATAAAGAGCTTATCTATTTTTGACATAATCGTCTTGATCTTAATTCCTTTTCTCTGATTTTTTTTATAGTATTGATCTTCATTTTGTGTCAAGAGTATAGAGAAGTGATGTAGCTGGATTTTCCTTTATTTGCTTTTATTCATAGTTCTAATGTAGCTGTAATTACTCTCCCAAATGTTAATCTATTAATGAGTTCCTAGAGGATTTAATGGCATTTCACTGCTGACAAAGAGGTTCTGAAAGTTTGTCTGAGTCCTGGATATTTTATTCAGACATTTATCTTGATATTTCATATTTAATTGAGGTGCTTCTGTCCTCTATAGGGCTCCACAGTGGCCAAAAAAAAAAAAAAAGGAACTGAACAGACCTTGCTAATGAAACTGAGGAAGGAAAAACAGGGATTCTTTCTTTAGGTCCAGATCAGAATTTTTAACTATTAAAAAATACTACTGTTTTAATTCTAAGAACAGATTTAGCAGAATTCTGAAGTTTACAGTCCTTAACTATTGCATTATTGCTTAATGCAATAAATATTTGCATTTGGGCTTCTTGAAGAACAATCAAGGGACAAAAGTGTCCTAAGTCTGAGGTGAAGCTGGACAGCGCACCACAAGAAGTATCATGGTAGAGGACTGGTTGCTATTTCTAAGCATGTGAGCAGTGGTTTATACCTTGAGTTATCTCCGTCTCAAAACGGGCACATGCAAAGAGGCTGGAAGATTTGCTGGTCTTCCAAGCCAGCTATAATATCTCCGATTGCGGTACGAATTGGAGATAAACAAGAGAAACAGCTGGTGTAAAAACTAAGATAGAATCTGTATGTCTAGAAGCCAGCTGGATCCCATTCATCTTTTGCAATGTATTGGGGATTCGTTAACTTAAAATATATTTTTTTCCATTTGAAATGCATTTTTTTTTTATTGTGCTCATATAGTCAATTCAGCTGTAGTGAACTGGCATTTATTTCCCCACCAAATTTAAGAAATCATAAAAACTCTTCTCTGTTTACTAATTTTTAATACCAGATGTTCACTTGCTAATTCCATTACCTTGTGACTACTTCCTATCAATTCATTAATTGCCAGCTGCTCAGCCAAACAGAGAACCGCAGCTAATCAGATGGCATTGGTGAACAGCCAAACCAGAGCCTCCTCCTTCACCACTTCTTAAATTAGCAAACACTGGGAAAACTACAGCAACCTTGGCATGTTAAATCGAGATTTTACCTTTACATCTTATTTGGAACACGGAATAAAATTAAAACAGCCCCTTAAAGGGTAACTTTATGCCTGTACCCATCCTATAAATTGTTTCATTCAGTGCTGCTACTGACTGCGTTGCCAGGACTAATGATGATAACGCTGGCTCTAATTTATGTTACAGCTATATTAGTTATTTAGGTACAAATGCAAACGTCTATGCCAAAACTAAAATTATCCAAGCCAGACCTAAAAGCTAGTATGTGTTTGGCCTACCCTTGCCAGACCTTGGGGGGTATGGGGAAAGAGGTGTACTTACTTCTTGCTGTATCTTTTCCACTTTCAAATTTAAACTAAGCATGCACTGATTATTCTTTAGATTAGCAACTAGTAGTTCTCAGTGCTAATAATAAGCACACTTGTCATCACAGGGCGAGAGAAGTGCCATCTAATCCAACTCAGAGGCTTGAGTGTCTCCAAACATCAAACATATCATATCAACGAATAAAATGACACAGAACTGCACAATTACCCATTCTCTGCTACAGCCACAGCCACAAAACTTAGCTTTCTAAGCAGCAAACTTAAACTACTTTGTCTCAAATATCATCCCTCTAACATGTTCTAGTGCAGCTTTCTCCAACAAGCTGCCAGCAGTGAATACCTACTATGAAAAACCTCAACCTACTTTGTGAGAAAAAGCCATCATTTTTAGAAAAGTTTTATTTTTAAAATCTTACAATGTTCTGAAAACAATCCAAAAGGAAGTGAATGGATATAATGATATAAAATTAAATAAAATGTAAATTCTATAACTACCAGCGGTTTCGTACTGAGAACAATTGTTTCAGAGTACTCTGAGACGACTACATTTTTCTGGCCGTCAGGTAAATATTATGAATGTGAGTTGTACAGCGTGCTGAAAATAGCACCTCTCAGCAATAATTACACAGCCCATCTGTATTCTCCTTAGGGAATTTAAAATCATGTCATATACATCCTTTACAAATGCCTTAACAATTCCACAAAGCCAGAAGAACAGAACACAAAGAAAAGGAGACTCGAAAAACCTACTGCATGTCTGAATCCTACAATAGAAATAATGTTTTGTTATTTTATTAGCAGATCAAAAAATAAAAAAACACTAGGAAATTTTTTGGAGTGGAGGCAAGATAAGAAATTTCTATTTTCCTACCAAAATGAAATATTTCATTTCATATAAAGTTTCCACTTTTGAGGCTTGAGTGGAATTTAGAGTTTAGGATAGAATTCTAACTCTTCCTCCAGACTCAGATTTCTTTTGTTAGCTAACCCAGAAGGGAGCAGACTAAGGCCCCTGGTATAAATTAAGTTCCCTCAAACAGTTGATTCAAGCCCGTCCTAACCACAGTGCGTCCCACCTATTTCAAAGGGCACCGAGGACTCGGCCTCTCGGTGAACACGGGAGGACCCACACGGACACAACACGGAAAGGCGTCTCTTGCCGGCCCCCTGGCACTGCCACGAGCCCCACTGAACTCCAGATCCTGGAACACTCTCACATTTCTTCTCTTCCAGGCTTGAACCTGAACCCTGCAAGACACAACAGAAGCCAAGCGGAGGCCGGCAGGTCCTCCCACAGGGAATGCCACTTTGGACACGAGCCATACGAGGCCTTGGCTTCCACTTCAGCCCTCCCAAGGCTTCAGTCTCTTCAGTCTCCATGTTTCTCCCCAGAGCAGCTTCCTTCATCCACCTGCTCCCAACAGCTCGCGAGAACCTCTGAACCCCCATGGCAGTTCCCCCTAGGAGCATCTCCAGAGAAACGACTCTTGCCAGTCTTGTCTTCAGGACGTTTTCACAACGCCATTTGACATCCCTGCAGGAAGGCACTTGGATTTCTCCTTTACGAGGTCTAGCTCAGCCTCAGGCCTAGCAGGAGGACACGCCAGGATGTCTCCACACAACAAATGAAAGGTTATTCAGAGAGAAGTCAAACCCGCCATAGGCTTGAGGGACCCTGCCCTCGCTCTGCCCACAGCTACTCCGTGCTCCTTGGGCTCCCTCCTACGTACAGCCCCAGGCACTTGGCTCTCTCCAGCCCTCATCAAACTTCACAACCACACCAGACCACCCCATCAGACCTCCTGCATCTCTCCTTCCCAAGGCTTCTCTCTTCCTTTCCTCGTGTTACCTAAGGGCTGTAGTGCTAAGAACAGAGAAGACAAATGCTGTAAAATAGGTAATTTCAAAGGCCCTCCTGATTAGTCTCCTTTCCCCATCTGTTCTGATGAGCACATCTACGTAAGCTTCTAAGTTCTTTAGCCACATAAGTCCCTTCTGGCTTAATCTGTATAAACCAAGATTTTAGGCTCACCTTTGGATGAAACTACCTTGATACTCCTGATGTCTTTATCATACACAGTTGGAGGGCTAGTGAATTGCTATATAAGCCATGATCCCATTACAACGTTGAAAAGTCATCCTCATTTTGGCCGTGACACTTGTGCTTGTCGTGCATGTACCTGCACTGTGAAGTCTCAGCTCCTTTGGAACTAATTCCATGTGAATGACCTGGTAAGATTTAGGCTTGTTTTCAGCCTTCTATTCAGTTTGCTTTCTCAGCATAAATCGTATGCTGTCAATGCATATTAAAAATCACATGCATTTGTTTATTATAGGTACAATATTATAGGTACAATAAAAATCTTAACATTAAGTAATTACTACTCTTTAGGTTTGAGTTATTCTGTAAACTTCAGTGCAAAGTGCTTCATCTTCAGTACAAAGGGCCTATCCCAGCTTTCACTTCTAAAAGTGAAAACCATGCCATTTAAGAGAGTCTTCTGAGTTAGGAGCATTTAGCAATACTGAATGACAGCAAACTACTACATCTATCCACTACTTTTCAATTCAAGTGTTACTTCAGCAAATCTCCACCCCAGAATAGTCCTCAACACAAGTGTGGTTAAGCATTTATACACCTAGGCCACTAACTAGAGGACAGAATTAATCCAGCAGTAGAACAGGCCTGGAAAAAAAGGAGGAGGAAATTAGAGGAAGGAGGGAAGATGCTTAAGTCATCACTGATGTCCTTGTTTTAGTGGTCACACCACCCCCTCAGTTACGCGGATTCCTCAGAGCTGTGTGAGCCAAGTTTCACACGGAGGAAGCTTTTTTAGGTGAGCAGTAAATCCCTGAAAAGATGGATTTATAACAGGGACACGGTCACAGCCCTGGCTGTACAGCCGCTGCTGGGTGCTGTGATGATCGTGTTAGATTTTATTACGGATGGCTAAGAAGGTTTTGTGAGCCTGACCGTTGCAACTGCCTAATTTATAGTGTTCTTGTCAAGGAGGAATCAAATTTCATAGTTATGACATTTCTTTCTGGAGCACTAAATGTTAACTTTGCTGATCATGCAGATTTGGGTAGAACAGCTAACTTCTAAATGGCAAACGCGATATAAAAAGCATAATGACTTCACTGAAAACCTTTGCAGAGCAGCTGACTCTCACACCTATAGAAAAGAGGCCAAGTGGTATTTTAGTCAGAGTAGGGAAATAGACAAACACTCAACATACTTAATTCATTTTTCTCATTTTCAGTAACCTCATAATGTCATAATTGCACTATATGTAAAGCAGTCTTTTTTACTGATTAAATGAACTTAAATACTGCTTTCATATAATAAAAAAAAATTCATAATGTTGATGGATAACAACAGCAGCACATTTTATAAGTTTCTTTTTGTACAAAGATTTCGTTTTCATTGATAGTCACTGAGAAGCAGATAACTGTAAATATGGGAAGGTAAAAGAAAAAAGAAGCCTCACACTATAATAAAATTAATCTATAGCTTCAGCACTGAGTACAAGTAACAGAAAGATGCAGCATCGCTTGCCAGAGGAGAGCAACAGAGCACTGGGTGCACGCGGCACCTCTGTCGCATTAGAGTATTTTCCTCTAGATCCTGCAGGAATAATTCCCACCAGGAAGCTGGCAATCCCTGCTGTTGCTGTGGAGATCCTGCGCACGCTGTACTGCAGGTGCTGGAGAGCCCAAGAGCCTGCCAAAGAGCACGCCTGCAATGCAACCGCTTGCAAAAACTGCAAGACTTACCACAAACACTAGCGTGACCTACACCGATATATTTGATCTTCATTTGGACACAGTGACAGCACTGAAGTTATAAACAAATCTAATGAAGTTACTTGCTGCCACACATATGCTAATCAGGTGTTTAAGTTATGGGTTTCTCAAGAGGTCTCTGGAGCAGCTAGAGAAAAGGTTACTAAGTGAAACTAATGGAACCTCTATTACTTTCTAACAGTTCTATGTCTATTAACCGAGATGTCGGATGTTTCCACCACCTATTCAGCACCTGTGCTGACACACACTGATGAGGAGTTTATAAATACTGAAACCCCAAGTAGTCACGAATGGGGAAAAAACCCTCAAACTGCTTTTACAGACTCTCAGAATCAAACAACAACAAAATGTAAACCAAATCTAAGTGTTAAGATCAACATTTGCCCTAATTTGGAAGCAGACTATCAGTAAAAAAAGGAAAATCAACATGAGACAAGTTTGGAGATGCTCAGGGTCTGAAGACTTCTAGAACCTCATTAAAAAAGAGATTTTCTTTGGTGCTGCTGTACTGGGTGAAACAGATTTGCTTGCTTCCTTCAAAATCACTCCTGGTTGTGAACTATTATTTTCTTTCCCTGCTTAGTAGAGAAACAAAGTTTTCTGCTGTAGCAAGTTGCAACAATAAAAAGTACAATGCGATCCTGATTAATTTGTTCTCATCATATCTCCACCGCAATAAATTGTGCATCAGTAACTTTTCCTATGATAAAATAAAGACACTTTATCATTAGATGTTTTACAATTAAAGCAGAAGAGATTCAGTTCAGCAAATCAATGAAAGTCACGGGAACAAAATAACCAGGAACTTTTCCACAACAGGATTGAATTAGTGTATATGAGCAGAATCAAAATAGAGACATATACTCCTCCAGACAGTTCTGTTTACATAGAACTCCTATACTTAAAAACATACAGGAAGATGGACTAAAATTGTGTCTTGTACCGTTGACAAAATTTGGTTTTCCATAAAGAAACACGCAGGTGATATGGAAATACACGCATAAGTTAGAGTGATGGGGCACACGGTGCTTTAGGGAATCCCACAGTAACCATCCCTCACATGCAGTATCCCTAATCTCCTTCCACTTCAAAAATCTCTTGTCCCAGCATATTTTTAGATCTGACAGGACTTCAGCTCTCAACACAGGTAGGAAATGTGCTTAACAAACTATAAGCAAGGGAATAATAGAAACCTTTTGAAAGTCTAGTTGCATTTTATCCTTCCAGAAAGCAATGTAGACACAGTTGCTGCATACTATAATTAATATAAGGTGCTTTTAACAATTTTTTCAGCTACTATGCTATTCTAGAAGGGTACTGCACTAGAATGCCTGGTGTCTCCTACAGGATTTTCTTTTAAGTATAGCATGAAAGTTTCACTTTAGCAGCATTTTGGAACAGCTTTTGGTCGTCAACAGATTTAGAACTGCCTATTCCCTTGTATCTAGTGAGTGTCAATATCTGTTTCTAATTACATTACACATTTGTGGATATCACAGAGCATCTTACTCCTTTAACTAGACTGTTCTTGTATGTTCTTATCTGCCTAAGCAGAAGACTGCAGCCTAGGTGTGCTCAGGGGAATATAAACCCAATGGTTTGCATCTTCCCCAAACGGCCTCCGTGCAGGCTCTCCTTGGCCACAAAACCGTGTTTTTGGCAAGTTCTGTGGATGCCTCTTACCTTTATCACAGAGGCCCCTGCCCTGGAGAGGGGGCTGTGCATCTGGGCGGCCGCAGCCATGTTGGCGATGGTGTTGAGGTGGTTCATCTGGTTCATGGCCATGGCGACCGAGGCGGGAGGTAGGCTCACGGGAAGCAGGGGGTGCGGCATCATCATGAACGGCAGGTCTATCCCTGCAAGAGAGCACGGGCGCCTTGAGCGGGCCGATCCCCGACTTGCAACGCCAGCTCCCCCCTCTTCAGGACTGCACTCGCTCCCCAGCTCACCGCTACTGTGCCCCGGTAACTTAGAAGTTACCTGCCTTTGCATCCAGGAAAGGGCACGTAGCTTACACCGGTGCAAATACAGTTGTGAAGCAGCAAACAGCATTAACAAAACAAATACACAACAGGGCACTCGCTCAGGAACCTCTTTAAAACCCAAACCACAAGCCACGCGGAGGATATTTGTGAAAAATAATTTTCAAAGATTTTCATAAAGCAGTCACAATTTCAGAATAGATTTTCATTTCCAAAGACATCACCTCAAGTTGTCATCTACTATCTATGTAAATAAATTTAAAAAAAAAAAAACCAAAACAAACTGCAGTTGCTCCCCCAAGGAAGATCCCAACATTTCCAGGCCAGCACTTTTCCTGCTAGCAAGAATCAGATTCCAGAGCTCGCACTTTGCTAATACCTCTTTCAGTAGGTGCATAACTTGTCATATTTACTAATGACCTCAATACAGAGCAAGACAAATAAACCAATTCACACAGAAACTGTTTCAGGTGTGTTTGCATTTAAGAAGCCTTTAGAGAGCCTACTTGAAGATAGTTTCCTTTGGGTATCCAAAATTATTTTTTCAGCAAAAACAACTCATTCTGCCCATCAAAATGCCATATAATTGTTCTAAGTGAATTTTAGATTGGATTAGAAATTCTCACCACAAACTTGAGCTGCAAGTGGTAACTGGCATGACTATATAGCCACCCATAACTATGTGCTATGCACATTCATTATTTCTATTTTTTAAAAAACTTTTGGCTCTATTTTAATCATTACAAATCAGAGTCACTCTGATTTTTCATTCCATTTTCATTTTCCTATGATAAAAAAAAAAATCAAAAACATCATTGACTGATATAGCTAATGTTATTCCAAAATAATCTACTGATTAACCAGACATAAAAAGCATCATTTTGTCACCACAAAAGGCAGGATTGAATGTACTCTAGGCTTCCACCCTAGCCCTATTCAGCTCAGGTATATTACAGTCACTTCTGAGATGTCTTATGATTCACTGTCTTTTGCTTATGGGATGACCCACGTCAGTACAGACTATGATAGGTGATAAAGCAAGCCCACGTACATCTCCCCTCACTTTAACCCTCACTAACAGTCCTCTGGAGTCTTTGTTCCCCTGCGTGTCTCCCTTCACAGCCCAGCAATCACTCCTCGTAGTCCACAGGGTTCCCAAACTCCCAGACACCATCTGTCCATGCCGAGTTGTATGTCTACTTGAAGTCCAATTGACATGCAAACTAAATGCAAACTACAAACAGAATTTAGCAGCACATCACCAGTTTTAAGACACAATCCGTCAAACATTTCAGGGGACTATGAAGAAAATCTATCTTACGTTTGCAAACCGTCGGACATAATGTCTGACATTCAGTAAACCCTTTAATGGCCTAGAGACACTTGCCTAGTACAAAAGCTATTGAGAATATCCTGGAAGTTTTCTTGAACATAGTATCCCTATATGTAAGACATGCACAGACACCAAAATAGGTAAGAACATGAAATCAAAGGAAAAATTACAGAGAACATGAGTTTTAGATGTAGATGATTGTTAACCATGGGCTCTTCAACAGATGCCACAAGGGCTCAGCCCCTACCTTCCCATGAACATGTCAACACATACTGTAAGAGTCATTCCAACCGCCCTGATTTTTTCAAGTCTGCTGCCCTGCACAGGCAGCAAGAAAGTATCTGCTCCTAAAACTTTGTGAAGGAGACAGAAGAGTCATCATCTGGAAAACCCAACACCAAAAACAACTTCCAAAATTTAAGGATAAATGGCTTAAACAAATAACATGGATTCAAAACAGTGTGACTTTTTTCATTCTTCGCCTACCATGATCTTTTTTTTTAATTATTTTTTCTCCCCACTAGTTTTTAAATATTAATTCATTTTTGTAGTATCCTGGACATCTTATTTGGAATAACTTTCCCCTTGGGTATAAAGGAGAAAAGGGAACTCCTGATTCCCTTTCTCCTCACTGTCCAAAGGCGGGGAGTTTGAAGGAATGTCCAAACTTCAAGCGTATCATTTCTATTCCAGTTGCTGGGCACTGGGATCGTGTCTGCTTGCTTTTAACAAGACATATTGCTCTCATTCCTTATTCTGCTCTGGTTTTTCGGTAGTCAGCACTTTCATCTGGAAGGGCATTCCTCACCTAGTGAAAGCTTTAAGGACCTGTATGTCCTTTCCTTCTGGCCAGGCCCTTTTGGAGTGTGGATTGGGGACCCTGCTTGGAACCATACTCGAATGGCCGTGCCTATTTCTTGGTTTCCACACCTATACGCACAACTCTAGGGCTCTTTCTGAGGCCTGGGCTTCCACCTTGCTCAGCAGCTCACAGTGTAGCACCTCATTTCTCAGCTAGCAACTAAGACTCTTCTGTCCTCCCTAGCCAGGGCGGCCGGGTCCGTGCGGCGGCTCCTTCCGCGCGGTACGTACTGTTGGTGAGCAGGTGATTCTGCTGGAGAGGGCTGAGCGGGTGGGCGCTTCCAAGGCTGGACTGCCCCGACAGCGTGGGATGGCCAAGGCTGTGCTGGGACCCTGTGGTAATGGGAGACTGGAGTTTCTCTTTATCCCAGGAAGATTCACTCCCACCTGCAAAAGAGGGATTGTAAATGGCATTTTCCTTTCTTAAAGGCATTTGGCTTGGTGAGCGACTGATACTCTGAAATAAAACTTAGAACCTCACACAAAAAAAAAGCATCTGAGACATACCTGTAATAAAAAGAGAGTTAAAATCAGGCAAAAAAGTACAATTTGAACATTTTAGCATTACCTACCTTCATAAAAATAGTTTCTGTAAACAGTAGAAAAGCTTAATGTTTAAGGATAAAATCATCCAAGGAAACATCACTCCACATTAAGGATGGCGGAAGGGGCAGCCCCGAGTGCCCAAGTCGCAGCCGCTCCCTGAACTGCTCAGCCTCCCCCTCGGAGCTGCCCAGCTCTCCTGTCCCACCTGCTGGAGGGATGCTCGAGCCCGCCCTGCTCCCAGGTCGGAGCCCGCCCAGGAGCCACCAACCAAGCAGCCTTACAGACAGGGCTGGAGCAAAAAGGCCCCGCGGACACGCTCCTTTCTGCAGGGACGTCGCCCAGCTCCAGCGAGATCGCGGACTGTCAGGAGAACGTGTGAGCAGCATGGACACTGGCTTGAACTGATGAGCAAGAATCTCCATTAGAATAAGTAACAGACTACTGAGATGCAGCAGATAGAGGCAGCAAGCAAAAAAACATTTTAATTGAAGATGAAAGTGAACATTCAACGTTCTTTATGACAACACTTAGCTAATAAAGGTGATTAATACTGCTAAATGCAAAAGTTTGAAAGATCAACGACTGGGAAAAAAGGAAATCACTCCATCATTTTAACACTATGTCCACGTATGAATTACCTTCCTATAAGGTAATTACCTACCTTCCTAGATTTGTAATTTGTGAAATGATGAGTAATACATGGACAAAGAAAGATACACTGAATTATACTATGCAATATAACATGGCATATTGGGGATATTAGGAGCCCTAATACAGCGAGGTTTGTGCCAACACTTTCAAAATAAATTTATATACTGTATTCTACTCTTTCAACATTTGACTGATACTTAATATTCAGGTTATTCACCTGAATATCAGAGGTATTTTTTTTTTTGTAAAATATTTCTTAAGTTAAACCTATAATAAAATAACATTTTGCCATGGAAATGTTTGGCATGCAATCTTTCCATGACTTATTTTTCTACAGCTGCTTTTTTAGTGAATTTGAATTTAACATTTGCATTTTAAACCACTCTCTTCTGGAAAGCATGCATTACATATGCTACGGCATAAATATTTTGCTTAGACCCAGATTTTGCATGTGAGGCAACTTGGCATATCTGGGCAGCAGCCATGAAAACTGAGCACGAGGGTTCGTGCCCGAGACGCTGGAAGGAAGAGACAAACCCGCGCTCCTCACCGGAGGAGTCCTCCCATCACCTCCCCATCCCGGGCACGTACAGGCCAAACTCCTCCCTCACTCGTTGCAAACCAGGTGGGTGCTTACTTCTAGAGGATTCCCTTGGCTTCCCAACAACCTCACCGATACATCCATGAAATGTGTGCAGTCTCTAAGCTGTAGGATCAGAATGCACGACTAGATTTCCACGCTAAGTTTGAAAACCGTTGTACGTGATAGATAAAGTGCTCATATTCCTCTTGTACAGACCAGGAATTGCACTGGGCAGAAAACTGACCTGCCTAAGGCCATAGAGGAAACCTGCAAAGGGACAGAAAGCTCAGTCTAACTGAATCTTGCAGTCCAAACCACTGGACTAGTTTTCCTTACAAGCGCAGACAGCCAGACCCTTTCCCTCTGCAAATTCCACTCGTAAATCTGCTCTTGTAATTCACTGCCAGCAACTCAAGAACAAATTGCAATATACGTATCTCCAGCAGGCCATTCCTGCTCCCTATCACTTCTCCTTAAGGAAAGAAAAGAAAAAATACTGTGGAGACTACCCACATATAACAAACGTGCATGTTAAATTGAATGTTTTGCACAACCCGTACTGCGTATATCACGTTACCCATGAGGTGTATGGCAGCCTTTGCCAGCATGTATATAGGGGGCAAACCACTGAAAAATCACAAACACCAAGCAACCTTGATTCTACATCCTATCTCTGGTACCATGAGCCTACAGGAGAAGACATATACAGGGAAAACATAGGGAAATAAAATTATTTAAGCCAGGAAATTTCATTTTTTTTCTCGCATTCTCTCAAAAAGTTTGGTATTTGTAAAATTGCACTCTAGGAAAAAGTAAATTCCTTTACCCTAGTAGGCTAATGAAGGTTCTGCTTGTTTATAAGACAGCAGGTAAGGAGTCTAAAATTAAACAAAGATCCGTATTGCTGTATGGAGATAGATGAACTTCAAGCCATGTCTCTTAGGATATGTATGAAGCAAGAGGAAGAGAGGAAAAAAACATATGAAAATGAAAGCCAACACATAAACCTAAACGGAAAGATCAAACAACAGAAAACAGCAATGGGACTTAAAAAAGTAAAAATGCTAAAAAGTTGATTTGTGTCATTAGACCATTTTTAAAGTATGTTGATATGTGAAAATGCCAGTACATCACTAAGACACTTTCCGAAAAGCTTTACATTACGTGCCATCACCCGCTATCCCTACGACCTTCTCCCCAACAGATAAAACTAAAGGACAAAAGGGTAATTTTTCTGTATCTTGTTTGCGTTCTAGTCCATCTTGTCCTAGAACAGATCGTACTGAGCACTAAAAAGGGCAAGAGAGACGAGAACTCCGTCCTCGAGAGCTGCCAACGCTCCCCGCTCTCCGGCCGCACGAGGAGGGAGCGTCGGGGCCGCCGCTTGCTCAAGCAGAGCAGCTCCAAAGCCAGAAAAGGCAGACTTTAGTCGTGCTGCCGTCCTAAAGAACGTGTTGGCTCCCCTGCAAAAGCAGATCAAAAGTTTGACCTGCTTCTGCTACCTCCTTACATAGAAAAGGTGACGCACAATTCCTGTTATCCCGTTGAGATTTGGTTTTTTGGAAGGAAAAAGGCCTCCGGGTGCTTGCAATGCCCGTGCCCGTGTACGCAGACACGTCATGCGTGCTTCAGGACGCAGAGGGATCGGGATCCACAGAAGGGCTGCGGCTGGAAGGGACCGCCCCAGGTCACCCAGTCCAACCCCCCTGCTCAGGAAGCAAGAGGGAAGCCAAACGGATTCAAGTTATTTATATAACATAAATATAAAAATCGATAAATAATAATTATGATAAATATAGCAAATATAAATAAATATAAAATATAAAGCTAATAAATATAAAAATGAATGCAATATAAATATAAAAATATATAAAAAAGAGTTATTTACAATATATAAGCCTTATATTTACACTACAAGCCTGGCACTTAGCACTCTGAACAGGTTACATGTGGTAGCTGACCTTCCAGGGCATGAATTACACTTATGTTCAACTAAGTAAAACTAACGCAACAAACCCCAGTCTATTCACTTCTAAATTTCATTGCCACGAGAAGCAAGAATTGCCTTAATACCATTTTACAGTTAAATGTTTTCTAATGGTCAACCTCCCCGGGCATTCGTGTTCTTCAAGAAAAATCCAAAAAACACGTTTTTGGTGAAGACATATTTGTGAAAATTAAATTAGCGTTTTAGTTATATATGCTGAAAGGTCTCTACAAAGTAATCAAAGTTCAATTTGGTGACAGTTTCTTTTCATTTGGTTTCAAATTCATTTTATCAGCTCCAAGACTGAATGGGCTACCTAAATGCAATCCACTCTGGCAGAGGTACCTTTGCATTGAACTGTTTCAATCTATGCCTGTCGTTTTATTTTTTTGTAGTGATGCATTTCTGAAAAATTGAACTCAAATTGTTAAAAGCAATACCATCTTTACTGTCCAATTTTATCTCCAACTATTTTTAAGCACATTTTTCATGCTCTCGGGCATATTAAGCATCAGCTGCAAAGACAGAAAGTATTCAGCACATCGCTATTTCCACACTGAGAATTCCAAAGTATTTATTGCCACTGAGTTCTTTTACCAGTGTCCCGCACATACTTAAGCCCTATGAAATTTTGGGGCTATCTCGATCCCCATCATTCCTAAAAAAAACATTATTGGACAGTGAACTGGTGAACAGCACCCAGCATGGCAGCAGGTTGTGATTCTGGCCTACACTATTCACCCTTTTCCTAATGGGTTAAAGTTCTAAATCTGGTCTCCTGAAAACATAATTTCCATAAGACAAAATTACTGCAACATTGCAATCACTTATCTACCTCCCCACTTAGCCTCGTGCAGCAATAAACATGGTTTAATTGAATACTGAGTTAGGCTTTATCAAACGAAGCACCTTACAGGAGCTCAGCAGTTACTGACCCTACATAAACATACATACAGAGCTTTAGTGCTCAAAGCTGTGGTACCCTTTATTTGTTATATGACATTAAAAAAAAAAAGAAATTCCATGCATTTTGCAATAATTAAGTGTAAGAAAGGAACAATGAATTGGCGAGAGAAGAAAGATTAGATTCTGTTGGAAGGATTAAAAGCCTCCTGTGGTAACCCTGCCAGAAAAGTAATATTGCTCATGAGTGTTATTTGGTCACCTTGGAACAACTGGACATCTAAACAGACACCAAATTTACACAGTGATTAGGAGGTGGCCGAACCTTCTTCCCAGTCATTTTCTACCTGCCTCTATGCATCCATACCACATCTGTGTTACTTTGGGCAAGACACCAAATAATCTGACAAATCAACCACAAATTCTGGGCATATGATCACAATTTAGTCAGAGCAAGAGCCGTGCCTTCCTCATGTCAACACTTCTGGCCTATGTGACAGCATTGAGAGCCTCAGCGCTTTCATAGGTGGGACCAGGCTTTCGTGGTAGGACCATTTGCTCCTATCAATATCCTATTCTCATACTCATGTTGGGAAAGAAACAGCCACAGTTTGGGGCCTCACAGAACATCCTCTGTACATCAAAAACACTTCCATCAACAGCTTCTCATCAACTCTCTTCATGTTATCGGGATCTGAATGTCCCGGGAAGGGAAGATCAGGCAGAAAAATCATTTTTGACAGTGTCTGATGGAAAACCAGACCTCAATGCCAAGAAGAGGCCCAGTAAAGCCCATACACATCTCAACAGAATGCAATGATTGCCATATCAAATGCAGCTGACAGCTTCAACGGTCTCATTACAGACACACGGTTGCCATTCAGGAAGGGAAACCCAGTGTGGTAAGAATCATTTTTAGTCTATATCCAGTTTGAAGCTCAATAAAAGGAAATTCAGTGAGACCAATGTACTATGTACCCCCCGCTTCAAAAGCTTCTCCACAATCACAACCAAAACCAAAGGCTTACCCAGCCGTCACCTTTCAGCTACAATAAACACCTGGTTAGTCTGAACCAAGAGAGGCTCCATGGACCTTCACCTCCCTAAACCTTCTGAAAATGTTACTACTGACTGAAACACGAGCAAAACCAGCACTTCTTTCTCTGCAGATACTCCTTCTTCCAGCACTGAAACACATGCTGGTTTAATCAAATTAATTTGATTCCTGGTAAACCGTCACTTTCCCATCAGAAGAACCCAAGTTCTGGGTCACGCTTATGATCCATTCAGCCCCATATCGTGTCCTCAACAAGGGCACCAGAAGGTGCCACTTACAGAGAGCATGCAAGACTGACCACTTTCTGTGCTTCCTTATTACACTTAAATTGCTTAAACTTTCCTATTTTAAATAGGAATAGGATTTGTTCATTTATATAGTGATTAAATGGTGGAGAAATCAGTCCCCAAAAGATCACATGCACCTGAAAACTAGAATTTGAGATCTGCAGTGTATTTTAAGCTTTAACGCACTGATTTGTTTAGCTGTGTTTGCTCGGCTGTATCAGTTTCTGGATTGTGCCCTACAAGAAAGCCATAAAAGTGTGCAGGATGAGATATTAAAACTGAAGATACCCAGTGATGGCTTTACTGGGCTACTTCCAAAAACTTATCAAGTGGTTCAGCAGATGTAATTACTGCTCAGCCCTGCCAAAGCTTTGAAATGTGCCCATTAATTCAACAATTCCCAATCTGTCCATCAGTCAGTCATACTTAAAAAATATGTCTGTCACAACTTAGGTGAAGTAATCTGTTGATAATTATACAATAGGAAGTCATCTGAAATCTGAATATAGCTTCTAAACTTCTTGAAAAGTCTTAATGACGGTAAAAAACCAAACTATATTTCAAAACAACAGGATACTGAAGATATCTGGGAATATGTATTTAATATCCACTGAATTAAGGAGAATATTCCAATTATTTCCAGAAAGATACTTTTGAAAAACGTAACAAATCTTTTTTTTTCCTTTAAAAAAGACCAGAAAAAAAGGAACAAGAAAGCAGTAAGTATAGCATTTCTTAAAGTT
This sequence comes from Eudromia elegans, assembly GCA_003342815.1. Classification (NCBI taxonomy): domain Eukaryota; kingdom Metazoa; phylum Chordata; class Aves; order Tinamiformes; family Tinamidae; genus Eudromia; species Eudromia elegans. The sequence continues at coordinate 1,952,100 of PTEX01000024.1, read as the reverse complement.
CCTAAATGAGGATCCTGATTATAGAGTTAAAGGACCGTACAGGGCAGTTCCCCTTTATTAGGTACTCTGCAAAGTGAGACGGTGCCTGCAGTAGGAATCTTCAGCCAAAACAAATCCCACATCAGCAGCACCAGGTACTCAGAGGCAGCAGTGAGGGTGTAAAACACCATTTTGGTTTGGTTTGGCATCACTAGGTCATTCATCCCTTCTAACGACATACAGAGCAATGGCAATGGCTAATACGGTATACTCCGGTATGGTACAGAATCTGCTCTCCTAGCACCAGTGAAGAGGAACCATTAGCTGCAGCAACTAAACTTTTTTTCAGCAAAACAGCCTTATGTAGAAAACAGACAGAAAATGGCCTTTTTCCTCAAATAATTAACAATAAAAAATGAGGAAAACTCGGAAAACTTTGAGAGATTTGGGGAAAGGAAATAGAAAGGGAACTGGTTAAAACCAAAAAATGTGTAGGCTAGATCTTAAATTGCCTGTGGTTTCGGCTGGCAGTATCTTCACATATACACGAATTAAAAACACTGCTCAGTGGGTTTTATATGTCCGTATCAGGAGAGAGATCATGTTAGCTAACAGAAGTTATAACAATAATGCACCTCATGAAAGCATACCTAAGCAAGGTGAAATATTGTATTTATAAAAAAGGACACAAAGGATTAAAAAAAATCATAAAAATATACTAACATTCAAAAACAACTGTGAAAATTAACTACAAATTAGCTGCCTCGTTTCCTTTGCTGATTTGGTCACACAAATATTAATACAAATATTTTCTTCCATTTCAAGCATGTTCTTCCATCCGTGTGGCATGAATTTTTCGCATCCACCACATCGCGCAGCAGAGCTGCACACTGCGTGAAGAGGGACCTCGTTATTCGGGCGGCTAACCTGACCTTTGCTGCCTTCCTTTGATATCCATCCTCCGGCTCTTACAGCGGAGGAAATGAATGAAAACCAAATGTCTATTCTGCTTCTACTAAATAAAGCACAGTTTCTGTCTTTGAATTTTGAATTCTTTGGATGAGGGCATTTACAGGTAGACACAACACATTTTGTTGGACCCTCACCGACGTCAGCAGCGTATGCGAGCCCTTTCCTGCACGGCGCGCGATGACCTCTATTCTGTATCACTCAAGGTCCCGTCCTGTGGACCTCAGCAAACCTGAGCTCGTGGATAGAAATCCTTCCCATCCCCGTGAGCAGATCGGGTCAGGGAGACTCCTGACACCTCACAGGGAGCCGTTCTCACAAAAGGGGGGTCCCACCAACCCGTGTGCACCGCTATTTCAGCCGACACAATGCTGGCAAACGCTCAACACAGAATACAGTTTCAACGCACAACAGTATTTTGAAATCTAACACAGGGTTACGGTGGACCCACCTCCCTGTGCACCCAGGATGATCACTGAGAACACTTTTGAGTAATAAACGTGTCAATCTATTACTACTTACTTTTCCACAAAAACTAACAAGGCTCAGCACATGATATTTCTTCTGGATAAGGACCATCAGCAAAGCACTCCAGTTCTATTGCAAAACCTTTCTTCAGAAACAGGTAGAAATAAAGCTAAAATTCGGTTTATCGCGTTTATATTAAAGTTGATGATACACAAGCAAGAAGTGCAACAGTTTTTCGTTCAGACCTTGACCACAGCTGGCTGCCTGAAGACTAAACCCCAACCCTCCTGCCAAGCTGAAGGGCAGCAGGCAGCAAGCTGGAACTGCAATGCAGTTTCCTGGGATGACAATTGCTGACACCTTCGGGGATCCCAAATCAAGCACCTCTGTTTTCGACAACTAAAACCACCACTTAGATGACATCCTGTGTGTTTTTAATGTGACTATAACTAGCCAGTCAGCTCAGTTTGACTTCCAGAGGTTCGGAGAACATCCGACACCCACAGCGGATAGCTAACACCATGAGATGAAATCAGATCACTCAAATTTCAGTAATTTATCATTTACTAAGTCTCTGAAATACTTCTCCTGGACAGCACCAGTTACAGTTTGTCATCTTCTGAATAAATCTGTAGTGACACAAATGAATTATGTATTGAGTGTCTTTTCAAAAATTCCAAACACTGAAGAACTGTATGTAGTATAAAGTATGCCTTAAAAGAATTAATGTAGTCTGTGGCACTTCGTACTTGCACATTTGGACAGTCTTCCACCTCCTCTTAACTTGAAATACCTACACAGAACTGAATGACATTGGAGAGTTCATTAGAGAATGAGAGGCTGCAAAAACGCTGTCTAACCATTACCATTTAATATTGAAGTGGAATGAAATGAGGAGCTCCCCAATGAGATTCACTGTCATAAGCCCCAGCCTCCACTAAAGATCACCAAGCGTAGGCACTCTTACCCCAACCGTTGTCTCAGTGTGTGGAACAGAGGCAACGTATATATTATATACAGGTATACACACACTAAAGAAACGGCTTTTTTATGTATCTGGCGTTTGATTTCTTGCACTACGTTACTCCAAAAAATTTAGAGCTCTGCCAAAACTGTAAGAGCTTGTGAGTAAACTTAATTCACATGAAAGGTCAGCAGTGAAATCCGCAGTGTTTCACTTAATGTCAGCCTAAAAATAACATAAAAGATCCTGAGCTTGTTAACAGCCCACTTCATGCTTCCTGCATAACATGACTCCCTCTTGCTCACGGGAATCGCTGAACACCTAACACAGCATTTGGACACCTTCTATGTACAACGAATCTTTGATTTCAGAAGGGTTCCCTCATTTAGCAAACGCAGCCATCAGGTGCTCTCATTTAATCCCTAATGCAGCTGTCCTCAATGAAATCAGTGGGTGCTTTTCATCGAGTTCTCTAAGGATTAAGCCCCTACAAATGACCAGCAGTTTCAAAGGTAATATACAAAAGCGTAGGTAATAAATCAGCACAAACATTACAATGCTTATACTGATGCTAAATAAAGTGAAAATATTTCTGAAGAAGGAAATCTGAGCAGCTTTAACAACAACGTATAAAGCGCAGTGCTGTTGTTAGACACAGGATGAACTCAACGAAGCCTCAGGTTTTGGATTTATTTTTGCTTGTGGTCTAAGTAAGCACCACCTTGATTATCATTTAAAAAAATATTGACAGCTTGCCTTCTCATACCAATGCCTAGTAACAAATTCCAAATGTTTTGTCACATTTCTTGTGAGCAATGCCATCTGCCAGAGGTGGCATTTCATGGCTGTTTACCCTGACTCCCTCCAAGAATTCATCTGCCACTATCTAATGCTGCCTGAATAAAGGGGATTAAGACTCTGATGCAACAGAGACTATTGATAATTTGGTATAATTGGGAAGAAATGAAGATAAATGAGGTTGAGGATGGAGAGGCAATTAGTTGAGCTGCCTGTACAGCTGTGTTCTCGGCCTAGCTCCCCTGGCCTTTTCTTTCATGAGGTATGTGCAAATTAAACATAATGACAAATACACTCTTCCCAAAGCTCTTTAGTTTAGGAAGCTTGAAGATACGACTCTCATTGCTGAGATTCGAGGCAGTTTTCAATGAAGAAAGTCATAGTCACTGCGGAGAATTTTTAAGGAGCAAAGCACTTTTTAGCAGAACACCCATGACACAGAATATTTCAAACCACTGCCCCTCACGTGGCACCGGGACAACTTGGCTGCTCTTGCTGTGGTTTTGACTGGAAGAACCAAGGATGATTCTGCTAACCTTCATACAATAGAAAGCTCCGTCTGGGTCTTCGATACTGAAATTTGGTTCTTTTTCTGTAAAAATCCTCTATTCATGTACCTGCCCAAGCTACAACACCACAACGGACCGCTCTGAAATGCAGTCTTTAAAGGCTAGCCCCAAATTTGGCAGCTAGACCTTCATTCTATACGTATATTTTTCACAAGAAATGCCAAGGTCTGAGACAAGTGTCACAAGATTCTACCATAGGTTTTCATAAATCATAAATAAAACAAAATAATGTCCTTAAAAAACAGAAATAATATCTACAGAGGCAGCTTTCATTTACTGATATGTCTCATTAATTATAGACCACATGTAAATGTTCTAATTTCATACATAAGTCATTCCATCTGAATTAATTCTTGAATAGGAGATTCTTCACATAAATAACACATTTTCCTGACTTGGTATTATTTCCAACTGGTTTGAAAAATAAATTCAGTGATTACTTGAAGAAGTCACATTGTTAAAAACACAGTCAGGCTCCCACGCACTGAAGGGATTTTGATGAATTTTGAAAGAAAAGGAAGGTAAAATTCTAAAAGAACAGCACGGTAATAGAGTTATTTCATAAAAATAAAAATTTCAACACAAGCTACTCATCATAACTGGTCTGTAATATAAAATACAGCTCTCCAGTATTCCTAACCAAACAGAGCTTCTGCTCTGTGAACAGCATCTCTCTCCACTTGTTTGTGTCAGCAAAACACCCTCAATCTCAGTCCCGCACTTTTGCTCACGATGCAGAGGTCAACCACGTTTCAGTTCAGCTAAATCTAATGTGCTTTTTCATTTTGGATTAGATTGCTCCAGAAGACTAAAAATAGTCGGCGTTTTATGAGGGATACGTGCCAGGAGAAAAGAAGAATATACTTCCTTCAGTCTACACTTCAGCAGACTCTACTTCAGTTCAAATAAACCTTTGGTTATTATTATTATTATTGAAGCTGGAAATTTGGCTCAAGTGTCCTTTATACACAACACTACACAGCTCAGAGCCTGCAACATTAAATTGTGTATTTTGTACTTGTGGTCTTCTACCAAAACCCTCCTCTGATGAACACCGCGAGGGAGCGAAAGCGGTTGTTGCTCCGCAGTGCTCGGGCTTGGAGGGGAGGCCGCCACGGGCGCGGGTGGGGACGGGGTGCTCAAAGCAAGCACCCACACCACGGGCGCTCCCGGCGCGCGTCGACGCCGCCGGGGCCAGCACGGGCGTCCTCCGCGTCGCTCCGCACCCGAGGCGCTCGGCGCCCCATCTCCAGAGCCGGGCAGCCTCCGGCCCCCGCCAGCCCCAGCCTCGGCACCGCGGCGTGCGGCGGGAGGCTCCGCAGGCAGGTCCCAACGGAGGAGCGACCTGCGGAGCGCGACAGGAAACGGGAAGAGCAGCAAGGCCGGGCCCTAGAGCCACGGGAAGGACGACACCACGGGAAGGACAACACCACGGAAAGGACAATGCCACGGGCACGACAACACTATGGGAAGGACGACGCCACGGGCAGGACGACGCCTCCGACTGCCCTCGCCAGGCTGACGCAGGGTAAAACGCAGCCCCTTACCGAGCTATGGGGAAGGGAAAGCAGCGGGTGAAACAGAAACGGACAAAAATCTCACATTGTGGTGAACAGAAGAGGGAGAGCTGCAAATGAAACACTATTTGTCTCTTCCGATTTGTTCTCTCATTTCTATATTAAAATATTTTAATAATTTAATGATTTTCCTGGATTTCACACCCCCTTTCCTGGGAGACGGATGCGAATTCTCTTTAAATCAACATCCTGTCGTAAAAGCAAAAGGGAAAAAAAAAAAAAAAAAAAAGGAAGATCTGTGGTGTCTTCCAGGGATTGGGAGAGGTCCTTACTGAGGAAAATCTTCCCGTTCGCACAGAACCCACCCCTGCTTTTCCAATGCCTGAGTGACAGCAGCTGCAGAATGGGGCTAAACATGAATTCTCCTCTTACATCTAAAACTCAAATACGCCTATTTAGATATAACAGTAACTACAAAAGAAACTCCAAAATTCTTTTTAGCGATACAGGTTTTTCTACATATTTGTGCCTTACTTTTACAAGATTGCTCTTTCATTCTGTCTCATTATGATATGAGTATTACTGCAATAAACTAAAAAAATCCACATTATGATAAAGATAACTATGATTTCTCAAAAGTTAACCTTTAAAACAAAAAGAAATACCTGAAAAAGTATTTCTGCAATTAATATTTCACTCAGCTTCCACAGGCTATCACAAATGCTCAGCCCTTGCACTGCAGACCAGCCTTTTGAAAATGCTGTTGGAATAGTGTGTCTGAAACACATGAAACATGGGAAATGGCTGGTAATGCTGCTGAAGGACGGTCTAAAAAACCCAGAAAATTCCCAATGGATTTTTTTTTCCTCAATAAATGCTGCCCTAGTCTATGCCAGTGACCCGAGGGGATGTCATCTATGTCTTTTTCTGGTATTTACGGTAAAAGGCTAACAGCTAAAATCAACAGCCTAGGATAAAAGCCATGGATTTCAGCAGATCTTAGGAGCTCCCAGGTATGATATGTTGGGAGCAACAATATCACAAGGCTGCTCTCTAACACTGCTAGTGTCAGGGTTAATTGGCTAAAACCTCCTAAACTGATAATACCAAACTAAGCACTTTTTTACAGGACACTGGATGCTTTCTTACAGACAAGCTAATGTGGAAGATAGCTAATCTTAGCTGAATTAGAAGTTATTCCATGTGTACATGTCAACTCACCCTGTACACTAAGTCAACTAAAAACAGAAACTCAGACAGCTGGAAATGGAGCTCTCGCAGGGTCACGGTATCAATTTCCAGATGTACCTAGTCCACGTCACCGTCACACCTCTCACACGCTGCCACTTACACATTTCTCGTTCAATCACTGAGTCCAGGACACAACCTCCTGCTAAACATATGGGGAGAGGAAATAGCAGGATCTGCAACGACTGTGACTAGTGGCAAAGTCGGGAGCTTCACGTTGGAATTTCCACCGAGTATCAGTAACACCTATGAAACCCTCCTTAAACTGGAGCCCCATAAATTCCCTCTTTAATGCTGCACCTTAGCAAACAGTTTAAACAACAGAGCTCTAGTTGATGATGACTATGCAAAAAACATGCTCAGCAGGACAAAGAAATGAAACGACCCTAATTCCTGTACTGCTCTGAGCCATTTGCTAGCTAAGACGAGCTGCAGGAGAGCAAAGCAACGCGCTCTCTCTGCCGTGGTATCTTCTCTGACCAGTGTAATCCTGCAGCTGGTGAGGGAAAACGCTGGCTTTCCACCGTGGTGAATGCTGGTGCTGCAGGAGCTGCTACCTGCTCTCCAGGTTATATCAGTGCTGACGGGGAGGCTGCTGAAGATAAGGATTGTTTACAAAGGAAAGGGACCAGCTCCAGGGGAAATTCTGGGAAGAAAACGTAAAAAGCAGGTTAAGACACAATGGATCTTCAATTTGAAACCGAACCTCTAAATGGGAAATTACTTAAATAATATGAACAGGGGAATACATTGTTTAAAATATTTCTTTTTACACAGAACACACAATACATTAAGACAGGATAAATACAGTCCCTTGTATCCAAACCTAAAATACATAAACAACAGGAGGAGAAAAAAAAAGGTATTTAATGAATCATGTTAAAAGGAGGGAGCTTATGAAAAATAAATCGCATTTGCAGATGATTAAATTTTGAAGGTGAGATGTTGTATAACTGCACCAACCACTTATTGCAGTGCCACAACGGCATCCAATACACAAAATACTTTTTTAATCCAAACTGAAGATTCAGGGCTACCTGTTTTGCCATTTATGCAGGAGAGAGGCAGGATATAGGCAATAGTAATTCAGGGCAGTTTCAAAGAATGAAATGTTGTTAGGAAAAAATCTGTATCAGTTGCTAGCAATGGGACAAAGGAAATCATTCACAAAATCACAGAATTTAAATTCAGAGGGGCTCATTAGTGATTAACCTCCTGAATATCAGATGCCTACATGATTTGTCCCAATGTTCCCCTGTTTAGATAATACTTTCCTGCTGAAATTCAATCTGCCACCATTACAGGAGTGTTATTTAAAATACAGTCTATATCCAGATAAACCTGGAATTTACAAAATAAACAAAAAAATCTTACTCTTTATGGCTGAATACAAATGCTGCAAATGAGAGAAGGTGTTTCTCAGGGATGAAATGCCACAAAACTCCACATATCAAATTCTTGAAGACAATCAATCAGGAAAGAGGTCCACAAGAGCACTGAGCACAAGGTCCACACTGTTAGACTCTTCCTCCTACTCCTTTTCCCTATCTATTTAAAACACTAGAAATTGCATAATCACAACTTAAGTAATATTATCTGCCTTCTAGAGAAAGGGGAAAATTCAGTCTGTTGTGTCCCAGAATATTAATAATTGAATTTACAGATATCATATAGAGGTATTCTGGAAGTTTCACAAGTGCCAAAGAGGAATTTTGTCTCCATCCTCGTAGTCGTCTGTCTCCTAAAGAGAAGAACCTATTTGCCTTTTTATATTGTACAAATGCAGAACAGTCACAAGAAGACTTTGGATCTTCTAGGCTTTAAATACCAATGCAGGTCTGATCTTAAAGGCAGGCTCAACATTTATGTCTTGTCTTGGTGATAAAAGTTCATGAATATATAAGGAGGGCAGAACAACTCTGCTACTGATTACATGTCAGGAAAGATTTTTTGCCAAATTTACTGTAAATACAGAAGAAATACAACAAAAACATTAATAGTAGATAGCGCTTTATAGTTAAAAAAATGCAAATGTTCTGAACAGGAAATGCTCATTTTCACAGTATCTATTATCTTTTTTTAATTAACTTTCAGTTGGCCTGTAAATACAGTATGATCTATAAAGTAGCCACCCTGTTTGGAATGAAATGCTTCACACTGGGTGACAGACCTAGCACATTTGGCTCGACACACTGCAAAGTTCCTCCATTCATCCCAAATTCTGCATCTTCATCAAAAATGATCTAAACCTCTGTGGACATTACTTCTTCTAAAACAGCAGGCTTACGGGATGTGGGAAAGGGAGGGCAGATAGGACACTCAGTTATTAGTCTTTACTAGATAAAAGACAAGATCAGTAAAAAAAAAAAAAGTAAGAACCTGGTCTCCATACCAGCAATGGACTGAACTAGAGGCATTCAGGCTCAGACTACAGCATGGAACATTCAAGTTAAACATTAGAAAAATTATTGGTAAGCCTATGAAGTCTCTAAAATTGAGCTGGACAACCACCTGTTGGGAATGATGTTGGCAGGACTTGTGCTTCACACGGAGCAGGGACACAGGAACAAGGGTTAAAGCCTTGTCCCTTTGTGGTTTTGGACACTGCAAACTGCAGTACAGAGACCAGACCCAGAGGCAGACGACAGGTAAACCAGCCCGGTCTGCTCCCCATTGCCACAGCTAAACCATGCCTACTACCTGAACGAGATCTGACACGCTGCAGCGTAATAATCCACGGCTCACGATACACCCTGGGCTGCTCACGGATCGTTATCCTACACTACATTATCTTACACTGCACGGCTGGTTCAGGAAAAGCCCCTGGCTGTTCCTTGCTTCACGAGCATCGCAGCTTGGGGAAGTTGTTTCAGTCACTGCTGACACACTGTTAGGTGCCTCCTTCCTGTGTCTCCCAAGTCAAAACCCATACCCAGAAATCAAATACACAAAATGGACACCTGAAAATAGACAGTAACTACTGGAAGCACCAGATACGATTGTATCAAATAACATTTCCAAGGTAATAAATCCCTTCTTCAGACTACAGTCACTATGTCGTAAAAATCCCTGCCTGTTTCCTTGCAGAGTATGAACAAGCAGTAGCTTCAATTTCGTGATGCCAATAAAATTCTCCTTTCAACAGCTTTACTAACTGATTGGACAAGGTTTCAGTATTTTCTGATGATCTTATTGACGATAAATTAAGCTTTTTAGAAACCAAGAATAAGAATCCAATTTGAGAAAAAGGTGCTGCAGTGTCAGAAATTAAAGATATCCAAAACTCTTTCCCTCTGCTCATAAAGTTGCATTCACTCTCCGTCAAAGACAACATTGCTTTTCCTTTCTAGCCCATCCGAATCTGATCTGATAGATTGCTGCTCCTTGTGTACGGCTAGCTCCTTTTTTCAAAGAGGAGCTAAAAACACAGACTACCCACCTGTATCTATTTTTAATTGGGTAATGAGTGTACTTGTTAAAAACTACCAAAATGTCACTCACAGTTTGGGATTTCAGTTTTTTTAAAGGGAACATAGAGCAGAAAGCATAACCTGTTATGCAAAACTGTCATATGCTTACTTTTAAAATCATAGAAATAAACGCGGAAACCCAATTCTCTTATAGATTAGCACCCTAAAAGAAAAGAAAACAACTCACATATAATTATTCAAGACATACAAGGTATCCTATACAAATTGATAAGGCTTCGGATCTTTTCATGTCCTGTTTACCCATACAGCCTGAGCTCCGGAACCAAGACATGTCTCTTACTTTGTGGGCGCACGGAAGACAGAGTTAGTCGAGACCACTGTCACTTCTGTCTTTGCAAATTCACAAATCAGCTAGACACTGAAACAGCACCAACTGTTGCAAAAAAAAAAAAGAACTGCTACTGAATTTCAGTGGCAAAAATGTCAGTTTAGGGCACTCTGCAAAAACCCAGTACTGAATCCTTAACAAAACCGCACTTGTTAAACATTCTTTGGATACTACTTCCAAGTAACCACATTACAAACATTTCTTACCCGAACATCGATTAAGCGTGTGCTGGTGGATTGTTTTCAGCGTGACGACAGCAGTAATGGACGAGGCTGCTGCTGCTGGCAGCTGTACCACCACCCTGGACGTCCTTCGGGGCACCCTCGGCGTGTGGCCTGCCCCAAGGACCTTAGACACGCCTCGACGAGAACGTGCTGAACTCCAAAACGTAACTAAAGCATTGAAGTGCCTTTTAATTGTTAAAATACCATTAATGCGAGACTGAGGTTGACTCCATTAATAAAGGCAGCTATCACCAATTCTTGCTTTTCCTTGTTTCTATTAATTACTATTTTGTCCTTTTCCTCTGCTTGCTGGAACTGGACATTGAACACGCCTTGGTTAAGCATGACAATACATCACAGTATTCAAACAAATGTTCCTCTTGTGTTAAACTGTAGGTGAGCAGGATTTTGTTGACACTTGATACGTACAAGGACACTTATGGGACGTACAGTACTTTACTTTTCTTGTCCTTTGGTAGCACTACAGAAAATTTGTGAATCCCTGGGGAGAAATGGCCATATTTCTCAGCATTTTCTGCATCCCTCATCACCAGAGTTCAGCTGTCATATACTGGTGGTTCAAGGTGTCAGCTCCAGTTTTGCATTTATCCAGCAACGGTCTAACATAAAATGCAAACTAATTCCGGAGAGGAAGCTCCGGAAGCCCTCGTTTCCCTTCCCTGCTTTCCTTCCCACCCCCGGCAGCAGGCTGGAGCCAAGGGGGACGCACCAGCTCTCCTGTCCTTCCTCTGCCTGCCTGCAGAGAGAGCAGCTCCCCTGCCCGGGAAGCTCCTCCAATGCCCAACCGGGAACGATTTTCCCTTGGGAAGCGCAGTGCAGCTCATCGGTATCGGACCTAACACAGGTTTATACTGAAAGGCCTGAACGCGGCCCCGTTCTGAGGAGCTTTCCTCCCACGCTGCCGCGTCCCGTGCAGGGCAACACGGGGCCTCGTGTCAACGAGAGGCTCTTCTGGGCAACCCGCTCTCGCCCAGCCCCTCGATCCGACCGCTGCTCCCCGCTGCTCCTAACGAGCGTGGAGATGATTCCCCCCGGAGCAAAGGCAGCCCGGTGCCACGGGGGCCGGAACGACTCAGGACAGCCCAGCCCAGCCCAGGCGACGGGCGCTCCGAAGGGACGGGCTGCCGAGCTTCACGTGCGACTGTTCCAACAGACAAAACTAATTATTTCGAATAATCCCTCCGAAATAGGATATGCATTTTAATTGTATGCACCCTGTCATTAATTAAAGTTCCCTACCTTTCGGTGCATGAATTCAAAGATTGTATCACTTGACAAAGCAACAATTATAAGAAGACTGTTTACTAAAAATAAAAATAAAGTGAAAAGGTTAATGTACTCCTGTGATACACTTAAAGTAATGCTACGATGTTTTCATTTGAGTTTTTACTAGACATTACTTTTCTGCTCTTTAAAATCAATCTCTTTGTTCCAGGAACACATTTCCTGTCAATAAAATGAAAAATGATATAGATTTAGGAGGATAGTGGTCTCAGCGTAGCATCTCTCATATTATTATTCCAGTATCATCTGTTACAAAGTAAGACCAATTCCCACATCTAATTACAAACAGGATTTCAGAGTCATTAAACAAAATACATTTCCATTAGTGCTGCTGTAAGAAGATAGGGGAAAAAATGAAGATTAGTTCATGCTGCCCCTCTGTTTTTCAAGCTTTGAAGATTCAGACCTCTGCACTCCGAGACTATAAATTTGTAACGGATCCGAGAGGTGACAGACATGTGAAGCTGTGAGAGCTCTCCATTTGAGCAGCTTAGCCATACCATTTGCATTCTGTCATTAGTTTATCTCTTTCTGCACTCAGCTCTGATAGCAGATATGGCAAGAATCTAGAGAGGTGGTTCATGGCTACACAGGGTGGACCTGGGGGTACGGGACGGGGGTCACCGGGAGGGATTTCTTTTGTACAGATATGAATCTTCATTTTCTCTATTCAGTTTGTTCCAGCAAACCCTAAAATTCATCATAATTAATTCTGTCTTTACGGAAAAAAAAGAGTACTTTATGCTCTTGAAAAAAGGAACTTTCTTCGGCTTCAAATAAGGTAACAGCCAAAATACACTAAGGAAACAGGTTGTGTGATATGTTTAACTCTTGAAACATAAACTTAGAAGCAGAGATATTCTCCATTCGGAATCATTTAGCACATCTATTTGTAATGCATCCATGAAAAAATATACACTTACCCACTCAAAAAGCCAAAAAAATCATAAACCAGATCTTAGACATTCAATAAAATATTTTCTAAAAATAAGTCTGCATATGAAATAATATCTACATCTGTTTGATCTTTAAGATGCATTGCATTGAGTAATTTAGGCAAAAGTTTATAGGAACCTGTATTAAATTTATCATGAGAAGAGGGCCAAAAATCAAAAATGGAAAAATTCCTCCCTAAGAAAAAGATGCCACAGAGTTACAGAGAAGAGCACAGAAAATTTTAGTTTTTAGAAGTTAGTCAGAGTTATATTTCATTTATTAACCTTAAAGCTCCAACCAGAATGATTTCACATTTCTTCAAGCTGGTTCTCAGTCTAGTCAAATACATAAATACCATCTGATGAATCAGCAATTCCTCCTGCACGAAAGGTATTTAACTATAAAGTATTTAGGTTCATATTTAACTTAACAAGAATCCATGTGAAAAGTCAATTAAAGCACTTACACTCATTAAACATGTAACTCCTTAAGAAACTAGCTGAAATGGGGCTTTATTTAGGCTCGCTTAGGGACAAAACCCGCTTCCCTTCTGCACGGAGAGGGGGTTCCCTGGAGCCACTGCAGGTCTGGGGGCTGAACCCTCCGCAGAATCAGAACAGGCTGCAGCTCAAAGCCAGCGGCAGCTCCCCACGGCCCTGCTGGTTCTCCCCAGCTGCATCTCCAGCAAGAACACAGCACGTCTGCTTTGCCCTCCAGAGCTGCCCGTCCCTGCATGCAGGGAGGATCCCTCCAGGGATCTGCAGCAGGGAGTACCCTGCTCTGTGCCATTCAGGACGCAACAGGGAGATTACAGACGGGTGAAGCTTTCCACACCCTCAGAATGCCGTGGAACTTGAGCTGCCTCCTTCCTTCTCTGGGGAAAAGGAAGCTCACAGCTTCTTGGAAGTGACTCGCAAGGGAGCTCAGGAAAGGCCCAAGACACCACAGTTTCATTTCCGCGCACGAGCGTGCATCCCGAAAGCCAGAGAGCTTCAGCAATGCCTAATCCTGACGCGAACACCGCGGCCCCAGGAGAGGCGCCGTGCCGCGGAGCGCCGCGGGTGCTCAGGGCAGCGGCTCCCGCACGGCCGCGCTGCTCCGGCCTGCGCCCGCTCCCGCGGCGCGAACGGGGCTCGAGGCGCTCCGGCGGGAGCGGACGGGGCTCGGGGGAAACCCCGTCCTGCTCCACGGGTCCAGAGCAGGCACGCCTTGAGGGAAAAGGCACGGAGGTCCCACCAGGGGTGAAGTGTTGTCACGTATCTGCTCGGCTGGACGCAGACGAGCTCGGCGCGTGGACAGGTTGCTGCAGCAAGGCAAAACACATCAAACGCTGCCTTGTTTCAGGACTCTCTATATTCCTCCTGGCAAAGGGACAAATAAAGAAAACGAAACGCACGCCTCGCTTGCTTCCCAACCCCTGCTAAAAATACCACCAGCGGTTTTGGCTGGTCCTATTTCTGAAATGCCACGAATGTTTTGAGTTGTTTGGATAAAATAATCACCTTTGAAACAACAACTGTCTGCTCGTATAACACGTGAAAAGTACCCGCTTTAACAACAGGCAAAAGGACTTCACGAAGCCCGCGTGGCATTCCCAGGGTTCGAGAAACCCCTTCCCTGCTCTTGTCGCTTTCATTCCTCCAGGAAAATAACTGCGTCGGCATCCTGCTTTTGGAATAAAAGACCTACCTCTTTTGACTTCTCAAGCACTTGGAAATCTTAAAAGAGAAAAAACTAAAAACGCTGACCGTGTAATAGCGGGTATTCGTGGTGGGTGGAGAACATGAAAGGTTACAAGATGGATCTGTGCCCACGCGCTCCTTTTCAACCGGAGCAGCATCCTCCCGCTTCTGCTAACGCGGCAATCATACAGCTGACAGATTTCGGCGTTTGCTAAATAATGCATGGGATTTTCTTTTAACATGTCAGTGCAAAAGTATCAATTCTGCCCCGGTGTCGTTTGTGATGCTGATTTTCCTTGACAGCATTCCATTAAACCAATGAGTTTTTTCCCTCCTGATGGTTCCTTAAATATTCCTCTGAGTGATGTATTTGTGGTTTTTTAAACAGATTGTGAAGGATGTTTGCATTTATGAGAAAACTGCATGGCAGGTATTGAAGGGAAAAAAGGATAAAAAGGATAAAAAGATAACACTTTTTTTTAATTTTTTTTTCACGAAGACTTCTTTTTTTCTCTGATCCTCAAATGCCAAAATCTATGGTATTTTTCCTTTCTTTTCTGCCTAACTTAGCTCCTTGTCTGGAAATTAAGCGACACGACTCTACATACAGAATAACATTTTGACTTCCTAAGGAAACACCACTGAAACACTTAGTACTGTTTGATATCTCTCCGGGGAAAGCAAAACACATTTATTAAATCATGCGTGCGAACTCCAACAGCTCGCACAAGGAAACAACTGCTTTATTCTTTGCACTGAGGTTTCGTACAAACGGGTCCTGTCACGGACTGCTCTGCCCTGATCCTTCTTCGCTTACGCAACCGCAGAGCGCGGCATCCTTGAAAAGATTTTCAAGTGTCACCAATACTGTATTTTGCAGCCGTTCACACTCCTATCAGAGGAGCAGAGGGTTTGTACAAACTTCCTGCTGCCACACTACTGAAAAAAAAAGGAGGAAAATAAAGCTCTGATATCAAATAAGTTTCCAATTTCCCTAGGCAATTACATGCTAATTTCCAGACTTCACCCAATATTAGTATTGCAGGATGATGAAACAGATGATCTTTCTAACCACTTCTGGGCAACTAGTTTTATTTATCATATTTTTATGGAACAACAAAATCGGTTACGTGTTTGGCCTTTGAGAAACCTGCACACACACCCATCGTATCTGGCTTCAGCCTCAAACACTCCATCCTTTTCTAAGGATACGGGATACGAGGGGCCTCGTGGCTCCCAGCACGTTTTGTGCGTCCCTCTTCCCAGCATGACTGCCTCAGCTGGGGATAATCTCTGGAGTTAAGCTAATCCCAGCTGTGTGCATGGAGGGTCATCAGCAAACTGCCTCCTCTCCAAGGACCTATCGAGAGTTTAAAAGAATCTAAAAAGGAATTATGCAGAATTACAGCCCCTGGGAACTGGACACTTCAGGGAGATGTAGTTCCTGTTGGTAACCTCCTACTTGCAGAAACCTCTTTTCCCAACTATGTTGGGAAAACTCTAACTTGAACCTTCTTTCTGAGATCCTGCAAGAAGCTGGACATAGACACCAGTCCCAGGGAACCACGAGCACCGATCCAGCAAATGGATTGCACAGGATTCAATAGGAGATTCTCAACTGCCAGGGAAGTTGGTTTCGACACTTCATATGATGAGTAGGAAGGTGCAAAAAACCCCCTGAAACTCATTCACTTCTGCAAAAAGAGAGAGGGGAAGGAAGACACTAATGTTCAAATGTATAGCAACATACTTCACATCCCTACGAACGAATGCATCAGTTCCATTAAAATGATGCAAAGTACATAATTTTATAAAGCTAGACTCTTCTTTCTCCCTTGGTTCCAATATTTTCTCTAGCAAATTCTTTTCTTTTTGATGGCTTGGTTATGTGTTTTTATCACTTGGATTATTCCAGCACTAACCTCCATCGTCACGGATATTTCTGCAGCCTCACAAAAGGACATGGGAACTGATGGCAGAAGCACACCGGCTGTTTTAGGAGGCTGCCCCAGCAGCAAGACAGCAAATGGGACACGTCCTGCCTGGTACCGGCGGACCAGGATTTAAGAGCCAAATCCATATTCTGTTATTCACATATCTGAGGCAGAAGCCACCTGAGGAAGTCATGTTCAGACACAGAACAGTGGCAGCGGCGATCCCAAAACAGAGGGATCTTGTTTCAGATATAGAATAGCTCAAAAAATATCCTGAAAATAACTTGAAAAACATCTACTGTCTATTACAGGCTCACACACACACACAGATTCTGCAGCAGTGACGTTTTAAGCAGCATTAAAGAAACAAATGCAAGACGATTTCACACTGCCCACAGTAGATACGGATAAGGATTGAAATGAATATGACAAGAAGTTCTCACCACTTTTTTACTATGTTATCAACCTGCAAACAACGACACGTTTCTGAAAGATCAGGCATTAACGTTTCGGGACTTAATTCTGATCAATTCTGTTTTTAATTCAAAACAAGCAACAGCAAAACAGACTATTCCACTCATTGATCAAAAAGGAGGAAGGGGACACCCCAAAGTGAAACATTTAGTGGTGTTGCGTCTTAGACTCTTCAAAGACAGACAATGTGCAACACTGCAGTTAAAAATCAACAGTTTTGTTTGTTCTCTTTAAGTAAACCTGCAACCCTCAAATTCCCTGATACAGTAAAAAAGAAAAAAAAGGCAAACAAAAAGCCTTGTGTTCTGTCTAACTATATTTTTGATTTGACAGCTACAATTATAATCATTCAGACATCCACTTCCCACAAACTCTCCACAGCCATAACCTTTAGTGATTAATTATAAAGTTCCAGGAGCAATAGTACACAGACTAATTTCCTAAAACAATAAAAGACAGAATTTCTCATTTGGAGCTAAATGAAACACGAGCAGGTTGTTATTCATGCTGAAATCTAGATGCAGAGTCATGTTGCAGCCATTACAGAAGCCATTAAACACAACCTCAAATCAAAGAAACTGTAGGTCTCTCTCCTAAAATAAAATGTTTTTCTCACTTATGAGGCTGCTCACTCCTTTGCTGCGTTTCTTTCTCCCCTCTTCTCGGTAAAAAAAAAAAATTCAGAATTCAATTTTCTTTCTCATTTCACATCTCCATTTTGTTTTTAATAGTCATTTAAACTGTAACAGTCTAGAGCAAAACAAACATTTGGTAAAGCTTTCAAGCACACAGGATTATCATGGCATTCTCCCCACAGAGAATCAAAGCTACAAAGTGTGGATCAACATCTAAACAAAACGCGACTCTCTCCATGTCTACCCCACTCTCCCAAGAGTTTTCCAAGCGAATATTTGATAATTTTTCCATTATCTTGTATAGCAAAATGAGCTGTTCCTAGTTAAATTTTTATATTTCTACAGGTTTTGATTTCTTTTTTGACATATCCAGCTATCCTGCTTAATGTAAACCTTGTAAAAATGACCTTCCAAAGACAGAGAGAAGCCAGGCTAAGATAATGTTATTACTGCATTTTAGATCCTCTCCATCAGAAGTATAAACATTTTGCAAAAGCAGGTTAACATACCTTACCATAAACAGAAAACTTAGTAAGCTTTTGCAGAACAGTTTTAGAAAATACAAATACTAGCCCCATATATCTTGTATCTGAAGCCCCTTGCTTTTATACAGCAACTCAATCTCCAGTCACGCTTTTACCTTCCAGTGAAACCTCGTGGTTTCACTCCAAACTATATACAGACCGAGGGAGTCACACAGATTAAATGAGCTTTTCAGTGCTCTTCTTTTCTGAATTCAATATGCACTAATTGATTAGGGTCTGCGAGGTGAAAAAGAAAGGCACATTCTACATAATAGAGAGCTGGGGACTGGTTTGATGCATGAAATAGAAGCCAGATTTCCTCAATACAGATGAGTACACAAAATTAGCAATAGGCAATACCACTTTTGGAAAGACTGCTTTGTGCATAATTTGTCATGAATTCAAAGTTATTCCTTTAGAAAATGAGTCTAAGACCTCCCAGCTGCTGCTTTATTGGTCTAATAAATTGCCATTTGGATGGTACAATGCACGTACCCCACACCCCATCCAAGCAGCTTTGTCCCCCGTGCTGCATGTGCAGACACGGGCGCCGCGGCGGCAGCGCCGAACCCAGGAGCGCCCGCGCGGCCCCTCTGCGTCCCAGCTGGCAGCGAAAGCAAAGGGGCCTGAGCTCCTCAGACACAGGGAGTGTATGGCGAGAGGGGAGGTGATGTCAGAAAAAAGGTAATTCTAGAAAGATCTGACCAATTGTCACCAACCGTCAGCTTTCTGAGGCAAAAACGCACCCATCTTTTCCTAGGTTCTCCACAGTACTCAAGTAAGACCTTTCCTATATACCTGGAAAGGTCTTTAGAACAACAGAACCACCACCACCACTATAACACCTTCTCTTCAAGGATCCATTTCGGATTTCAACTCTGGACCCTGCTCTTGTGCAGCTGGGGCTCAGGCAACTTGCTTCAGCTCTGCCTGTGTTTATGACAGCCCAGACTGAACATGGGTTCAGTGCCAGTGCCCGTGTTCTACGGCTCCGCATCTAGGCTGTAGCAAACGTTTATCAGGACGTTTATCAGGATTTCACAGCTCTGGTTAGTGAGCATGCACTCAAGCAAAGAACAAAATACCGAAAAGCTGAGAGTAATTCAGCACTCCCTGCTCTGCCTTCTCCAGGGAACTCTGGTGACTCATAACGAGCTCCAACAACCTGATGCTCTGGAGACCTCCCATAATTTGCAGGAAAACTCCAGACTCTTTGTTCTATTGCTAAGATGGAAGTCTTTTGGGACTAAGAATGTATTTAGAGAGCAGTTTAGAATGTCTGTGTTTTTACATAACAGAAACACTCCTCCACAAAACTAAGGTGGATGGCTCTTAGGAGGGAAAAAATCCCGCACTAAGCGATTTTGATGCAATGACTGGGGAGCAAAACTCACAAAAACGCACAAAAATAGAAGAGCGTGCGAATTTTGTCCAGGATTTGGATTTTGTTCCCCATGCACAAAGAGAACCAGACGCCCAGGCTGCCTCCGAGCTTGCCCGCGCGGCGCTGCTCACCTGCGTTGGAATTGAGCTCTTCGTTCTCGGATTCTGTTCCGTTTTGACTCCCGCTTCCATGGAGGCTGTTCATTGCCATAAGTTTCATCTTCTGTAACTTCATAGCCTCGGCCATGGCAGCAGCTGTCAGACCTAGACAGAAATATAAGTAAACCAAAATGTACTATCATATGATATAACACAACACAGAAAAATATGAAAATCAGACAAATTCCCTTCACTGGGAATAACTGTCATACAAATTCAGTACACTTTTTTTTTTTTAAAATTATATCCTGTTATTCCAATTATATTCTATTCTGCTTATTTTGAAGTGATTTGGGTGATTCCAGTGCTAAATTCCTTTCACTAAATGCCACGTCAGGCATGTCATGCTCTATTCCACAAAATCACTGCATTCATTTACCAGAAAGATATAATTTCTTGTTGGTGGTGCATGTTGCACATAGATTCCATACTCACAAAAGATTCCATAAAGCAAAATTAAATTTATTTGAATTAAATAATCTGCCGTTTCTGGAAAGCATTGCTTACTGAGAGATGAGACACCGATTAAAGCGAACTAATAATGTCCACACCCTATGTTGCCACACGTGCTTAAATTAGAGGATTTTATAGTAAAAGCAGCTATGTGTGAGAAACCATACTGAAGTCCTTTCAAATCGGAATTAAACTCCTATAAATAAGTTCGGCAAACGGCATCACCAACTTCAGGGCAGTGTTCACACACCACGCGCAAGAGCGCTGTACCGTAACAATACTCACTTCTGACTTAAAAATAAAATTACTCCCACATCCTTTAAAGTTCCTCTGCAAGTGCTACAGGTTTCTCATTAATCAAGTCAATATCAAATCCTGATGTTATCGCGTCTACTTTCACAGCATCTTTGGCTGACGTCACTAACACCTAATCCATCACAGAACAGATCCCAAACGCTCACCTTGTCCCAAGAACTAGGAACCAAACTCTCAGGAACAGATGAAATATCTGACAGACTCATCACCTCCTTTTTTTTCCCAGAGAAGGGAAGCAAGATTAAGTTAATTTCACATTATTTTCAGCAACTTCAAAAAAGAAGCATCAATACAAGTCTTCTAAAGAATTTATTATTCGCAAGATTTTTGGTGTGATTTGACGGCCTACCTGAACTTCTAAATTTTGCTTCTACTTCAAACAAAAGTGACAAAATAGTGAAGACCTTATTCATAAAGACTTAAGCAGAGAATGGAGAGCAATTTTGGACGTCTGTTGTAAGTGAAAAGTAGAGACTAAGCGTCATACTGCACCCCAAATGGAAACAGCTCCTGCTGCGCGGCTGCGTGAACCGGGCACAAAGCACGGAACAGCGAGCGCTCCAAAGGCACCGCAAGGCAGCCCGCAGAAACCTCTACAAAGAACCGGGTCATTTTCATCATTATCAGCAAAAAAAAAGGCTTAGAGTACCTTGCTTGGGAACTGTCCCAGGAAAACACTCAGCGTGTATCTGCCCCTCTGCTTTCACCTATGAGAAGAAAGTCCCCGGCAAGCAGGGGCGCTGGATCACGCACTGCAAAGCACGCAGCATCTCCTCTCCATTCACACGTTAAACCCTCTTCCTTTAGCTATCCTCTCCCAGCTGCTATCAACCACTAACCACCCAGGAAATAAACCACATCAGGCTTGCTGTCAAACACACCCGGCCTTTAGAGCCGCTCAAAAAACAAAGCAGGAAGAGGCATCGGATCTTGGGCATCCCTGCGTGGAGACGCACGGAGCCCAAAGGCGGTGCCTGAAGGCACTGACGCACCTCGGGTGTCCTGGATGCCAGGGAATCCCCCACTCAAACATGGCATTGCAGCCCTCAAACATGGCATTGCAACTGGCAAATTCCTCAATACAAGGGCCGAGCCAGTTCTGTGCGTGTTTTAAGGTGACCCTTGGTATCTGCTAATCTTGTACCCAAGCTACAGCTGTTTTTCCCCTTTCCTCATTAGTCAGACTGTGCCCCTCCTTCGGATTAGTCTGAAAGCTTTTCTGTCAAAACCGTGAGCAAGGAAATTAACAAAGGGAGAACTATGAGTAATCAAATCTGGAGGTTCGCAATTAATTAAATGAAACGGTGAGTCAGTGAACTGAAGTATGGTCTTATATTAAAACAAAGCATTTAATTAAATTAACAGTCAACACATTGCAATTAATAATATTCAAAAGAAAAAAATGAAAACCAGTTTAGCCTTGCCATATTATTTCAGTTTAACAGCCAGGCATTGTGCATCAGCTTGTTTGTTATTTGCATTCAAAGCTGCTATGGGTCAAGTATGATGTGCTAAAACAGGAATAATGAAACATCTGGTAGTATGAAATGTTAATGTGAGATACCATATTGCAAACAGTGAAAACAATTTCTAAACATCCAATAAATTAGGCCCTTGAATACTGAAAGGATGTGCTTTCTTCCCTATTTTCTTCAATAGCAATATTTAGAATAATAAACACACAATGCACCTCAAGGTTTCAGAATGCCTGCAAGAATTAACTCCAGAAATCATTATTAGAAAGCAAAGACTTCTCTTGTCGCTGAAATGAGTCGTTCTTATGTAGTGATTATTACAGAGGTAAAACCTGAGCTGCACGCCAGTTGAACTGAAACCCTGGCTAAGGGCTTGACCGCAGCTGAGGTGTCGAGAGCAGTTTGCGGCAGACCCAAGCCCGGGGGCCCCGTCACTGCCCCCTTCCTCCGCCTGGGCGCGGGGGGGGATTTCAGAGCACCCACAGCAGCACCAAGCGCCAGCACGGCCCGAGGACCCACCCCGACCCCGGCGGCAGCTCGGGAGCCGGGCGTGGAACCCACGTCATACCCACTCGACACCGCCAGGCTGGAACACAGTCAGTAACCAAGAGATGCACTGCAGTACCTGGGCCTATTGAAGACCTTTCTGATCAGCTAGCTGCTGAGGAATTGCTGGGAATTCATCTTTCCTGGACAAGCTAAATTACCCTTCATGAGAGGTCTCTTCCTCAGGGCCCGGACTGAGCCGCGGCTCCGTCGCTCCTCTTGTCCCCGAGCAGAGGGTTACGCTGCGGAGAAAGGAGCTCGGCTAGTGCCGCTCAGAGACTGCGCCCAGCGCGCGGGGGATCGGAGCTGCGGCTGCACTAACGCTGCTCGGTTCGGAGGAGCTGCCTTCAAAATCCTCGGAACCCTCCTCTCGCACAGTGGGCTTGCTCAGCCTGTTCAAATTTTACAGTACCCCTTTGCACCGCTCACAGGAGTAAAGGTTTCACGTGCCAAGGCCCTGTCACTAAACAGCACAAGGCAGTACCAGGCTGCCCTCCTCTAGATTTGCAGATATTCGGGCAGTAGCAAAAGTCTTGATGCCTACGCATTTGGGGGTTCACCTGAAAATATGTGCAAAATGTGCTTTCCAGCTGGGATCTCTTCTGCTTTCACCCCATCTCTGTCCCAATCTTGCCTCATTCAGTGAGAATTTTCATTCCAGATCGCTTCTTCAACTTGTTTTGTGCTCATGTGTAGTGATGGTCCTAGATTTTAATGGCTACATGTTAAAATGAACACATGTTCAAACAGATACCAGCAATACCAACAATCTATAGATATTTACAGTTTCATATAGAAAGAAAGCACATAGCCTATATCTTACAGCAACTAAAACTATGGGAAACAGAAGGGAAACAGAAAAATCAGGACTAAAAGAGCTCCGAGAGGGCTGCCGTATTTCTTCCTTCAAACTTACAGTGTGTCTCATGAGGATTGATTAATTTCATGACATTTTCTGCTCTTTTTTACAATCCATGCCATGAGAATGATTTGTCAAGAGGGTAATGCTTAATACTTTTAGTGTTCTGCACTGCAGTGACCTTTACCTTCTGTATATTTGATTGACTGACCAGCCCACTTCTGATCTACAGGTTACAGAAGATGGAAGCACAAGGAAGACAGACCTAGCCACTGAATTATTGTTGAAAACATCATCCTTCATACAGATACGCTGGATGTAGGCCTGTTTAATGCAACTTTAATGATGCTATTTAAAATCTTCAACATAAAACTCCTTCGATCAACTCTATTTGACACACTTAAAAGTGTGTCTTCATACGTAATCAGAATGATGAATTTATTAATTAGGACTCAGGTTTCACTAGGGCAGAGACAAGTCACACTAACGCTCGTCATGATCCAGACCCTCAAACTATCAGCTTACGGTGGTGTTGCAGTGGGCTAAAGAGTGCAATTCTTCGAGATAAGGATTTTAAAGACTAAAAAGTAAACAGAAATGTGTTAAATTACTTCCTCCATAGCAATATGCAAAAACAAATCCTACTCCGGAGCACTGGAGAGGGCCAGGCTGGGGGGGTGGTGCTGCCTGCCCGGGGAGGGAGGCCCACGCCAGGGCTCAGCGCGGAGCTGCAGGTGGTGGCACGCGCCGGGGCCACCCGACCCGCACGCGGCCCCCTTGGAAGCGTCCCGGATCCGCAAGTCCTGACATACCCAAATCACCCCTAAAACGGCCCGGACACCTGGGCCCTGCCCGCACCAACCGGCTTTAACAGCCCCAGCCAGATGTCCTCAGGGCCTTCCCAAGCCACTGCGGTTGATTACCAGACCCGGTTACCCCTCCTAGAATACCTCAGGTTTCCGGAGAACCTACGGTTAATTAACACGGTCCCTCATAACAGTCCTCATCTTCATCTCTAGCGTTCTGTCACTTCAGGATCATTGTGCATACCTGCCACGGTGCTAGTGCTCCCACCCAGAATCAGCATGAATTGCTATTAATTTTTCCCTCCATGTTTGTTCCTATTAAATTGAATTCTGCAGTTTTAAAGCCCTTCTCCATAAGCTGTAACGATGGGGAAAGTGCTAAAGTTTTTGAGATCCTTTTAGTTAAGTACCAGGAAGTCTGAGAGCTTATCTGGAGTTAGCACAAATCTCTGGTGTTTGGGAAATTAATTGGGCTGGAAGGTCTCCCGAGAATATCAATATCTGTGTGAGTGGTTTTGAGCTACTTCTGCCTTGTGATTGGAAAACACCAAACAAGCATCTTTTTGTATCTGATGGTGCAGCTCAGCTGTGTCCCACTTATCTCCGATCACAATTTAAAACCCTTGAAATACCCAATATTTTAAGTGAATTCGCTGTACTACAGTGCTGCAGACCAGAGCTCAACACAGTGCGAGGGTCCCTTCCCCTCAGCCCAGCGGGCAGCGAGCGGGTTCCATAGCGCTGCCCCAGCGCCGCCGCTCACTCCAGCCGGATCACCGTGCCCAAGGCCTCCCGAGAGTCTCATTTCACCGGTATCTCCACAAACCCCCCTGGAGCTGAAGCGTGACAGGGCAGAAACGTCACTCTGATCTTTCCTCAGCTTCACTGAACTGTTTCTTCAAGCAAGAAAGGATGATTTTAACTGCCCTTTTTCATGAGTTTCCATTAGTGGTGTGCCACGCCATACACCCCCTTTGCTCTAACACTAACTGAAAAGAAAACGAAATGTTTTACATTAGTTTATGTTAGTTTTAGCACAGCACACGCAGTAATCCAAGTCCCTTCCAAAAGGACCTGCCTTCTAGCCAGTGGCCGGGACACGAAGGAGCAGTTCAAGCACTGTGTGCTGCTCAAACACTTCCTAAGGTGGAAACATTCGCTGCTGCTTTAGCAGCTTCCATCACGTAGGGTGGGATATGTGAATTTCTAACACTGCACAGGAAAAAGAGTCTGGATACAACTATATTTAACACACTTAATGTTTATACCACCATAATATATTTAGCTTCTATACTTTATAAACTTTTCACTTGCCAAAGTCTAGTTAAAAAAAAGATATTCCTACAAAAATATGGTCTACCTTGATTATGGTTCAGATTTTTTCACCCAGGGAAGGGGAAAATGAAAAGTCTCCAATTCACAAGGAAACAGCCCCCGCCTCGTGGTCTCCTGAAGCAACCAGGACACAAGCTGTGTCTGCTCCTCGTGGGAACCAAGCACACGGGGCAGGGAGCAAGGCCCCTGGAAAGGAGCGGGTGGCCCAAGGAGAGGAGAGAAAGAGATGAAGAAATGCCAAGAACAGGATGTTCCTCTGGGGCATAAATTAATGACTACTCATCTCACAAGCAAGAGAGGCATGGAACAGACTTACGGATAGATGTGTACCTCACATCTAGCATTTTTTGCTTCTGATTGTTCTGATTTTCCCCCTTACTACTGTAATATAGATTTGCTGAAACTTACTCATGCACAGTTGCCTGTAAAATAATGCAGAAGACGACAAATAATTTAGTCCCAATTGGCTAATAGTTTCTTTGTTTACAGAGTTATGCCAGAATAGCTATTTTCACTCTATGTTATGGAACATAAAGAACGTTTTTAAAAGTTGACAAACTGATAGGGAGCTTATTTTCTGTTCCAGCTTGTGAATAAACATTGCACGTGGAAGACGAAATGCATCATTTTGTGTAAATCTTAAAAGATGTTTCTCTACTCATTGGTCAAGCTGAATTAACTCACAGCCTCCAAGGCAAAGGCAGGCTCTAGAAGGACAGGCCTAATCTAGTCAGTGAGCTGAAACACTCAATAATCTAAAATTATGTAAATATTCCCTTTGCCCTTGCAGATCCTGACGGATAAACTCCAGTGATCTTTACTCACGAGGCTGCAGCAGCTCCATTTGCTTACAAAACTAAGTCACTAAATATTTTGTGCCTTAACTACTGTTCAACAATTCCAATAACCAACATTCAAATCTTGAAATTCCACATGTCTATTAAGGTCACTTTTCCACATTCTTCATTACGTAACCAGCCACTCCTTGCAAGCTTTCCCTCTAAAACCATTGCCCTTTCTCTTCAGTCTCTCCTTAGCGTTCAGACTGCAATCTTTAACAGGATTTGCCACCTTTCTCAGGAAGGCAGTGGAGGATTTCTGAGCACTCACTTGGCGTGTGAAGAGACTGAAATCTCCCTTCTGACACTGCAGGCTGCAACGCGGGCAACACAATTTTACTTCACCGTGAAGAGGAGCTGGAGTGATGCAGCACTGAAGTCACAGACAGACCATTTTCATTTCTTCAGGCCATCTTGGAGATTAGCATCCCAAACTGTA
The DNA here is from genome assembly GCA_003342815.1 of Eudromia elegans. Lineage (NCBI taxonomy): Eukaryota > Metazoa > Chordata > Aves > Tinamiformes > Tinamidae > Eudromia > Eudromia elegans. The sequence goes on along the minus strand of PTEX01000024.1, from coordinate 1,925,446 downwards.
AAAATCAGTATTATTTTCAGTAAGTATTAGCTCACTGCTGCACATCTCTGGCTCCGTGGCTACACCTGAGACCATACTGTAAGTTCAACCAAGAATCACAAAGTTCTTGTTCAAAAGACCACAAAAATCAGCCTTTGAGTTTGAGAAGTGCATTTGAAGAGCCAGGGGAGTAACTCAGAGAACATCACCGCCGGTGTTAACGCCTGACCCCATCCTACTTCTAAAGCAGAGCACCAAAAATACTTTTCCAAGCCATAAAGGACATGATATGCTGAAGGAATAATCCACAAAAACAGCTTCTGTTGGATTCTGTTGGACTAAAGTAAAACACTCTTATCATTTAACAAATTCAGGTGGAAAAAATTCATGATGGATTATTTCTGAAAATACACCACAAAAAGAGCTGTAAACATCCTAAATTCCTGTGGAAGGATCAAATGATTGGTTGCCAATGACTGCAGTTACCTTTTCCAAGTTGAGAAATTTAAGCCTACTTTAACTATCACATGATACATGAGTATTGTATATTACTATAAACACATCTGGGTAATATTCAAACTGTTTCCATTAAGCTCAGATTTTAAGTCAGTTCAGGGTAGATTCTAGTTAAATAATATGCTATAAATATTTTAATTCAATAGTTTATTTAAAAAAATACATTTTGCTTCTCCTATAGCTACTGCTTTTATAAGTAATGTTTTTGGCAATCAATTGCTCAATCCTTTAGCTCAGAATCCCAACCCAGTCATACTGATGGAAATAGGGAAGTTATTAATCAATTAGCAACTGACCATTTTTCAAATCAATACATTATGCATCATTCTTCAAATCAAAACATTATGTAAACACACATCTTTCTGTAATTTTATTTCTATGTGTATGACCCGCTAGGTATTTTTGATAGAACTGCTCATTCACTTCACCTGAATGAGTGGTGGAAATGAGACATTTTGGCTGCCCTGATCAGCAGGAATTTACAGATCACTGAGGAATATCTTTAAAACTGTACTCAGGAAATCAAGGACTACACATCCACAATCCCGTCTGTCCCCATTTTTTTCAAAAAGCCCCTGAACTTCTCATACTTGAGAAGAAAATTAACCTTTTTGTTGATTAATCACTAAGCAGCTTTGACTGGTGAGGAGAAAATTGTATTCCAAATGAACAGCTACCTGTTATCAAATTACAGGGCATTTCCATCAAAGGACCACAAAAAGCAGCACCCTGACCAGTGAACACGTTTCCCCTGACCCGGGGGGATTTTTCCAGTTAACAGCTCCTGAAGAATGCTTCCTTTGGAGTCTTGTCTCCGACACAAAACTGATTGTCCCATTTAACCCGCGTCCTATCACATACATCAGAGAATCCTATTTACTCACACGCTACGGGAACATTAACACACAATAGTGTGATTGTCTCTGGAAGAAAATTTTCAAGATTGACTTTTTTTTCTTTTTTTTCTAAAAAAGGGAGTGAGATCAAAAGCAAACTTTAATAGATGTTTGACTAAGGTCATACTCCGAGGAAATGGAACACTGAAGATGAAAGGGAACAAATAGATTTGGCTTTTGATCTCAGCCAAATGCATTTGGCATTGTTTAGCTTTATAAAATACTTCAACTTCAGGCAATATCGTGACTCAAATGAATCGGTGCAAGTCCTAAGGTTTCAATAGATCAGTAATACTTCAACATGGGCTGAAGTTTGGAAAAACTTCTCCTTTCTGAACTATTTGGCCAGGATTTCTCTCAATGGAATGAAGACTGGTTAAAGCTGCCTATTATTGCTAAGGCTAGAAAAGATTTAAGCTGAGATTTTCCTCATCATAAACAAATTTAAGATCTGGTATCCACTAGTGATGTTAAATCCGGACCACTGATACTGCTAGTAAGAATTTTTAGTGGAAAGTGCAAGCTATCGAGAAAAATGAGGCCTGAGAAAAGCCACTGGATTACTCTGATATAGCCAAGCATGAGCTCATATCTGTTTCATCTTTTAAATCCTTCTAAAATATTGTGAGCCTCAAAATGTGGAAATTAAACTGTAATAAGGCAGACATGGATTACAATCGGCAAATTATATCTCTTAAACTCTTTCGTAATAATGGTGATCTCTGACAAGAAAATTCAGTTAATTAAGGACAAAGACAATAGAAATTAAAGCAATATGCTTAAATTATTGCTGGAAAATAATAGAAAATATTGATCACATTTACACAATGAAAATACTGTTAAAACTCTAAAAAAACTTACTAGGCTCCATGGTGAAAAGTTTAAGAAGGCTTCATCAGTTCCCTGCTAATTAGCAGGCCTCCCCCAACGAGCTTCAGCTTAGCTGCTTTGGCAAGTATTCATTTAAAGACAGCAACTCCCAATGAAAACACCATAATCACCGAGTTAAAAGTAAACTGCTTAAAGATGTACCACGATTCTTTCCAGACACCTAAGCCGCTTCAAATGCTTCATTTCAATTTAAATAATCAGGTAGTACGGCATGTACCAATATACATACTAATGTAATCGTAGGTATTCAACGTTAAGGTGAACACATATCTCCATGATCATATCAACAGAGTTCTCATCTTCTAAGCAGAGAATCCCTAATGAAGGCACTAGGAACTGGAGAAGAGCGCAGTGATTTATCTTTCAAGTCACTGCTAGGTTCTTTGTTTTCTCAGATACTATCCTAACAGAAAACTGAGAGCTCGTGTTCACAGAGTGATGCCAAAATTCTCTTATCAGGGAGTTCTTAATATGGAAAGACATGTAACACACACAGTGCAATAAACTTTCACAGCAGTTTACAAAGCAGAGAGCCCCAATAAGAACACGTACGCTTCGCGTGGAAGAAAGAGTGGGTTGAAACAAAAAGCTTTCCCCCTGCCAACTACTCAATATTAATAATCAATAACAATGCAATTCTCATCATTAACAATGCAATTGTCAATGCCCCCCTCCAGCACAGGTCTCCTCTCCTTCTGCAAGCCCCCTGCAGAACCACGTGCTCCCCTATGCTGGTCCTCGCCAAGGGGACAGGTAATAACAACAAGTCACTCAGCAGCAGAGTTGAGTAACTCCATTGGGAGACTCTCTCTTCTCCTCAGCCAGAGCTGGTAGTTATATCACATAGCTACAAATACTGCAATATAATTTACGTTTTACACTGTAATAAAATTATACTGCTTCTGTGTTATACAAACATTGGGCACTAGGAACTGTACAGAAATCATAAACAAAGGAAGAACTGCCTTGATAATAGTTAGAAATTATTATATTATACTAATAAACCACTGATAACGAGCTGAGAAATCCCAACGATGTAAAGCTGGGTATTTATCATCATCAAAAGAGAGGTATGTGACCACAAACCCTCAAGGTAACCCGGGGAAGGAAGAGTTTCCCATATACTTCCCCACTGAGCACAAAGCCTTTCTCAAGGGCCACTTAAAACAAAAAGCCCCAAAGGCACAAGGCGCCTTAGCAATTCACTCTCCAACATCTACCCACAAACCCAACCGCACGGCGCAGTATTTCATCCATTCACCCATTCACTCTTTACACGGTTTATCTCTTAAAAAGGGAAAAGAGCAGAGGCATTTCTGCCTTTAAAAAGGTAGCGTGGTTCAACATCTCTTTGCATATTATTTATTTCTTTACCGACCACGTTTCTGCTGCTGAAGCAACACACGGGATGTGCTGAACCCACCTGGAGACTGAACACCCCTGCAGCCCAGGAAACCCAAGAAGCTTGGATGCGATGCCCCCACGAGCGCTCGGCCGTGTTTAACCGTGCAGTTCTCACACACGGGCGGGCACCGAGGGCGGCTGCCAGGCCCTGCTGTCGACCACAGCGGAGGCTCCGCTCGCGTCTCGTGCGAGGCCGCAGGCTGCAGCAGAGGAAGGGGAGCTGCGAGGACGCCCACCCGCACCCCAGCCATTTCCAGGGCCTGTTTCCAGGGAAATGGAAACGCGGGAATGTTCCGGGGCGGGACACTTGCTGCTCTGGCCATGGGTAGCTCGGGGATGCCAAGAGAGCGCTCAGCTCCTCGAGCCATCAGCACCACGGGTCTTGCTCTCACCCGCTCGCTGCTCGGCAGGCACAAACCTGCCTCCTGCTCTCCCCCTTTCCAGAGGCAGCTCTGGGCTGAGCCGCAGGTCAACCTTGGAAATTTGTCATTCCTGAAACTTGTGAAGAACCTGGCATTCAAAAAAGACTCTTCCTCTATAGGACATATATAGAACTTCTGTAATGAATGACAAAAATACCAGAACTAAACTAATTAGTATAATATTGTAGAAATGTTTTGGACATGTAATAAACCAAGTTATCTGATCAGTCTTGTAATTGCTCTGCCAACAAGCCCCAAGTTTCAAGATATCTGTTTTTGAAATTAAAAAGTCATCGCTGTTACCATTCCAATGGGAATTCTGTTGCAGTAAGAGACCAGGTAGATATAGATGTACTGTGCTCCTGTTGCATTTGCGTTGGGAAGCCAAATAGAAAAAAAAAAAATTAAAATAAAGTAGGGTAACTATGTGATTAAAATATCTCTTAGAACTGTTCTCTCTCAAAAATGTATAAACTAGTAAAACCTACGGTGCTCTATTCTGCTTACTTATCATCGGAAGAAACGGCGACACTGAGGACAGAATCGCTCCCAGTTGTCACAGGCCTGTCCAGGTAGAGAGACGGCGTCTGATGTGGGGAACGCTCCGGACTCAGCAGCCCTCAGAACTGCAGCCATGAGACACAACTGTATTGAGGGCACTCCAAAGGGGCTGCAGAAAGAGTGTATTCCACGGGCAAATGCAGACTATTTCTATATGCACAATAAGAAGAGATTTTGTTCTATCGCACCTGCAAGAGGTACCGGGATTTACTCAAGATGGCATTATTTTAATTTTGTCCAGGGTGGTAAATGTCTCTTCCCTGAAGAAAAATATCTGGTTTCTAATGCTGAGCACAGAAAGCAAACTCTGTCCAGGAAATGATTTTTCTTTCCCTTCCTGAAAGAGCTCATAATACAACGAGCAAAACATCCCCAATAATGAGATGAAATGATACTGTAAACCACAGTAGAAATAACAAATCCATTATGAATAACTCCCACTAGAAATCTTGGAAACTGGACAACTCACTGTCTGTTCTTATTTTATTTAGGCAAAACAGAGAAACGAGAGGGAGATCTGTCTGACTGGGTTTCGAATGGCTTTACTCATAACTTCCAGTTTCATTCACTCACTGATGACTAATCGTTGTCTTCCGTCCTTGTCTTTCCTATTTGGCCAAGGTGAACAGAAAGCAAAGATGTCTATTGTCCCTCGACACATTAGGATTCATTACGGTGAGGAGTAAATGGGAACTATTTCATCTTCAGAGCGCTATCCTAAGACATTAGCATCTAATAACAATATTAAAGTCCCATTACAGGTCTTTAATCTGTGGCAATAATAATGCTGTCTAGTTTAATAAAAATAAGCATTCAAATAAATATTTTGGCTACCCACTTTTAAGAGTTTGCAAACAATATTACTACCAGCTCGGAGAGGCTTCAGGAGAGGCATTTTGGGAGCGCACTACTACTGCAGCTGAACCACCCCCTTTCCTTCCCCTTGACGGCCCTTATTCTCCTAGAGAGAAATGGAAACTGTTCCATCAAGATCTCTTTTAAAAGAAAGGCAGGCAATGGATCTGGAAATTAGTAGCTAAGTAAATAACCAAAGCTCAGGAATCGTGCCAAACCCAACCGCAACACCGGAGGCGCGTCGCTCTCTGCACAGGGAGTTCTGAACAGCTTTGGGGGGAATTCCGCTACGGGGACCAACGCCACCAAAGGGCTTCGTATGCAGTTTAGCACATTATAACAGGACAGCTCTTACTTACCTAGGAAACAAATCTCTGAAGCAAGAGTCTTTTGCAGAAGAGACTTCTTGCCAAAGCAGACCGGCACCGACTATTTGTTACTAACTTATCTGGCATGATTAGAGCTGCTTTGGATACACTGGCATGTTTCATAATACGTTTTACTGGTGAGTACACTTAAAAGTTCATAAATAACCTATATAGCTGTAAGAGCTGCCCTTTAAATTGGCCACGGAAATTTTAATCATATCAAGTTCTTGCTGTATTACATTGACCAAATTCAGTGTTAGTTTGACAGTTTTGGGATCTCTAACGGTCTGACAGTAACACATTAATTGGCAATCCTGCAGGCACAGCATTAGCCAATGAGATATTCATTATCTAATTCGTTTACCCAAACTAAGAAATAAAAAAAGAAACAGCCTATTTATCCTGTTGGCTCCACATGAAGCAATCGGCCTCTTCACAGTGCAAGGGAGTCTATCTTTGTGTCTGGTTTTGGCTGCCTAGGAACGTGTCCCAGCCAATAAGGGGCTGCTGCCTGCCCCTTTTTTCAGAAATTGCTGGACTGAAAGCACTGAAGATGCTCAAGCCATGTCTGACTGCTCAGGCTTGTTTCTGCAGCAAGCCTATCAGCAATACAAATGCTACCTAGCAGGTGGAGATGCATTCTTTCATTATCACTCTTTCACGATGGAAAAAAGAATTTTCAATCAAATTTTAAAAGGCAAGAATAACAATAGCCTAGAGAATGTGAAAACACACAACAAAAACATATATCAACTGTTACAGTCGGGACAATGAAATACAAAAGTATGATGAAGAATAACCACAATCAGCACATAATTTATTGATTGCCCTTTCTCAAATGAAGGACCATCAGCTAGTTTAAAAGTAAAATTACATACTAAAATAACATCAGAGAGAGATAAAAATTATGAGGGTCACGCAAGGGGAAAAAGATGTATTTTCAGCAAAGATTTTTAAATGAGATGGCGAGTCAATGAGGCAGAGAAATATAGGAAAGACCTTCCATGCTGGAAAGAATTGCAGAAAAGACAACTCTTTTAGCAGTAGTTGTGAAGTGCTGAGAAGCAGCACGGGGAACAGAACACAAAAAAGCCAAGTAGACAGTCTTGAAATAAACTGCTGTAATCCTGCTTTTTAGAATGTGTATTAATTACATTAGCATAATGCAAGTTGTCTGAAAGGCCAGACAAACTGGGTAGAAGAAAATAAATGACTTACTAAAAATGTGCTAAGTGCCAAACTCAAAACAAGTTACGTGACTGTAAACACAAGCTTGAGCTGTGTATAAGTCATGAGCTGCACCACCTGTGTCCCTCCTGACAATACAGGCTGTAAATCCTCCCCATGGCAAGTCCCAGTCACCTCTTGCACCGCTTGTGCCACCTCCTCCGGACACCAAACAGGTCTCAGAGCCCAGCGCTGAGCCCCTTGGCTAATAAGTTGCTAAAAAGGAGAACTCACCTGACCAAAGGACAATCAATCACAGCGGCCGCGCGGGTTTCAGCTGATTTGAACCCCCCAGCCTGCAAACCACAGCACGTGGGGCGAGTTCAGCCCCCAGCGCTGCAGAGGGAGCAGGGCCTGGGAGAGCCTCCTCGCCCAGCTCTCCCTCCTCGCCCAGCTCTCCCTCCTCATGCACGCACATCAACGCTCTGCAGCTCTGCAGCTCTCCAGCAGCCCTTTGCACGCAGGCCCCACACGCGCTTCGAGTGCAAGGTGAAATGCTAAAAGTTTAAGAAAACTGTCAGAGCACATACACCCACCAAGTATGTAATAACCAACGCACAACCTTTCATAAAGACAACCTTGTGGTTCTATGTTTGAAGGAGAGGCAATGGGAATACCAAGATGCATATTTTCCAAGCATCTCTTAAATGTTTGCCCCCTCTGAAGTGTCAAATGTAACTGAATAAAAAACTACAAATTATTAACTTGCTAGACCATATTTACATCTTTACTCGGGTAGTAGCCCCACTGCATTCAGGCAGCAAGCCCCGGGCCCAGGCTGCGTTTCAGAGCAGCTCCCCAGCCTGCAGCGTTTAGGGCTGAGCCTGCCCTGGCGCTGCTCTAACGCGCGTGGTCAGCCCGACTGCGACGGGGGCCAGCGCGGAGCACGGCGTTAGCCCTGCATGAGCACGGGCGAGCCGCTGAGGAGCTGTGCTGATTCACTCCTAGCTCTGTCTGCCACGAGCACCGGCAAGGACTGGCCTCCCTCCCTTGACCCACAGAATTTTAAGCACCACTCAAAGTAACTATTTTGCATATAGACAAAAACGCAGATTAGGGACCACTCCTATACCAGCAGCAAAGATAATCCTTTACAGGCAAATTGCTTATTTTACGGAAGATTTTTTAAAGGACCTGGGAAGACCTGCATGGCGGGGGAAGGCACCCGCTGGTGAAGGGCAGAAGGGAGCAGTGCCCGGTGTGCAGCGCAGGGCTGGGCAGGCAGCAGGAGCTGCCCGAAGGCCGAGCCTAGCTCACCCACGGCGAGAGCTCAACGAGCCAGACCGAAACCAGAACCGACACCGGGGGAGCTCCCGCCCGGACACCTCAGGAAGACATCTGAAATAAGGAAGGAGGGCGTTCATGTAAGAAAAGCAGAAAGTCTTGGCTTTGCTAACCAAACTACCAAACCAGCTACCAGAAAATGGCACTATGCAGGGTACCGTACCAGACCTCAGGCATGACAAAAGCCTATTTTTGTTCTAAAAATCATGTTGTCTCCTCACTAACCCAAGAAAATTGCAATCTTTTGAAGAAGATTTAGGAAAGAATAAAGTGTCTGTAACTGAATTACCATTAGAGTCATGGTCTTCATCTCTGGCACCAACTGTAACACCGTCCTAAGGGTGCAAGCACACGCGATAAACTTCTGCTTTCCGCTTCCTTACTGAGCCCCGAAGCTCCACCTTGCTCTGCACAGTCATAACCTGAGCTGCATTTGCTGACCTCACACTGACCAGCAGGCATTCTACATCTGTGAAATGCCCTGACGGCCCAGAAGAACCTTGTTCAAGCACACTGATGCACACAAACGTTTCAGGAGATAGGGAGAAGTCAACATCACTTACCCCTTCTTAATAACCAACACCATACACTCCTTATGCCAAGTATTACTATTTATAGACCTTTTCTTTCATGTACCTAGGTTAAATTATGGTTATGGGGCACCCACTTCTCCTTACTACCCACACCCCTAAATCAAATACACGTATTGCAAGCTGAGCAAAGAGTCTATCAAATAGATACTGAGACACAAAAAGGGAAAAATTGGCAGTATTTAAATACAGCTTGAGTTCCCTAGTGATAGACTGACGTGATTGTCCAAGAGCAAATCGGAATAATTATCAGAGGATATTACCCTGGGATCAAATAGGAAAAGATACAATAAAACACATCTCATATATGCATATGTATAGGAATGTATGCATGCATATAACTATGTGTTTATTTGTGGATGAGTGTATCTAGGTATGAAATATGTATGAACGTAAAAATTTGGCTTATTTATGTTACGATCAAGAAAACAGAAAAGAAAGAAAAACAAACTTCAATGTAGCTGAGGTCAAAAGAGCCGCGCGGATTCCACGATCACGGTGTGGTGTCTCGGGCCAAGCGCTCCAAACTCGGTGTTTTAGTCGTGCAATGGAGAAAGTAACGGCGCGCAGTCCCGGGCAGGCCCGAGGCAACAGGCAGAGCTGGCTGCAACCCGCGTCCCATCTCCCCGGGGTGTTTATGAGGCCGAGCGCGCTGCGCGGAGCCGCCGCACACGCAGGGCTGGGTACGGGCCCCGCTGCCGGCGCGAGACTTCCCGTCACATCCCTAATCGTGGGCATTTAGCAGACCGCCTCCTATTAGTAAGATACTGCTGACTTTTATTGTCAATGTGGCCACAGGACAAGGCTAATAATTACTAGCACCAGAAACAGCTTGTGGTTTTATATTACATTGAGGTAAATTACACTGGAATTAGAGTGGATTACTTTTATCAAATGGGGAATAAGCTGTTAATTAACTCCCCGCTGTAGCAATCTTTTTCTGAGCTTGCAACTGTTATTAGCTCTAGATTAAACTGTTGAATTAATTTCCCACTTACTTACTATTTCAAGAGTTTTTAATTTACCTGGCAGCAGTTTTAATGGGAAATTGTATTAGTGAGCATAAATTGTTTTTGGGAAGGGTAAACAGTTTGTGATAATGTTTATTAAGTCGTTTTGTTTGAGCAAAAATATAATTGCAGTTTTAATTAGCGCACGGTTGTTGGAGTATTAGGTCTGAGATTACATTATGCCATTTGGAGAGAACAATTGCACAGGTAATCCCGGCGTTTAGCACCGGCAGCGAGCAAAGAGCTGTGTCAACACCGCCGCGACCTGCGCGTGCACGTGTGCACACATGTCCAGGCTCTGCACCATGCACATGTATGTCAGGGAATGGCAAAGGAGAGCACGGCCAGGACACGGGACACGGTCTCTGTGCTGCTGTGTGAGGCTACAGGCATCACGGCACCCGGCGTGCCAGTCGGTGTCTGCACACGCGTGCTTGTGCAGAACTGTGTGTGCTCCGAGTAGGACCAACCTCTGGCTTCCCAGATCTGGAATGTAAAAAATTCAAATCTTTTAACAAGGCAAAACTTGCTGGGAAGTATCTTCTAGTCCTTTAAGTGCACTGCTGGGCTCACAGAAAACAACAAAATGGCTTTAAGTCATTATAAGAAAAAAAAGAAAACAGTTCGGCCAGTATCATAAATTGCTATAGATCATTTACGTCGTTACTTAGTGGTTGAATTTATGGCTGCCCATTTACTGTAGCTCGCTGCTTGCAGATGTTTCCAGAATCCCGGATGGGTTTCCTCAAAGACAATTCTGCTCGGGCAGCAACAGGAGCACCCTGCTCCATTCGGAGGCCTGGGAACCAAGACGAGCAACCGTCCAGCAGGCGGATGTGCCACGAGGCAGCCCCCTGGGCGGGCATCCCGGCAGGAGCAGGCGCCTGTGCGAGGGAACCTCCCTGCACGCGGCTCTGCTGAGGGGACACACGCCTGCAGTCCTGACCTCAGCAGACACCGACGCCATAAACACCGAAACGGGATCGAACAAACAGAACAGGTCAAAGCGTCCACCTTACCTGCAGGAAAGGGCTAGGAAAGGGGCAGCTCTGAGGGGAGCTGCCCCGTGCAGAGGAGCAGGAGCCCGTGTGGAGGAGGGCACCCCGAGGGACGGGCTGCAGCCCCGCACCGGGGCTCTCTGAAACACAGCAATATTACACAGTGAAATGCGTGAATATTCGGGCAAAACTCCAAGAGTTGACTTAGGCACCTAATGCATATCTTAAACTGCTAAAAACGTGTTTCTTGTGTAAGTTACAGAACATGTGAGAACACTGGAACTTCTGATTTTAGGCAGCACAGACTCAGGCATTTAAATTCAGGAACATCTTCTGTAACACAGGTTTAACGCTGGGTCACCAAGCCATGGGCCCACGCGATCCTGCATGACTTCCAATCTGCCTTAAATCAAATGGAACAGAAACTGGATAATATATAACAGGATTAGACTCCATGTTTCATCAGTTCCTGTAAACACGGGCCATCACACCAAAACATTATTATTTGTGCCACGACCTCCCACTGTTACTCGTTTTCAGGAGTCTCCAACAGAGGTGACCTGAAACACCAAACACCCCTGTCTTCACCAGGTCAGCAGCAGATGCAGCGCTGGCATCTTTTGGCCTTGACATCTGATATTCACAGGCACAAATATGCACTAAACTACTTAAAACATATTTGAAGACCCAGCATCACTTCAAAATGTAACTGCACAGAAAACCTGCTTAAAGTATCACACAATGATGAAAAAAAAAAATCAAAAAAGTACCAAAATAAGTACTAAACTAAGTTAGTTATATATACAATAAAAATACATATATACATATACACACACGTGTATAGATTTTCAGAATACAATAGACAGCCTTCAGAAACCTCAGGAATTATAGTGTTTAGGTCATTTCTACTGCCATTTGAACTTTCAAATCTTTTATTCTGCAATTCCATTTAATATTAGATCTGCTAATGTAAAACATTTACCTATGGATTTCTGCTTTAATGCTTTGAGAAATTGGCACTAATCCACTTTATGTCTTGTCTTAAAGTCAGGAATGTCAGGAACCAGTTCTAATGATTTTTAATTCTTTTGAATTCACTGTTATTAATTTTTGCTATAAACAATTTTCTATATATCTCAACATATTAATATTATAAACACATTGTTTATATAACAGTATCCTAGATTTATTATTTGCTGCCATGCACCTTTGTTGCTCTAGTCACTTGTACTTGCAACTTGATGCTAGGATTCAGGAAAAGCAAGAAACTTTGGGAAATAAAAGACTAACAGAAGGTGATGCATATCCCATCACAGCCTTTTCAAACCGTTATGGACCATGACTTTCAATCTCAAATATGTTATTGTCTGTCCTCTAATTAACATCTTTGGGCTATTTGCTGATTTGTGTTACACTGACTGGCTGCAAGGGGCACCCCAGCACAGTTATGCCTCATGGCAGAGCCCAGAGTAAGAAGGGGCTTCGCAGGAACGCGTTGCACCAACAGCACGTCCCGTTCTGACGCATCACCTGCAGGTTCTGGTTTCCCCGTTTGGATTCTTGGACGGGAACACTGCAGCTGCATTTGTGCACCTTTCCCCCACCCTGCAGTTGTCATTACTGAACTTCAGCCCACGAGTCTCAAACCACATTATCAGGAGCACTTTGAATTCTGAACCTTCCTCCCAAAGGTTTCGGTTAGTGTCAATCCATACATACAGTGAGAACACCCTGGTCTATCATCCAAGTTTTTAATGGAAACAGCAAATAAAGTCACAGCTTACAGACACGAGCTAATTAACTCACAAAGTGAAAATTCAGGGCTTATTTGCCTAAAGCTCAGAGCACCCACACCAACCGCAGCAGGACCCCTGCTCTCCTACCCCTGGTACCCGTTCTAACCTCGATTCTGCCCTCCCCCTTTGCGGAGCCTCCTGCATCATCCAAGCCACCTAAAGCTCCACCACTTTGTGACGGGTTTACAAGACCAAGGAACCAATTTGGCTTAAAAAGGACCCAGCAAAGAGAGTTTCACCCGGGCCAAGGCCGGGCCAAGCGCCCTTTCCTATCCAGGTAGCTCTGCGTGCAGCGAACGCGTGCAGGTCACCGGTTCAGGACGTGCAGCCGGTGCCCTGCGCACCGACACTATGGGAAAGGTTCAAGCACACCAGCTCTACGGAAAGGGCGAGCATCTCTAAAACACCAGCTCAATAAATTTGTTTATTCATAATAAATATCAGTACGTGCATAACTTAGTAGCGCCCTGCTCTTACCCAGTTAGTCATGGATTTCATACCAGTGTTTTTTAAAAAGCTGTTGGAGCAGTGAGCGGTGTTGCTTCATGAGGTAACTCCTATAGAGCAGAAAGGCTGGAAAAATTGCTGATAAAGGTTCTTTACTGCATAAAAAATACATAATCCAGCAACAGATACTGGCCTTAGCAACTCTATTACAGCTGTAAACACGGGGAATCATACAACGCTAATTAACGTTTGTTCCTGGCTTTTGTTTTTCTCCATCAGCACTTTATTTCCTGTGCAGTCTTATCTTAGTGAGGTGTGGCCAATGTTGGAAACCATTACAAGTTCTGGAAAAAGTTTAAAATACGCTCTTCTTAATTCAAACAGAAGCATAAAAATGTTCAATTGAAGTTTATTCAATTAATTCTATGATAATTTTAGTTCCCAATTTATAAAGATTTTACTATTCATGCAAAAGAAAATGAGAATTAAGATGCAATGTGCTGACATCCAGTGTAGTTTTACAGCCTTTTTAATACAGAAGTAATTTTAAAAATAATAGGTTTAAAATAGTAAAAACCCCAAAACTAATAGTTTTGCTAAATTACCTTTTTATTACATGGCTTCAATTAGCATTGCCTCGTCCTCCCACCCAGTATGCAGATTGCTCTCTTTTTTCCTCTGGAGGGAATTATGAGATGATAGAAGTTCAGAGAACATTCAACCAAATGCTGCAACCCCAATTGAAAACACAAGCGCGCTCTGGCATTTCCAGAGTGATTTGTAGCAGCAAATTCTATCAAAGTGAACAGTTCTTAAAGATGTATCTAACTGATGAAGCATGTTTCTTGCATATGGTAATAGAGATTATCCTACTAAACTCATCAATTATTACATTTAATATGCACTAAGCCAAAAAAAATTACAAACAATGAAACACTTTTAACCTGAATCTGGTTTCTGGTTCTTTGAAGTCATTAGAAAGCTGCTGTGGTTTTAGTTAAGGTATGGGGTTGAAGCATGAGGAAAATGTTATCCTACAGGTGCAGAGAGATTTAATCCACATGCTGCAAGGTTACACAAGGCTACAAACGATGGATTAATCCTCAACCCCTTTCCCTTTTGGCTCTCACAAGTCAGAAGAATGGCCTCATTCTGAAATTGTACGGTTCCTGTGTTGTCAACACCTTTTATTTCATCTACAGAGGGTTTTGTGTGTCAAACCCTAATGGATTATAATTTCAATATCATTTAGAAAATTCAAAAAACAGGTAGAAATACCTATAACTGAGAGGGGAAAAAAGGCAACACAGCTGCAGACATTATGGACCATTATGGACCAACGGTACCATGAAAACCACTCAGCCTCGTCTGTACTGCTCCAGGAACATTGCCTTCTTAGAGCCACCACAACTGGATTTAGGCAGAGCTCAGACTCAGCATCCAGTCAAGAACAAACACTGGGAATAGCTGAACCCAAATGTCAAGATGTTTCAGTAAGATCTATGTTTTATTACTATTATTTTTAGGTACAGAAAGTATTAATTCTCCTCCCTGAATAAACCGGTATAGACTTTAATGCTCAAGGTTCTGTAGTTGATATTTGCATTTAAAAATTGCAAATGCCTTTTCAACTTTTTTTTTTTTGCTGTTCATATAATAAAGAGGAAATTTTTACTAACAACATTGCTCATATTTCCATAAAGTCTGCATTATAAGCACACCATCACATAAAAGTATGGGACTTGAGCATTCCACACAACAAAAGCCAGGCGACCACAGCAGATGCAAAGCTGGGAGCTCACTCATTGCCATAAAGAGCTTGGTAAAGGACTCAGTCCATGACAACAATCACACCTCTCAAAGTACTTAAAATAAAAATGTGAGCCTCGTTACAGTGAATAACTCAATGACTTCTTTAGAGAGTATCACACTAATCTACCAACAATATGCCTCCTTCATATTATAGTCATATTTTTATTACGCCAGGCCTTAAAAGGCAGAGTCATCAAGTCTAAACCACCAGCCGGCAACAGCAGATCGTGTCGAGGTCAGCTCTGTACCCGGCGTTTCATTGACCTGAGCCTGCTAGATGAACAACCTGGTGCAGGACGCATGTCCAAACACCAGCAGGCTCAGCAACACTGTCCTAGACAGAAAAAAGGAGCTGTTGGAAGAAGAGATTAAACTGTATTTGAAATCACACAGCTTAGAGATCTACTGAGAGACCTACAGATATCTGCAGAGCTCAACGTGATGCTATCTAGGTATGTAAAAACACATATATAGATCTTTGGAAATCAACGCACTCCTAGTCATAGAGATGGTAGTTTTAAAATTGTGCTTCTTAGGTCTAGGAGCAGCAAATTTTTCAGCTGTATGAGACAACGGCGAAACACAGTTGAAAAGCAGAGCCAAAGACAGTAATTCATTCACGTGTGATATAAATAGCAGTAAACGCCTTGGGTTTGAAGAGTCTTGAGCTTTGCCAACTTCACCCGGGTTTCATCAGAAAAAAGCAAATTCTCAAAGCTGCAGGAAAACCACACCGTTGAAAGCGTACACAGGTTACTGACGTGGAAACCCATCTAACAGCAACGCAGCTCCTCCTCCTTGCCGAGCGGGACGGTGACCCCCAGCAGCCTCAACGTCCCCCCCAGGGGAGGCGGCAGCAGCAGAGGATGCGGATCGCTCCCGCAGGTTCCCGGGATGCGGCAGGGCCTGGACACGGGCGCGGGGCTGCTGCCTCCCCCGAGCCACAGCTGGGCATGGGGACACATGCCACTTGCGGGGACGCTTAGCCACAGCACGAGGGCAATGTGCTGCAGACCTAGCTGGGGACCAGCAGGGCTGTGCGCGAGGCAGGTACGCCGTAAAATGTCAATGATGCCTTTAAATTCTAATGGTTTCAAGCTGCTGTAAACTTCTGCAGCAATCAAAAATAATCTGTCATGGGACTAAGGGGTATGAACATCATGTCATAGCCACTCTGCTGTTGGATTTATTGGAGGGTAAAGCATGTCATTTATGCATCAACTCACAGGAGAAAAAAGCAATCCCTATGAAGTTAATCTAATAATAGACTGGAAAGCAATGATTACTGTTTCATGTGCAGTAGCTATTTGTAGCAGTGGTTGGCCTAATTCAGCAGGCCTTGCCTGTCACAGCCCTGGGATTAGCAAGTGTTTAGATGAAAATCTATCGGGAAACATCAAGAAATGGTTTAACGAGGAACAAAAGTCTTCATTGTTACATTTAATATTGCTGAACCACTTCCATTTGCACTACTTCATTTTTTAAAAGCTCACTGAAACAGACTTATCCCAAATAAAACACAAACATTGAGGGACTGTAATTTTAATTAATCAACAGTATTTTGCTGTAGCTTCCCCACGCAAAAACCCTCCCCAAACCCTGCGTTAGGCACATGTTCTACTCATACAAACCCTGGGAAGATGTTGCCTTTCCCCTCCTTTCATCCATCAAGGAAAGTTCTTGCTAACCCGGGAAGACAGTCCCAGGCCCCTCTGCCCATGGGTACTGTTCAGGGCAGAGCGAGGCTGTTCCTAGGAAGCACCGTAGCCGGCAGCACCCACTGCAGGGTAGGGTCTACACCTACCAGAACAGCTACTAGAGCCAGGTCGCCGCCCTGCAGCACCGTGGTACGTGAGAGCAGGGACAGCAGACCAGCCTCTGCTGACTCACTGACACCGCCACCACGACCAGGCAGAAACGCAGGAAAAGATGTGCCCGATGTGCCCGAGGCCGCCGCTTCCTGTCCTCGACGTGCTCTGAAAGAGACTGATGCGGCAGACACTCGAGCTGGTGCCTGCTAAAAATCATTTCAACAAAATGTTTCCTTGTCCCTCTGGTTGCAACTGAACGTTATTTCATGGATATACAAAAGCAGAGGTTGAGGATGTTTGTTAAGCATGTTAATACAAGCACAGGAGCTACACCACTGCCTGCCACCCAGCAAAAGTGCACATGTGACACCGGAGCGGTACCATTAGCTGCCACAGTTCACTGATCCCTTGAGACCAATACAATCTTCTTGTGCTAGTAAACAAGAAAACAGACACAACTAACGCCTCGCCAAAGCCAACTAGGAGCTCAATTAGCACAGTGGCTAATCATTCCAGCATTTAAGAATATACAGATAATAAGGATTTACCACCTAATAAACCACTTTGATCTTCTTATTCTAAATTTTACTTTATAGCCCAGAGAGCTGTTATACAAACTACATGTGAAACCACATTGCTACAGAGATCCGAATCTGAAAAACACAGGAACAGCTGATGAATGGTAAGAAAAAAGATGAGAAAAAAGGGAAAGTACCCAGAGACATCAAAGGCAATAGATTGATGGTAGCGTCTCTTTTATAATGCCAGCACCCATCTCTGCCTAGTCGCAAGCCAAAATGATCCCTTCAAAAGCTATTAGATATTTAGATAGCAGTTTATTTTGCTTATCAGTACAGAAGTTTGCCCAGAGAAGAATTTTGAATGGGAAAAAAAAAAAAAAGAGGAAAAGAGTAAGAGGAAAAGAGCAGAGCCCAGGAAGGGCAACCAACAAGAGCTTCTCGCACACGAGGAGCGCTAGGAAATGAGGTTTAGCTGTAGGGGCCACATGCAATCTGAGTTTGAGGCTTTCTGTCATCTGTGGCAGACCAAAGAACTCCGAGCGTGCTACAATAAGACTCTAACTGCTCCGATCCTCAGGGTCATAGAGGCAGGCAGCCCGACCGGCTCTCTGCCTCTTATCCGTCAAATTCCTAGGCTTGATCCCTGGCAGCCGCCCTTTGGATCCTGAGAGGCTTGTTGAACTTTCAGGGATAAGATTTATCTCTTTCATCCAAACCTCTCCTAATCCTCTTCTTTTTCGCAGGTGGTACAGACACCGCAGGCAGGAGCCCAGGAAATCTACCAGCAGCAATCCTATGATTTATTGCTGCTGATTTCTATCTCTTTTGTATCACTCCTTCTCTTTATTGCCTGGAAATAAACACTAACTTGAAAGGAAAAGAAAAATGGGGACACACCAGCTTCTAAGATGGCTCTACTTTTCAAATCAGACGCCTGTTGTGGAGGATTTTGGTGTGGGCCACGATACTGAAATGGCTCAAGCTAATTGAGGGCAACCTCAAGGTCAACACAAATTGTAGTGCAGACATAAAAGTCAAGGGCAAAAAAATAAAGAGGAAAGACAGAGTAATATGATGCAATGAAAAATGGAGATGAACAGCAATGTACCAGAGAAGAAAGACATGGCCATATCAATGGGTAAAGAAACTGTTCTCTGGATATTGTCCTATGCAGAAAGTACAATGCAAACTTTCCATCTGTCAATACGAAGTCTCAAAAGGCCTAGGATTCACACTTAGCAAACAGATAGGGCTGATGTGCTCCTACAAAGAAACAGGAACCATAATCAGAGGAGGTAACCTTGCTACACAGCTCGTTCCACAACAGCAAGGCCACCACAACCTCTGCTAAACTTCCACACTTTGTTAATACCTTTGGGCAAGCAGATGCTGGGGACAAGCTTTCAGCAAGCTACCGAAGCCTTATCTAGAATAAAGCAAATCATTTC
Source organism: Eudromia elegans (assembly GCA_003342815.1). NCBI lineage: Eukaryota > Metazoa > Chordata > Aves > Tinamiformes > Tinamidae > Eudromia > Eudromia elegans. The sequence goes on along the minus strand of PTEX01000024.1, from coordinate 1,906,610 downwards.
AGGGGAAAGAAAAAAAGAAAAGAAATCAATGTATCTATATGTCATAAAAAAACACATAGAACAATTGTGTACTAGGAAATACCAAAACCACTATCTAAATGGCAAAGCCCTCCAAATTGCCACTGAAGGATGGCATGGCTTTCTGGGTCAACCAAATCTGAATAATAGGGTGTTCTTAGCCCAAATAACCTATTGACTTCCATACATAACAAAATAGAGAGACTCTTTCAAGTGCCCCCTAGATTAAGCAGCTGTTAGGCTGACGTTGTCAGCAACGCATCCATCTTGATCATAGTATGATCCTTTCAACTTCTCTTTCTGAGGCTCTGTTTACCTCTTCCCATCCCTCAGGACCTCTCATCTGCCCGAGATGAAAGCCAACTCAAAACAGTGGATCAATATTAGTTAAAACAATATACCTGGTTTCCCTTGAATCATGCCTCTTTGCTTAGTTTAGTGTAGGTTACATACACACCTCTCTATCTTAGAATTTATACATACAGGAAACCTCCATTTATGCACTCCAGGAGACGGGGTTTTTTTCCTTTAATCACCAGGCACTGCTGCAGGAGCACTCCCTGTAACTCCCCTTGCCCGTCACCAAAGGCGTTTCACTTTTTCTGCTCATTCTTCTTTCTGATACTCCTTCGCCTGGAATAAACGACTCCATCTGTTTTGCTCTTCTCGCGCTGGGAAACGCTCAGGCCGTGGACTCGAGGGAACCGTCAAACGGACAAAACCCCCAACCCAACTAACACCAGGAGCCGTGCAGATCACAGCTGCGTTTCCACCAGGATCTAAGCCAAACAACATTCAAAGCTTTCCAATATTTATTTTGTCAAATTCTTTCAAATTAACTGGTACTTCAATGCCCACAATTCATAGCAGACACATTTCCAGTTCTTAAAAATGAGCTCTATCTGATATATATCTGCTTTTAAAAGAAAGCACAGCCTTACATGCTTTTAGGTGATTTTAAATCATATTTAACTTTTTTCTTCATTCTATTCCCATTTGAAAAAAAAGAAGTATTTTTTAAATTGTACAGGTCGTAACAGAGGTGGCATTTCTTCCAAAGAACAGATCTGGCCCTCAGATTTCACCAGTGAAGTTTCAGAAGGCTGCAGGTCGGCACCAGCTTTAGCATGCTGGCTGATTCACATTCACTAAATGGATTAACTGGAATAAGCATAATAAATGAAAGAGAATAAAATAAAAAACAATTTCACACTAAGTGAAGGCTTGACTTATAGGAAGTGGCAGCTCTGATGGCCCAAGGCATAGAATTAGTTTTGCCACTCCATAATTCGCCTGATTCACTCGAGTGGCCAGAAGAGGACATTTTCTGCCTGATTTCAGTGTAATCAAGTCACCTGCTCTGCGACTGCCAGGGCCAAGTGAATCGCACTCTGCTGAGCACCCAGTGTGCACAGGCAGTAGCAAGACCAGTGTTTTCTGCATATGTGTGCAGAACTATTGAGCTGTTAAAGACAGCGGGATTTAGCTGCATCTCTACATTAGGGTATTTGGATTTGAAATCATATATGCAATGCAGAAATAATCTATTCAGTTAACGCCATTATTTCCTCAGCATTTGGGTCTGCTAACAGGATGTTCTCCTCTGTTGCATGTATTGGTGAACAACAAGCATTGCTTTTTTTTAAGCAAAATAAGTGACAGATGTAAAGACAAAAAAAAAGTAACAAGAGACTGGACATCTAAATGACATTTTGTGCCTTAATTAGAAACGACTGTATGAAATTCTTCATAAACAGTCAAAGCAAGAGTACGCTCTCAATTTACGCAACCTCTTTTAAACGCATTTTCTTCCTCACATAAACTGCATAAAAAGCAGAGATCGGGATTCCACGCACACGAACGGAATGCCTGCTGGGGTGCCAGCTCTCTCCCCACGCTGCTGAACTGGGCTCAGATTGACAAACGCAAGCCACGTGCTCGTCATGAAGCACACGGCCAGTTTCGCTAGTCATGACGGCGAGCCAGCCCCTCAAAGCAACGGCTGTGCACCACACGTCAGCAGCACAGAGCTGCACGTTCCTACTGGAAAGACTCACTCCTCTTATGCAGATATTGGGCTGAGACTGCGGCAGTCGAGAGAGATAACCCACTTAGAAATATCAGTATTATTAAAGCACATCCAATCAATATGCAAATGTTGCAAACAGTAATTAAGCACTTAACCATTTTTTTTTTACCATTGCCCAACACCAACAACAAAGATACAAGGTGTATCAAAACGATTTAGCATTTTTCTAACCTGTTTTCTACTTGACATATGTTACTGCATGATTCATCCACATTTCTCAGAATCAAAGTCCACGATCTCGCAAACCTAATCTGTTATTAAAATGAAAAGGTGACCTTGCTTAATTTAATAAGTCTGTGTAGAAATACTCTTTCAACATGCTAAAGAGTTACAAAAAGGTTATCACAGCTTGCTTTCATGGGAGAGTACTCTACCATTTCCAGCTCATTTCTCAGGCTTTTATTGTAATTCATTAGATTACATAAAAACAATGTAGATCATTATTTTGTAATAAAGGCTTTCCTTTCCTAATAAAATATCTGTCATTTACATTCAGGTTCATCTTACACAGAATATACCTCTTTCTGAAGTAAAGCTTTGCATATTTGAGTTGCGGGAGGTTTGCAGCTCTAAGAATTCATTTTCTTTGCAAAATAATTTTATTCGGTCTCCAGTCTGAAGCCTCTAAATCTCTGGCCTTACACTTAAGCTGAAATAGGTGGAATATGATGCTAGCAATAGAAGTTGCTACCAGTATGCCCCTCTCTGATGAAGTCTCTCACTTCAGCAGAAGGACAGTGTTTAAATTGTGTTTTAATTTTAATACTCATTAAACCAGCTTCTTATCCATAACGTTGACCACGATAAGACACTGTTTCCCTACAATTCTACAATTTCCAGCGAAGCCTTAATATGGTCCCAGGCCATAACTCAGGAAGGCTGACCAGACACCGCCATCTATTTCATTATGTTGGCCTTGCAATAAGGACGTGCAACCCACGCTCCCCAAATGCCCAGTGAGGGACGCTGGGTTTTCACCACGACTCCTAAACCATCCCCGGTATTTGGCAGTGTGGATGGGCATGAGGGCGGCAGCCCTTCCTGCTCTAGAGGAGCATCTCCCGCTCGTGCCGGTCCAGGCAGGGCAGCCAGGCTGGGGCAACGGGGCAGCCTCCACCTCCTGTCCCGCTTCTCGCAGGCCCCTGCACGCTGACACCGCTACGGCGGGCTCCGTCGGAGCCCCTTTCAGCGCTGAGGGCCCTGGGACGACCCTCACCAAGCCAGGGGGCTCTCCGGCCGCTCAGCATCAGAGGAACAGCAGCAGGAGGCTGCCGAGCTGGGGCCCGGCCAGCCCTGCCCCACACACATGGGGCTGCTCCATCACCTGGGGACCCTGATGGTCAACACGTCCAAAAGAAGCAGCTACCACCATTGCCAGGAGAGGTCAAGCCATCAGCAACCACCGGTGCAAACCAGCCCCTTCTTGGATCCGTTTTACCACCTCTTTACTCCCCCACAAGTCTTTTTAAGTGATTCAAGTCCACTTCATGGCTAATTCTTAAACATTACATTGCTCTGTTACAGAAATCCTGCACATGCACGCCAGCAGAAGGGCAAGGATCACTGCTCCAGCCCCAAGGGAGCACTGCTTTCACACAGGCACCTCCCATTCCCCCCCAATTCCCAACACAGCGTGCTATCCAAAGCATCAGAGCCCAGGAGCACCAAAACACCTGGGTATTTCTCTGAGCCCGCAAGTCATCCGGGCCAGTTCAATCAGATTACTCACACGCCTAATCTCAAAAATACACGTAAGTATTTGGCTTGTTTAGGACTCCAGAGGTCTACAGAGCAAGGATTGAAGTGTAACAGCTCTTACAGTGCATTGAAATGACTTAAACCCTGAGCAGAACTGTGCCTATAGAAATAACTGGATTTAGGTATAGTATATGCTTAGTTTTTAATCCAGTTAGATTTATTCTCTACTTTTATGAACATTTCACAACAGCAGTACAACACCAACAGTTTTGCCAAAACACAGCCACAAAAAGTTTTCTTACAGGATCACATACCACTCGAGTCTAATTTAGACATGAATTTTTGGAAAGTATTATCCATGTAAATATATTGGCCTTTAGTGCTGTAAACAGAGGATGGCTCAACATTTTTCGACAGCCTCAGATGTATTATCCACCCAGTCACAATTGTGTTTACTTCAATGGATTCTACAAATTCATTTCGGTTTCCATTGCCTTACAGACAGCCACCTCTCAAAACCTCAAAAAGGACTATTTGACTACAACAGCATTCTATATTATTGCCAAACAATAGGAAATAGAAAAATCTGAAGACACCTTTAATACCTCCGGATATTATTTACCTCCTCAAGACAGTCCTTAATTATGAATTAAGATATTCGAAGCCATTCTGGTTTCAGGAAGTGGGCAGCATGATTCCAAGAAGATCCAAAGGAACCGAAAGGCCTGTGTTTGCTGGAGGGAAGGCGCCGCAGCCGTCAGAGCACACTGACTTACACCCAGACGCGCCGGTGGGACTTGGCCAAGCGCGGCAAGCGAAAGGCGGCTCTTCCGAGTCCTCTTGGGAGGGCGGCTTGCTCCTCCACCGTGCTCCTCAGCTCAGCCCCCCTAACGGCCTCCTCACAGACACTTGCTGGTCACAGCGGGGTCCCTCGGGGCCAAAAGCGGCTCCTGCCCCGTCTGCACAAACCCTGCTCTCCTTGGGGCGGCCTCCACAGCTCTGCAACCCGACTGCACAAAGCGGCACCCAAATGGCTCCGAACACCCCCCAGCACCCCGAGCGCACACATGGCCTAAGTGTCAACGAAGCACAGCCTTAAAACGCTCAGTGTGACCACTGGGCTGAACTTTGTCATGTCAAGAGATGCAGGAACTCAGCAGGATCAAACCAACAAACACAGGCACATATGCTTTCAAAATACAGCGAAGCAACCGCGCTTCACACCTCCCGGACAGTAATTAGTAGATGGGGCTATGCGTAAATTAAAGTTACAGCAAGGTTAACTAGTCGATAAACTCTCAGCTTCTCAACAGCTCCAAGTGTGCACTTGTCAAGTGTGGTGTCCCACCAAAGGCAAGCAGGCCCTAAAACCGAATCTCTAAAGAAATGTAATATAAAAAGAGAAAGGGGTGGAGGAAGAAAGGAGTCAACACTCATTAGCTGGATAAGAGCCAGGTTAAGGTTATCAGAACCCTATCATCATAGAGAATGTCTGTATTTTTTAAATAGTAATTATATGATCCTCCATCCCTCAAATTCACACTCCCATCAGCACGGAAATTTGCAGGCATGAGATGTGGTGATACTCAATCACGCAGCACACATGGTCTTTAATTTTAAAATCCAGTTAAATAGATGTTCTAACATAATATTTTATCTGGGAACATTTCATCATCAAATAAAAGAGCGAGCATGCAACTTATTTGTGGGCTTTGCTGTGCAGCGGATAACTTTCCTACGTTACTCACATGAGTTTTCATTTCCACAGCTATACGCATTCATTATGACAGTAAAAATGAAGAGTTGCTAAAGAGACGTATGCATTTTTATTATCGCTTGAAAAAATAGAGGTTTCTGCAGCCCTTTGAGCTTCTGCGTGTGTGATTTGTATAAAATATTTCTCATTTTGGGGCCGCAGCAGATGGAGTGCAGGGCACTGTGGGATATGCCATTTATCACGGTGACAGTGCGTAGGTAGCACTGCTCCTCTCACCACAGGGGGAAGCTAGAACTGCAAATGTGGAGCAGCATTAAAGACCCGACTAGCGGAGTTTGGCAACACTCGTACTTCTCATTAACTTAATCATATTAATTTATTAGCCATATAGATCAAAGTAATTCACTACTGAATTGTCACCAAGAACAATTTATAAACTCTTACCATTCCCCACAGGCAGAGAAGTGCTGCAGCATCCCCAATCAGTATGTTTGCCTTTCATTAAAAATAATAACTTCTACCAAGCCAGGTAATGCCAATAATGACAAAGTTGTACATATGTTTCTCGTTAAAAAGGAAACTTTAAAATGACATCTATGACAACTGAAAAAAAAAGGATAATCGTAAACAGTGAAATGAGCCACAAACACAGGATGTGACCATACGAAAATGCTCAGCTAAGTATGTGGAGAGAGGAAGTATTTCTTTATCCCTATAATCATCTGCTCCTTATGCTCTGAGGCTCTGCGCCTCTTGACGGCAGCTGTCAGGCCCGGTAGCCCTGAACCAAACACCCGAAGAGATGAAATCAGTCCATGGATGTTCTATGAACTGACCTTGGGCATATGCTTATTCTTCAGGAAAAAAGAAACACCAAACTAACACAGCGGAGCTTTTTCCCTCGCAATCAGAACACGCCGGCTTTAAAACACGGCTAGGCAACCGCTGGGAGCTGCGGCCGGGCCCCTGCGGACCCCGCGCGGGCAGAGACCCCGTGGCGGCCGCGCGGGCACCGGCTCCCGCACCCCGAGCGCCCTCGCAGGCTCCCGGCCCGCAGGGACCGCACGGTGCCCGGCCTGGGGCTCTGCACAGGACCACGTGCAGGCGGGATCGGGAGGGAAGCCCTGGGGTCAGCGGCATGGAGGAGTCGCCGCGGAGCTCGGGCTACCCGCTGGGCCGCACCGATGTCACGTGCCCATCCATTAAAGAGAACCAGACACTGAAGACCATCAAAGCCTCTGATCTCATTCACTCTTCTAACAAGGATATACCAAACCAAAGTCCTTAAAGACTGCAACAAATACCGTTTTATTCACTCTGTTCTCCAGAAAGACCAGGGCACTACTTAGTGTCACTGCTAAACGGCGTCAGCCCAAGTTCCTGCACCCCTGTATGCTACTCTGTTTTCTAAGTCCCACAATGTTGTGACTTGTTGTGTCTATTAAAATATTTATTACACTAAAATATTAATCACAAGAAGCTATTCAACTCACAGCAGCTTGTCTTACCTTCTAATAAGCCAAAGACACAAACACTGAAAAACTATTCATACGTGTACAAATCCAGCAATGTTTTAGTTATTACATTTTTAAAATCCTTAGACAAATGGCTAATGAAAGAAATGGGTTGTGTCTATCTTAAATGCCTGTTTGTAAGTTAAAAACGACCACATCATGGAAGGCCAAACTAATCTCCCTGCTACGGGGAGCACGGGTGTATGTCACCCACTTGGAGGAGCAGGGGGGTGCTCACGTCACCGGGGCCGCCCAGCGACCTGATGATGGGCTTAAGCAGCAGGCCTAACGGGGCTCATTAGCCCTGGGGAGGGGCCGAGCCAGCCCACCGCCCCATCTGTCAGCAGCAGACGTAGCCCGTGGCTACGGCACACGGCTCCAGGGTGCCCACCACGCGACACCCGCTCCAACGAGCTCCCCCTCTGGCTCCGGTGTGAAATTCGGACCCCGCTTGTCCTCCCGCCCAACCACCACCACCAAGTGGAGTAACACTCGCCTCGGTCCTCCCCTCGGGACGCACCGGCTCCCCAGGCCCCCTCGGCGGGCTCCCCGTAGCCATCCTTCACACAGGCACCCTCGCCCGTCCCAGCCGCTGCCCCTGCCCGCCCAGCCCCACGCCCAGGCCCTTCCTCAGGGATCACAATGGGCCACACTCACAAAACGTCCCCCTTCCTGCTTTTGGCACCATAGCAAACCGCGTTGTCAACAACGGGCACAAATCACCCCAAAAGAGGCAACTATCTACTAGCATTAGCTAGGCAGCTAGGAGTACTCTGATATTGAACCTCATATTGTGGTTTTCTAACCTTGTTAGGGACGAGGAAAATTAAAGGTAGGAGGGCTGGGACAATCATCAAAAGATCCAACTACTCTTTCAGCTTCGTCTCCATATCAGCAGCTTTCTGTGTTATTAGTTATACCACAGAGCGGATTCCAGCTTCTCTCCACAAAGAAAACTACTGTTTCAGAGCTTAAGAGCACCTGAAAATCTATTCCATCAATAAGCGCCGGCTGCCTTGTTAAGATCCACTGCTGACAAAGTCCTACGGGCTAACTGGTGGTAAGGCCCGTTCCTTGGGGTTAAGGTCACTCCATCCCACCGCGCTGTGTGAAGCACGGGGCCTTTGATGCCCAGCCCGCCCGGCCAAGCCGCATCTCTCCTTTGCCCTCCTGCAGGCGAGGGCACCTCGCTGCTCGTGCGTCACCTACATGAACGCTAAAGGAGGGCGGCCTCGCCCCTCCATGCAAAGAGACAGCAGGTGAACGGGAGCTCCCGAGCGCTGCAGCGCTGGCACCGAGGCAGAGACGCAGCCCCGGGCGAGCGTCGCCATCCCCCTCAGCCACTGCAACCCCTTCCACCCTGCTGCTCCAGGCCCGTGCAAACATTCCCATTCTCCGAAGGCAGAAGGTGCTTGCAAGGATTTCAAAAGGCAGACACTTCGCTTCCAGCTCCTTCCCACGTCATATACAAGAGTAGCTCTAGTCCAGCCTGTCAAGAAGTAAAAACCTTGCGCTCTGCCATGGGAAATGCAGAACGCCTCATTTAACTACCTGTTTATTATGTGCAAATGGCCATGTAAGCTGAGCCGACACAACCAAAGGGGTGATGAAAATAACAGCACACTTCAGGGAGTGGAAACACAGAGGGTGCACTCAAGTCCGCAGGAAGTTACTAATCATCACTGGTTAAACCCTCTACAGAGGGGGCTGCGAGCTCTGCTGCCGGAGCAGCGGCGCCCCGGAGCCCCGTCTGACCAGCGGGAAGCTGGCGGGCCAACGCCTGCACTTCCACCTCTGGGATCACCACCACGTAGGAAGCAGAACGGAACAACGCAAAGGGTGACAGTCCTGCCGCAGTCACCCATGGGAGCCTGCTGCCAAAGTGAGTTCATCTGAAGGGGGGAACAACTGGGGCTTTCAGTTGGACACGTTTGAAGACGCTGAAGTGACTCCTGCTGATGAAGCTGGGATTGGGAAGATGAAGGATGCTGCCGGGTTAACAGCTGTGCTGCACGAAAGGGACGAGACGAGACCCAAGCATTGTCAAGGTGCAGATCAGAAAGCATGAAAACAGTGTGGTATAACCAAAGAAGCCACCAAGATGCACAGACTCCATTGCACAGACTCCATCTCACCATGGTTTCTCCTGGAAAAGGCAGGTGTATCCCTGGATCTCCGCCTGCCATGCGGCCAGGCTGCCCCAGCCTCCCTCACAGGCCGTGTCCTGCTCCCGGCTCGAGCGCCCGGAGGTCCCGCAGGAGCGCGTGGGCACTCGGGGCGATCGCCTTGCCCGGTGCGGCAGGGGCAGCGCGCTAGGAGGGAGCCGCGGCAGGGGAGCCCTTCTCCGAGGACACCGGTGCTGCGGGAAGAACCTCTGAACCACAGCAGATTACCTGCAACTTTGAGACCTCACACAACCAAATTAGCACCTAGCCAGAAGGCAACGGGTTAACAACCTTGTGACTTTTATTCCACCCTATTATCCTACACACACAAGTCTGGTAGGAAAATCCCTATCCTGTGAGAAGCGTTAAAATGGGTTTTGTTCTAAGGTCAGCCAAAAGGAAAGAATCCAATTGAAAAGTGTTGAAGGCAAGCGGAGTAAAGCAGTCAGTAATTAAGTGTAAATAGGTATAAATAAAGCTAATGGAGGCACCAAATCCCAGGTGTTCCATCAAGTTTGCAACAGCTCAAATCCCCACTGAGTTCACAAGTGGCTCTTTTGGCTCCTTTCCTTACTCAGCGATTCCCCATCCTTTTATACCCTGTTTGCTCTTTAGGAACAAGATAAAACAACTCCAGAAAGTCAGTAACTCTATTCCTGTAAGACACAGACACGCCGGCCGCACGAGTGCAGCCGTGCACCCCAGGAGCAGCAGCAGGAACGGGGGCAGTCCAGGCAGGCAGGCGGGAGCAGGCGCTTGGGGCACACTGACCTCCTCACAGGCTCCTGATGCAGCTCTCCGCCGGGTAAATGAAGCCCAGCCAGCGGATCACGCTCTAAAGTCACAAGTCTAAAAATTCAGGTTAAAAAAAAATCCTCCAATTTTTAGGTAATTTAAGCTGGCATCTTGGATATATACTATGAATCTATTTTACAAGGCTTACCCAGCACACAGACATGTGAAATATTTCTCTGTTTAAGCCAACACGGCCTTCTCCTTAACTTTAGATCTCATTTGCAAATATGGAGTGAAAAAGCGGTATGGAAAATTCTAAACTTCTGACAATAAATTATCAGCGAAAGGGGGCTCTTGTTCTTTCCTGTCTGTCGGTAAAAATACAAACAAAACTAAATACATGAGATGCACGAAATTTTGGGCCAAGAGCATGATGAAACTACTTTAAAAAACCCCTCACTTAGAGATTCTTCCTAAGAGCAAACACACAGTTCCCAATCCTTGCTACATATATGAATATTATATGAAGTTGGACTAACAGTGGACTCTGGGTCTTGCAAAATGCCTTCAAATTGTAACTGCTTCAGGTGAGGTTACTGCTACTGTGGTTTAAGGATGTTCATTCCCACTGCTGTGCTCATAAAGGTTCTTGTTTCATTGTGAAATCCATGTGGCACTCAATGGCACTTGCAGTTGTAGTAGGAGAACATAAACATCTCTATTTCTTGCATTTCTGAACACTGGGACCCAAAGAAGCACTGCCACAGGGCAACAGGTTCTACAAACAGAATGACCTGCAAGATCAAGACCTAAATCACCAAATGCTCCAGTCAAGCATCTTTTACAATTCTGCTTTTTCTGCAATGTGCTCTATTATTTTATATTCTGCCCAACACTACCAAGTTGGGTTACTGTGGCAATACAATAAGTCTAAATGGACTTTGATAGGAACTCTAAAAGTCCAAAGCCTTTGGACATTTAAGAAACTAGTTTTATGAAAATACAGTCTGTTAATATAGTTGTAACCTTTTGCTTTCATTACCAAAATAAAGGTAGAAGTTGTTAGCACACATCAGCTAATAAAAAAAAAAAAACCCACTTATTAAGATAGCATAAGATTTAATTTAAATTCTATTAATAAATTAATGAATGGAAGTAGAATATTACACATTGCATTTCTGATTTGTTTAAAAATTCGGCTGTTTTCAGGCTATTTATCATCATAATATTGAATGTAATTATTACAACAGAACCCACTGTGACAAGACAGGCTTATATGCTTTTTGAATGTTTCTTCTGTGTTTCTTACACCCAGTTTTCTGCCTTCCCAGCACGCATTAATGACGTTACAGCACAATCCGCACTAGCCACGCTGCTCGTGTCCCACGAGAACTACCACACACACGCACTGGAAAGGAAGGAACGCGTGCTGCAGGGCGCTCCAGACAATGGCTCATTCTCTCAGGTTTTTTTCTTATACTAAAATAACACATTTAATGGAATTTCCTGTAAGGAAATCACAATTAATAAAGGACCAAATTACAAATCCATTAGATTTCAGTCACTGCAGCAACAAAACAGAGTTTTCATGAACACTCAAAAAAATCCAATAATGTAACCTCTGGTAAGGCTTGGAGAAGCCCTGAAGGACAAGGCAGTTGGATCAATATTAGTTTACTTTAACTGCTGTGCAGTATGAAGAGATGAGGCTGATCATCTGATGGATTTTATTACCTGTCGGAGAGATAAGTCCCGGTGATAAGAGGCCTGGAACTCCATGGGGCAGAAGACGTGCGTTTTCCTGTATCGCAACTCCTAGGGAACGCTTGGGGGGTCGGCCTGGGCGCGAGCTGAGGACAGAAGAGCACAAATGATAAAAAAAATGCGTTTTCTTTCTGAAATATTTGCTTAGCTACATATGGTATTGATTTGTATAATATATTTGAACCATCAACGATACGCAAAGCTGTATTAGGAATTCTTGCCTAGGAGAAACGAAAAACACGTAGTTGCGTAAACACGTAAGAATTGCACAGGTGGTCTCAGAAGGTCTAGCAGTGAACTCCGCGTTGCTCCCTCTCAACAGGAGCAACGGGACATTTTGAACACATCCCCACGATATTAATCGCCACCCTCGGAGCCCCGGCAGGCAACAGCCGACTTGTGGAGAGGCAGCAGTAATTTAACACTGCAGCTTCTTCAGAACTGACTCCTTGTCTTTACATATTGACTAATGTTTTTAACTGCTGCGATAGGTTAAACCAAGAATGTTAGCCTCATCTATCAAAACCTTGCCATCCCTTGACCAGCTTATGAATTATGATTGCAAATTTTAATTCAAAGTGTTACAGGTCTCTATATTCATCTGCTACATTTATCTGTTGTTTCAGCTATCACATTTATCTCTTACTACAGCCTGTGTATATCAAATCTTCCCATGTATCTGTCACCCTAATACAGAGATTTACAGAACAACAACAAACTCAGATCACCTCTCCCCCAAGCCACCCAAGAACACAGAGCTTCCCAATGGCTGGAGGGATTGCTGGGCGTATTACTCTGCTGAATAACAGAGCTGCTGACAAAATGTGGTGAAACACTATATTAAATAACCAAGCTGCAACAATAAACGAGGTTTAACCAGGGACTATTTCCAAAACTGGCTTTGAGTTCTCAAGGAAATTCAAGTTAAACCTCCCTCCATCAACTGAGAGCGGCCAAACCCTCCGTGGAGGGGACGCAAACTCTGTTTAGATGGAGACAACGTCCAGCCGTCTCACAGGAAGTTAGATGCACATATGCACTCCCTGCTAAAATCACCTCCTAACGAGCTCTTTACAAACACCATTCAGTTTATCTCACATGAACGCTGTCCACTCAATAGTATCAGCCTACGGTATGCAGAGTCTTCCAATAAAAATTACTTGTCATGATTCTGGCTTACAAAAGTCTGTGCAAATGCAGCTATAACTGCCTAGCTGGCACTCACTTAGGCAAAAATGATGCAAGCAAACCAGCTAAGATGAGGGGGTCTACCCAGCAGCAGAGCTCAAACAACAAACCCACGAAACATTCACTTCTCAATCTCAGGTGCTGAAGAGCCCTGGCATAAAACAATACATTAACACCAGGCTAATAAATGTATTCTTCTGTTAAGTAGTTTTAAAAGATTTTTTCGGAGAGGCATTTTATTTGTGACGTGGGTTTTCAGAGGAGGAGGAAGGCCACGGAGTTTCGTTCGTTCCCCTTCTGAAAGACAGAAATGAGCAACCAGGGCAATATGACCTGAACGTTGATCATTTATTTATTTTGTTTGCTTTGTCAGAGATTAAATTACATTTTAAATGGTATTTTGACAGTTAAAATTTGTATAGTAAAATGCTGAGAAATGGTTCATTACTGTCTATATCTTCCTTTATTTTCCACTCCTCTCAAGAGCTAATCTTCTTACTTTTCCTCTCAGAAGTTTATATATTCCCTTGACTTCATGAGGATTTTTAATTTAAATCACAACTGTAAAATAAAACTGGTTTTGTGATTTGTTAAGATTACTCAGCAGCTCCATCTCCTCTAACTCTGTTTTATGCTCATTATAAACATTTTTTATGAATTACTTTACAGAACATACAAATTCACTTTGTAAAACAGAATTAATCAGCAGAAGCTCAGAGCACCCCATGGTTGATGTATGATAGTGCTGTACTTTTGTGCTTTTACATATAAGAAATTTACCAGAATCAGAGTGAATTTGCATATTAATCAAGACCAATAAACATGTGGTGATTTAAGTAGGAAACTGTTATTTGGATGACAATTTAATCAGCACAGGTTGAAAGGTCCATCACTGCAGCATCCTGTTTCTGCTAAAATATTGATTGCATTACTGATTTCAGTAATGCTTTATTTTACAGGGCACAAATAACCATGTAATTACTCTTTAATTGAATGGTAATTGCTTGCTGGCAATTATTTGCTAAGTTTTGGAGTTTAATTACTAGGTTATTTGTGTTTTGTGAAACAGCACGTTAGATATTAGTAGCCCTAAATATTTTCTGTATGAATGGTCTGTCAAAACTAGAAAAGTAAGTTATGATGGTGTAGGTTTGACAAATAACACTGCACTGTAACACCACAACTATTATTAAACGGATCAGATGAATCTTTGAATGCTTTTGCTTCAGAAAATTAACATTAGATGTAACATTTGTAAGATAAATGGAGGAATACTGTACCACAGAAGCATGATTTCCTTTGGGGTCTGGTCCACCATTTAGCATAATTTATCCTCATGTTTTGCTTTTCCTTCTCAGGGCTTCTTTAGAGGAACTGAAATAGTATCCTACCCTCTTGAGAGCAAAGAATAAACCAGCTAGAAATATATTTCAGCAGTACTTCATATTTCTGCAAGTGAAGTGGATTACCACCAGCACATTATCTTAGCAGCCTATAAACTTCGCAGGCTTGGCAGTTAGCTAGATAACAAGGGAAAGCATTATGTCTTGCAGTGTCAATGAGATATGACACGTCCGGTGATATATTTATTCCAAGTTGTGATAGATGAGGTACCCAATACTTTGATCGTGAGGATTTTGAATTTTCCTGTTACACTTTTCACTTTTGTCATCAACTATTTATGAATTGGCAGTAGATGGCATGGCAAGGACTGCTGATTTTGTTTTTTCAAGAGATATCCAGTTAATAAATTAATTATTGATCCCATGAACCTTGAGCTATTTGGTATAAAAATATGCTAAGACTTGTGATTTAGGAAGCTCTCATATGTATCACAGATTTCTTCAAGAGCAACGCATTTTATTAGGCTTAAAGGAGACATACAGAAGTACCATATGACACGCGGTGTAAATTGCTCTGATAGTGGTGGCAGCAACTGCTGCAAACACTTACAAGTAAAAAGAAGCTTTTCACTTTGCCGAATACATGGAACAGGCCCCACATATTAAAATTTTGGGCTCCTCAAACATCATTATTTATCTCAGACAGACGCTCCTACTTGTGAAGGGCATTGCTTGGAGGTGTTGCTTCTACCAATAAACATAACATCCTTTATAATTTGCATTATTTACTTCTGTTACTGTAAGATTTCTAACTGTAGCAGGAATTAAAAGCATTCTCCTCGCTTTGGCCTTTACTGCAGCCTTTCAGGGACGCCCGTGGTCGTTAAACTCTGCTTGACCTTCCAGCGATCAGGAGGAACAAACCCCGACCCTGCAGCAACCCGATCCCGCCTGGCTCGGGCTGCCAACACGATCCCTGCCCCAGCGAGCGTCCGGGACACCGGGTACCAGCCACATCAAAGGCAACACAAGCCAGGGCGGCGGCAGGACAGAGTTACCCAGGCAAAACGGGCAATTAACATTAATCATAGATGAAGCTGCAGCCGACACCTGGAACCTGGTCCCTGGGCAGCTCTGCGGGCAGGGACGCCAGGCTGGCACCGCGCGGTGACGCCCGCAGGGGCCCGGCCGCCCTGCTCCGGCTGCACCAGCGCCGAGCGGCTCGCGGGGAGACGACCTCGCGCTCCCTCCCGCCCTGGCATCCTCCCTGCAGCGAGGAGGGCCCGCAACGTCAAGGCGCAGTGAGGAGTTGGTGGAAATACATTCCTAGAGCAGCACAAATCTGAACTTTACCCTCCACGAGCAGGAAGGGTTAGAAGAAATGATTCCTTCGTATCACTGAATCGTCCAGAGATGGGTCTGAAGAGGAAGACTGCAGCTTCTCCGACTTCACCACCAAGAATGCAAGTAGCACATTACCATTACCTAACGCTCAGGAATTAATGAGAGTCCAACCCAGACCTGAAGAATATCACACAATTCATTCATCAAGAACTAGGTCAGCTAGCTCCAAAGCATCCCATGCTGACCCAAGCCATATATACAGCACGGAGAGCAACAAAACCTCCCCGCCCTTCTGAAGACGACACGCAGACTTCACACACTCCAGCCCACATGGCTCACATCGTTTCCCCACACGGAGACACCTAAACTGCATCCAACTCCGCATTCCAGCTTGGAACATGGGCTGCCTCAGGGCAGACCTGTGGTGCCTTTCCCAGTGCTCCTGGAGGAAGACGTTCCTGGAGAAGCCTCTTTTAGGCCAGAAGCACTTTAGTACCTGTGATCTCAGGGTGATTCTGCATCTACCAGTACAAGAAGAGGAGCTGAAACTGTGTTGCACCAAAGGGGCCACCAACGTCCATGCACCCCTCAAAGGCAATGCTGCGAGCTCAGGTCTTCACAAGGATGGACTACAGGCACACAGCTGCCTTACTCCTGTCCACACCTCACACCAGTGCATTGTCCTCAGTCCTTCTTCCCCATGTTTGGCCACTCTCCATCCTTCTGAATATTTCTCATCTTCTGGCATTAACCCATCCATGTCTTTCAGTCCCCACCTGCTTTAACTCCCTTTCTCTCTGGCCTTTTTCTTGCCCAGTTCCCAATTACTTTCTGGACCTAATCTCATCCGTACACTAAATGAGGAGCAACCCACCGCACTGCTCCTGTACAAACTTCTAATACTACTATGGTAATCAGTAAGGAGAAGAGGCAATGCCTGGCCACGGTAACTGAGAGGACTGGCAATAGAGGCACCCTATCGAACACTCTGCTCTCTCTCCGTCACGACCCCTTCCCATGGGAACAGTGCATGGATGATTGAAGACGTTCTCTGAGCAAGCCCCAGTTTGCCACTTCTCTTCCAGGAGCCAGGTGAGATGGGCAGGCAACTCTTTACAGGACATTCATCACAGCATCAATGGAGGAAAACTCCCCAGAAGGCTGAAGCTGGAATTATTGCCATGATCAGCCTTTAACAATAGCTCAAATCCTGCTGCTCACGCAGAAGCCTAGGAATAAAACACAGTAAAAATAAAGCAATTCACCACACATTTGGCTGAATGTAATTTTTTGCTGAATTAATCAGTTCAACAGTTATTCCAATGTTTTATATTAATGTATGTGCTTCTGACAGAAGCCATTAGACTCTTCAGAATATATGTCACCGTGAGAACTCCAGAGCAGCAGCACTAATGCTTGGGGTGTCAATATTCCTGGATTCAGTCACAGGATGATAAAACCAGAAGAGGCCTCCAGAGGTCACCGGCCCTCCTTACCTGTGCCCCAAGGCAGGAGCACGAGCACTTAAATCCTTCCTGACAAACGCTAGCCCAGCCTGCTCGTGAGCACGTTCAGGTTCAGTGCTGGAGGTTTCACAACAGCCCCAGGCAACCTACACTGGTGCGGAGCCATCCCTGCAACCAGGAAGGGGCTGGGTGGTGAAGGAGGGCCGACGTCTCACCCAACGTTCCCTTATTTAAGCAAGGTAGTTCTTGTCATCTACTCAGCAGACACGAAAAATAACTCCTCATTTTGTACATGCACTGTTAACGAAATTATTATCTATTAAAACGCAGGCGTTTGCTCTGAATAACATAGTATGAATAAGAGAAAAATGCCATATATTCAATGTCATTTTAAAAGAGAAAGCAGAGAAGAATGCAGGTGTTCTGAGTCCTTCAGCATGGTTGAGACAGGGCTTCTCCCAAAATTTCAGTCACTTTATGAGCATCACCAAGGAATGAGCATCCAAAAAGTTAAAGACATCGTCTTGATTCTTATGGGGTATTAAGCAAAAAGAAGTTCCAAAAAGCTGGGAAGGGCATCTAAAGGCTTCTGACTGACAGCTCAGTGCAATCCCTCCCCTCTAGGCTAGGAACACAACGCAAGGTAGAGCAAGGGAGGAGCAAGTGGCTGCTCCCTTCCCCTAATTTCTATACGCACAAGGTTCTACAAACTGCACACGACTTGATGGCAACCTCGTAGTTCATATTACTATTGGTAAACATATATGGGGCACCCAACCAAGGCATCACAAAGCAGCCAAATAATAAGCACGGGAGTCAGACAAGCCAAGTCCCTTTACCCTCTTCCCTCTACTCTCACATGGGCAACAGGAGGCCTTTTGGGAGCAGAGGAACCTGCTCTTCTCTCTGTCTCTTTGCAGAATCTCTTCTCGTATTTGCTTTCCAGACACCAACTGCACCTTATGCCTCCCGGGAGCACCAGCAAGCAATCCCTGGGCAAGCCAGTCAAGGCACTCTGCCTGCAGAGCAGGTGGAAGGCATTGCGCTTTATTTCCCCTTTTTTAGCCCAAAGCAAAGTTTCAGTTTCCACATTTTCCACAACTGAGTCTGAATATCTCTCCTATTATTAATACGAGTGTTGACATTTTCTTGATAAAGATTCATTAATTTTTTTCTTTGTCAAAGAGAGAAAGTTGATGGAAGAGACAATTTAAGGGTTGACTACTCACCTGACAAAGTATAACTGTGAAGCTATTTTATACTTCATTTACTTGACCTAGTTATGGTACTTCTAACCCCAAATGTTCATAAAAGATGATCCTGAGAATCGTAAGAATGAAATCCTCATGTTTTTAAAGTTTCATTTCACATTCCTTTTTAGTTGGCCTATAATTTTGTACATCTTCATGCTTCTTAAATTACACTGCTCAGCTTTTCTTTACTAGGAAGGGCAAAAAAAAAGACTAAAGAAAATTGGTTTTGGTTTAGTTTGTTTCTAAGTTCCACAAACGAAAGCTGAGCTTCTCTGATTAGCTGACATTTAAACTCAGGAGCATCTCCAAAACAAACAAACAGAATTATAAGTGAAAAAAGCACAAGTTTCATGTTATGGGAAAATGGGATTGATTGTTAATTCCAGGTGTTACCTTTAGTTAAGTTTAGCAATTGCACAAGACAGAATTGGTCACTTCTCTGAGTTCTACATAAGGTGTTCTTTTTGTACCAGAAAATTTAACTTTCAATGCTGTGTACTTCTTGCAAAACATCACTGGCTGTTAGTGTATCTCAATGCAGTCTCTCACGCACTATATCCTTCCACAGTATTATCTTACTTCAAAAAGGTCTCGGTCGCCTTTCAGGGCACTGAAAAGTAGCACAAACTATTCCCAAGTGTAGGGATTTCCTGAAAGAGAAGTATTTCCTAGTTCGATGCAACGGGTTATGAGACAAATCCCACGTGGGGCTGCCACCTCCATGTGAGGAAGAATATTCCTGTGAGGGTGATGGAGCCCTGGCACAGGCTGCCCACAGAGGCTCTGGAATCTCCTTCCCTGGAGACCTTCCGAACCCGCCTAGATGCCACCCTGTGCCCCGTGCTCTGGGTGTCCCTGCTGGAGCAGCGGGTTGGTCTAGATGACCTCTGAAGGTCCCTTCCAACCTCAGCCCTTCCGGAATCCCATGAGACCTCCCCTCAGGCCGCAAGGCCGGGTCCTGGGGGCGAGTGGACGCTCTGTGATGCTCTCTGCTGACTCACCAGCATCCCCTTCCCTCTCCCAGGTTTGAACAAGCCACATTTAACCTGGCTCCAAAAAGGGACTGAAAACACAAGGTGTGGGTTGGCTTGTACAGCAAGAGATTTGGGAACATGGTCCTACTGGGGCAAATCGAACTCTTCAGCTAACTTGGACAGAACCAAAGCAAGACATCATACGGCCCACTCACCTTCCTCAGTAAACATGTTCCCTCAAAGCTGCTGAAAAAGGTTAAAAGAATTCAAGTAAAAAGAGTGTTTGTGAGCAGATTTCCTGGAGATAAATGAAAGACATACGTTTCCATGGCTGCCTGCCTACTAAATTTTGCAAGCATAAATATTTACCTAGGACTAGGGTTGGGGAAATCAGGAAGAAAACCACCATCCAGGGCCTTCAAAGTTTAAATACTGTAACACAGAGGTCATTATTTATAAATAGAAATAGGGAGCACATCTTTTTCTGTGTATATTTCTATCATGCTTTTCATCTACCCCATATGCCTTCTATTATTACCATTCTTACACTAGAAAATAATTTCTATGTCACTTGCTCACACCATATGCATTAATTTTCTTTAGGCTTTCTTGCCGTTATTGATTTCCTGCTTTGCTGAAGTGGCTTGGTTTCTTTCTCAGCAGGCTATCCATTTGAAAACAAGAGCTGTTCAACAAATAAAAGAAAAATTATATTCTAAAATTAAATTAGTTTTATCTTCCTTTATTTTTATCTGAGTTAAATGCAAGTGACACATTTCCCCTTAAAAAAAGGAAATACTTAATGTCTCCGGCATGCAGAGCAAACCAAATAAAAATTTGCTTTTCTAGTGAGACATATTTATTTTTATGATTGGAAACATGAAAGAAAAAGTAATGTATAAATAAAGGCTCTTTTGTATTCATATGTTGTAATCACTGCTGTGGCCAGTGTTTTAACATCAACAAAGGAAGAGTCTCTGGCCCACAGTCAAATTCGTTTAAGCTCTATCTTACTACACTTGAAATCATGAGAAGAACCCCTTTTTTTTCTTGCAATGCACGCAGGATCATGCTTTTTTTAACACTTTAATCACTTATCCTGCTAACCAGGGAGCTGCGGATGAATAAACTACTACTTAATCGTTTGCAAAAGATGCAAATGGACGTTTTTGGAGGAGCCAGTTCTGGCGCGTGGGAAAGGCTGTTTCTGTGCCGTGTGTTTGACACGAGGCAGCTCCAGAGCTCTGAGGCTCATTTTCCCTTTGTCCTCCACCTGCTATTAACTAACTGAAGTCAAGTGGACTAGAGAAAACCAGGAGGAAGTTTTAGATGCCGTATAAAGACAGAGTTATTGTCACATTTCCTGCTAGAAGCACACGATGAAGAGTACCAGCCCTCCGGATCTTCTACAGCAGACCCTCTGTAAACGGCAGGAATTTGCTCCTTCAGCACCATCTTCGTGACCACAGCACATCCAAGGAAAGCCTCGTGCATTAGTGTCCATCCCTGAGAATCCTGTCCAAAGGGCTTCACGCACCCCAGCCAATTCCTGAACAAGATCCACGATACTCCTCCCATATTGCAAATACTGTTCCATAAAGCAAAGGACATTTGTCTGCCAGGACATTGCCAAACAGCAGACCTGGGGTTCTTTGGACATGCAATTACATTAGGTGGTCACAGATGTGGAAATACATCACACACAGGCAAATTGGCACAGAAAACACTTGTACCAGGACACTCCGAGATGTGGATGCACTCTTCCCATTTGGAGTGCACAGCACACATCTCAAAGTTGTTCTGATGGGATAAATGAAAATTATTTATCATTTACCTTTCTTCTTATGGTTACATCCATGCAATCAGACAACAGGAACTCTTTTAAGCAAACAAAATGACCATCTACAGCAATATACTGATGCTTTAAACAGCCTCCTAGCACTGCATACCTCTCATCCATTTGCACAGAATATAAAAGTATCCGCAATCTGTGTAACTAACAGTTATGACATGTGTAAATATGTACTGACTTTCTGGAAATTCAATATACAACACCAGGACACCAAAAGTTGTTGTACATCTGTTTTCAAGGAATGACACACTGAAAGTAGACACAACGCTGCTTAAAGCAACTGATACTGGGGAACAATCCTACAGTGTAGGTAGCAAAACTGGAGACAACCTAATGGGCAACAACAACAAATCAGTACCCCCAAGGGGCTGGGAACCACCAATCGGCAGCGTCTGGTCTTGGATTCTACATCCATACTATTTGCAGAATAAAGAGGGAGGAATCTCCGTTCACAAACTGCTCACGATGCTGCATGAGACATATCTGAATCTACTTGGTATTTACGTCCGATCTGCTCATGGTGATCTTTTAGGATGGAAACGCTTCATAATGAAGTTCCATAGAGCAAGTCCATTCTTTAAGATGAGAATTTGCCTCATCAAGACATACATGAGGAGAAAGATACACACTCACCAAACACAGTGCTCCCCCTGAACTGCACACAAGAGATTTCTCGAGCATAACAGATGACAGCAATATTTGTTAGATACCACTTACTACCTTTTTAAATTGCCAGCAGTATTCATGCCAAAGCAGTCAGCAATAGAGCTGTGATCATTATTTATCCCCGAAAAAAATTAATAATCTGTTGTATACAATTTCATCTGTTCAAAGTGTTTTCTTTAAGAGACCAGTATTAATATTGGCAGAGAAACAGATCACCGGGAACTGCAGGCAGACATTGCCAGGGGAATGCCCACCGCCTGCCCCTTGCAGCCCGGTACAACATTCCCAACAGATCCTAACCCGGGAACCCACCCGAGCACAGCGACGACTCCCGCGTGCCAGCCGGGCGACCAAACCGGAGCAACGGGGGGAGCATTTGGGAACGTCTGCGGAGGGAAAAATGATGTGCCAGCATGCGGACCGAGCTCCAAAAGGAAACAGCTCCTGCAAGGCTTGCAGGATATAGGAAACGAAAAGAAAAATGTTTTCCTTCAGTTTCCTGTTTAGATATACGGATAGATTTCACTTCAAGCAGAGGAGCCACACAGAAGTTTAGTTTATAAGGGTCAGATGGTAACAGTTTCTGTTTAATCCTTGATTTACATTAGCTTACAGGAAAATTAATGACATTAAACAGGCATCAAAGTAGGGCTGAAGCAGTTTGGTTTTAGCATTTCTCTTACTCTGGTTGGGGGACAATTGTTTCCTTTATCTGTCTTCCACAAAGTTAGCAATTGTGTTTAAGTTAAACTACTCATTTAGCCTTCAGGCACAGCATATTATGAACTGTTTTTCAATGAACATTAGCCCCTTCAGAGTGCAAACTCCTTGACAGCTTCTTTTAGATTCTTGCGCTTACCTGAGCATTTCACAAAACCACTCTTCACAACTGCACACGTTATAATTTACACATTAAAACAGCAGGTTTTCACCTTAGGTCTGCTGCCAAGAATAATCTTTCAAAAATCTTTTTATCTTTTTGTAAGAATATAATTATAAATGTGCAATTAACAGCAAAGAAAAGGTCTGAAGAAAACTGTTAGAGTAATATTGCCTATTTTAATGCCTCAACCAGATGGTGATTTAAAGAAAGTGATTTGAAGAAAACAACAAGTCACATTTGCAGTCTGGAAGGATACGTCAAGTGTAAAACCTGAGATATCAAACCGAGGGTGTTACAGGTTTGTGCTGCAGCCATCAGAAGCGCTGCTAGGTTTGTTGTTTTGCAGTTGGGAAGACAAAGGAGCCGTAAACACCAGTGCTGATAGGGATCAGTACAAAGGCATGGAGAGACCATGTGCAGAAAGAACTATTTGTTGCATTTTTTCCATGAACTGAGCCCATCCAATGACTGATTTTCCCCAAGGATAAATAATATGCTCATTTTTGTCTTTTGTTACAACTTAAACTTGTATAGTCTAATCTTGGAGTCTCTTCCTCTAAAAATACAGGTGCTTCCCTTTTGCTAATTGAACATGAGTACTCTGTAATTGTTGACATTCTTAAATTGGTGTAATCACCTTGGACTAAATGGCTGACAGAATTTCCCTGCTAGTTTCATTCGAGATAACGACATTTTTA